>OX345702.1:5042500-6292500 GCA_947044815.1 Apomyelois bistriatella
ATACGAACATCTGAATGTCGTACTCTGGTAAAAAACATCACAGTCCATATTTTACTGTGATTTTTACGTGTTAAAATAAATTATGAGACTTTCCATAAATACATAACTTGTATTCCTGGAAAGCAAATGTAATATCATATTATTTTTGATTTGTATACAAATTATGAAAAAAATAAACACTCGCATTTTGATTCATGCAGTTTCACTGACAAAATATTTCCAAAGGTACTTAAATTTAGTAATATAGCTATATCTAAAAGCATACCAACAAAAACCTAATTTCTTTGATGTTACAAGACCATTAATCAGTATCGCAGGTGTATCATACGGTGTTTCATAAATATCTAATAGTACCTGCACTTAGTATAGGTATATAACAAACAAAAAAATTAAATATTCTCATACATCCTAGTTACATGCGGGCGGGGTTGGCAATATAAATAAAGAGTTTTTTAAAGTTAATTGGGAATATTTCAATAGAACGTTTTACACTATATCTGCTCCTAGCACCATTACTAGTATCTGAAGAATGACTTATATTAAATTATATTATCATTGCGCAAAAAGTACATCAAACCAGTGATTAAGTAATTTTATGGGGAAAATTTTCCAGAGTAATAAAATTGTATGAATCAATAAGTCGCTTCCTAACGCTGAAAGTCGGACGTAAAAGGAACCTTCATTTGAAAATGTTAACAGCTGTTGTTTCCCGTTCAAAAGTAATAATGTTATGATTAAATTCTTCGAGAACCTCGATATTAGCCAAAGGTACTTTGTACAATTAGGTAGTTGTAAATAGTTGTAGAGTACTTTTGGTAACATTAACTCTACCTCTAAACAAATGTTTTCTTAAATATAGTCATCACCAGCTCTACATTTATACTGAGCCCTTTATAGACGTTTTATATATTCAATTAAAAACATAAGAGCACAGCACATAGTCACAAAAAATCTTATTTTATAAAATCAAGTTTATCATAAAAACACCAGTTCGCGGCTATCAACTTTATTAATTTGAAAAGAGGGCAGTAGCAGATTTATATATTTTAAGGGCTATACATATTAATAATTTGGCACAGTCTCACAAACCCGCCCCAAATGAGTTTCTTACAGAATAGAAGTACAAATTAAAAAGAATACAAATTGGGTTCTTTGTAGACTAAGTAATCGTACAGAAGTTATATAACGTTAAAGTTATACAAGTATAGGAGATAAATGAAGGTGTCAAATGAAATATAACACTGGTCTTTATTTCAAGAGTGATACAATTAAAGTCAGGTTCGTGGATACTTCAAGCACAAAGTTGGGGCTTGAAAACAATAGTAAAGGTACTCAACTGGCAGATGTCGAGCAAGAGAGGACGATCAATCACCAGTCGAGCCATTTATAGGGCGTCGCGGTGCGGGGAAAGCGGCTGGTCCGGGCTGCAAGTGAAGTGTAGCAGCGTCAGAGTCAAAAGGTACCTACATAAATATTTATTAGTACCACAGAATATTAACATTTATTGGCTCATAAAATTATAAAGAAAATAAAAACAAAAAATTAATTCAAATATAACGTTCCTGCTGAAACGTTCCTGCTGGAACGTTATATAGGCATGTCATGCACATAATTGGCATCTTAGTTATATTTGTGTAGTCTCGTCACTTTATGAATAGGCAATGTTCAAGCCAAAACTTTATTTACGACGCTATCATCACCATTAACTTATTAGATAAACTGTCGTTTTACGGAAGTTGCCAGTAATATTTATCAATTTAGTATTATTGAGTATGATATTTTTGTACTATAAATGGTTTTGTATTGTAACTATTGTAAGTACTGCTTACCTCTTAGTGACTTTTCAACAGACTTCCGAAAAAGGAGGAGGTTTGTTACATCATATCTCCGTCATTTCTGGACCGATTCAAATTCTTTTTATTGTTTGAATGGAAATTAGGTGTCCTTTTGAAATTTTATCAAAATCATTATATTACATACATTTTGTTCTTGTCGTAGGTACTTCATTGACGTTTTGAGATTGTGACTTTGGCTAAGCCCCCGTCACGTGTCCGTCTTACAAATTTTCTTCTGACTAATCTGACGGTCACGTGACCCTGACGCGAGTTTAACATTTTTTCCCCATCACAAAAAGGGGACAGTAGACAGTTTTCACTGAAAAAAATAATTGCATCGAATTCCATCAATTTAGTAAGGCGTGATTTCTTTAGCTTTTCAGGATGGCCGATTTCATAAAGAATTTCATACGGGGTAAAGGTATGTGATAACCTGTTGATCTTGTGCAAACCAACATCGTGAATCTGTGGGAATCAGTGCGGCGTGATTGACAGGGGCACTCCTATTCAATGAAAAATAGATACGAGAAAACTAAAGAGCTTAATAGAAAGTATTTTCATTTCATTTTTTTTATGCGTCAATAATAAAGAGGTATTTTTGTCTTATGAATTTCTTTCTCCATCTCATCATCATAAAATATAAATTGAGTTTCTCTTGTTGCGTTCATTAGATACAAAGACGACTTTCAGGCTCCAACATCTTTTCTTTACCGACAAGTCAATTTTATCTTTTTCTCCTTATTTGTTCCGTGTATGAGCTCTTCAAGGTCGAACCCTCAATAAATCTTATTTGATCTCGTGTTTACTATCTCATTAGTGAACAAAAACTTCGCATGGGGCTTGCAAACCTTTGCGAAACAAGACGTAACAAAAGACTTTATACTGTTACACTAGGTGTGTAAAAGTACCTATTATATTATTTAAGTTAGGACGTCAGCAGTTTCATCTTTCTTTTTACTTTTTTACAGTGAAGCCAAAAAGCGGGTTATGGTTTTGCCCGGTATTTGGTATGTGGCTTTGTAGTGCATCTTTTACCTCAGAACTTCTAAACTACTTTCATATTTTTACACGTGATCATCGTTAGAAGCGTCTTGATTTTCTGCTAATTTCAACTCAATGTAGCGCCCTCTGGAGACATAGTCATGAAGTTAAAAAGAAAATAAGCGGTCGGTTAAATTTTACTTGATTCTACAAGAAAAATAAAAACGGAGAAACAGGAAATCAATAGTGATGGGTTGCTAGCCGCATCGCCTATGGCGCACCCTAGACGCTTATGCATGTATGATGGTTTTCCATCAAACAAAGGGTTGGTACTCGAAAGGTGAAATGAATCGACTGATTTCCAAACAAATCATCTTAATTTTTTCAATTTAAATCATGAATTTTGCGATGATTTAGGATGGAACAATTGAATCAACTGATTTCTAAACAAATCGTCGCAAAATTCTTGATATAAACTAAATAAATTAAGATGATTTGTTTGAAAATCAGTCGGTTCAATTCACCTTTCGAGTTCCATCTCTTTGTTTGATGGAAAACCATCATGCATATGCGTTGAATGTGTGCCTATGTCATGATTCCGCCATCCGCGATTCCCTCGGTCGACTTTTACAACCGCGGAGGAGAGAAGAAGCTGATAAATTGTGTTTTTCTTTTTCTCCCAGACACACATAAAAGCTTCTGACTCAAATTACTTTAAAAATATATACATTTACTTGTTATTTATTACCGCTTTAATTGAATGATCTTATTACAATTTTCTTAATCAAACGCCTTAGAAATAAGAACGAATTATTTCCTTAACGCATTATTTCACAGGCATGGAAGAGTCGTCCGATTTAGGTTGACAAAAGATGGTATCATCAGCTATCTCAAATTAAAATCAATTACGGCAACTTGGCCAAGGAATGCCTTCGTAGGCCATTCCTGACTTAATGTTTTCGCTTGATGTTATGAAGAAAAACATTGCAGAGGGCTTTTCATTATACGGAAGTGCGTCCCACTAAGTACCTCTTTTTTTGTAACATATGTTGCTTCTATTGAGGTGGGACGCGATTCCTAATTTTAAGGCTGAAATTATCAATTATTTAAGTAATTTTAAAGGGGATCAACGTTCGACGTCTTGTTTGTTGCAGAAACAAGCCTTTATAAATTAAATTTAGAGGTAAAAAACTGTCGACTTCAAATCTAACAAAGAAATAGAAAGTAACATTATAAACAATTAAAAGAAATAAAAATTTCTTCTATTATTTGTATCATAATTAATTCTTAGATTTACGTTTAATTTCTTAAAAAAAAAAAAAACATTTTATTATAGATTCAGCTGAACATAATCTGTACAAACTAAGTAAAGATTGATGGATTAACCCGGTAACTCAAATTAATATCCGAACAAATTCTGGATCAAAAAACAAGCATGACCCGAAGCCAAAACTCAAACATCAGTTGCAGGATTCAAGGAATTATTAAATTCCTTGGAGCGAAACCTCAACCAAGGCGGAACAAAAAGCGTTGGAGCCATCAGTAAAATATTACGACCAAACTCCGATCGCAGAGCAAGAACAAAACTAAAGGGCAGTACACACTATTATTTGAGTTTGCCGTAAAGATTTATCGTCATCGGAAAACAAAGATTTCCCTCTCGAGTCTGGGCTTCATCAGATTGCCGAAGCCGGGTTGCTATTACATTTTAAGTTTAATTTTTATTATTATATGGTTTCTTTTTTCAGCAATCAATGCAATCTCTGAACATGTGTGACTTAAATATAGTATCGTTGTTAGTATCCCATAACACAAGTCTCGAACTTACTTTGGGGCTAACTCAATCTGTGTGATTTGTCCCTATATATTTATTTATTTAATTTATACTTTCAAAAAATAAATACCTCGGCCAAGTTTTTTACAATGGATTGATAGATACGAATCCCGAATCAAATCATCGGTTAATGGACATTTATATTTTTTATTGACTAGGTATATGGACGTTACTCTATCATGAAATGTTTATAATATATATTGTTCAGTAAATATCCTATTAATCAAGTTTAAAACTTACTTTGAGACGAGCTCAACCTGTTCGTATATATTAGACACTAAAGCCACATAATTTTGTATGAAAGCAGGCGTTGAAACTATTTTGAAATTCGGATTCGAAGCTTTCCTTCAGATCATAAAGTAAAAATATACCAGAAAAACATTCTACAGAATGTCATCCTCCAGCAATGCTCATAATATATCTAAACAGCGAATATACAGTTTTAGCCAATATATGCTACCTATAATGACCTACTAATTGCCGCTTCCATGAAAGGGCCTTCTTACCATCAAACAGGCACTGTTTAGATTCAAATTCAAACTGTTTATTCGTATATCACTGAAAAAAATAAATTTTAGACGTCATTAAAGAAAAACACGCCAGAGAAATACCTTCAACCAGATGGGAAGAAAGCATTAAGAGGTCCATAGTACTGATGATTCTTGCTTTTAGAAACACACATGTATCTCAACAGTGAAAGGCCGATGAAAAATGATAATAAAAACCATACTCAAGACCTCTTCTATTCTATTCCAAGCACTTATGTCACTATCTCAAAACGAATTATCTTCTGTAATCTTTATGTTTTATGATCAAGTGTTGCCAGCGCTCCTTCGGATCACGTTGGAGTCTAATTGATTTCGTTTCCGTGCTTTGCTCTCTTACTAGTGAGATAGTCCAATCCAAGCACCTAGCTTTCTTGCGCCAGTTCTGCAAACAAACTGGGTATCGGTTTTTATTGAACTTTACCAAATTTTTGATGTTAATTTTTATGTATCTGCAATGGCTTTTGAAAAATTAAGAACTTTCAGACTGAAATTATCGCGCCTATAATACATGGCTTCGTTTAGATTCATTGAGAAGATTAATAATAACATAGCGTTTAAATTTTTCAAGTTTTACCAAAACAGTGTAACCTGTGTCCATACAATCAGTTTTCAAAATATAAATAAATTAAAATCAATTAAGTATTAGATAATCACAAATGCGTTTAAAAATAACATAAATTAATATGACGGGATAAAGTCTAGAATACATGAAATCTTAATCTGTAGGAAAAGTAATTAAATTGAGCAATGTTGTAGATTAGGTTTGGCCGTGTGCTATGAAATTGTCTTCAATCATATTTCTTGTGACAATACGATACAAATGACCAAGCCTCAGAATCACTATTAGTACATGAGAGTTTATTATAATAGTTATTTAAATGCTAAATATTATTAAACAAATTATCAACACGTTTGTAACGCTATTAACCGAGAACGTACTCAGATTGTGAGTCAGTTATAAAATTGCATTTTTTTTAAATAAATTCTCGCAATTTCTTACAATAAAGTAAGAAACTTCTATTTTTCGTAAGTTTTATTTCTTCCTATTGTCCGGCAATATTCGTGGCTGAAATAAAAAGCAAGATGGCACTGTAATAAGAAGATATTGTATAAGTCATAGTTATCTAGCGTAAAAATACGGTTTTATGCGGTAATGCACTTTAGATGGAGCATAAAGTGGCCTCAAGCCCGTCTACTGTCTGAGCGTTTTTCTAGCTTAAAGCGACTTCTCGCCTGCCTCATGTTTCCACCCATTTTAGGATTCCGTTCATAAAAAAAACAAAACGGGACTGATGTAGATGACTCGGTGACTTTTCGTCTTTCACAGCAGATTTTCTATGGATCTACCATTTACACATATGTAAGGTTTAACCTTGAGACAAACGTATGACAAAAATAAATGAATTTATGCATGGGGGTTAATTTCTTGGGATTCACTATTATTGAAAAAAAAATCTTATAAAATAATTCAAATGCTACTCAAATTCAAAATTCAAATTCAAATTGTTTATTCTCAATATAGGACATTCTTATTACTTATTGACGTCAATCATTACATATTATTAAGTTTACCACCACTTCCAAAGCGCAAGTGGAGAAGAAGCGGCGCCACAAACTCCACTGCAGCATTTTGAAACTTCAGGCGGTGAATCTAAGTAACGGTTGTACCCATATGGAAATAATAAGTACTACCAAAACCCCTGGTAAACCCATTATTTCTTTTGAACGCTATGAGCGTTACAAACCATGAAGACACCGACTCACAGGCCGGATTGCTACTAAATATACTAAACCAAGCCAAATATACAGTCATTATATCGAGCATCTTGAATAATTTGTAAACAGTATAATTATTATTTTTTAAATTTAATTAGAGCCCAGTTTCCGCAAACAAAAAACTGGCCTCAAAACAAAATAAATTTGGCAGAAAATTTTCTGATGCCTTAAAATACTTAAAAGGATCCCTCGATTTTTTTTTCGAATCTTGTTAATTAATAAAATAAATATTTTCTTTTATTACAATGGGCTAATGTTTGAACAATGTAATTATAAAATCATTCTTGGTAACATTTTAATGTAATTATTTGATTAGGTTAACGAAGTAATTTTCTTTTGCAAATAAAAAATAATAATTAAAATCATTTTGTATTTCGACTCTTAGCAAGCCGTCAAAGTTCAATGTCCTTTATTCATTGTTGGGATAAATATATCCCTACTAAAAATCACAGTAAATTATGTATAGTATAACACATCTCGATTAAGTAGACCCCGGGATCCGAAGTCATGCCTTGTGATTTGCCAGATTAGTGAAATGTCAGGCAATATGGATTTATTTTCCATCTGGACCATAAATAAAAATATCTCTAGACCTTGTGGATCAGCGGTAAGATCTTTGCCATTACTCCACAGACTCACTATGTTACTATAAAACCGAGTGAGTACTAATATCTATTCTTTCGTATACACAACATGTCATATTTAAAGATAAAATAATTTAAAAAAGTTTTTCAAAGTTTCCCTTTGATAATTATCATTAAGTATTGCATAAACCTCAAATTTCTCAATTCTCTCACTATACCTACTTCGAGAAAAACAAAATAACTCTTGATCCCTCATTTTGATTCTTTTCATGTCTCGGAGGGACCTTGAATGACGGCTTTGGTTTATTCAAGATAAACAAAGGACTGTCAGTCCTGAATATTATGAAGTATTCGCCAATATAAGATAAGCTTAATAGATCTCGTCGCTTCCTTTACAGCCTTCGTTATCAGTGCGGTGATAAGCGGCAAACGAGTTTGCTCTTCGAGAAAACCGCTATCTTTTTTATAACGCAATATGCTGCTCGTAAATTGCAAAAAGGCTCCTTTCTCGGATTCAGTGGATTCTAGGTTATTCGCTTTTAGCCGAGAGCTGAAAGACTCACTAATACATACATATTATAGTCGATTATTAAAATACTGACAATATTGTAAACTGTGTTCTTATTTTTTTGAGTTATTTAAGGAAGAATGCGCGAGCTACTGCGTTTTAGGCTAACATTTTCAACTTACCCCGAAAATAAGTAAGATTGACCCTAAAATAATAAGTTTGCATACAAGAAAGAGGTTAAGGGTCTAAGTAGCAGATGATGGGGCTATACTCAGTGGGTGACTGTCTTAGCACTTCACTCCTGCGGTAATAAGGCATATTTAATGTAATAATGAAATTACTTATTCTTGCCTATTACTGAAGCACTTTTCCGGTTTCATCGTCAGCTCATATTTCTTCAACGTTTCTCCCGGTCTTCGGTCCATTTGCACGCATATTCCTAGATCAAAGTAGCCTTTTTGGTTTTGCCCTTTTAGCGGGCCCTGGAGTATGCGTCTACTGCTAGACAAATTAGTAAGAACAAAGACCAAGTAAAAGTATTTTAAAAGTCGACCTTATTGTTATGTTTTCTCGGCATTATTCAAACAAGCAAATCTGGCGCTAATGGCGTAGCTGGTCGCTACATAATTATGCTCTTGTGAAACCGCAGTACGGTTTGTGGGACTTCAGTTTGACCGAACAGTATGCAGAACTATACGAGGTTTATACACGAGAAAATGCGAAAAAAATTATAAGAAACTAAATTACGCTGTTATTGAGTTTCTTACTTGCTACAATTGGCAATTATTTACGTTGTCGATAGGTGTTTTTGCTTTTTCCTAACTAGGTACTACTCCAAATATAGACAGAAGAACTAGAGTATAAGGCGGGTTACATATTTACGATTAGAGGGAGAGGAATTTTTTTAAGGTGTTCATGTTTTTTCTCAGGCTAAATACGGGCGTAGGGAGTCATTTTCCAGGAAGGGGAACAAACAGCCAATGACAATGACAAAATAAAACTAATAACAAATCTAGCTTAAGTAGTCCTCTCGAGCAAACCAGTTTTTGAAATATCTTGTTTTTTTTAAAGGAGAAAAGTTTAAATTTGAGCTCTTTGTAGCATTTAAGTCAAAATAAATAAATTCTACTCATTCTTTTATTCATTTAAAATTGTAATCTAGATAGCACAGAGATAGAACACGTTAATTGCCACTTTTATAAGTATCTATCGCGAACTTGCTGTATGCCTAAAATTTCTTTAGGAGTTAATATAACCTTTGAGCCAATATTTCCAATGTATGTTACAGCGGACATAATTTAATAAAGAGATAAGCATATGTGAAATGGCCTTCAAATTGCTTACCTCGTCGACATTGACATGTCGTTAATGTGTTCACTGATTTGGCCGACACTAAGCTTTTATTCCCTATTTGGACAACCGCGAACCCCAGTATTAATTCGTTTCATGGACGGCTAACTTGGCAATTCGCCAACATTTGCAACCGATTGGCGTAAACCAACTGGTATTTGACACCGTTCCGAATGAGCTAATAAGTATGCAGTCGTTATAGGGATTCGATTGGTCATCGCATAGTGCATACATACACCTTTGGAAAAAAAGACCTCAAAAGCGACGTAATTACGTAGAAATTGCCTAGTTCTATGCATACTGCATTGGTCAAAGCAATTTATTCTGGAAAAACAGAGGCCTCAAATTCCTTATACTTCGTTTAATATCTTAGTTTGATATAAATATTGTTATATGTAATCATTTATTATTCTTTCCTGTTATTTAAACTGTGACTTGTAAATAATTGTTTTACTACAAGGTTGATTAACTACTGAGAAGAACTCAAGTTTGTATGTAAAAACGTGAAGTGTATATCCCACCAAAAACATAAATGTAAAAAACGAGAGCCAAGTTCAATACAAAAATTATGCTTGGCGGTGAGCTTCGCCGCAAAAAGAATGGCGATCTAAATGAGTGCCAAGTTCTATGCAAAATCGAAATATGTTTTTATAGGAACAAAATAACATTATGAACAAGTATTAAACTCTATTTCTTTGCTTTATTAGATACCTATAACAATTGCTGTTATTTAAAAATGTGAGATCTTGAAGTAGGTCAGATTTGACTTGGCCAGTTTTTAACACAATTAAAATGTTGAATAACTTTATAAAATGACTTATGTAATGAAAACTGGCCAAGTCAAATCTGACCTACTTCAAGATCTCACATTTTTAAATAACAGCAATTGTTATAGGTATCTAATAAAGCAAAGAAATAGAGTTTAATACTTGTTCATAATGTTATTTTGTTCCTATAAAAACATATTTCGATTTTGCATAGAACTTGGCACTCATTTAGATCGCCATTCTTTTTGCGGCGAAGCTCACCGCCAAGCATAATTTTTGTATTGAACTTGGCTCTCGTTTTTTACATTTATGTTTTTGGTGGGATATCATTACTTTTTGTAAAGAAAACTAGGCAAGTATTCCTATTTAATGTTTTTTTTTTGCGTGACAAATTAACCTAAAAGAGCTACAAACAAATGAGGTTTTGAAAGATACGATTTACGTAATATTAAATAACTCACAAATGCCGTTAAAGTACAATACTAAAAAGGAATAATTTATATCTGGACTATTCCAGCTATAACTCAAATAAATTTAGTCGAACGACGCAGCATTAAACGCAATCTAATAGGTGGGTTTCCGCTAAACAACCGGGCATAACGAGGACGCTGGCGCGAATGAGCGCCGCTAAGAGCATACTTTGGTTCGTTCGCATTTTAAGTCGTATAGCGCTGTGAGCCGCGCACAAGTGCAAGGCGCGAGCGAGTTCAAGCAGCATTCTTAGACTAGTCAATACATACATATATCGGTACCAATAAGACTTCGCTATTGCCTTGACCTTGGTATACATACACATTGGAGTTTCTTTTAGGGTACAAAGAGTTCGAACTAACAAATTTATACCTTAAAATATTATTTCTTATTTTCAAAAGAAATCAGAAAAACGAACCTTGGGCACTGATCTTTGTTAATTTAGTGAGCCGTGGACTATAAGATAACTACTATGCAGGTATAAACCAACCGACCCGCTAAATTTTAAGTAAATCGCTACCGCTTATAATTTTGTACCATAAGTCAGAGCGTGTCGCTGATTGGCTGGTGTGCTGCCGCGCGCCGCTGACGACACACCGTTGTTGGCCGGTTGTTTAGCGCGTAGGTATTACAAGTTTTTTGTTTGGGGACACCACTTATTTTTTGACTTTTTTTTATTTTTTGATTTTTTCCTACGCTTACACACAATTTCCGAGCTGGATTCCAAATTTCATCCTTCTAGGTCATCTGGAAGTAGGTTAGGTTTAGGTACTATAAGTCAGTCAGTCAGTGCTAAAATTTACAACTTTTTGACCTTCATATCTTTATAACCGTTTGAGCTAGTTTCATGAAATTTGGGCTTCTACATGTCCTGATGGATCTTATTAAACACACGTAGTTTTATGTGTTTACATTAAAGAGGTTTCGAGTTATAGAAGGGTCAAAAGTGGCACCAAGTGGTTCGTGTAATATTACACTCGGCGCTGGCTAGCCAGTTCCTTTGCTTGAACTTGGCTTGACACGCTGCCGCGTGTCTAGATGTATACAAGCAAACCTATAATAAAAAGGTAAAAGGACAATTCAAACAACCTTTTCGATGGACGCATATCAGAAAATTTTGTGATGAGAGAAGTCCAAAGAGTACTTGAATTACTGAATAGTTGTCGAACTATGGCCAACAGTTACTATACTAATATACTCGTATTTTAATGAAACGAACTTGTATTGTGATATAACTTTACTTACAGGTAAGTTCGTTATACAGGGTGGCAGGGTAAAAACCGTTTACCCTTAATACTGGAGGTTTAGATTCATGAGTAGACTTCAAAATAAGTATACTCGTAATATAATAACATTATTATTTTAGTAAATAAATTAAATAAATCTACGTCCACTTAAACTTACAGTGACTAACACCGTATCAATGTTATTAAAAGTACCTACGCATAAGTACATAAATTGCGAAATGTGGAAATAAAACATCTTAATTGTTTTATCACTAAACTTTGCATTTTTATATGATTAGATATTCTTATTATGTAGTTATCTAACGACTAATTGAATGATAACGGTGTTTGAATGGTAACGGGGTGCAAGAAAGAAGCCTCCCCGTGTGACGTTTATAATTTACCCCTACGTCTGGCGCACCCTGGGCAAACAGTCTGCGTGGACAGTCAAGTCGATAACGCAGACTGAGTGATACTTTCAACACAAAATGTCTATAGAAGTCCATATAGCCTAAATAATGTTGCGTTGTAATCCTTAAAATCCTTATTAAAAGATTAAAAGCTACTAAACGTAAAGTTACATAGCAAGCTTTTAGCCGGGGTTTCGCTCCTCGAAAGTGTGCTATTACCTGTTTATTCAGGCCATACCATATATATTATTATATGTGTTAGGACATTAAAATAAAATGTATACTTTATAAAAGGGTTTATGACCAGACAAGAAAAAAAACTTTCATCGTTTCTCAAAACAAGTTTATCTGCCTATGTGGCTATCTTAGATTAAAAATAATAGCATGCCGTCAAAAGTTAGTAATTCTGTGCTGCCATTCCAACGTTATCCCGGTTGCTTGCTCAGCTTACTGCCCAACATATAATTAAAAAAACATGGTCTAAATATATTTCTTACTTAGCTAAAAGATTTTACATTTATTCGGGAAACAAACAATTTTATGTTATCTATTTGTAAAGATAGAGATCCCCTGTCCACAGTGGTCTATTGTTAATTTGGAATCCCACAAATCGTAAATGAAGATCAAGATTAAATAAATATTATTGTTAGAAAATCGAATTGTGGCTCAAATGATCAACATTTCATTCATAATCGGATATTAACAAAGTTAGATATAACTCTGATAATGAACAGAAATAGCTTTCTGTTTGGGATGATTTGATTAAATTCTATATATATCGTGGTCAGAAAAATACCATTGGTTTTATTGGTTTTCGGTTAAGTGTTTTTTTAATTAATCTACTCCATTAACGCGTATATTACGTATACAATTCATTCGAATTGTTTCAAATCAGTAGGATTACTTACTGATCCTCAGTAATAACAAATAAGTACCTATTAAGGTACTTATTTGTTACCTTAATAGGTACTTATTATTACTGAGAATATTTTTAAATAACTCTTTTAAGATATATATATATATATATATATATTTGTTTTATAATCTGTAAATATTAGTTTAACTTTTAGTTTAATTGTTAATGTTTAGTAAATAAATAGATATATTTTATTATTATAATTTTGAATGAAATCTGTTAAAATATTCTTTATTTATCGTGTAGGTAACCAGGGGAAATAAAGGTTTAATTTTATATTTATAGAAAGACTAGCTGTACACCGCTTATTCAGCTGTCCGTTGTGTCTATGTACTATTTTTTCCTTCGCAAGAATGGTATGCAAAATGAATGTTTATATAGGCCAATATTACCAAATTTTAAATCACTATCACAACATAGTTTAAAACATGATCGCTGTCTGTCCCTATGTATGCTTAGAACTTTGAAACTAGATATACGCAACGGATTTTTATGCGGTTATTTTAACATTGCACCCATACGTATCCGGGGCGGGTCGCTAGTTCTTTAACAAACTCAGCTGCTTTATCGTCTTAGTATAATTTAACACATATATAACATTCATTTAAAAGTAAAAAAAGGCAAACAGTTTTGATTGTGTAGATTCTGGAACAAGTAGAGTTGTGTGTTGCGAGGAAGTCATTGCCATAGAACCAAAGGAACTATCTATTTGAGTAGTGAACACACTTGTACCCAAACAATGCATGTTTGTCGAAACATGTTTGATCTATGAAAATTAATTGGAATAGTCTAACCACGGTCACACCAGGCAAACACTCCAAAACCAAAGGATTATGTTGAGCGCAGATGCCTTGACCTAATTGAAGACGCTTGCGGTTACTATAGACGGTCCGCAGACTGAAACTTTAACGTGTCTTGTGCATCTTGTGTGAACTGAAGATGCAACGAAGGAAAGGCCAGATGTTTTATCTATATATTAAATCGACTTTATTCATATATTTTTATCTATACATATAATAAAATAGTGAAAATATTTGTAGAGTGACATTAAAAAAAAAATAAAAAGCAAAAATATATATTTTTGATTTATTTTGTCTGTTTGTCTGTATGTATGATCACGCTTATCTCCGAAAGTACTGAACCGATTTGCTTAAAACTTTCACCAATTATTTGTTTTAACTCGGAAGAACATCTTGTTTGTCAGTACGTTTCATCAAAATCGGTTCATTTAAAAAAGTTATCGTCATTTAAATGAACTCAAGGCATGTTGCCTGCAAATATTACGAACGTACCAAATTGAATAATATTTTTTTTGTGTTGATTTTTGTCATGACAAACTTTGTATAAAAAGAGACGGAGGACTCCCGGGCAGTTCCCGCGGGAATATTGGGACCAGTTCCCGAAATTCCCACGACAACGGGATAATACATTTTTTGTATCGGTTACTGTCATGACATGACAACTTTGTATAACAGGAAATGGGGGATTCCCGGTCAAGTCCCGCGGGAACGTAGCCCACGCTCATCAAGTCGCAGGCTACAGCTAGTTTTATTATATGTATAGATAATATAATGTGCAAGTTTGTTATTACTTACTCAGTCACAATTCAACCGTTGAGTGGATTTTGAGACTCGAGGAAGGACACTAGTCCAGTCTGGAGTCTAGCATAAAGGAGTGCCAAATGGGCGGAGCAGCAGGCAGCTAGTAGTACCTAATTCGTCTTATTTCTTGAAAGAAATGAAAAAGATATATCTTTAAAAAAAATGAGCAGTAACTTCAGCTCAAACATCGTAGTAACCACAGGATTAGGGCGAGCACAGATGCCTTGACCTAATTCAGTGTTTAATTGCACGATCCGTGGTACTACAAAACCACACTACTTAAGCACGGAAAGCCGTTTTGGTCCTGGTAGTTATACCTATTTAATAAACAATATTCCTTTAGGAACCTTTCTTTTTTATTATTAAATAATTACAAATTCAAGATATATTTTAAGACCTTATAATTGATTATACCTTTTTCAAAGCCGATGCAGGACCCCTGTAACGAGCTATATACGTTTACGTGAAAATGAAATAAAAATGCAGGTAAGAATGCAACTAGGACATAGTTCATACATACGAGTAGATGCTAAGCCAAATGAAAGGTGAAATGACATTCTAAATATCTTAATTTTCCAATTTTATTTAAGCGGTTATTATATAGTTTATTGTTGTTTCATCACTAAACAGTCTTTTATAGGCACATAAAAGAAGGCATTTTACTTAATACTTCTTAATTATAAAAAATAAAAACAGACCGTCTTACAAGTTACAACTAAGTTAATTTGATGTCCAAAGCCTTAAAGACGAGACAGATAAACAATCATTATAAAAAAACAGGTTCAACTACAGAACTTCTTTCATAGTAGGTAACTCGCGAGAAAACTTGGTGAAAAAGGAAAAATTGAGTTAGTGTGAATTCCGAGTTTTTGCCGTATTCCTTTTGAAACATGTGTGCTGAGTAATTCGTGTACATTTTTAAAGAACTTTTATTCGTTTTGGTAACATTTTGAAAGATCTAAAGAATGTGAGACTTGTTTAAGGATAAATGAAAAAGTATTTCTTTTGTGTAAACAAAAGCTTATTACTAGCTATCAAATTGATTATTGTATTATTTTTACAAATTACCAAATCGCGGATGCTCTAGGCCATGCTGCCATTTTTAAACGGTTTTATTTAGCTCGACCCGTACGGAATTTATTTGGGTCAAAATTAGAAATTGAAATTTAAGCACCTTCCCGTTGTCAGATTGATCTGAAATTTGGTACACACCTTTAATTTAGATAACAATACAATATAATAAAATCAATAACATTATAAATCTACCATAAAATATTATACCAAGAAATATTTGCCTGTGTTGTGGTACTCTTCAAGATAAAAATCTCATAAGCCACAACCATTTGCGTCCGCTAAGAATCAAATCTAGTAAGGAACATATTCAGAAAAAAAATATACCTACATTTTTTTCGCCAAACAACATCATGCCGTATAGAAAGACCATCTATTGGACGCCAAACGCATTCGGCCACTTGTCAAGCTCTGATGCATGTTCGGAGATTTATCCATTTGACCGTGGATGACGTGGCCTTAATATATCAAACGGAAGTTAACTCAATTTCAATTTCCAGTATTTCAGTTTTAGAAAACGAGATTCCCGATTGAAAGTCAAAAAAGGCAATCATTAAAAAATTTTATTTGTTTTTTTTTCCGGCTTTTGAGTCGATTCTGAGTAAATGAGATGAATTCTTGGTAGTATTTGTTAATAATAAGCAAATATTATAAAAATAATGTCATATCTTATAAATTTTTGAGGTAGTACATCTTGAAGGGGAAAACAATAAGATTTCGCATTTTAGGGCGCCTGCCTTGGGCTTTGAACCGAAAAGGATTTAAAAAGGACATTATGATAATTTATACACATTAACTTATGCCAAGATTAAATAATGGTATAATAAGTAAGAGTTGTACACGTATTATAAATAAACAACGTTATCAGCAGCCGATAAGCAAAACAATAGTAACTGAACCAAAAGATCGCATTTTTTATCATCACTATACAACCCTTTTTTAGCTCACTACAAAGCACATTTTGCGTAAGAAATTTACACTTCTAGCAGTTCTAGCCATGTGAGTAATAGTTTTAGGTTAGTTCATAATTATATCGAAGTTTTATTACTAGTAACAGTATATTGTTTTTATCGCAATATCCATCTCATAACTGTAATAAGTCAGATAATATCCATTTCCGTTGCGTAGGGCATATTATTACGGACTAAATGAGACATGAATACATGAGTAGGTTTATTTCCTGAAATAATATAGATACATTGGTTATCATTATTACAGTATCATTAGGAACGCAAAAAGTCTCTGTCGTAACTACAGGAAAGCAGGAACTTAAACCACTTTTGGCCTTCATTGTGATTGATTGTAAAACTGCATGATATCTCGAATGCAGTTTTCAAAATCGGTAACAATATTGTATTCAGGCCAGCTTCCATTGATTTTAGGCTCACGCTTCGTTATCTAGAATGGAATAGTCAAGTCAAATGGAACATTTGAATATCTAGGACGCATTGCAGCTGAGCTTAGGGGCGTAATCAGTAGGCTGGTCCCATAGCAGATCCCTCGCTTAAGTGTAGAAATAATGAACTCGTGCGGAATATTCGTGTTTTACCTTACGGTTGACTGGTAAAGCATATTATGCTTCTATCATTATGCCCGCCAATTGTTTATGTATTTTTTACTTGTGAAATAATAAACCTTTTAATAAATAAATATTTATATTAGAATACAATTATAAACTTTACTATAATTTATCTATGTATGTTATTTTTGGCACCTCCTTCTTTAAATCGATATTTATTAATATCTCAAAATTCTTCGGCCTCTCCATCATCATCATTATGGCATTCGTCTTGCATGGATCAGATGTCTATATTCAAATTCCTCAGCCAGTTAACAGCGGCAGGCTAAGATATGTAAGACTAGCTGTAGCCCGTGACTACGTGCGCGTGGACTCCGTTCTTGTTCCCGTGAGAATTTAGGGAATTGTTCCCGAAATTCGCAACTATTCGACAAACTTTTTATTAAAGAAAACAAGAAAGGGAATTGTTCCAGAATTTCATGCGGGAATTTCCCGGCAATCTCGGTGTGTCATTACAATAACCAACACAAAAAAAGAATTATCCAATTTGGTGCATTCGATCGAAATTGATATATATTTATTTGCAGGCAAATATGCCTTGAGTTCATTCAAATGACGATAACTTTTTTTTAATGAAATTATTTGGATGAAACAATCTTAAGATGTTCTTACGAGTTAAAACAAAACAATTGGTAAAAGTTTTAAGCAAATCGGTTCAGTACTGTCGAAATAAAGCGTGATCATACATACAGACAGACAGACACAGACAAAAAATAAAAATATTTTTTTTTGCTTTCTATTATTCTTTTTAAGTCCTCTATCCATTTCAGTCAAAATTACTAAATGTACAGACAAAATATTTTTACTGTTTTATTATATATATAGATGTAAGATTGTGAAGCTCCCTCATTCCATCTGGAAAACGGCGAAGTGGGCATTCATTTACCACATGGGATAGGGTCTGATTGGGTGCTCTGCAACTGTGGTGATTCCCTTAATCCCCATTTACTCTCTCCATATCTATATGTTCAATAATCATTACTAGTATAGTAATAATTACCTAATCATTATAGTACACGAAATCAAATTGTCAACAATTTTATCTTTTCAAAAGCATTCTTGGAAACAATATTGTTAATATTGCTTTTTCCCTTGATAAATTATTCCTTTTCTCAATAATTTAACAGTCACACAATTTAATGGAATTTTACAAATTACAACGATTAGTTGCCTTCAGCAATAATTCATCGAAGTTGTTTCTAATAGAAAGGAAATTGAATACAAAACTCGATTATCATAAATAATCCCTTGAAAACGGTATCCGATGAAAGCAAATAGTCCTGAATTGATTCGGTTAAGGGTTAATTTCGAAACGATTTGAAAAGTAAACAATCATGGCATTCAAGAAATTCAGCAAACAAAATTATGTTATCTTTTATCGAAATCGAATTGTTCTTAGCTAAATTTTTTTTGTTATTTGCTTCTACTCGATACAATCGAATCAGATGGCAAACTGTTTACTTATCAGCGTCTGTTGCTAAAGAACTTATGATTTTAATATAAATGGTCGACTCTCCTATACAAAAGTGAACATTTGATATGGCTATTTTTAGTTGGTCTAATAACGCTGATTGCTGAATGGTTTAGTTTTGATTAAAGTAGATCAATTTGATGACTCTATAAAATTCCCAGCTTTTCTAACCTATAGGTAACAGCAGCAAAAAATACAAATAAACTTACACGATATATCCAGAACAGAGTGCAAATATTTACCAGTGCTGCGCTAGTTTTCCATTTATATTGTTACAATTTATTCTATCTATACCCAAAATAAAGCTGAAGAGTTTGTTTGTTTGAACAGCCTTTAACTCCGGAACTACCAGATGGATTAAAAAACAAAATACGCGGGTGGATAAAACCGCGGGAGAATGCTCGTATTCATATGAAGTATTTAGTTTTAGGTGTCCCCTGGCTGTGGTGAAGTCTGGTAGTCTGGCACTGATTATCTAATAAAGGATTCGCGAGTCGCGAGTGAAGTTCGGGATTGCTAATGTACCGTATCCTTACTGTAAATGTGCGAGCGCAGTAAAGACACATTTGGGAGTAGGGACGCCCGTCGACTTAATGTTGATTATGGAGGAGAGTCCACATTTGAACGCCTCATATTTATCACTTAGTTCATATCTTCTGCTTTCGTCAAACAAATGCGCAATCTTCAATTAATCATTCGTGCTGCCAAGAAAAGTATTACACCGTTTTATGCATTTTTGTTTATTGTCATAAGGCCGCAAAGCTTATCTTGCCTAAGACTTATTGTCTTGGACTCATCAAACCATCAATTATACGAACTTTTTATAATGCGTTTTCATGAAAGAAAGCACGAGGCTCAAAGTTTTACCCGTGAATTAGTTACGTTAACTTCGAAATGTCACCAGGCAAGTAAGACGCCGAAAGTAATTCTGGTTAGAAGTGCTTACGTGCAAGAAGTTTGCCGTTTGGCTTGTCGCCAGTGTTTGCCAGAAGTTTCGCGGCTGAACAAAGGTATCTATGAACTTTCACAAAACTGCGCTGCCTTTGTAACTTGCAACACTTGAGTGTCGGGACTTCGGGAGTCCGAGAATCATTATATTTTAGCGTCGTGTGCTGATTCATTAGGAAAAGTATAGGGACAACTGCATCTATGTATTTTCTATGTTTTCCATCAATATTTGTAATTCTAACTAAAAGTAATCATCCATCCGTCATCTATGTGTTTAGTTTTACTGTTTCTCCTAATAGTTGACTGGTAGTTGTATAAGTATTTTGTACTTATGGAACAATAAAGTTTTAATAAATAGATCAATAAAATACGTTAAGCACTTAAACACAAAATTTATAATAGTATGAATAGAGTATATTTTCTATATACTATTTGATCATCCCTATATTTACGGAAATTGGTAAAAATCTCATAAAAGATATCATCCCTGCCAGGGTCAAGAGTCAAGATATGAAATTGATCGATATTTTATCGTCTCTTCCTCAAAAGATAAAGTTAGTATGGCAAAAGACGGCGGCGTGAATTGGCACATTGAGCAAGGTACCTTAGCTCATTATAGAATATCTGCGAAAAGGTTATTTAATAAATAATTTTAAAGAAAAAACGCCTAGTCGTCGTTATTGCTTGCTAAAAACTATTTTTGTAGTTCCAGTAATCGGTACGTAAATTCTAATGTAATTAATATAAAAAAATGTATAAATTAAATAAAAAACACAAAATAACTAGATGTTTTGGTTCGTATTAGACCCAATAAGGTAATCTCTAATAACATATAATATAATAATAAAGAGAGAGCGCAAATTTTAAGGGTTGGTATATAAAACTTACAAACCACTGTCTTTATATATGAAAAATTATTCAAAGATCTCAAGAGACATTACTTCAGTAGATCATAAGCTATTACTATCTACAAAGCGGGCGAAACCGCGGGTAACAGCTAGTAATAATAAAACAAGACCTGGTTCTGGTCCAAATATCTCGAGATTCCCAGTGGAACCAAACAGTTGGTATTCGGAATACCCCAAAGTCACCTCGGGGACAGAGTACCAAATACAATAGATTACAAAGTAGGGTACAAGGTTACGAGATTGTTTCTAATTTGCTTACAATTAAAATACTTTAACTAACATTCGTTACACTCCTGTTTAAAACAAAATATTATTATATTTTATCACGTGGATCCAAATTCCATCGTTGCGCACGCACATATATAAATCATATGACATACTAGCTGTTCCCCGCGGCTCCGCCCCGCGTGGGTCTCGGTTATATCGCGCCCAAAAGTAGCCTATGTTTGACCTCAGGTCGCTAACTACATCCCTACCAAATTTCATCACAATCGGTCCAGCAGTTTAGCCGTGAAGAGGTGACAGACAGACAGACACAGACAGACAGACAGACTTTCGCATTTATAATATTAGTATGGAAGTATGGAAGTATGGATAGTATAGAAGTATGGATATATAAGAGTGCCTACAGCTATAGGTTTGTTAACTACACCAGGAAATTTATTTGCCATCGGCTGTGCTTTGAAAGTCTGTAAACAGTTTTATAAGAATACTAGCTGTTCCCCGCGGCTTCGCCCCGCGTGGGACTCGGTTATATCGCGCCCAAAAGTAGCCTATGTTTGACCTCAGGTCGTTAACTACATCCCTACCAAATTTCATCACAATCGGTCCAGCAGTTTAGCCGTGAAGAGGTGACAGACAGATAGACAGACAGACAGACAGACAGACAGACAGACCGACAGACAGACAGACTTTCGCATTTATAATATTAGTATGGATATGGATTTTCCGTAACATACAACATAAGAAGCATTGTGGCTATTCAGATTCATCTACAAAATGATAAGGGCATAGCGCTTGAAATTTGAAGACATATACTGTTCGATACAATACAGTGTGATCTTACCCCTATCCCTTTCACCCATCTTGGCGCAAGATGGTGATGCTCTTATGGCGGTCAAGGATACCTTATGGCTACCACTGTAGTAAATTTATATTTTATTCATTTAAACTTTATATTTATATAACATTTTTTTTAAACAGCTCAATTAACACAAAACATTGATTACCGAAGTTGCGAATAAATCATTCGATTCTCAATAATCGCAGTTAAGTTATAGACGTTAAATTAGCGTCTAAGCAGAAATTAATCAAATTTATTCTGGACATATCTTTAATAAGACAGGAGAAAATTTCGTCTTGAGATTTTAATAGCCCCGTTATGGAATAATGGCAGGAATGAATATTAATATCGAGAAGTTGAATGGCAGCTCATCTTTGCATTGCAAAGAGATTTACGGCCTTTAAGATTGGACTCTTTTGGAACTGTTTCATATTTGATACCTTGATGAAAAGATTTTTTATTATGTCGTCGCAAATTCTAAGATTGAATAATTCGAATGTTTATGCAGAAACTTGTTCATCAAAGGCTTCTTCGTCTTTGAAAATTTGTTTAACAATTTTTTTCAAATAGGTTCTAAAATTATAAACAGTAATTTATAATGGGTATTTAATTTCTTTTCGGTTTAAAAATAGTATTCTGTCTAAATAATAAGAACGTATTTACTACGTACTTAATCTCATCTTGTTCAGTTGGATATTATTCAGATATAGACGGCAAAAAGCAAATACATTTACAGGAAGGATTGGCGTCGAGCAGGGAAGCCTTCCTAATAAATTTCAAACATGTAGTTGCTAAATTTAATATTTTTGGTGGTTAATTCCCTCATTTTTTAACATTACTTTATAACATTGTTTTTTAAATGTAATATCTATTTTTTAATCTTTTTAATTAAAAAGTGTGACTAGGATATGTTATATTATATTAAAATAATAATATACACATCTTCAATGTGTATAAATTTTTTCTCATTAATTTAACGTTCAACTATGGAAAATGATGAGCTAACAATATTCAAACCATGTAGCCCACTGAAAATTGAATTAATGATTTATCCAATGTATTTATCGAACGCAAGTGAACGGTATTCTTGTTAGAGGATTATACATAATAAAGCTGTGAATCGGCGGCTCGGCAATGAGTAATGGGCAAATAAATCCTAATTCAGTGCATTACATTACAGCAAGCTGACCGCAGCCCCGTCCGCGATAATCCAAATTTATGAACAATGAAATACAAACAATTTACAGCAATTCACAGGGTGTAATGCTTGTAATATATGCCTGTCATTTAAAAAGGTAGAACGTACTGGAACACAATTTTCCTCACCTTTTAAATCTTTTAACAACACATTTTTATTACGATTTACAAGTGTTGACAATGCCGTTTACTGAAACGTAATCCTCGTTTCTTTTTAATATTGTATCAGAAATATAGCGGTAAGAATACAGAGATAAGTGAAAAATAGTATTGATCTCATCATTATTTCAGCCGCAAGCCGTCCACTGCTGAACGTAGGCCTCCCCCAAGGATTTCCAGAACGACCGGTTGGAAGCGGCCTGCATCCAGTCAATTCTGATAAAGGATCAAATTTTCAATAATTTATGAATTAAACAGGATTAAATAATTCCTGGAAACCCTAATAACATATTCAGTTACGAAATGTTTAACGCCATTAGAATATTATGAAGTTTCATAGAAGCCAATTCAAAACGACACAACTAAGTAATTCGAAGCTGATAACCCTATGCTGCAACTTTAAGTCAACTTATTAACAAAGCCGCTTGTTAAATTCGAAACTAAACTGAATTGAGTACCTATTCGTATATCTCGACGATTTAGGATTACATTTTGTTTGAAAGCCTGAAGACTTTGATTTATTTATAGGTACATACTTATGTAGTGAGATAAACGCCCACGGCTTCTTCTTCAAAAGTTTGCCGAAGATCTTCTTGTCTTTGGCTAGCCGGATATAGTTCGTGACTATTGTTATAACCCTAGTCTATTTCCGGATGTTCCGGAATCAGCCTGCTAGCATTTCTTTTTCCAGCAACGTTACATAATATAATTTGTAAAATTTGGTGTAACTGATTAAAAAAAAAGTTATTCAATCTTTATTGCACTTTTAAAGAAAGGTATAAGAGACTTAATACTTTAAGCCATTAGATAATGGATTTTAAGTCATTATCTAATACTAGATAGGTACTATACATACCTACGTAGTCTAGTATAGCTACAAGATAGAAAAAAATTATCTTGAAAAAAAGAAAGCGAACCTACCTCCAAAGCAAACAAGTGATGATGCAACCGGAAAAATAAGAAAGAGATTAGAAAAAAATAAACAAGTAGCTCTTCCAGTCCAACCTTCTATATAGATGCCGATTTATGAATTATATGTTGGTCTTTGAATTTATTTTGTTCAACGCGAGTTTACATAGTCTGTATTTATTGACTCTCTAGGGCATCATGACCTGCGTCCAATAATGTCATACTAGTTTAATTATTGCTAAAATCTGGTATATATTGTTCAACCAATTCGAATCAATTTATTATACTTTTTGTTACGTCATAAGCAATTTAAGACAACATTTTTCTGTATTTTTTATCAGAGTGATATTTATTTTTAGTTTTATCTTAAGCCTGTTATGCCCTATTGTTTTGGAGCCCATGCACATTTCGCTTGCTGTATTTGTCCTTTGCTTTAGACACTGTCCAACATCCTCCAACGTTTCTAAATCTATATCTTTGTTTCTCCATTTCTGGTGGTTTTCTCATCTCTTCCATGCTTAACAGATGTGCCAAAATTTCTGACTTTTAAGTACGCGAATGATTAGGGTCTTCTAAAGTTCTAACGCGTCAAATTTCCGCCGATAAGCTGGAGCACCAATTGCAAGGTAACGTTAGCTTAGGTTTCTAGATTAATGTGCTCTAAATAGGTAACCTAATTATATATTTTCACAACACAGTATTAATAATTCATACATCAGCATCACCGAAAATCTTTGTTTATAATATAAATTTAGCCATATTTCATCTCGCGCAATTACGGTTCCCGGTTGATAAATGAGATGTCTCCCGGGCCCAGACATTACTTATAATTAAGTATTTATAAATTAGCAAGCAACCCGCTTTTACTTCATTGAATTTTTGTATTAAACATATGGCTTACATACTATGTAGGCATACTATCATTATTATAAACTTGATTTTATCTTTACTTTCTAATTACGTACGTGTTGAATATTCAAGAAAATACATAAATTGAATTTGAACTGAATTGACGCTTAAATCCAAATCGTGCGTGGCATGGCAATTACAAATTCTAAAAGCCGTTTCATCCACAACATGAGTAAATATGTTATGATGATGTATTCAACAAAATTAGAAAAGTACTAACATATATTTTTGAATATCTTATATCCAGTAGGTATATAAAGTGAAATGCTGATTTTTATTTAAATGGTACCTACTAGATGAAAGTTGTTTAGCAGCCTTAATATAATGGAATGGAAAATAGAATTTTTGTCAGGTAGTCACTTTTATTCTCTAATTTTAAATGTAAAATAAAAAAAATCTTCACAAACATAGGTCTCACAGGTACCACAAACAATTATTTACCTAGCTATCCAGTCGTGCGTTAAACACTTCGAACCAAAACCGCAGTACTCAAGTGCCGCTGAACTAGTTCCTTTAAACTTTGTCGATCAAACTTTATCAATCGTCGACCAAGTTACACCTTACACAAATAAACACACTAAGGTACAAACACTACTAACCTATTATAGCTGAATCTAAGAGATTCTAAAACTTTTAAACAATGTTTGGGTCAACAGATTGTTTTCAATTTTCTGTGCCTGCCATCCTTATTAATTATATCTCTCCTGGCACGCTATATCCTCATTGGTTATGGATACATGTTTTTTCCATGTAAACCAATAGAAAGCTAAGTACCGTAACTACTTTGGTTACTCTATTACTACCTGTACATACTTTTACTGTAAAATTTGAAATAATTTCACATGACCGGATTGTTTTGAAATATAAAAATACAATGGGATGTAATCTCAATCCCTCTGTGTATTAGTCTGTCTGTCTGTGAGCAATCTATTGTAGAAGTTTTTCCAATACTGCAATACTATTTCTTTTATAACGTGTTCACACTGAAACTCCTAATATGCCAGCGTCGGCACAAAAAACTGGTGTAAGTTATAGGTCAATAAAAAAATAACGACTGCTGATTTATTTTCGTTATAGTGGCAGTTAAAATGTACACAGAAAACTCAGTTATGAATCACTTCAGGTCGACATTATTCGTAAACAGATGCCAGGATCGTAAACATTTTACGACAAGACTTTCCTTCCTTCAATCCCTTTCATTGTTCTTAAATACATAAGCTATCTTTATTATTATTAACTCCCTTCTTTTTCATGACAATCTTAGCAGTTGTAACCTCTCCATTGTCTTATTTTCTAAAGGCCCTGAAATCGGATTTTAAAAATCACTGGAACAATTTTACCGGTACTAAGTCTTCGCATTTTCTGTTATAGTGCATGTCTGTAGCTTAATACTTAAGCTGTGAAATATAAATTGCAAGATTTTATATATATTCTTCTTCACCCTAGCGTTTACCTTAGCATCCTAAGCTGGTTGCTTGGGAGCCTAGGGTCCGTTTTGCTACTTTTAACACCTCTTCACCCGGTACCTCGGCATTCTTGATAGTAAAGCCATTAGCAGGCATATCCTACGCCGCGACGTCAAGCCATTAAACTATTTGGATTTACCTTTTCTACCAGGCCTCGGAGGAGGCCGCATGGCCAGACACTATTGAACCTAAATTTATAAATACTTATAAACTATTTCTTTTAAATATATTTCTTCTCTATAAAATATATGTATATTTACTGAACATTGTATTGATGCCAATTCAGTTTTCAATCTGTCAATGTGTTTTTTCGATTACTGTTACTCTCCTATATATGTACAAAAACAATTGACAATAAAAATGCTTTTAGTCCCGAAATTCTTAAGAGAGCGAAGCTCTAACAAAAACTTTATTTACTTACTAGCTGTTCCCAGCGGCTCCGCCCCGCGTGGGACTCGGTTATATCGCGCCCAAAAGTAGCCTATGTTTAACCTCAGGTCGTTAACTACATCCCTACCAAATTTCATCACAATCGGTCCAGCAGTTTAGCCGTGAAGAGGTGACAGACGTCTGTCTGTCACCTCTTCACGGCTAAAGGCTTTTTTCGCATTTATAATATTGGTATGGATATAGTTGCAGTCTTGTATTTTTACCATCGCCCCACCATTCTTTCATAATACTCATCCAAATGAACTTTGACCGACCTTCATTCGAATTTAATTACAAAGAATTCTTTTAGTCGAGAAACGAGACCCAAGCCTGTAGTTAAAAATTTATTGAGTGGAGAACATTAATCCCTCTAAATTCTGTCGTAGGGTGCTTCAATTACAATGGACTACTGAATTCCGAGTAGGGTTACTAAATACAAATCGGAAAAATCGGGACTAAATCCCTGAAATAGAAAGTCAAAAGATACTTTAATAATAACGGTGTAAAACAATGATTTCGCAAATTCTTATATATGTGGTAACAATAATCAAGCATACCATATGCTTAATATCAATGATACCGTATAGGATAGATATGTGATAGATTGCTAGTGAGATTTTAGGCTGCCACCAGCTCGCTACTGCTGCAAATGTGAATCTTTCGCTATTGTGTTGGTAATTTACCTATCTAATCTCTCTTCAAACCGCAATACAGCTGCAGTAGTTAGTAGGTATTACGTATCTAGTAAAGTGCACATGTAAACGACCTTTGTACAAAAGTTTACCTCTAACAATTCAGAATCATCAAGAATTCTTTTATAAATGTCTAAGTTTCACGAGATATCAGAGAAGTGTCTGACGTCTGGTAATCCTAGTTCCAAGGTCCCTTTGTATCGCACGTAACTACGGTCAGATTGCGAGCTCCGTCGAGGAACACGTGTGTTTTATGACGACATATAAAAACACCTTTGGACTAAAGCGACTCGTTTGCGATATCTACTTACATTTCGTCGGGGATCCCTTGCTCTTTTAATGTACTTATGTTTCGAATATTCTCCAATATTGGCAAACTAATTTTAATATTTCGTCGTCAGCTGTGAATGTTTAACGATGTTAGGTACTTAATGTGCATGGGTTCGTTCATTACATTGACTTGCCGACCTTTATAATTAATTTGATGCATGTGCATTGTTTTATTGGGCAATCTGGAAATTTAATATGCTACAGAATACAGAGTATCTAAAAGTTTAATGGGTTTACTTGATTTACTTGTTTTAAGGTTTCTTATCTACCACCGCGCCCTTAGCTCTAGTCAAATAACGCGCGCTTCCCTGACTTCCTATTACGCACTTCCGTCCCTTTTCACGAAATTACTGTCTTAATTTACAGGATAGCGAGAAGAAAGTTATTAAACATTTAAAAAACTATATACATTTCTAAAATTATGCACAATTTCCAGGTATGTATCTAGTTTAGGGATACACATAAACCTAAAACAAAAATCACAAACCATATAAAATTGTTAAAGGGAAAATTTCAGATAAGAAACTAGTGAAAACATGTACGATAAATGGAATAAAAAGGGTGATACAGGTCCTAAGCCGCGCTGTCCAATTTTCAACATTCGCCATGTTGTCACCGAACAAACGCCGAGCTGTCAACGCAAAAAGCCGTCATGTTGCTAACATGGCGGGTTCCCTAGGGACTGTCTACACGAGCGTATTTATCGCCGGGGATTCACTCGGCTTCGGGAGCGGGATTCTCACCTATAGCGAGTGTAAGCCGCTCGCCGATGGACGATTTTCTCACGTAGATATTACGAAGTAATCTAGCGATAAACTCCATTCTCGTGGTCGGTCCCTTGAGGTAGAGAATCTCGTACTATGCCACGGTTACGTATAGTGTTCCAACATAAGTTATTACGAGTATTGTAACAACTAAACATGTGTCTTTTTCCGCATTCTTGCCCACTGTTATAGAGCTCGAATACACGAAATTATTTATTTTGTTTTATTTTTATTTTATAATAAATGGAAATTAGAGAACAGTCTCAAATAAAATTATACATAAATTTAAAAAATAAATGCTTACTAACATGCAACTGTTCTATTTCATAATCAAATTATTTTTTTATTCAAATCTTATCTCGTAGGAATTTTAAGATAAATGTTTTCTCTTGGTGCCAATCTAGTACATACTTTAAATGTAGTTTGTTCTTCCAGTCGTTAAAGTTCAATGAAGTGACAATCATGCGTCCATCCTCCCAAACTACTAACTCTCCTCATACTATTTTTACCATCAAAAAATAACATAATGACCTTGCACTTATGTTATTTTACCCAACAGTTATCCTGTTCACATGTTAAGTAGTTACTTCCTATAAAACCTGGTTCAGGCAATATTTTTCTCAGTATCGAAATGAAATGAGAATTAAGTCAACCACAAAGGAAACAAATACGATACTTATATTTATCATGTAATAAATACAATAAACAGAGGCCCGAAATTACTGTAGATACGGAAACAATAATAGCTAATATTATCAGCAGGTGGCTTCATAACGCAGTTTATGTCTCTATTGACGGCGCTGCGCAGATAAATCGTCTTCACAGTATACGAGCCCGAGATAAACTTTTGAAGTAGACTACACAACTTCACTCTTTAATTTTTCAATGTATCTTTAGCTTATTCTTCAGAGCCCAGAGTACGCTTTAATTATAGTCCACAATATGGCGGCACGAGTTATTACAATGGAGCTAGCTATAAAACTAGCTTTCTGACTTCAATAACTAGAGAAACCAGACCAATATGACTATGATCCGGAGTGGCTAACACTATCAGATTTTTTATCCATCTAGCGATAACAGGTGATCAACATGGAGTGCAGCAGCAGCTGCGCAGTATACTAAGCATGAGCCGCAAGGATAGGGTAAGAAACACCAAGATCCACTCCAAAACCCTAATCGTGAGTGCGCTAAGACGGCCAAACTAAAGTGGGCTGGACATGTTTGCCGCATGTCACCAGATAGATGGACCCGACTAGCAACATCCTGGGTTCCAGAAGACCATAGACCGAAGGACAGACCACGCAAAAGAGGGCGGGATGACCTGAACATATTCGACAGTGGATGGCAACGCGTGAAAGCTAAGAAGGGAGGCCCAAGTAGTGGGAAACATTGGGCTATTAAAAAGAATGCATTCTTAGGCTGGTCGCTTCGAAACCCTGGGACTTTCCAGCTTTTTCTTCTTTACTTCGTACGTCTTTATTGGGAGCTCATTCGCACAATACCCACATCCACAACCAAATTATGTAAGTAGACTATTTCCGATAAATATGATTGTATTTGTGACCCATTTGGCGGGTTATGGTCTTCTTAAGACCTCATTCTGATAGTACTCCATGCCTAACCCTTCCTGTAGTCCATTAAGCAACCTTAAGCCGCTTATGAGACTCATGAGGGGACCGAGAGAAAATTAAAGTTAAGAAGTTTTGCTATTTTACTCTGTGGACTCATGGACGACAGTAAAACCAAGAGCAAAATATACAAAACTGATGCATATACCGCAATATGTCTTTTATGAGGCTAAATGCAGGACCGTAAAACTTATGGGCAAAAGCTGCTTACAAATAAAATGAAAATGCTGAGCTGGGCTTAAGAAATGGATGGACTATTTATAATATATGAGTTCATTCTTCTTGTCGAAAGGGTTGCAGAATCAATCGATCCTGTAATGTATCATGTCAGAGAATACATGCTGTTGAAAGGTGAAAAAAAATTGTAACTACGGTACGGCAAATTCTATTTATTTTTTTATTTATTTATGAATGTACAACAGATGTCAATCAAAAACCTAATATTAACAACATATACGAAAAGAGAGGGGATGGGGAAATGAAATGGTCCAAAGACCACACGACTCCGATCACAATATAGGATATGACGCTATAAGTTACTCGTATGTACGTACAATCACACTACTACATAAGTAGTATTGACTGCAAAATATAAAAGAATTCAGAACATTGCTGAATTCGTACGTATTCACAAACAAAGCTATATGAGCGTTAACAAAGCCCCCATACACAGACGAATTTCAATTCAGATACGCGATATTGAAGTTTACATTGAAAACACCCCCTAGAAAGTACTTGTTTGCCGTCTACCATACAAATTTAAAAGCTATAGCCGTTATCGGAAAGACATAAAAGTTTGAACTTTGTAAATTCTTTACTTCATGCCTTCGGGGTTTAAACGTAGCTAGTACTTGTTTATTATCGTGCACACGTGCAACTTGGGTGTTTAAGTATGTAGTTGATGATTATAGCAAAGTTCATTGATATCGCTTTTTGCTTCATTTAACTAAGTATATCTATAGAAAAAAAACTTTATTTATCTATAAGATAGGAACTTTGAAAGGGAGGTAAAAAAGATTTCTTCAAGATCGGCGAAGTCACTTGTGCGTTACCTACTCTCTTGATGTTGGTAATAATCAGATGGGCATAGGCCTGCTTGCCTCGGAAATCAAAAGTGTACTGTAAACGAGCTCTTAATCAAGAAATATGATTATAGTAGTTTTAGACAAAAACTATATATAAACAAACATAAAATGCATTTATAACAGAAAGCTAAAGGAATCACGTCAGAGGCCGAGGGTCGGTTTTGAAGAAATCTGACATGACTCTGACACCAGGATGTCCTGTGCATAGTAGATTTACCCTGTATTTCCACACGATATGCCTATGATAATGAATATTGCCATCAATTAATTGATGAACACACTGTGCATTTATTTTCCGAGAAACTAATAATTATCTACGTAAATATATTTTTTTTTTCAAGGAACTATTTCTATTGACTTTTACAAAAAGGCTCTATCTAGACCCGCCTATTGTTAACCTATCTCGAACTAAGTTCTGATGGATCCACGATTCAAGCCCGGCTGAATAAAGAATTCCAGACTATCGGCCACCACACCCTCATTACACTTAATTAGAAAACTGTTCTCTCAACTACTATCCGCTTTCTATACTTAAATCTGTGCTACGATTTTTCTGATGTGATATATTTTTTATCATCATCATCATTCATCATTTCAGCCGCAGGTCATCCACTGCTGGACGTAGGCCTCCCCCAGGGATTTCCAGAACGACCGGTTGGAAGCGGCCTGTATCCAGCGTCTGCCTGCGACCTTCTTTAGGTCATCTGACCATCTGGTCGGTGGATGTCCGACGCTGCGCTTGCCGGTGCGTGGTCGCCATTCGAGAACCTTTCTGCCCCATCGGCCATCGGTTCGTCGCTCTATGTGCCCTGCCCACTGCCACTTCAAAGAGCTAATCCGCTGGGCTATGTCGATAACCTTTGTTCTCCTACGGATCTCCTCATTTCTGATGCGGTCTCGAAGGGAAACACCGAGCATAGCCCTCTCCATAGCTCTTTGGGCGACCTTGAGCTTTATATTTTATATAAAATAATTTAATTATATATTTTTATTGATCTACAGATTTAGAGTAAAACATATTAAAAATGAAATACATATAAGTGCTTAAAATCGGATATTGGTCTGTAACTATTTCATCCCAAAAAACAATGAGTTCGCAGTTTGGGATAGATGACAATAAATCAATGTCAATTTTTTGTGGAAAAATAATAGAAACATACGCCGGCCACAGCTATATCATAGTACAAAAAGAAACAGATTTAAATACTTATAGGTACTTAATGTAAAAAATATATGTCGCGAACTGCCGGGCTAGCCATGGGCAAGAAACACTAAAATACTTGAATGAAAACACAAATTTGATGTTCTGTTCCAAATTCGTCACATTTATATTCAGTGTCTACGCCTAATTATTTATTTAAATTTTCATTAAAATTCCTCAATTCAATTTGTATTACAAAATAAGTTTCGAAAATAGTCCGGAATACATCCATCCATTATATCTTAATTATTTAACTAGGGGTTTAATCTCTGAAAAATACCAACCTAAGGGCAAAGCTTAAAGGTTAAAATTTTAAATCTGCTTTAATTAATATATGAATGAACACTATGGTGCAATATATAAAGTAAACACAAATTAACTGCAAAAAATATAAGGGCAAATTCGGATTATTATGCTTAACTTTTCCAAATAAACTTTTACCGAATTTTTTAACGTACATTTTATCAAGATACGAAAATTTTTTTGTCCCATACAAATTGAGAATCATCTGATCTAGTTTAGTATGGATAGTGAAACAAATTTCATCTACCTTATATAATTACAATAATACATACAAAAATATGATTGAAAAACAGTTTCTTGATTACACATATGCACACTACCTGTGGTTTCACCGGCTCCTTCTCTTTCTTTGTCTACAAGTAAACGCAGTTGAAAAGCGCAATACTAAAATATAGTTATATAATTTGGTTACTAGCTCTTCGTCTATGAATTACAATATATTGAATTGTCACGAATCCATTGTATGAAAAATCAAGCCAAACGCTTATCAGCGTTTTTTGTATGCACACAGTTTTTTTATTTATGTGCTGAAATGGGAGAGAATAAAATAAAAGGGACATCGTTTTATGAACTCATGAGATCCTATGAGAAAAGTTTAGGATATAAAAACGACATAAAATGGTCCAGTTTTATTGGAATATCACTCTACCATGTATTTGGAGTTTATTGGTGTTACCATTATGCATTTCCTGTTAAATGGCAAACTGTGGTCTTCGGTAAGTGATTATGATGTGTATACGTACAGTGTTAGTGTTATTTCGATTTATTTATTGCTTTTAGAGTAATTATACAAATATTTTTATCGTAAATTGCTTTTATTTAAGGCCTCGACAGTAATGTAATTTTATTTAAAATTTGGACTCGATCGTCAAGGTGTTCTTTTGCCTCTACCACAGAATGATAATAATACAGTGAGATAGGTATTTTTACTAGTTTCTTATTTAAAAGACTTCAACTTAATGTTACCGCTTGGTTCACGCACGAATTCTTATGTGATATAACAATAGTTTCTCTATTGTGTCTGGATTTAGCGAGCCAACAAACAATAAGAATGCATTTTTAAAATTATTACGAGAACGGAGCCCCGGGCGACTATTAATATTTTTCTAAGAATCGTTAATATTGAAAAACAATTTCAAATCTGCAAGCCAAGTGTAGTGTATTTAGTTTTATTTCAGCTGTTATAATGTACGTAGCAAGTGGATTTGGAATAACTGGTGGGGCCCATCGACATTGGACGCATAAAGCCTATAAAGCCAAGCTTCCACTGAAACTGATTTTAATGATGTGCTTCGCCAGCGCTGGCCAAGTATGTACGACTATATTCTTTTATGCACTCTCATACACACACATACTTACAAACTTGACAATCAAGCTTTCGGCTCTCTCAAAGTGAAATTGGCAGATAGACAATTTAATTAAAAGACGTACGCTATGTCTCATTATTTCAGCCACCACAAGTCCACTGCTGAACATAGACAATCTGACCGATTTAGGGGACCGCATCAAGGGTCTTCTTGCGATCTTAACAAGGTCGTCGAACTGTCTAAGTTTAATTACTTCTGCTTCTTCTTAGTCGGGCACTCTTGGCAGAGTGGTCGTGACTGTGAGATGGACAGAGCTGCGGCTCGCCGTCGCCGCTCACTTTTAGGGCTGCAGCACATCTTATGTCTCTCCATCTCTGCTGGTTTTCCGCATGTTGTTTTAATAAAGTCTATCCAACGGGTTGGGGATCGACCACGAGGTCTTGTGCCTACCTCACGGCCTTGCACTACAAGTCTTTCCATTGAGTCCTCATTCCTAGAGATGTGTCCAAAGAACTTCAGTATTAATTGACTTCAGTTTTAATAACAGAATTCTATAAAACAATGGGTGCGAGACCACCGCATCCACCACAAGTTCAGCGACACTGATGCCGATCCACATAATGCGAACCGTGGGCTCTTCTTCTCACACATCGGCTGGCTCATGATGAAGAAAAGCGATGAAGTCTTACAAGCTGGCAAACAAATCGACATGAGCGATATTGAAAATGATATCCATTTGCAGATATTTGAAAAGTAAGCGTTCTGATGAAATAACTTATTTGTTTGTAGAAGTGATCAAGTTAGATATGACCCGCCATCCTATATAGGAAACTTATAGATGTTATAAAAGCAAAGTATTTAAAAAATGATTACACGTTATTAACTCTTTCACGGTCTAACGGCTGCAATTAGGGTAAACATAAATATAATACTTCATGGATACAACACTATGTAAATCAATTCCAGACTATGAAAATCAATAAGAGCCCTAACGAATTTTAATAAACAAAAAGACATCCACTACTTTTAACTGTTTTAATCAGAATTTCTTGTGACACTAGACAAAAAAATAATAGGCTTACTTTCAGTTCTTCGGGAACTTTAAAGTTTTTATTATAAACAATAGCAAAAAGCAATACTTATACTACATAATACGTATTTGTCCCACCAGATATTTTAACTACATAAAATTAGTATTTTGCTACATCCTGCCCACTACGCTGGGCATTTGGCTGTGGGGAGAAGACTGGCGCTGTGCCGTCGCCTGGCAGTGCTTCATCAGATTCCTCAGCATGTTCCACAGCGAACTGACTGTCAACAGCCTCGCCCATGCCTACGGATACAAGCCTTACAACAAGTAAGTTAGGATTTAGATATATCCTGCTCTCTATAATGCTGCTAATAATACTCATGCAAAAACGACACAAAACATGGTAGTTTTGAAAAAAAAACTTGCTGCTGGGGTAACGTAATTCTGACATGAAAATTCTAACGATGAATAAAAGTCGGAGAGACAAATGTAGTACATAGGCAGAGAGCTTATATTTGTGACCGAATATGCGCCGAAAATATAATTTCTGTTATAACTTCAAGTTTTAAAACCATTGTATGTTTAGTGCTAGTGAAATAAACATAACAATCGTTTTTTCGAGCCTCAATTTGCATCAATCAAAGTTGTGATCCCAGGTGATGGAATTCTCCATGCAGAACATACTAGTCTTGAAAATGTTTAGTAAGATCATATTATAAGACGATTTTCCACTTGCAGGAATATAATACCAGCAGAAAACCGCTTCGTGGCAACATGCACGCTCGGGGAAGGTTGGCACAACTACCATCACGCTTTCCCATTCGACTACAAGGCAGCAGAACACTTTGACATCCTTAACTTCGGCACCTGGTTCATAAAACTCTTTGAAAAGATTGGATGGGCGTACGACTTGCGACAGGCTACCCCGGAAATGATAAATTCTATAGCGCGACGATTGGGTGACGGAACTCCTATTCATTTTCCGACGTGCGATGATGTGAAAAAACAATGATTTTTTTTGGTTGTATTAAATTGAAATAAGTACCTATAATTACCTACTTAGTGCTTTCTTTTGAAATTTTAGTACATCTACCTAGTTTCAATTATATTATACTAGTCCTGATAAAGAAAAGCATATTTTGAAATACTCATACGTACTTACATAAATGATTATACCTAAGGTAAGGATTATACTTAGTTTCTGGTAAATCTGAGTTCGTATTTTTTTTTTTGATGTTATATGGCAAATAATTAAGTCGTGAGACCTATTTCAGCTCGAAAAAGAATATAGATCCCACTGCTATATAACGAAAAGAAGAAATACTGGGTCATGGTCATGGTATATTGGGCGGCTGTTGGACGGGGTAGATGCCTTTAAAAATATTAATAAGTTTAAACTATCGCCACTGATTCCAGAATATTCTATGGCTATGGCCTCCATAAAAAACTAATTACTGAGGTATTTTACACTCCCGACCTCCCTCCACCTCCCATGGCTCTACCAACCTTTCGGTTATACGAGCCGAATCTCGGGAGAGTGTGCTGTACTTGCATTTCGCATCTGTTTCCAGTCGCACCAACACTCCCGACCTGTGGCCTCGGTCTAACCGCTAAACCACTTAAACATTTTTTGGTTGTACCATGGGTATCTACTACCCATTACAATAGACCTTCGCCAGAGCAATGCGTTCATCCTACGAAAACTGCGATGCTCTCTATATTTTTATTTATGACTGTTGACAGAGTAAAAATAAAGTATTGACTTTATTGACATTTTAGCATAGCAACAGTTTTTGATAGTTTGACATGGCACCTTAGCATTTATATTTTGTATAATTTTTTTTTATTAATTTTTTTTACCTACATACTTATATATCTTAATTACTACGAAACTGAAAAAATCCAATAAATAGTTATTAAAATTAAGATGCCGCTCCTAGATTTAACTAATCCTGACGTGATAAAATTTCTTACCGAAAACTATGAAAAAGCTGCTCGTCTGAGAATAAAATGGAACAGTTTAAACGCCGAAAAGATAAAGAAAGCCACAGAGCTGAAAAGAAAAGAAACTGGTTATTGTACTCAAGACATCTTGAAATCTACCATGGTCGCAGGAATGGCAACATTACGAAGGGATCATGTGGTAGCTGGCGAAAATCGACGATGTACTCCGATCAGAGACTGCAAGGAGATTCCTGGAGTGGCACACCTAAAAAAAGATCATTTAATAGTAGCCGTGGGTCTTGGTGATCCCAAAGAGGACCCTAGGCTTGTTCGTCCAGATACTGATACTACACTGGATCCTGTCATGCGAGCTGCCAGTCAAGATCAGAAGAGTATAATTTACAAAGACGTACCAGACTTTGGTAGAGCTGTTTACCTGAAGAATAGATCTGGTGTGGCACCAGAAGATAAATATTATTTTCCAGAATGTTCTTCATGGTATTATGGGTGGAGATTAAAGGACAGTGAACTTTCTAATAATAGGCCCACTTGTGGCCGTGTGTGGAGTTACACACGGGACCACAGAAGTCGCACAGGACCACATCCTGATCCAGCATATTACAACGATTCCGATATTCTAACTGTCGTTAAGTGTGCCAAATAATTTTACTATTTTTATTTTATCATTTTGCTATGCTTTGTTTTTTTTAGCTATACACGCTATACACGTGTTAATAAATACAATCACTACACACAGTGTATATTATTTTATAACGCAAACAATAAATTATCCTCTACTTCCCTAAAATCCCCTTGGCGTTTTTAATTTTGATATGCGTTACCTACGCCAGCGAAATCTTGTCGATATAAATAATTAAAGTTATCGAGGCAATTGGTTCTAAAAAGTTACTTTCCATGATTACAGTTATCATATATTAAGGCAATGGTTTTAAAAGAAATGAAAAAAGTTATTGACATATATGATAGTCAATTATTGATCATTGACAGATCATTGATTGACAAATGTCCTGAGAGATTTATAGAGATTTTAGACGACAGCTTAGAAGTTAAATATTTTTGAAATAAATATACTTTAAATGCGTAAAATAAAACAATCGTGCACACAATTGTATTTCCGTAAAATCGAGTGAATTCAAAACTCGGAACAAAATGCCGCTTATAGACATCACGAATCCCGATATAATAAAGTTTCTCGTTGAGAGCTACGACAAGACCGCTCGATTGCGTATGAAATGGAACAATCTGTACGGCGAAAAACTGCAAGAGGCTGCCACGCTCCAACGAAAAGAAACTGGATACACCACATATGATGTATTCAAAGCTAATATGATTGGTGGCATGCCAGCTATAACAAGGGATCATATCACAGCAGGCTACAACAGGAAACGTATTCCCATCAGAGATGGTACATTCATACCTGGAGTTGCTCACTTGCGCAAAGGACATTCTATTGTGGATGTAGGTCTTGGGGATGCCATAGAAGATCCCAGGCTTGCACGGCCAGATACCGACACAAATGTGGATCCTATCATGCGAGTAGTTGATCCTGAAGAGAAGAAAATAATTTACAAAGATAAACCGGTATTTGGCCGGCTCGTTTATCTGAAACATAGGTCTAAACGGGCGCCTGAACAAAAGTACTACTTCCAAGAATGTTCTGGATGGGATTATGGATGGAGACTGAAGGACAGTTTCTTCTCGAAAGGCAGACCGGCATACGGCCGCGTATGGAGACTCAACCGAGACGTCAAGAGCCGCTCTGGACCACAGCCTGACCCGCCACATTACAACAATCCTGATATACCTTCCGCAAACAAGTGTCCCGGCTGATTTAGATGTATTTTTTAATAAGTTTCTTATATATTAAATATATTTTAGCGTTTAATATTTGTTTTTTTATTGTATGACAAATGTGTTCACATACTTATAACGACCATTGACTTAATCTGTTTCTGCAATTAATTTTTTTATCAAAAACAAAATAAATATAAAATTAAATTGAAAGTATTTCGTGGTTGTAGTTAGCTGTGCCTGAGCTGAATAGCGCGTTTCGCTAATGTAGAGTTCCTACCGAGGTCCCCAGAACATTAATATTTTATAAATTCACCCTTAATGTTCGAGACAACTAAGACATACCAAGTTGAACCAAGTTTGATGGCAGCGTTCCGGTCGTAAAGAACAAAAGTTCTAACGATAGAAGTTCTTAAATCCGAGCGTCAAGCCGCACAAGTTCCTAGGTCGCGACGGTGATGAATCTAAGACTTAGATACATTAGCCAGTTAAGTACCTACTTCTACTTCTATTGTTCCCCATCCCATCCCACTTCCCACTAATATTATAAAGGCGAAAGTTTGCATTTATTAAATATTTGGTATGGAGGTAGCTGATACCTTGAATTAACACATAGGATACTTCCTATGTCCCCCCCCCCCCGAATAGCACACGATTCCCGTTGGTTTGGTCATAAAATGCCACTATAAAAAAGATGGCACTGCTGTGTAGTATGATAAATCGCGGGTAACACCGCGGGGTGCAGTTAAGAATTTACACAAAATAATAGTAGTACTAAACCGCGTCTAATAGTAGGCAAGGCAATGGTATACATAAGTTAACATAAAACAAACTTTTACATAATGTAATCACTACATAGTATAAAACAACGCTTGTATAGTAGCTTGTATAGTTGTATATATATTGCTAGTCGCTTCCTTCTGTCAGTCTCTATTTATGCTTAGATCTTTGAATAACACCCAGCACAATGTAACGTTACCTCACGAGCGAGCGAGCGATTCGTTAATAAATAAAAAAACATGAATAGTCTAGCAAAATTATATATTTAAACATCCAGTCGTGAAAATTTAAATACAATTATAAACGTACCATTTAATATCTATATTTACAGTATATGGTTCAATTCTCATCAGACGTAAAAATATACGAGCACTTTTAAAATGGTAATCAAATATCAACCTTTTTTAATTCAAATAAAGCTGAAAATAGCTAGCAATATTATTTTTAGCTTGTTAAATTTTCATACTATTTTCAGCTTTGTCTGAAAAAATATATATTCAATTACAACTTAATTATATTTGTTTATTTTTAATGGTAATAATCATTTATTTCTTGTAAATGTTGTTCAGTGAGTTCTAAAAGTACTCGATCACTTTGCCGCCTAATGATACGTTTTACACAGCACAACAGGCGAGACAAACATGACGGCCGAGCAGACAGCGTGATTAGCAGAATCTGCGCGCGTGGCCCGCGCTTTCGTTCATTGACGCCAGTCAGTTATCAGTGGATTTTATGAAATCTAATACCTTAAATGTTCGGAGCTAGTTGTCTGTGGATTCTATACTTTAGGTACATGCATACAATGTTAAAATATGCAGTGTAGATCATCGGAGCAGTGCGATAATCACCCGAGTCGGTGAACTTTCGCTTTCATATTCTAAATCTTTTACGTTACAATCTTCTGAGCTCGATCACCCTAATTAAGGTTATCACGTGGTATGCTTCCTCTTAGCGGACGGCCTGTCGAACACCTGCTTCATGCCGCCGCGGAAGTTGGCGAGTCTTGCCGCGGCGCCCTCGTTGCTCCACGCTGAATCAAACTCTGTTGTGTCTTGGTCAACGAGGTGGGTGTACTTCGTGCGTCCAGAACGACCGAATTTCTTCACTTGCATCACCTGGATTGATTAAGAAGTTATTTATTTGTTTATTATTATGTATGTATTGTTATATTATGTATTTGAGAAACCAAAAGTTACATTGTATTTTAATTTTTGAAAGTTTATAACATAAAAACCAATCCAGTTTCCTATTAACTGCTATTACTTACTAGCTTTCGCCCGCATGTTTTCCCTTGGGAACAGTGCTTTTTCCCGGGATAAAAGGTACCCTATGTCCTTCTCAATACTCCTAGCTATGTGTATGCAAAATTTCAGTAAAATTGGTTCAGTAGATTTGTTGCGAAGAGGTAATAAACAAACAAATATACTAACTCACTTTCGCATTTATTAGATGGGATTATATTTGTTACTTCTTCACGCTCAAACGGTTGGACCAATTTTTATGAAATTTTGTATGGAGGTAGCTGACAACTTGGATTAACACGTAGGATACATTTTATCCCCAAAAGTACGCGATTCCCGTTGGTTTGGTGAAAAAAAAATTGCACTTTATAATGCTGTGTATGAAAAACCACGGGTAACACCGCGAAGTGCAACTGGTATATAATAAGACCCAAATATCTGTTTCAAATGCAATTAATATCAGCTGTTTAATTGAATTGAAAGTACATATTTATAGAAAGATATAACTCACCTTAGGCAAAACAGTCTTATCAAAGTGATCATCTAGAGTAGCTCCAGAGAAATCTTGCTTGAAAACTTCCTCCTCCTTGTCCAAATAGAAAGCACCTCTGTAAGGAAACAATTCGTATTTTTATTTAGAATCCTTTTTTTCTACAATTTAGTACGCAAATAGGCATACGGCCCACCTGATGGTAAGTGGACCGTAGCCGTGGACGCGTGTAACACCAGGAGTGTCACGTGCGCGATAAAAGATTAAAAATAAACTAATTTTCGAACTTCGTCTTGGATTTGCTGGTACTGGTTATTACAATGGAGCGATTGCCGTCTGACCTCAATAACACTTTTTACAGGGAAACCACCAGATGGCAGCCGAGACCAAAGACTTAAAGTACCTTCCGAAGCATGGAATCATCTTTATTATCATAAAATTAAGTAATAGCCTCACCAATCTGGAAACAGCTAAGTATGCTTCCGTTCCACTTTCAGTTGTGCTGGAATGGAAACTCACAACCTCCAGGTTCTTAGGAAAATCTTTTACCACTAATGAAAACAGTAAAAATACCCAATAAAGGCCTTATTCTCTTCGTGAGACACTTAAAGCCTAACTAGCTGTTCCCCGCGGCTTCGCCCCGCATGGGACTCGGTTATATCGCGCCAAAAAGTAGCCTATGTTTGACCTCAGGTCGTTAACTACATCCCTACCAAATTTCATCACAATCCGTCCAGCAGTTTAGCCGTGAAGAGGTGACAGACAGACAGACAGACTTTCGCATTTATAATATTAGTATGGAGTATGTATACTGGCGCTCTTACCTGTGATAATACTTCTGTAGAAACTTGTATTTGCCCTTGACTGCTTTATTGGTGACTACTTTAGGATTGATCCTTTGTTCGACGCGACGTTCCTCTTCGGTCATGTTACGCATGCGCTCTATAGCCAGCAACTCCTTCTCCATGCTAGAACAAACAATGTTTGCATTAATTTTATTTATTTATTTTATTTATTCAGTTTTGGGAATTCTTAAAGCAATAAAAAAAAATACACAATTATTATAGGATAAGACATAAATACAGAGGTCTCGATTTTCTTGTGCTTCTGTCCTCCAAGAAATTACATCAGACAGGCCAAACATAATTCAGACTTGTAAATGTCTTAAGGAATACCTAATGAAGGGGCTTAAAAACGAAGACACCGCGTTTAGTTTATAAAAAGGCATGCTACCGAAATAATGCTTAGATTAAGATGATGATCGTATAATCGTATTTCTTTGCATAAAGAACTACAGAAAACCTAATACTGCCACAAACTACATTCCCAAGGTGGATTGCCGTCATAGTATCATAGTAGATTTCTATAAGGTGAATTTAAATCAACTGCAAATATTTTAAGGACAGATTCAGACCACTAAACTGAACAACTTTCCCAAATATACTTATGTCGAAATATGAAAAAAAAATTTTTACCTCCCATACAAATTGAGAATCAGCTGATCTAGATTAGTATGTAGAGTGAAAAATAAAATTTCGTATTTTGATATAAATTTATTTGGAAAAGTTGTTTGTTGGTCTGAATCTGCCCTTAAAATATTTTGCAGTTGATTTGTGTCCACCTGATATAGTTAAAGTCGAAGCTTAGAACTTATTCACTCTCGCTAACTAATTCAATAAAAACCTGTTCAGGTTGTGAGAAAGAAACAGCAATAACTTACGCCTCCCTCTCCTCCTTGTCTCGCTTGATGCGTTTCATTTCGCGCAACTTCCACGCCTCGTACTCTAGCTCATCGTTCTCGTCGTCTGTGCACACGTCGTTAATGTTGCCCTCTTTTTGTTCAGCCTGCAATATTTTATTTGAAAATAGAACAACTAATCATGCAATACTGGGGGGTTACTACCGTTTCTTAAAACCATGCAAGTTTCAGTGAGTAAGGGAGATGTCGCTTTACATCATGTATTGCGCTGTCCCGCTTACTCACTGGATCTTGCATGGTTTTAAAAGATGGTGGTAAGTCACCTGGTGTTTTCGATTGTTTTTTTAATAATTGGAATATATTAGCATAATGATTAGTGTTTCTAAAAATCATCCTATCGATCGCGTGTGTCAAACCATGACATCGCTTGAATTAGTCTTATGCTTTTGTTTTTTGTACAAGCAGCCCTTATTGGTTTGTTTTCGCTGTAAAAAGATCACCCGGCAGTCAGTTCATTGTAATAAAAACCAGTGCTGCCATATATAGGACCGCGATTCAAAGAGCCCTATTAGAAAAAAAAATTTACATCTATGGCTAGGTAATTACCTGTGTATTCCTTTGTTCAGCGCGAATGGTTTCTTCCACCAGTTTCAGTGCCTCCCGCCTTCGTTCGTCCTTCTCCTTGCGCGCTTCACTCTCTTCTTTCTTCTGCTGTTTCATTTTGCGCTCCCTCTCCGCGACGGTCATTCGCTCTGAAGCTCTCACGAATACTGGTTTGACTCTGGGACCTGTCATATTTTTGTTTTAAAGATATTACCTATGTGATCCAGTAGTTACAGAGTTTGCTTTATAACCCTTGGTTGTGGTTTCAAAATACATAGGAAACATACTATGTTTTATTGTTTCATATTGTCAATTTAATTCTGCAGGATAAGGCTGAATGGTGACCATGTACAGTCGGCAGCAAGTAACCTAAGCCCCCAGTCATTATAGTAAGTACAGTAGGGGGGTTAAATTTATTTGCCCCCAACTGTACTGGCAAATGCTGCATGGGAAACATGGACCAAATGGTTGCATGACCTTATAAACCCCTCGGCTCGCAGAATCCAGACACAATAAAAAACTATTGTTATGTGGCATATTCGTGCGCGAACGTAGCAGAATCATTAAGATTGCAGAAGCTGTGATTCGCTTGTAATAGGTCGGATTTATTATGAGGAAGGCGTATGTCTGGCAGTAAACATTTTCAGGCTGAAATGATGATCTTGTGGGAAAACAGTGATTATATATACTCGTACCTGTGTCTTCTTCACTGTCAGTGTATTCCATGTCTGAGGATCCACTCTCTTCCTTAACCCTATCCATCTCTTCGTCGTCATCACGTCCAAGAACTTCTTTTTCAGCCTCCCTGGTAACATTTTTTAACAAAAGATCTTTTAATAAACAATATGTCACTGTAAACTATAGTTAGATAATAAAGCAGTCATGATCATTTCGTGTAGTTGTCATGGGCAATCGAACACGCACACCCTGGTATCAGAGTTCTTCGGAACTGCCTCTCGGCCACAATTGCATAACATGCCTTCCGAAGCATGGAATCATCTCTATTATCAGACAATGAGGTGATTCAGGCCACCAAACTGGAAACAACAACACTGGTACATAACATAAATAATGCACTGATTTTGAGGGTTTTAAAACAATTACTACTGATTATCAGGTGTTATGTAAGGCTATATTTAAAATGATGGTTTTCTGTTCAATTTCAGTTGATTCTCTGTTCTAAAATGTTACTTGGTATTATTAAAGTTATAGAAAAGTACTAAATTTGCTTTAAAATGTTAGAAATTTTCACTAAAAATATTTATTTATCTTTAGGTAACCGAGGATCATCAGGAAAAAATACTAGGTATAAAATAACTGTAACCTGAAATCGTAAATAGTCAAAGCTAGGTCTATAACAGACTACTTCTTATCATCACATGGTTTTCCAAAAAAAGTGGTAAGACAAAAAGAGAGGGCCTGAATTCATGTATCCTTTTCAAGCCAATGGGGGTTTTCACCAATTATCAATGCCATATATATGCCAGGTCATAATGCTCATGGTGAGAAAGGGATAGAAATTAAAATTTTTGTATATGCTAGTATAGCTTTGATTACAACTTGTAAAACTGTAGAGGTGCTAAGACAAGTAATGTGTAGATTAACTTACCTGGCTGCAAGTTTGGCTTTCAGAGCTTGTCTACGCCTTTCAATTTCCTCCTCATCCAGCTCATCCTCACTATCTGAACTATCCTTGGCCTCCTCTGCACTTGACTCGGACTCAGGTTCAGGCTCTGCATCAATAATCTCTGGTTTATGTTCAGCTCGACGTGGGGGTGACTTCGCAGCCATACGCAAACGTTTAAGTCGAGGGTCATCAACCTGAAAATAGAGTAAGGTAGAATGTACTTTTTGTAGGTTAAAGCTATGTATTGTTTGTATTGCTAGGCATTGGTTCAGAAGAACTGTAAAAAATCAACAAAATCTGTGAAGTGCCTGACTATAAACATTGCTTGAGGAGCTGTAAGAGTCTATGTTTAAATGAATACCTAATTTATCACAAAAATTACATACCAATAAAAAAAAAAAAAATTAATACCACATACTTACATGTCATTTAACTTCATATATATGTATAAGTTAAATATTTGAGAGTTTGAGCTAATAACTATTGGCAAATGTATATAAACATGTTCTATATCGACCTTGAACCTGCTACATACACCTGATCTAAACAAAATTTATGTACTGACCAAAAAATTTATTCTACTCTCTAAATTCACCTCTTTCTCCGAGTCACTGTGATGCTCATCTTTCTGCGTAATCACTTGTGGCAGTATCTGTCTCCGCTCAGGTCTCTGCTGTTCTATAAAGTCTTCTGTGTCAGATTCTTCTGATGATGAAACTCCCTGGGCATAGTCTGGCTTCTTACCGGATATATATCTTTGGACTTTCACTTTTTGCATAGACAATTCACCTGCAAAGATATACTCATGGAAATATAAAGATACTAATAAATAATTATGCATATACATAGGTGTATTGAGAAAGACAGAGTACTTTTCATCGTCGTAAAAAAGAACTGTTCCCAGAGAAACTCATGTGGGCAAAGCTGTGGGCAAAAACTAGTAATAATAAAAACATGACCCGCAATCACATATTTTTTCATATCTTTAAACTATTGTATAAAATAATAAAGCACAATAAAATTTACCACAGAATAGAAACTCAATGATCTCTTATTATCATCCTAGCATATTTGGCTCTACAACTGCTGTCTTTCCTCCATAATACTTTTCAGGGACAGACAACATGAAGTGGTCATCACTATCTGATTTTTTCAGGCTTTCTAATGGCATCTCAAAGCAGCTCAACTTACAATTGCTACTTATGGCGACCAATCCAAGTTATGCCGGTATCACCATTACTTTATATGCATTATCAGTACCAGTTGGAGATACAAAATATTTAAGTTAGCCTAATCTAGTCTAAGTGTAGCAATAACCAAAAAGAACTGGATTAAGTTTCTAGTTACACATCTACATGGATAATTAATAGTTTGGTGAGTTTATGAATATCCACATACCTTTTTCATTGCGAACTGGTACAGCACCCGCTGTACTCTGTATACCAACAGGCTGGGCAGGCAGAGCGTTCATCATTTTTTGTTCTTAATTTTAACTGAATACTCAAGTCAAGACAATGCGACCTTCTAGTCTTTATTTGATGATTACGCTTGTAGCCTCTAATCAATTGCCTTAACTAAAATCAAATCTCATAATATCAATTGGTTTATTTAGCAAAAAAATAATTCATTTTTTTTATCACAATTACAAAGAAAATGAGAAAGATATTACGGTAGACGGTAGATAAGTATTCCGTTCGGACGCAACGCACGAGTGACATGACATTGTCAATATTGTCATTTGTCATCCAGTCAGTGACAATGACGTACACAATGACAACACAAGATAGTGAAAGTTGGAATCTCTCTATTCTATCTGTGATATTTTTATTATATTATTTAGATATAAATAGTGGTGACGCAAGTACATACATAATGTAGTATATGGATTGATAACAAATGATAAGAAAGAAAAACAGTATTATCACATACAGTTCAAATATTACATTTAGATCTGTAGTTCACTATTTTGTTCCGATTGCTACAATAATCAAACGATAAAAATGGCTTCAAAACTAGAACTTTCAAGCTTGGATGAGCTAATCGCCGGTGCGTTGTCAGACGACCATAAAAAGGAGTTCAATAGGATCCAGTACGGACGAACAGAACACCACAAGCTGGATCTGAAAAAATCTAGTCTGAACCTCGCAGAAGACAGCAACTTTGACATAGCAGCATATGACTTTCCTGCTGCAAAGGAAGAAACCAGAAATCCTCGTGCAGTTAGAGTTGGTATAATACAGCATTCAACTCCGTCTCCAACTAATATACCTATTTCTGAACAGAGGCAAGCTATTTTTGATAAAATTCGAAAGATTATCGACGCAGCTGGAGAAGAGGGTGTCAAAATTCTTTGTCTGCAAGAAGCATGGAGTATGCCCTTCGCTTTCTGCACTAGAGAAAAACAACCATGGTGTGAATTTGCTGAATCGGCTCTAGATGGTCCAAGCATTCAATTCCTGAAGGAATTTTCCCTTAAATATGAAATGGTAATTATAGCACCAATACTCGAAAGAGATGAAGTCCATGGAGATACTATTTGGAATACAGCAGTTGTTATAAACGAATCTGGAAAAGTTATTGGCAAACATCGGAAGAATCACATACCTCGTGTGGGAGATTTTAATGAGTCCACTTATTATTTTGAAGGTAACACTGGACATCCTGTGTTTGAAACTAGGTATGGCAAGATAGCTATAAATATATGCTATGGTCGTCATCACCCTTTGAATTGGTTGATGTTTGGTATTAATGGGGCAGAGATTGTGTTCAACCCCTCTGCCACTGTTGCAGGTTTGAGTGAGCACTTGTGGGCAGTGGAGGCCCGTAATGCAGCAATTGCCAATAGTTACTTTACTTGTGCTATTAACAGAGTAGGGACAGAGAAATTTCCTAATGAGTTTACTTCTGGGGATGGTAAGCCAGCACACAAAGAGTTTGGTCATTTTTATGGATCAAGCTATGTTACAGCTCCTGATGGCTCAAGAACACCAGGGTTATCCCGAGTGAAGGATGGATTATTAATTGCCCAAATGGATCTGAATTTATGTCGTCAGATAAAAGATAAATGGGGATTCACAATGACACAGCGCTTGGAGCTCTATGCTGAGAGTCTCACTAATGCTATCAAGCATGATTATCAGCCACAAGTCATCAGAAACAATTGATCTTCATGGATAAACAATTATATTTTTATATATGTATATTCAACATGGTTTTATATAAGAGTTGTTCTATTTTATTAAATGTTTTATGAAATGTATCAATGCATTTTCTTATTTTTTAATGTGTGGTCTCCATGCATGACTACAAAATAGTAGTAAAATAAAGTTTAAATTGAAATATTCTATACGTTTCGAGCATCACAACCTCCGTATGGGAACACAGGAGCCAGGACTACACTATAAGATTAGATTCAAATAACATGTTTTACAAGCATTTTCATACCAATGAAAGGATAAGACAGTTGCATATTTATGTTATTTTTTGTAAGAAATATACATAGTATGCTAATAACTTCTATAACTAAAATAAATCATTTTATAATTTGTATGGTCAAAAATTATTTGTAGACTGTACAAATTAATAATTATTACTAACAGACTAAGAGTGAGTGATAAATGTAAACTGTTAGAGGGAGAATGGTATGGCACAAAATTTTATTGTGGGAACAGTGTTATTTCTGGTTTAAAATAGCCTTCTGTCAGAGAAAAATTTGGTTTTATTTCCATTGTAGTAACAAGGTAGTTTCCTAAAAGTAGATCTAACAGCAACAGGTATTGTGCCAAATCGCTTACTCTTTTCGCCCAGATAAAACAGTTGAAGGTAACAGCATTCGGAAGAAGAGTACATTGATGTCAGACAGGCAGCCAATCTTTCAAAATATCTTAAGTAGTGCCTGCCTCATTGAAACATGGGAAAGAATTAAAATTATAAAATAAAATTTTTAATTTTATTATGTTGGCAGTCAAGCATACGGCCCGCATAAATTGAGCGAGTGCGTGGTCACTGTAGCATATTTACACTCGCGATAACTTGAGGGTCTCACTAGCGTGCTACCAATACGACATTTGCGTTTCAGGTTTCATTTCAAACAATGTAGCCTAGGAACACTAGTAGGTCAGCCAGGCATACATTTGTAATAGAGGAGCAACTCTCCACATCCAAAGCATAGGCACTGGCACAGGCTGGCATAGAAAACAATATTATAATAGTACTAATAGGGAATGGTAGTGTAGTAGAGATAGGTTCATCTTTCATGTACGTCAAAATGGCGGGACTACATGATGCCACCACCAGATGGCAGCCAGAAACAACTTCTTGTGGCTGCATAACATTATTGGGCAGCTTCATATTGACCTGACGCGGGATCGAACCTGGTACCTCCTGTCCCGGGTTCGATACCCCGTCAGGTCAAGATGAAAAACAATCTTTTTCTGATGACCTGGGTCTTGGATGTTTTTCTATATATGTATTTGTTATAAAATATAGTATCGTTGAGTTAGTATCCCATAACACAAGTCTCAAACTTACTTTGGGGCTAACTCAATCTGAGTGATTTGTCCCCCATAGCTATAGGTATACCCGAATGGCAGCGGCCGTCGAAAGTGGTAGCCCGCATCGCCGCGCGTGACCTTGTAAACCTACACACCTAGACACTTGCCAGTTTAGTTTACTAAACGTTCATGGAGGAAACTCATGGGTTTAGAACCCAACCCTACTCATGGGTAGCTGAGGGATTCAGTAAAACAAGTATATATAAAACATTGTGTATCAATGAGAATAATACAGATGTGAACTATACATAAATATTGATGTTAGATTAGAATGGGGTACATCCAGTTTAATGTGTAGCTGCTATATAATTAAACTTTATTTGAGCACAGTCACTTCCTTTTTTAGTTCATAATCTGTTGGAATAAGGCCAGCTTCACAGCACAAGAATTTAATTTCTAATTATGTTGCTTTCACTATAAAATATTGTTATGTAAAATATAGGATAAGTAGAAATTAAAAAGTAAAGAATATACTAGGCAGATGTAGGTACAATAAGAATATTATACACACAAAAATACTTTATAGCCAGCATAACCATAATATTAAACAAAAAATGTACACAAAATATAATTTAGATCCAATGATACAATAAAAAATTACATCAAAATGCTACATATGCAATAATACCAACTGAAACTGTATGTACCCCAGGTTATCAACTGTAAAATTAGTATATCACTATGCCCTAAATTTTTATGCAGTCTTTGCACGAATGGCCGCACGCTTTCCAGTGACCGCCTGGAAACCAGACTTGATGCTGGCTACGGAACAGCGCGAGCCACATGTCTCACACTGAAGGAAGAACAATCTAGTGTCTTTCTGGAGAATGGTATCCGGGGAGCGACATGTATGACATGTCACATATTCCTTGATGTAACGACGAAGAACATTCTCTATTTGTTTCTGTTGAAAGCGGCCCTTGATAATGAGTTGGCTGTTTCCGTCTACTGAGCCACTGGTACCTAACTCAGCCAGTAAAAAGTCTAATAAATGTTTAGGCTGTCGATGAAGGGTTTTACAAATTTCTGTAAAATTGGCAAATGATGTCTTCTTTGTGCCAATTCTCACAACTTGTGGAGGTCTCATAATAAACTTCTGCTTTTTGCCTGACACCATACTTGGGTTTTTCTCACGCATTATGTCAAACACACGTTCCAAAAGCTCATCATATGTGTAGTCACGATCACTGCCCACCCAGTCACCATGTAAATCTTCAATATTTTCCTGATCTTCACCTTTGATATCGTCCTCTACTCCAAGATCATCAATATTTTTAGTTTTCTTCTTCTTCTTTTTTGTTTTCGAGAAGTCTATTTCCAGATCTAAGTCATCAACGACTTTCTCTTCTTGGGGTTCAGGTTCCTCCGCAGGAGGAGTCTCTGGTAAAGCGTTCTCTATTTCTTCCAAGTTAAAGAAAGTCTTCTTTTTCTTTTTCTTCTTCTTGCCAAAGTTATCTAAATCAAGGTTATCATCCTCCGGCACATCAACGTCACCCGTCTCTGCTGGTGTCTCCGCGCTCCTAGTTTCTCCCTGGTCTGCAAGCGCCGCGTCCATGTCAAAACCAATCTTCTTCTTCTTCTTTTTCTTCAAAGACGGATCAAATACCATATCCTCTTCCATGATTTAAGCTAAGGTATAAATTGCAATAACTATATGCAAAATACGTAAGAACTTTGGTTAGAATCGAATAAAATAGCAGGTGGACACAATGAATGAACAGAATGGAAATGTCAAAACGTTGCATCAGCTTTTATAGTTTTAAATTGAGAACCTTCGAATAGGCAATAGAACAAAAGTAAACATCCTACCTGATCCTACCTATCCGTCAGTCTTACTATGATTTGACATTCTAGTGTTATATATAAATTCTATGGTCGCCTTACATACATCATGTATAGCGCTGTCTCGCTTACTCACTGGATCTTGCATGGTTTTAAGAGACGGTAGTAACCCCCCCGGTCTACTTAAAGTTGATATTCGTCCAGCAGCGCTGCGCGCCAGCGGCGACGTCAGCATATAAAAAAAAGTCAATTTATGGCTTTATGCCAATGTCATGTCAAGTCAAAAGTCAATATTGTCAATCAATTACTTATAAATCTCAATTTACTGTGGAATTAACCTATAAATTTCAATAAATTTCTCGGAATTTTAATTTATTTGCGTGCCAGTAGTTTGCGAAGAAAATGTATTTATGCAGGTATCATAGACCATACTCAAAATTGAAAGCAATAATCTCCAGGAAATATTCCCAACCTGCAATATTAGATCAAAATGAATACACAGAAACACCAGAGTATCCGCCTATTTTGGACATGTCCCTTGCAGCTAGAAAGCTAAGAGAAAGAGAAAAGGTGTATGAAAAGATTAAAAATGTAAAAACAGTAGAAGAGAAACAGATAGCCTTAAACATGCCGCGTTATTATGGCTGGCAATGTGTTATGCTTCATGAAAAACTAGTGCCATATAATGCTTTGCCTATGATACAAAGTTACACCAGAAGTCGTTTTATACCTGTAGAAAAGCTTCCAGATATTTACAATGAAACAAATGCAGTTGCTGATGAAATTGTGAAAGAAATCAAGTCTCACATTGAAGATGCTTTAAGTATTGAGACTGAGGGTGTTGAGTAAGTATCTGTCTATCTATACCGCAATGTTAAATTAAAAAAATATACAAAGTTTGTTTTTGAATAGAGCTTAACCCATTGGCTTACAGAATCCAGACATAATAGAAAATCTATTGTTTGTTGTGTGACATAATCATGTGCAAACCAATCAGAAACATTAATGATGTAAACACCAAATTGCTATTTTTAATGAAATAAATAAATATATATGTAGTGCATACATACCTTGACTGCACAAAAAGAAGACTATAACTTAATTATTACTTACTAAATACAAATTAAAATATAACAATAAAATTTACTCTCTTATCTTACGACTTTCCCAGTTGCTTCCTCAATTGATTGCTTTGGAGCCCAGGGTCCCCTTAAACTTATTGACTGCGAGACTTGAGGTCAGTTGTCGTGCCTCCAGCGCAAGGAAAAGTTAAAATGTACTGTTTTTGGGCAGAAATATCTGACACTTGTGAAATTATATAGAATGTTCATTGTGTGAATAAAAAAATTCTAACATCATATACAATATCATTAAACGCATAAACCTATATTTGTCAATGTTTGTTCAATTTGCAGATATAATCGGGAACTGTCAATAGATCTACCAGAAAAGTCTCAAGCAGAAGATGAACAAGCAAAGGTCTTGGTGAGACAAATCAACAGGATAATTATCAATAGCCTCACTGATAGAGTACCACATATTTTATCATCTCAGGTGTGTAACAATACATACATTAATTTCATTATATAAAACTAGCTTTCGCCTGTGGCTTCGCTGTGTGAATTTCCCTCAGAAATAGTGCTTTTTCTTGAGATATAAGGTACCCTATCTCCTCAATATTTCTAGCTTTGTGTATGCAAAATTTTAGGAAAATTGGTTCTGTATATAGGGTGTGTAACAAATAAAAAAACTCACTTTCGCATTTATAATATTAGTTGGATTGGATAGACTATTATTGCCCACATTTTTTCATTCAATCTCAAATAATCATACATTGTAAAAATGATGGAAAGTATGTTTTTCTGACACACATACTACTTTCTTATTTTTACTCTTACCTAAAGTAAAAACAAAGTCCCATAGATTTGGGGTATAATTACAAACTAGTTTTTTTTGATGAGAAAATTATTATTTCAGGTTGATTATGATCCTCGACATGAAGCATTTTGGTTTGTCGGAGGAGTTGATGTGCCAACCACTGTGGTCAATTGGAGAAATAAGTACGAGTGGCTGCGAGATCGCCTTGATGAACCACTTGACAGGCCTGTCCAGTATATAGGTAATTTAAAATGGTTATTCGGTTACGACTTTTATTTGTGTGGTGATACTGTTAAATATCATAATAAAGAGGAATATTCTTCTAGAAGAGAGAAAAGTAAGCTCTTTACAAAATGATAGCTCCTATTTTTATTATTAGTTTTATGACAGCCAAGGCTTAAAAAGGGGCTGTTTTTGAACTTTAGGTATGCTGGAGTTTGTGCCGCCTTCTTCTCCACTTGCGCTTTGGAAATTGAGAATAAACAATTTGAATTTGGACCATTTCAATATATGAACAAGTAAAATTCATTGTTTCATTATTTTTTTCAGGAAAACCTTTTGTAGCAGTGAGAAGCCATATGCCACTAAGGCCTATTGTTCCCTACAGTGAAGCAGGAAACCCAGAGTTCAAAGTAGATAAATACACTTACCGTCCTGAAACAGTTGGTTTCCTTAGGGATCATAGGCATGGGACTAACATACCAGGTACAGTAATGTCAGCTTATGTGTAAAAAAATTTGCTTTAAATGACATTTTTAATTTTATACTTACATGCATGTAGCTTCATTTCACGCTCCCGATTTCGGGCACTTAAAATATCTCTCCCTTTTTCAACATTAACTTAAAATAATTTTAATTTTGTCTATGTGCTCCAGTGGTTAAGGCGTTTGCTTGATTCCATGCTTTGAAAGCCACCACCAGCACCCCAGGCCATTGCCCCTGCTGCTCACTTATACAATATCATGGTAACCATTTAATTTCTTACAGGGTATTGGCCCGGAGATCGTGATGAATTTGGATTGTTGTCTTTCCATGGTCGAGGACATATTCTCGACAGGAAACCGTCATTTGGACCAGAAGATAATGAAGAGGCTTTACACTGTCAAGCCATGATGGCAAGTTTTGGTTGGCTATTGGCCCAAGCGAATTACCAAGGATTTACAACATACAATGATTTAACATACCCACTTGTTACCCAAACGGTTATCACAAATGGGCAGTTATGGTCTTTTTATGCATATCAGCTGAATACTATCACCTTCCATAATGATGCTATTGATATTAATCCAAAACATAACATATGTTTTGGAACAAAACCTTTGAAATTGTATGAGAATATAGAAAATGGAAAGGTAAAAGGATTAAATGAAGATGTTCTTAAAATGTTAGTACAGTTCTATATGAATTCTCCAGAGGAAAGAGAACATGACTTGAAGCCATTCTTAGGAAAGGATGAACAGGTTATTGCTGATATTGAGGATGACAATAAGAGATGTTGGCTTGAGAATACATTCAAGCATGTAGTCTCTAATAGACCAAAACAGCGGTTACTACCAGAAATATATCAGTGGGAAAAAATTTACAAAATTTATTTCCAGACAAGATTCTTTGAAAGAAAAGTAAGACCGTTTGAGCTGGACATTAACCCATATAAAAGGAGACTGAATGAGCATCTGCCACCTTACATTCCTAAGGCACTCCGACCATATCCAAAGCATAAGAAAAAGTTTGAAACTACATACTACCCTGATGTGTAATTACTTCTATAATAATAATAAATAGATTAGACTAATAAATAAGACAATGTAGTGTAATTTTTTTTGCCTCTAGTTCCCAATCGCCGGCCGCCTGCTTGACGTCAACCCGCCTTGGGAAGACTGAAAAGAAAATTTAAGACATGTTTTTTTCTCGACTTTTACGACGTAGTGGTCTACCCTAACGTTAGTACTATTAACTGTTCTGTGCCTTAACTGGAAACCACACGCGTTAGGGAAAACACTGGTAATGGGAGGCACGTGTCCAACATTTCCAACAGTGGATGTTTACGGATTATATTTTGATGACATATACAACGCTAGATCCATTACAACAATTTATTAGTGATGGAAAGTGCTAGCCTTGCTGCTGGTAGGTTTATATTTCTCAATCCTATGGCTCTATTTTATTATGAGTTTTATTAGCATCTTATAGAATTTTTACTGTAGCCTGGAGGTATACCACCATCTCTTATAAACATGCAAGATTCACACCCATATTCTTAAACGTTGCTTCATAGGTCTCCTCCACTCAACCTCATTCGAGGACGCCTCAAGGAAGTCCTCCAACTTCCCTTGAAAACGGTATTCTTACACCCATATTCTCAAACGTTTCCTCAAACTCCACTCATCCTCACTCGACCTCAATGGTATTCATAGTTGACACTAGCTTCCTCACCTTAAGGAAATTACTCAATGGAGGTGAGGAACGAACTGTCAAAATATAAGGTTGGTCAAGAGGTACCTTAAGGAAGCCTCGAACGTTTCGTTTAACGAAAAGTAGGTACTTTTATTGAGGACCAGATTTAAAAGAACTAGTACCCACTGTAATAAGTTATTTGTGTATTAAGTATTTTATTGTTTTATAATTAATCTATGCCAGTAAGCTAAAATTAAAAAAGAAACTTTGGCAAAAACTCTCTTTACGTCAAAAAGTAAGGCGGTTTACCAACATACAGAAATGAAACGGAACGTCATTCCTTGACTCATCCTCACTGGAGTTTGCTCAAGGAAACAATTAAGAATACCGTTTTCAAGGAAAGTTGGAGGACTTCCTTGAGGCGTCCTCGAATGAGGTTGAGTGGAGGAGACCTATGAGGCAACGTTTAAGAATATGGGTGTTAATTGTTTCCTTGAGCAAACTCCAGTGAGGATGAGTCAAGGAATGACGTTCCGTTTTATTTCTGTATGTTGGTAAACCGCCTTACTTTTTGACGTAAAGAGAGTTTTTGCCAAAGTTTCTTTTTCAATTTTAGCTAACTGGCATAGATTAATTATAAAACAATAAAATACTTAATACACAAAGAACTTATTACAGTGGGTACTAGTTCTTTTAAATCTGGTCCTCAATAAAAGTAGCTACTTTTCGTTAACGAAACGTTCGAGGCTTCCTTACACCCATATTCTCAAACGTTTCCTCAAACTCCACTCATCCTCACTCGACCTCAATGGTATTACATTAGCTTCCTCACCTTAAGGAAATTACTCAATGGAGGTTAGGAACGAACTGTCAAAATATAAGGTTGGTCAAGAAGTACCTTAAGGAAGCCTCGAACATTTCGTTTTACGAAAAGTAGGTGCATTTATTGAGGACCAAATTTAAAAGAACTTGTACCCACTGTAATAAGTTCTTTGTGTATTAAGTATTTTGTTGTTTTATAATAAATCTATGCCAGTAAGCTAAAATAGAAAAAGAAACGATCTCCAATACTCTCTTTACGTCAAAAAGTTAAGTGGTTTACCAACATACAGAAATGAAACGGAACGTCATTCCTTGACTCATCCTCACTGGAGTTTGCTCAAGGAAACAATTAAGAATACCGTTTTCAAGGAAAGTTGGAGGACTTCCTTGAGGCGTCCTCGAATGAGTTTGACACCCATATTCTCAAACGTTTCCTCATAGGTCGCCTCCACTCAACCTCATTCGAGGACGCCTCAAGGAAGTCCTCCAACTTTCCTTGAAAACGGTATTCTTAATTGTTTCCTTGAGCAAACTCCAGTGAGGAATGACGTTCCGTTTCATTTCTGTATGTATGGCAAACCGCCTTACTTTTTGACGTAAAGAGAGTTTTTGCCAAAGTTTCTTTTTCAATTTTAGCTAACTGGCATAGATTAATTATAAAACAATAAAATACTTAATACTCAAAGAACTTATTACAGTGGGTACTAGTTCTTTTAAATCTGGTTCTCAATAAAAGTATCTACTTTTCGTTAAACGAAACGTTCGAGGCTTCCTTAAGTACCTCTCGACCAACCTTATATTTTGACAGTTCGTTCCTCACCTCCATTGAGTAATTTCCTTAAGGTGAGGAAGCTAGTGTCAACTATGAATACCATTGAGGTCGAGTGAGGATGAGTGGAGTTTGAGGAAACGTTTGAGAATATTGGCGTGAGTAGAGGCGGCCTATAAGGCAACGTTTAAGAATATGGGTGTCATCCTCACTGGGGTTTGCTCAAGGAAACAATTAAGAATACCGTTTTCAAGGAAAGTTGGAGGACTTCCTTGAGGCGTCCTCGAATGAGGTTGAGTGGAGGCGACCTATGAGGAAACGTTTGAGATAATGGGTGTTAAGGTACTTCTTGACCAACCTTATATTTGACAGTTCGTTCACCTCCATTGAGTAATTTCCTTAAGGTGAGGAAGCTAGTGTCAACTTTGAATACCATTGAGGTCGAGTGAGGATGAGTGGAGTTTGAGAATATGGGTGTTAATTGTTTCCTTGAGCAAACTCCAGTGAGGAGGAGTCAAGGAATGACATTCCGTAATACGGATCGACACGATATCTGTATGTTGGTAAACCGCTTAACTTTTTGACGTAAAGAGAGTTTTTGACAAAGTTTCTTTTTCAATTTTAGCAAACTGGCATAGATTAATTATAATACAACAAAATACTTAAATACACAAAGAAATTATTATAGTAGGTACAAATTCTTTTGAATCTGGTCCTCAATAAAAGCACCTACCTTTCGTTAAACGAAACGTTCGAGGCTTCCTTATATTTGACAGTTCGTTCCTCACCTCCATTGAGTAATTTCCTTAAGGTGAGGAAGCTAGTGTCAACTATGAATACCATCGAGGTCGAGTGAGGATGAGTGAAGTTTGAGGAAATGTTTGAGAATATGGGTGTCAGTGATTAAGCGAGACGAGTAGCTATCGTGTTTGCAAAAGTTGATGTAAGAAATAAAGTCACATAAAAATAGTATTATATTGAATCGTAATATTAATGTGGTGGTAGGTATATATATTAAGATTTCTGTGGAAGAAGCCAAGGATTGTCTGGGACTAGTATAGTATCTCCTCCTTAGTCTGTGGTCTGGGATGAAAATAAAATTGATTTCAAAACGTCATTGTCAGTTTTTTCATCTGTCAGTCATTCTATCACTGTCAAATTGTCAATCACATCGCAACGTGTGTATTGCTGGTGCTGTTGTTTTGATTTAAAATTGAAAATAATGAATAATTTAGTGATTTGGGAGGTTTCCTCAAGAAATCTTCAATTAAAATCTGGGGAAGTAAAATGTGTGAGCTACGGCCACGATGAAGTTGATTCAAGTGGTGATTTATATATTTGTTCACATAACCTAATCGTCAACGATTTTGGTGAAAATGGTGAAGCTAAATGGAGTAAGGATCTGTCGGATCTTGCATCTGGTAATAATAGGCCGGTCAATGCAACATTTCTTTCGGTTACAAATGCTCTGTGCGTTGGTCTTGAAAATGGAGAATTGTTTACGATCAGCAACCCAGGAGATACATGCGACTTGGTTGGTGCTTGCGACAGTGGCATATTGGTAAGTCCAAAGCTCTTAAGTTTGAACCCTAAAAGTTGATGACCAACTTAAGCCATGAGCAATACAATTTTATTGCTTAAGATGGTCATCTAACTGGAATTAAACATACTCTCTTGGTATGATTATAAATACTCTACAATAACATATTTTCAAAGAATTATTCTTTCTTGGTATGGTTGTAGGTACTAATTTTATTTACCAACTTTGTTTTCAAGTTACATCAGATGAATCATTGACCGAAGATCAATCATCTGCTGTTTTGTTCGTATTCATAGAACACAGTCAGTGTTTAAATGATATTTGTCTTATTTACAGGCTATGGAATGGAGTCCAGACCAGGAGTTATTAGCTCTGGTAACTAAAGATTTGAAAACCATACTGATGACCTGTACATTTGATCCCATCAATGAAGTATATTTGCTAAGCGAGGAGTTTGGTGAGAAGCAGTTTATAACAGTTGGCTGGGGCAAGAAAGAAACACAATTTCATGGGTCTGAGGGGAAGCAGGCTGCTAAAGCTAAGGTCGAAGTGAGTCCAGGTGAGCTATCATTACCATTAATACTTATTATAAGAAATTTAAATTTGCCTGATAATTCTTCAAAACTGCCAGACCAAGCATAAATTATAATTAATTGACAATTTAATCTAAGGCTACTTACCTTAATCTTATTTTGAAAATAACAGATGCATGTCTTTCATGCCTTGCTTGTATTAAAAAGATGTATTGTTTCAATGGTATTGCAGAAAAATGTTTCTCCAACTATGTTCCTATGTTTATCCTTATTGACAAATTTAATTTCAAATATCCATAGCGCTTATAAATTCAAATTCTGCCATGAAGTTGGGCTGTTCACCTTTTAAATTTTTTAGTACTTTAAGTGGTTATAAATACTTAGTATTTTCGATTTTACAGATCAAGTTATGCAGTCAGATAGCTCTGTTAAAATTTCATGGAGAGGAGATGGGCAGCTGTATGCTGTAGGATTTACAAATAACGGAATCAGACAATTCAAAGTGTTTGACAGAGAAGGTCAGCTGCAATACACAAGTGAGAAGCAACCAGGTTTAGAGGCTAACCTATCATGGCGGCCAAGTGGTAATGTTATAGCTACTACACAAAGGTTGCAAGATAAATATGTTGTGGCATTCTTTGAAAAGAATGGTTTAAAACATGGAGGCTTTACTATTCCTGTAAATGCTCTAACTCAGGTTGAAGATTTAGCATGGAGTTTTGATTCTGAGATATTGGCATTGCTCTGTAAAGACAAAGAAAGAAATATACAAAAAATATTATTATTTACAACAGGCAATTATCATTGGTATTTGAAACAGACTTTGGAATTTAATTCTGAACAAATTGTAAGCAACATGTTGTGGGACAATGATTTTGATGTTTATAACAATAAGAAGTTACATGTTATATTGAGAAATGGAGAACATTATTCATATTCCTGGATATGGGATGTAGAACATAGTAAAGGAAAAGTTGATTTAGATGATGCTGTTGTCACAGTTATAGATGGGGACAAAGCTTTAATCACTGGCTTTAGACAAACTGTAGTACCTCCACCCATGGCAGCCTTAGAAGTTAAATGTGACATATACATCAATTCAATACAATTTGCTCCTCCTGCCCTTGATGATAAACCTATAGATTCTAACACTTTCTTTGTGTGCACATCAGATAATAAGTTAATATTTTATGAACAAATTCAAAAATTCCCTTTAAACTACACACATCTAAGGACATTGAATATTGATAAATATGCTTTCCCATTCCAATATTACAATTGGTACTGGTGGAAGCCTGATGTTGTAGTAAGTGCTATGTTAGATAGTGATGGCAGTTACAATTTGGTAGAATGGCATATTGATGATGAATCTATTAGCAAAAGTAATATTACTAATCTCCCAGCTGCACCAATGAGAATGCAGTCACATCCCACAAACTCGAACATATTGTTTATACAATTAAATAATGGTGAAATAATTGAGTACAAAGAAGGAACTATTGAAATTCCAGAAGTCTCGTTCACAGTAGCATGCCCAAAATTCTGTGTACTTTCAATTCAAGACACACTATATTTCTTGGGTCTCTCACATAAAGGACACCTCTATTTAAATGAAACTGTAATTTTGAATAATGTCAGCTCATTTTTTGTTCATACCCATTTTCTTCTAGTAACTACATTACAACATGTTCTCCTATGCACTGAGTTGACTAAACTTGGTGTTTCTGCTATTTCTGAATACCTAAAGATTGAATCTGGTCACGTTTATAAAAGAAAAATAGAGAGAGGAGCGAAACTGGTAATAGCAGTTCCTAATGACACAAGAACAATCTTCCAAATGCCTAGAGGTAATCTAGAAAATATACAACCAAGACCATTATCACTAAAAATAATAGGTGAGTATTTAGACCAACTGAAGTACTATGAAGCTTTCGACTTGATGAGAAAACAAAGAATTAATTTGAACTTGATATATGATCATGACCCTGCGAAATTTGTGAACAATGTTGATACATTTTTGGATTCTATCACAAATAATTCTTGGCTTAGTCTTTTTTTGTCTGATTTGGAAAATGTGGATGTAACCAAAACAATGTATGCCAGTAGCTATGCTGATAAAGTTGTTAAAGTGAAGAAAGGTAGTGGGGGTAAAATACAAATGGTATGTGACATTATCAGAACTCATCTGTTAAGACGGTCTGACAGTGATAATAAAATATTACCATTGATTACAACTTACGTCAAAAAGAACACTGATGAAGATTTAGAAGCTGCATTAAGTGTTATAAAAGAACTGAAAATGCAGGAGTCAGGAGGTTCTAAATTACCTGTAGGCTCAGATGAAGCTCTTAAATATCTGCTTTATATGGTTGATGTGAACCAATTATTTCATGTTGCTCTCGGAATGTATGACTTCGATTTAGTTCTTTTAGTAGCAAATAAATCACAAAAAGATCCGAAAGAGTACATACCTATGCTGAATGAGTTGAATGAAATGGATGAGAATTATAAAAAGTTCTCAATTAACAAACATCTAAAAAGATTCGACAGAGCTGTGGAGTTTTTGGTCAAATGCGGACCTGTGAAGCATGATGAATTAAAAACATTTGTAAAGTACCATAGTCTTTATAGAGATGCATTGTCAATGTTCACACCCGAGGAAGATATTTATAAACAAATATCTGATGATTTTGGATTGTATCTTAAGTTGAAAAAGCAGTTTATACAAGCTGGTGTCATTTATGAACGAGCTGGAAGTAATGAAAAAGCTATTGAATGTTACAAAGAAGCATTAGAGTGGGAATTAGCAATTAAATTAGGCCACACATTGCCTAAGGAAAAATTCAAAGCTCTTTGTATGTAAGTAGAATCCCAACTATATCAATACTAATATTATAAATGCGAAAGTCTGTCTGTCTGTCTGTCACCTCTTTACGGCTAAACTGCTGGACCGATTGTGATGAAATTTGGTAGGGATGTAGTTAACGACCTGAGGTCAAACATAGGCTACTTTTGGGCGCGATATAACCGAGTCCCACGCGGGGCGAAGCCGCGGGGAACAGCTAGTAATATTATAAATGCGAAAGTGATTTTGTATATTTGTTTGTTTGTTAGCTTTTCACGCCTTATCTACTGTACTAATCTTCCTGAAATTTCGCATTCACATAGCTAGGAGTATTAAGAAGGAGATAGGGCATCTCCCATCCCGGAAAAAGCACTGTTCCCAAGGGAAGTTCATGCGAGAGAAAGCTAGTATAATGAATATTTCTTTTATGAATATTTACTATTTTAATTTACGAGGTTGCATCGAAAGACTTGACATCGAAGGACATTTATAAGATTCGGCATTATTTTAATGACCGGTCGCCTTCCTGACTTCAACCTTTTTTTAAGTACAAGTTCAACTATAGTGAGTTGTGGTGAATCCGCCACCAGTCGGCCAGAGTATTTATTATTCACTTATTCGCCTCTTACAAGAGACCCACGGGAACAAGATCTATTCTTAAGCCGAAAATCATATAGACAGTTTTTCTGTATTAATTAGTTTAGCTTTCACTATATCTTATTCCCAATAATAAAAATAAGGCAACATAATATGACATGCTACATTTTGTTTGGTGCTAATTGGTACATTCCTTTATTCTATTAAAATATGCTGATATATTTTTCAGTGATCTGGTGTATGCTTTGAAAGAAGAAAAACGTTGCCATGAAGCATTAAAGATTTTAGAACAATATTGTGATGATGAAGATGCAACTGTTTCCTTTGCCATTGAGAGTAGCCAATACAAAACGGCTTTGAGGCTTTGTTCACAGTATAACAAAGATGAGTTGAAAGGTAAGTAATGTGTTGTTGGATTAAGTAGATAAGAGATAAAGGTATATGTATTCTTAGTTTAACCACGTACTGGCAAGCAGTGCCTTAAATAGGGCGGTGCCACCGGTGCCCATGCCCAGGCAGGGGGTAGATTTTGGGGGGCGCAAAAATGGCCAGACCAGGCAGGACTATTAAAGGGCGCAGTTAAGTTATAGAAGCTCCGCTAGGGCGCAGTATATTTGTATCATCTAAAAAAAACAAGGTCGCCAGAAAAGGCTATTTACGGCACTGCTGGCAAGCACAGCGTGTGACTTGTGTGTTTTCTGATAGTCCAGAGTTAGAACTTTGTTTAAAGATCATCTGAAATAATTGTCGTTAAAATATTTCTTCCAATCATTTATTCAATTCAATTTATTTATTGCATTTCATATTGTACAATAACAGTTCTACCTATAGGTATACATATACACAAGTCACTGTCTTTTTAGTAGGTATATATAATCATAGTGCACCATATAAAAAAACCCATATCTGTTAGTGGCTGATTCATATGCGTCATGCAGCGCCAAGTATTATGAGAAAGATGTATTCGAATCCAATTGTTTCTGGATTTTAAATCTTATGTAGCAGCAATAAGTTCGATATTAAATTGATTTTTTCATTCGGTTCGAATTAGCGACTTATTTTAAGCGCCTGTAATACGCGGGCGGCGGCTTGACTGCCAACCTAATGTATTAAAAAAGTAGAGGGAAATTATGCTAGTAAGGTTCCATTTTTTTCTAAATAAATGCTGTTTTCAGCTGATCGATTGCTGCCTGCTGTATTGGAAGAGTACAGCAATTTACGTGACTTGGTGGAATCTAATTGGAATACCTTTATCAGATATAGAGAACGCCTGTTTTTTGTTAGAGAAAACAAACGCAAAAATCCTATAGAACACTATGATCCTTCATACGACAACAAGGACTGCGACTTGTACTCCGATGCTGGAAGTACAGTAGCATCTTCAAGGGGATCAAGGTATTTCGTTCTAGTCATTTAATAAAGACTTACTTGTATTAGGTATACAACAACATTTTTATTGTCCAATCAATTAATTACATAGTCAATATTTTATTACAGTCGAAGCTATCGGTCAAGTAAGAATAGAAGAAAACATGAGCGAAAAGTAGCGTCATTGAAAGAGGGCTCACAGTATGAGGATGTTGCATTGGTCATGGCTTTGCATAACTTGGTGACATCTGCGTTTGAACTAAGATCTACTGTGAAGGAAGTCAATATAGCATTGAGCTGTTTTGATAAGGACAAGGAAGCATTCATATTGCAGGTAAATAAAAAATCAACAACGTGAAAGTATTTCTAAAGGGTCAGTAACATGTGGGTGACACTCCTGTTGCAGACAAAAGCTGTGGTAACGTTTTCTGTCAGGTGGGCCGAAGTCTACTTGCTTCATCATAATATCTGGGTTGCCAGATAAATCTATCCTGGTTTCCCTGATGTCAGTTTTTTGTCGAAACCCTTTGGTAGTTTCGGCTGACTTGGTTTTGTGATGGCTAGATGGCAGATTAAGGTCTGCAATGTTCTAAGCCTGCCTAAAAATAACTTATACAAAGTTTACTTCTTTTTTGAACCCATAACTGAAGTAAATGCAAACACTTAGATATCCTGTTGTTGGTTTGGCTGTGGAGTTACTAAAAAAAAAAACATGAATGAAAATTAAAAAAATGAAAGTACCAAAGCTGTACTCATTATAAAAAATCAAGTTTAGTTATATTACGAAACATTTGCATAATATGTTCTATTATATTTCAGACATCCCTTGAAAAATTACTTAAAGAAATGAAGGACAGCTTCAAGGATATTTGGAACAATGAGCTTGTGTTGGAAGCAACTAATGCGGCGATGGCTGCTCAGAACGTCCCCGAAGGAGCCCAAGTAATTTTACAGGGGATCGCAACTTTGGGTAAGCAAATTCAAGTTAAATTAAATAGGTATGAAGTTTAATAAATAAAATACTTCTCAGAATTTAAAATTTCACATAGATAGAAGGTAATGGGCACGTGTTGCAGTTTCAATCCATACGCTACAGTAACAACGTATGGCCGTATGCCCATTTGCTTTAATTGAATTATATAATCAGCTTTCGCCCTCGTGAATTTCCCTCGGGAACAGTGCTTTTTCAGGGATGAAAGGTACCCTATGTCCTTCTAAATACTTCTATGTGTATGCAAAATTTTAGAAAGATTGGTTCAGTAGAAAGGGCTTGAAAGCGTAACGAACAATAAAACAAACTCACTTTCGCATTAATAATAAGTTGGATAAAGTTATTTTTTAATCAGTTAAACATGTCCATTTTACTTGGTTTTTATAAAGATCTTCAGGTAGCTCCTCCAAACTGATGAAATAACTTCAAAAGTGCAATTTAACTCAAGAATAATAAGCTTTTTTGTTTCAGAACCTCACATCAGAATAGCTCCAATAATACAAGACTTTAACTGGAAACTCGAAGGTCTTAATTGATTTAAAGTGCAATGTAATAAAAATATTTATATTTCATATCTTATTTTATTTGCAAATTCATATAAATACACTCAAACAAAATTAAATAGAGTAAAAAGTAACATTATTCTTAACAAAACGCTACCTATTAAAGCACTTAGGAGAACAAAAATAACATTCAAAATCAACTGTGCTATTGCGATTGTTATCAAACACCACAACCCTGAAAAAGTCCTTAAGTTCATACTCCTTATTCATATAAAACATTTCATTTACAACAGGAATACCACACACACACATATTAGCATTATCTAGAAAGTGAACTAAAGTCCACGGAATGATGTTAGGAGCATAGAACATTTTACTCTTTAACACAACTTTAGAAGAGAGATTGACCAAATTGCCAATGTAATATTCCCAAGGGGTATGCTTGTTCCACTGTGGAGTGACATCTTTGTGGTGAAATTTGTTGGCAGAGAGGTCAATGTACTCCAGGCGGCACTGCATCAAGCTGCAAGGTAGAGAACAAAGGGAGTTCTTGGAAATAGTTAGATATCTGAAATAGAAAGAAAAAACATTAATACCAGTCCTCATAATGGTACATTTTCCTTACGCTTCCGTGAATATCACAGAATAAGTAATAAGTTTTAACAATTTACACATTTTTTTAAACCAAAAACTAGCTGAACCAGCGTACTCCGTACAACCTGAATGCATTTTTCACACCATTTAAACCTTCCTTGAACTTCCACAAATATTTCTAGATCAAAATCAGATAAGTCGGTCTAGCCAATAATATTAAATGAACTGTGTTCATTGTAACAGTGAGATAAATTTCGCAATTTGATTTTGAGAACCCATTTTATGTTTCCATACCAAAGAGGTGAAAATAGGCCTTGTAACCAAACCTCCTCCAAAATAATGAAAGCTGAATTAAATGAGACTTTGAAATCTATTGCAGAATCGTGCAAAGAGGATATATTCACTACATTTGGATCATGTTCTATTTTTTCACTAACAGTAACATTTCAAAGGTAGGGCCTTTGCTCCGCAAATCATACTAGTGTACTGGGTATAACTTACCGCAGGGTGCTAATACGTCCTATAGTAGAAGGCAACTTTGTTAAGATATTGTCATCCAATTTTAATGTTACCAGCTTATGCAACTTCCATATAGCTTTAGGCAAATACTTTAGGTTATTGCCTGATAGATCCAGAAGTTTTAATGTGTTGCTAAGCTGTGAAATGGAATAAATCTATATATATAAAAGAAAGTTGTGTTAGTTACAGTTTATAACTCAAGAAGGCTGAACAGATTTGCTATATTTTATCCCGGAATTCCCACAGGAACGGAGCCCTGGGCAACAGCTAGTTTAATAATAAAAAGGCTTGTCTTACTATTGTTAAGGACCACTTTTAGTTTTATATGATGATTATTATAATTTTGAATGCTATTTAATGTATGAAAATGGTACATTTCACATTTTTTAGCATTTCTAGTTTTTTTACTATCAGCCTATGTGCAAAATACTTCAGTAAAAAAGGTGTATATGTCAAGCTGCTTAGGAAGTTCCCACATTTATCTATGTGGAATCGGCTTCAGCCAATCAGAAAAACCTTTATGTCTATGTAATAAGGTCGATTCTTAATCGGCCAGTGTCGTGTTACATCATTTCGAGCCAAGCTCTGTTAGTGGGCAGAAATAATTAAAAAACCTAAGAAACTATATAATTAAAGTAATGATAATTACTTGGGGACCTAATAACCATCTCCAATCAACTTCACCCTTTGTACCAAGTTGATTTTTAGACAAATTCAGTTCACACAGACTTGGCATCCTACCTGAAAAAAGAAATGCTTAGGTCAATAATAACTTGATATTAATAAACATTAAGTACAAAAGGATCCAAAGGTTCAACATGCTTCCTATAATTTAAGACCCCATAAGGTAATAAACATTTACAAATATATGAAAAAATATAATTACCAAATTCAGGAGGCATCTTTTCAATTTCATTATTACTCAAATCTAGTACAACAAGTTGTCTCAGCAGCAGTATGTCTCTACGAAAGTTACATAATTTAAGACCAGAAATATGAAGATTCTGTAATGTCCGTGGAAATCCTTTGGTAGGAAATTCACTTCTATCGTGTATGACTAACTTAGTTGGAGCATTATCTTTAGAAGTCACACTTATATTTGATAAAGAAGACAACTGTATATTTTTAGTGTCACCAGTAATACAAGATTTCAATAACCGCATGAAACATTTGAGCTGTATTGTTTCACATTTGATACACAAGTCATGTGGTGGCACTTCGAATCTTATTGTAGCTTTTCCTTCATTTATGCACTTAACAAATACTTGTTTTATATTTTTGATTTTATATTTGGTGCCAGTTTTATTAACTGAAGAAAAATGAATGATAAAATATTCATCACATTTAGGTTCTCTCCCAAGAGCTAAAGTTGACTTTAAATACTTTCCTGTACATTTTATATTTAGGTTTATGTGCTGTCTGTTAATAATTTCAATTTGGCACTGTAATTTCATTTTCATAAACCAAAGAAAATATGTTCGATGTATCCTTAGTCATACACTTTTATGAAAAAATTAAGGAATGTAACTTTCTTGTCAGTATTTGGTATATTCTGTAAACCTTGACTAAACTGTAAACAAAATAATTTGAACATAACTTTGGGTTTCTTAGATATAAATTTTTTATTATATTTGATTAGAGACGAACATAACATTATGCCCTATATTCCCGCCATGAAACCAATGAAACACAAACAAAAAGATCCATGAAAATCAAATGAAAGTGACATTGACAATGACAAAACCAGTGAGATATTTGCTATTATTGGAATGCCTTGTTCAAAAGAGCTACCATCTTCTTTTTATTACCCGACTACGGCGAAGCCAAAAGGAAGGGTAATGATTTTGGCAGTCTATGTATGTATGTATGTTCCATCGTAGCGCCTAAACTACTGGACCGATTTAAATGAATGAGGTGTCAAAAGATTCGTAAAAATAGCGCTAGGTAACTATACAAATTGTATCAAAATTTTAACTGGCGGAATTTAAACCTCAGATTCTAACCTCCAAAAAAATAAAACTGAGATAGGATTCACGTTATTGGTATCAAAAGAAAGGTCTTGGCGAACATTACAAATATGTATAAAATTTACCATATTTTAGAGATGACAGTAGGCCACCTGGTGGCCTACTATCATCTCTTAAAACCATGCAAGAGCTAGTGAGTAAGCGAGACAGCGACATACATGATGTAAGGCGACTTGGGTTTTTGTCCGGGCAAAAAGTCGGAAATAATAAGCGCCCGATTTCCGTCCATTTACGTCCGATAAAAGTCACTGGGTGTTTACTCTAAACTTTAAAAATGACAACTTTATATGTATTTATCGATAAAATAACATTATACATTTTCGGCAAAAATAATTTGTTTTTACCCGACTGCCAAGAAAATATAGTGTCATTTTACCATATTTCTTATGTAACAATATCATCGCTATATCGTGCAAACGTATCGGCCGCATCTTTTCAGTCTGCAGTGCTCTTAAAAAGAATTGTGTACCAAGATACAATTAAATTATTTGAAATAAATTTTTTTTTTTTTTTCAAAGTTGCCCACCCTCTAAACCATAGCAATGATTTTTTAAAACATTGTTTTAATGCCTAAGAACTAGGGTTATGTATTCTTTTTTATTTTTAAAATATATACTACAGTTATTATAAAAATCTTTGCATTTTTAACCGACTTCCAAAAAGAAGGTTCCCGATTCGGCTGAATGTTTTTTTTATGTTTTATATCTTCGTCATTTTGAGACATTTATTTTTTTGTTTGAAAGGACATACTTTCAATTTGATCCCATTAAAGTTGTATCAAAACCGGTGCAGTTTGTTTGGTTTTAAATCTGCTAAGTCAAATAAAATGAGATATTTTGATTTTTCGTAGTTACTACAAGTTCCTTGTTGGCGATGGAGTATTTTGCAAGGTCAATCTACCCCGTAAGCCACAATATTAGTATTTTAAGCCCCGTCACGACCGCAGTAATCCATACTAATATAATAAAGTCTGTCTGTTACGCTAAACAGCTCGACCGATTCATCATCATCGTTTAGGGTAGATATCGCAGTCAATCAGTTATGAACACCCAGTGTCTGACATCGAGATGTAGACCACAACCAGTGTCTGACATCAAGATGTAGACCACACCCAGTGTCTGACTCCGAGATGTTGACCACATCCAGTGTCTGACTCCGAGATGTAGACCACACCCAGTGTCTGACATTGAAATATAGACCACACCCAGTGCCTGACATCGAGATGTAGACCACACCCAGTGTCTGTTTCCGAAAAGTTGACCACACCCAGTGTCTGACCTCGAGACGTTGACTATACCCAGTGTCTGACATCGAGATGTAGACCACACCCAGTGTCTGACATCAAGATGTAGATCATACCCAGTGTCTGACTCCGAAAAATTGACCACACCCAGTGTCTGACATCGAGATGTAGACCACACCTAGTGTCTGACCCCGTGATGTGGACCACACCCAGTGTCTGACATCGAGAAGTAGACCACACCCAGTGCCTGACATCGTGATGTAGACCACACCCAGTGTCTGTCTCCAAAAGTTGACTACACCCAGTGTCTGTCTCCGAAAAGTTGACCACACCCAGTGTCTGACTCCGAGATGTTGACCACACCCAGTGTCTGACATCGAGAAGTAGACCACACCCGTGTCTGACATTGAGATGTAGACCACACCCAGTGGCTGACATCAAGATGAAGACCACACCCAGTGTCTGCCTCCGAGATGTTGACCACACCCAGTGTCTGACATCGAGATGTAGACCACACCCAGTGTCTGACATTGAGATGTAGACCACACCCAGTGCCTGACATCGAAATGTAGACCACACCCAGTGTCTGACATAGAGAGGTAGAAAGCGAAACAAACAAACTCACTTTCGCATTTATAATCTTAGTATGATATATATGAAATTTCTGTTGAATAAGTCAATTTTCCAGTAATATAGACCAAGACAAAGAGAAGACAAGACCAAAATAATGAAAATTGTCTTCATAAAGACAATCCACAAAATTTTTATTTAAAACTACTTTATCCTTAAGGTATGGGGTAAAGTTACTACTATAACCTAGTACCTAATCTATATATATAAAAGCGAAAAACACTCACTCACTCATCACGAAATCTCCAAAACTGCTGAGCCGATGAAGATGAAATTTGGCAGGAAGGTAGATTGTGACTAAGAGACGTCCGCTAAGAAAGGACTTTTGGGAATTTTATCCCTAAAGGGGTGAAAAAGGGGTTGCCAGTTTGTATGAAACTTCGTCATTTTTGAAGTGAGATACATGAAATTATTAATTTACATTTGAAGTTGGTAAAAAATAATAATGCACCAATCAGATTTTGAAAATTACATCCCTAAAGGGGTGAAATAGGGGTTGCCATTTTGTATGAAACTTTGTCATTATCGAAGTGAGACACATGAAATTTTTAATTTGAATTTGTGATTGGTAAAAAATAATAATGCATCAATCTGATTTTGAAAATTACATCCCTATAGGGGTGAAATAGGGGTTGCCAGTTTGTATGAAACTTTGTCATTTTTGAAGTGAGATACATGGAATTAAAATTGAAAATGTCTTTTGGTATAATATTTTGTATTGTATTGTATTGAATTGTATTGTATGTACACAACATATTGTAATAGGATACAATACATAATAGAAGACAGAGTGCAAAGGTTTTATTTATTTGTTAATATTATGAGTTCAGTAATGTGTCAATAGATGGCGCCACCATACATTTTAAAAGTCGATATGGTTTGTCGTTTGCTAAATGCAAATCATCATGTGTAGTAATTAAGATTTCAACATAAATAATATTTTTTTTTTCTTTTCTATCGTTTTGATTGTGTGTTTAGACGATTTGGTACCCGCTAAATATAAAATAATAAAATTAAATTGGAATTGATTGGAGTATGGAGTGGTAATTGCGGCTTGCGGCATTATATTGTATGTATAGTTTAATGTCTGAGTTTTGGGCTACTCATTGATTCGTTTAATTTGTTTGAAAAGTATTTTTCCGGATTCCGAATTTCGAATAGTAGTTTGAAAATAGGTAAATCTTTGTGTTATTTTCCATAAGTTAGTTGCATATCTTAAATATATTGTAAGGTTTCTCAAATAAATTGTAGGTCTTTAAGTATATTTGTATTCATTTCTAATTAGTTAGTAGATTAATATAATTTCTATATACATATATAAAAGAACAATTCGGCAATTGATAAATCAACGCCCAGCCTAAACCATGAAAGCTATAAACTTGAAATTTGGACCGAAGTTTTATGTTAATACGTAGTGCTCAGATAAGAGGATTTTTCAAAATTAGACCCCCAAGAAGGGTTTAAATTGAGGGCAGTTTGTGTGAAAAAAAATTAGAATCTTTACTGATGTACTTGAAACTTGGCAAGAATGCTTCTCAACAAAAATAACTAATGGCGTGTTTCAGCGTTTTTTGAAATTCAACCTCTAAAGGGGTATTAAGGGGGAGGTTAACTAATTTATCATCACAAAACCGAAACAATAAAAGCCATAAACGTGAAATTTGGTTAGTGTCTTTTTTATACTATATACTATCCACATAAGAAAGGGTTGTTCACAATTCCAACCCTTACATCCAAAAAAGGGGTGAATTTGCTTACCTATAGACAAATTCCAATTGAAATTTCGCCAATTACTAGCAACGCATGTTGGCCTATCGGTAGAGGTCGCGGATTATTTTTTTGAGTAGAGGGTTCTAATCCTGCTTAACATGACTTTTTTTTTACTTACTTTTTTTTCGTTTTGTATTAGTTTTTTAGAATTCCATATTTTAGTAAAGAAATGTTTCAAGAAATAGCTGGAAGTAGATGGATCGAATCCTGCCACAAACAATAATTTTCTGATTTCGTTTTTTATTTGTTTTTTAGAATTATTTTCTTACTTTTATTTTAATTTTGAAAAGGAAGGAATAAATTCATTTGAAAATTTATTTCCGGATAAACGATATCTCAACCCCGATCAAATTAAATCTAATAGTTTGTCATTGACGACATTGAAGAAGAAGATTAATCAAATGCTTGACTGGTAGAGAACGCTCTTAGCGTTAAGTCCGTTAATATATCAGTATTTTGTACTTATCTAAATATACAAATAATAGGACAGTAAATATCGAGTGTCTATACATTAAATATTTTTCTAAAAAACTGATACGGAGCGATTAAAGAAGAGTAACAGAAACAAAAAAAAAATTTTTTTGGAATTTTTGTCTCTCTGGTACGTTATAACTTCAAAACTACTCAACAGATTTGAACGCGGTTTTCACATATAATTAGGAGCGTTGTCAAAACTTTGTTTCGTCAAAATCGGTTAAGGGAAAAAGAAGTTATGGTCAGTTGAAGTTTACTTCTAGCACTGCTTCAAAACTTTTAAACAGAGTTGAATGCGGTTTACATAAACGTATTTAATTTAGATAAAGCTAGAACTTCTACTTTGTTTTATCGATATCAATAAAGAGAAAAACACACTGCAGTCTCTATTAAATTTTAATAAAATAACACATTGAATGTGTGTGGGCGTATAATTTAGTTACATAAAATATCAATATATGGAGCTGACTTTATTTTAATTATTTTTTCGCATATGGTATAGCAGATTGAAAATTTTCCTTACGGCATTAATTTGAATTATTTAAAAAAAATTTTGGTTGTTGATTTAGTTCTATTGGTTGGTTTGTTTATCGGTCGTGTTGTATTGTAATCTATTTGAATTGATTGGTTGGTTTGGTTTGGCTTTGGTTTAAAAAATAATCAAATCGGAATTTTCTCCACTTTTCACGCCCACTTTATAGTGGGACTTTATATAACTTAAGGAGTGGCTTTTAGGTCCAAATGACCCTGTAATAAGCTGCGTCTACTCTTTTAGCGACAAAGATGTGAAAGTATGAATGGTAATATTTTCAGTTTGATATCGTAGCAATGTAATGGCTTTATAAAATTGGCACGGGAATAGGATACTATAGATTTAACTATAGGTCTGGATAGTTGTAGTTTCCACAGGTTACGCGAAAAGTGACCTACACGCGGGCGGAGCCGCGGGCAACAGCTAGTAATAAGTATAGGTGTACCTAGGTATTTACATTTCTTTTATTTTTGTAATTTTACCACATGATTCGGTTTACACATGTGCGCCAAATTAAAAACTCCAGGTTCAGTCAGTACCTAGGTTCAGATAAAATTGGCTGGAACAGGCGAAACAGACAGACACCATAGTTATCCTAAAATGGTTCTGTTTGTAATTTATATATACGGAACCCTAAAATCATTTGTCTATAATGGACGAATACAATCATAGTTTCATACCTAAGCTGGTGACTTTTCAAGAGTTGCTTGAACAATGAACATCTAATTAGGAGTTGACCTTTAAGGTACAATAGCAATCATGTTAAAATGGTTTATTACCAATTCAAAGACAATATATTATAACTTATGCTCATAAACCACGTGAAAAGCATTCTAATATAAGAATTTTTGTTTCCGCCCAGCAAACGGACGTTTATCGGGCGCATATCGGGCATAAATCATTTTTGCCCTTTCGGGCAAAAACGTCGACCCATCTCTAAAGACGACATCTCCCTCACTCACTGGATCTTGCATGGTTTTAAGAGACGGTAGTATAGTAGCCCCCCTGGTGGCTTACTACCATCCCTTAAAACCATTCAAGATCCAGTGAGTAAAGAGGATGTCGCATTACATCTTGTATCGCGCTGTCTCGCTTACTCACTGGAACTTGCATGGTTTTAAGAGTTGGTAGTAAGCCCCCTGGTGGCCTACCATCATCTCTTAAAACCATGCGTTCCAGTGAGTAAAGAGGATGTCGCATTACATCTTGTATCGCGCTGTCTCGCTTACTCACTGGAACTTGCATGGTTTTAAGAGATGATAGTAGGCCACCAGCTCTGCTAAAAAAATAAATGAAAACCCCACTGTGCAAATTATGAACTAGCAACACCACAACTTAAGTGTCTTTTTCGACATTCTTGGATTGACCAATTCGCCGTGACTGTTTTCCGCAAATAAACAATTTTATTGCCTAAATACCTAGTTATTTCTCAATAAATTTTTAAGTTATAAATTAAACAGGTGTGTAAATACATTAGCTACCACTTATCCAACTGAAATAAATATTGCGGTTTTTGTTTCTTTGTGTGTTTAGAAGGTTCACTAAAGATTAGATTGTTTATTTACTCTTACCTACTTTATCTCTTACATCGACATTGTATTAGGCCCCTATGAATTGGAGAAAATAAATATTTATTGTAGTAGTTTTTGCAGCAAACATAATTTGATCAAAGTAATAAATACCTATCCGTCACTGTTTAGTAACACCGACACGAAAATGGCTGCTTTGGTGGTTCAATCTCGTTTCGCTGGTTTGAAGATTGAAGATGACGATAATCCTACGTCTACCGATAGCCAGAGAACAAAAAAAGTCAAAACAAACACTGCCAAAAAGTGTGAACCAATCAAGAAAATAAAAACTAACACTAAACCACAGGTAAGCTTTTCTTTCTTGTTGGAAACTGTGCAAACAAAGAATATAATAATCTCTATAAACCTGATGTAAATACTATGTAAATTGGTGAGGATTTTTGTTATGTAGATACTAGCTAGGTGTCTAAAAACAATTAAAATTTAATCAATAAATGCTTTTATTAAAAATAAGCATTAAAATATAGCTTCATATTTTTTTATCAATATATAAAAAAATCCTATGCCTCCTTGTGGCTGAAATTACGATGATATGTATAAAACTATTGGATGGTCAGTGAATTCTATTAATAGGAAAATAGGGGGTATTTGATATATTTTTATACCTACAGTGCAGTCCAAAGGTGAAGTAAAGATTGTAATTAATTAAAGTCTATTGTATTTCGATATTATTACAAGGAATATTATTTAGTCTGCAGGAAAGAAAAAGAAGACCAAACAGAACTCGGCTTCAAGTGACCAATGGGAGACTTGGAAGCAGAAGGACGAAGAGTTAGTTGATGGTAACTTTGAATCAGAGTTGCAACAGGTACATACTCCATTTATATATCTATATACTAGCTGTTCTCTGCTGTTTCACTCGCCCAAAGTATGTATATGAATGTATAGCCTATAATATTCCCCAAGAATCAGGAATATTAATGCAGAAAGAGTATTTTTTATTTTATCAGTATTTCTAAAGTTATAAGCTTTCAAACAAACAAACTCTTCAGCTTTATTATATTAGTCTTGATTGATACAATACTTTTATTTATATATGTATAATTTTTTTGCTTTTTCTGCAGTCTAACTGCCCTACTATGTAAGTAGACTATATAGAAGGGCGCTACTCAAAATAAGAGTAAAGAAGTATAAAGCTAAACTTATATCACAGAATACTAATACCAGTGCAGTTGTTCAATCTCCTACAATGAAATCTTACCAACCAGATGTTAGTGTACCATATTGCTTATACAAAACCACAGTAATGCTATTTATCAATCCCACAAGAAGCTGTTATTCCAAATCCAATAACTTTAAGTATTAAAATCAGATTGTTTGATAGGACAATACCTATCTATCAAGTTTTAAAAATTCTGAATTTTTTTGCCATAAATATGTGGTTAGACACCACATATATCTCATTCTTGTAGCACCAAATAAAAAAAAATTATATATTTACATTTATATTATAATTTGGAGCAAATGCAGGCAGACTTATTGCTAAACAGTCTCTTCCAGTTAACCTTTGGGTAGCGATACTATGATATACCATTTAAAACAATTGTATACAAGTATAATGAAGAAAGAGTATTAAGCACAAGATGATTTATTATCCTAGCTCAGAGATCCATATTTTTATTGAAATTTATGTAATATCTCTTTTATAAAAAATTTGTTTCAGTAATTTGATTAAAGATTTATTTATTTTAATTTTATGCTCCTACAATGGCTTTAAGACTACTTTATTTTTCTAAATCATTTTCTATTCAAGCCAATAGCTATGGAATTTTCTGTTTTTCTATGCTATATAATAAAGCTGAAGCGTTTGTTTGAATGTTTATAACTACTAGTCTAGATTGGAAATCTCTTCAGCATTATTATATGTATTAGTGCAGAAAGATTCTTTGAAATCCAACCAGTAGTGGATTTTAAGTGAGTTCAAGCAAAGAAACTCTTCAGCTTTATATTATTAGTATAGATGTAGTTTTGTTTTGTCTTAGTTTGTTGGAGATGTTTTGAAAGCCAAGCGACCATCATCTCTTTATTGACTATTTAAAGGAGTGTAGTTTTAGAGTATAAGTAAGTAAGCACAGGGAACAGGAGGGCCATACAATAAATAAATAATCATCATGAGGGGGGTTACTACTGTCTCCCAAAACCATGCAAGATCCAGTGAGTAAGCGAGACAGCGCAATACATGATGTAAAGCGACATCTCCCTTACTCAATCGTTCTTTCATGGTTTTAAGAGACAGTGGTAAGCCACCATAGCCATTTTTTATATGATTAGATTTGCAGCAGACGGGCGCGCAGTCACTGTATGTGACTGGGTGTCACTCACGCGCTGCCAACACATAGCCCATTTTTCGTAACTTGACTGCCTCCCTCCCATCAAACCAGAATACAACAATACAAGTAATACTGTTATTTGGCGGCGAAAAAGATGAGTGTGAAATATCCAAGCAGATAATTCTTTTATGTTCAAAGGTTTTGTATACCTCTGACCATGACTCCAAGTAGACTCGTTTGGTGGTAGGTTACTTTGAATGTCCTAGTAAAAGTATGTGATCATTCCAGGCGATTCTGTTATCAAAACTTGATTATGAAGAAAAAAAAGATGTGTACAAACAAATGAAGAAAGAAGCTGAGCTTGAGAAGAAAGTAACAGAGCAAAATTCGAAAGCAGGGTCTAAGAAACAGAAGAAGAAAAATGTAATGAGTCTTGACCAATTCAATGATATGATGAAGGGTGAAGATTCCAAAGGTATGATAGAATCTGCCTGAGTTTTCATATTTTTACAACAATATATTTGCCATCTTGATTATGAATGAATGAGTGAAACGTTTCCAGAATTTGACACCTCATTCATCATCATCATTTCGAGTAGGCGTCGCGGTCAATCGACCATGCACACCCTGGTGTCAGAGTTCTTAATAATTCTACACCTCATTATAAACGACATATCACAAAGCGATGAAAAATACGATAATTATTTATCATGTTACATATATTTATTTTTTATTTTCTTTTTCCTTGTATTTACCACTTTAGATGTGATTTTTTTTATATCATTCAATATTATTTTTTAAGCTTTCTGTCCCATACTAGACAGTATAATATAATATAAGGGACGAAAATTAATTCCTCATGAGACTACAGTGATCTGTGAAAATGGCAGTAAGAGCTAGGCTCTTGTCGGTGGAGTTCCTTCCATCTTTATCTATCATTAGCAAGTTCCTTGCTATTTCTTGATACAACACGTTTGTTTTCTTCAATCATTTTATTATCTATCATAAATCAAAATGAAATAAAAATAGACTAGTACTTTGATGCTTTTATCTTTTTCACAGCAAACCATGAAAGCGATAAGAATTCCAATGAAGATCCCAAATCTCCTGATAAAGATACAGAGTTCTTTGAAAGGGTGAAGGATGACACCAAAAATGAACTCCTGAAAGATAAAATTATTGATAGGATCCGAAATAGACAGACTGTTTCTAATGAAGTCATTACAAGGGTTCAGTTTGCTGATGCTCTCGAGAAAAAGAATAAAGAGATAGCAGCACTGCGGCAGGAGGTGGCAAGTTTGAAACAGGAATTACTCACAGTCAAATCTAGAAATAAGAAACTCTGTAATATTCTTGGACAGGGCGAAAGTAAGTTTGTTCAACAAATCAGATGCAAATGTAGAACAAAACCGTCCAAGCTTATCGTCAGTAACTCTGACTGTCTTAGTTTTTACATCTACATTACCAATGTTGACGAAATTTTTAAATATAGACCAACTTGGCACTTATTGGTTTGTCGATTTTCCACTTTTTTGACATTTTATGGTTGGCATTACGAAAATATTTAAAAAAAATCAGTAGTTTGGTATAGGCATAAAAGTTGGCAAGAAACTGAAATGACCTTGATTGCGCAGTAGCCGATTTTCATACAAATTTTAATCTGCGCAGCCCCCGCACTTTTCGTTTGAGGCCAACTTATGTGCCAGGTATTATACCAGCTTGAAATGTGTTGTTAACACAACCCACTTTAGGTCCTTATTTATTTTCATTTTCAGTGAAAGATAAAGCAGAAGTACTGATAGAGGTGGAACGCCTGAGGGCAGTACAGGCGGAGCTGACTGCAGAGCTTGCCACCTTGCACACCGACCTCGAGAAGGAGCGCTCCAAAAACACAGACCCACGGACCAAAGACAAGGTAATTACCTACATTAAACATATTCCCAATGTACAACTCCTGAAAAAATGTGGATGATCTGACCCATTCCATATTTTTTCAGAAATATCCAACTAAAAAGAAAAATATACGCTTTGACGTTTCATCTGAAGCAATGTTATCTAAAGAATCAAGTTCGGGGACTGCTTAGTTGAAGACAAAATATTTTTATAAAAAATAACTATAAAAATAAAGTATTATGATTGTTTATTTACTTTTTATTTTTAAATTTTTCACACATCACATGTTGATTGAGCCGATTACACAAATATTAACAAAATTAAATATTTGAGAACAGGACTAAACTATTTTATCATAATAGGTGTAAATCAGCTATTTGAATAAGAATTGAAGCATGAAATATGGGCTAGGATATTTTATTTAAAGGCTGGCAAAAGGCATTATTCTATGCATGTTTTAAAACATTTATACTTATTATTACGATTTTAAAGTTTGTAATTTAATGTCGTTTACAGTAACACGCCCTGTATAATTGCACTAAATGATAGTCTATGTTCCAAACTTTGATGCTTGTTTTATATAATTTTTTAGCCATAAATGTTTCTTTTCAGAAGAAAAAAAGCGGAAATGGCGATAAAGACAAATAGCAGGCGCTCGTTAGTTTTCATAGTGTTGGGGGAGGGTTAGTTCACACTGAGACGGGACGCGACGTGCAGTTGCCTAAAAACATTAGCAGGCGCAGGACTTTTATCCACAGGGAACCAAAATCTTTGGATGGAAAACAATGTTTATCGATTTGTGTTTCAAGTGTAGGTGTCCGTATGAAGATATCAAATAAAGGCGCACTCAGTGCGGCCTGATATCGCAAGCGTGTGTTTTCATAATGACACTTAGGCATGTTAGTTTGAGCGTTCCTAATTAATTATTTAAGAAAAAATGACGACTGTCAAATGTTTACCAATTTCGCAATCGGTACCATAAGAACAAAATTTTTCAAACTGCTTGAATACGTCTTAGTTTAACGACTACTGATAGCGGCGATCAGATCTAACAAAAACTACGCCATGGGTTGTTGCTTAACCCACGTTAAAGATCGAACTATTGAGCTTCTCTCTGATGTTGTTCTTTCACCAACCGACGTTTCTAAAGATCTTTAAAAGGCCCACCAAATAACTCGTCTTAATTGCTACCAGTATACGTTTTCAAAATACGCGACGCGTCCCAATTCCCCGATCTGAAGGGCTGACCCCAAGTGTAATTTATAATTATTGTCAATTTTATAAGATAATGTATTACTTTTTATAAATTATATGAACATGAACGTCCATGATGTTTTGAATGAGTAAGAAATTATTTTTGATTAACATTAATAGGTATGCTTCCGTGATACTCATTTATATTATATAAAAATAATGATAATATTCAATGAATATTAGTTAAGAAATTTGAAGATATTGTGATTTATATCAAAACACTTAAAAATTGACGTACCTTTTGGATATGTACTTTGTTAAATGTCAATAATAATTTATTTTATTGAAGTAAAAAAATACTAATATATAAGGTCACAGATACTAATGTAAGATATTCTATGAATATCTGAATCAAAATTGTTTAAACTACGTAATAGTGTGTCATGTCATGACTGCATGAATGAAAAAATAAATCAAAATCTGAAAAACAATGTGCATTTTTTATTTCGAAACATAATTACATACACAATTAAAATTAAAACATCAATGTGATATTTATAAAGTACATTACAATCACGATGTGTGTATATTTTTACAAATAATGCAGCGAATCTGAACATAAAATATTATTTAATAAAGACGTCTGTAAAGGCTATTCTACTTTTATACATTTAAACCTATTTTTAAATTAAAATTGTGTATCAATTATTATGAATAGGCAGATCTTAAAAATGTCCAATGACCAAGAGGATGAATTTTTGCTTTATAATCAAAATAAATGTATATGTAAATACACAAATTTTACGTAAAATAAATTAAAAAAATATATTTAAAATATTTTACAGAATTAGCCCCAAAGTACGTATTTGTGGTATATGATGTAATTACTCGACTAACATCCCAGACCCAGGACGATCTTTATAAGATCCGTATGCAATCGGATTTTCCATTATCCTGTGGTACAGAGCCAAGAACGTTCCCACTGCGCCACAGGTGGATGTGATTTCTATAACATTTTTATCAAATTATGAAACTGTATACAAAAATTAAACCCCTTATTATTTACATTGGCGTTCTCCAATCAAGTCAATTTTATATTGTATATTATCTAAACTATACCTAAATAATATACATAGAATATTTAAATTATGCGTTTAAATATAATCTTACTGTGTCCTATATACGTCGATAAGGCTTACAATAAATTGACAAGTCAGACGAGTAGATTTTATTACCACTATAATTTTTTTATGACTGGGTATAGGTATCATGTACACAATAAATTCACTAAATCATACCCTTTACACCGCTCGTTGGGCTGTAAGAGCGTAGTAGGACTAGTTTGCGGCTTAATAAATAATAACATTGGCCCATCAACTTATCCCCAAAATAAAATTAGATTATACTACTATTGTTTCAAGTAACTGTTGATCCATAAAGATTTTGACTAGGCATTTCTTTGCAGCTATGAACATATTGTGCAAGTACCTAAACCTTATTGAAATTTTAAGTCATGTCACAGAAGTAATGTGAATTCCAATTAGGTTATTTTTAAGCTCTAACACTTACCCATATCATACAAGTGTATTGGCAGTAAGGAGATATCCATAAGTATGGCATCATAAATTGAATTCTAATATATTTTTGGTCCAAATTTTTATATCTACATTAAAACTTTCATATTAATATGTAAAAGAACAATACATACATCATTTTAATACTGACGTTATACAATGTAATAAAATATTACGCATTAAGTAATAGCGGTTATTGCTAAGCGAAGACTACATTAAAATTAACTTAATTTTAATATGGCAGTACGTGGTAAGCAAAGATTTGCGTTCGTCGCAAATATGTTCTATTCGAGTAAATAAGATACACTATCTCCAGTGGGAGTCCTTACTTAGACATACTAATGTCTATTCGTTGGGATATATCTTAATAACGTAACAAACACAAACCACTGGATTCTGTTGTCTCATGCTTCACCTTTCGATAACTAATATAAAGCACTAGAACTTGGCCACCGTGCTTTGATACACAGACAATGCGACCACATATATCAATCTTTCATAACACTGAGACATGCGATTACATAATCTCTTCCTGTCTAAATGTAGTAAAATATTTATAGTTTATACACTTTCGTTTATCATTATTACAAATTCCCTGCAACAACGCTATGTACAGGTAGGTATTTTTGTGAAGTTCCCAGCGATAATCAGAGGTTCGCAAGGTTGAAGCAATGTACACTTTACGTTTTATCACTTTTCAGAATAAAAAATCCCTCTTACATTCAACCAATATTTACAATATTTTCAACGTCGTCGATCGTTTCCTTGAAATAAACTCATTGTTTTTGTTTTCAAAATACGACCTTCTTTAAGTTTCTTAATGATTCCGGAAAATCGGAAATACGTTCAATTCCATAAGAAAATAACTCTTGCTTTTTATTTAGCAGGGTGGAATATGTCGGCATTTTGTTGTGCTATTGGGTCTCGAGGCCTGGTCGCAATAAGATTCGGTCACCACGCTGTTAGCCACTTTGTCTACGCAGTACACAGCGCGATGTTTTATCACATCCTCGCCCTGAAAAAAATTAAAGGTAAATCTGTAGTACTCAAATTAGTTAGTCTAAGTAACACTCAAACCTCAATTACGTTATTTGGTAACTACTCTACAATCTACAAATTACACATCGCTATACGGAAAGATATAGATAATAAGCTAGCATCAGGTTCTCGCGTCGCCTTTTTTAGTGGAGGATGACTGACAAACCGAAACGAAACCGTCTATGCCGAAATGCAAATAATGCTAGAAATGCAAAAAATACTTACAGGCATATGACAAGCCTTAGGACACGGTTTCCACGAATAGACGAGCCAGTCGTACCGAGGTCGCGTGGGGTGGTCGCTTCTGGAATGGTCCTTCGGATGAGGCCGGCCTCGCAACTGGTGAGAGTGGAATGCTTGAGGGCTCTGCGTTCGAGGTTGGGGGGAATACGACCGCGTCGGTATATGGCGCGGGTATTGGTATGATTGGGATTGGAAAGCTAATGGATTATGAGTTGATGTGGAATACAAAGCGGCGGCTTGAGGGGCTTCGGGGGTTTGAGGGGATTGCGGGGAGGGGCACGCCGGGCGTCTGCACTGCTGCATGAGTGCCTCGTTGCGCGGTTGTTCCATTTGGTAGCACTTCGATAGGTCAGTTGGATCTAGAAATAAAAAATACTTAAATCTCCGTCTCTGCAAATATCAATTTCGTGAAAATAATTTTCTAACACGGTCGCATTAACTCGAGACCTCGTTCGGGATTCGATACACCTTAACTCTATGACAATACGTGTTAAAATCATTTCAGCGGAGTCCCGAGTTAACTTGACGGTGTTATAATTTAATTTTTTCAGTTAAAACATTAACACTCACGGCCCTCCTGGTCGACGCACTCGTAGTGTCGCGTCATGTACCCGACGCCGCACGTGACGTTGCAGGGCGACCAGTCGGACAGCCGGTAGCGGAACTGCCGCTGGCGGTCCACCGTGTACTGGTACGTCACGCCCGGGTTCCGGTGTCTGCCGCGGCAGATCCTTTGCTAATGGGGAAATAATAATAATTTTCATTTATTCTTAACAGCACCATTTTTGAGCATTTAATCATTGAGCCTCTGAGTATCACAAATGGGTAAACTTATTTGAAGGTGTAGATAAATAAATAATCATAAAAATAGTCCTCTTTGTATCTTTTTGGATACATGGGATATTTAAAATAAAGAAAAAAAAAATAAGTGTATAATAGGCACGAAAATACAAATATCGGCAGACACTGGGTTAGTGTTATATTTGACTACTACATCAAGCAAAACCTCATTATTTCGGTAGCCGAACAGAAGTTATCTCAGATAAGGAAAGAGTGATGTTACATGACTATGGTGTTTAATTGTTTCCTATAAATATAACATTCTCAAATACTCATATGGAAACTCACCGTTGATTTCATCATAATCACTTGTTTAATTAATACAGATAATGGAAAAAGAATAAAAATAAGATGATAGGACACTTACATAAACTTTGATGTCTTCTCTAATAGGACCTTGTATTCGTACTTTCTCCCAATCGCGATCTCGTTCGTATATTGCTTGTGATCCAGCCACAAAATATTCAGTCAGCGTGGCATTTCTAAAAAAATATCAATTTAATTAAATATGTTAGGTACAAACATTTTAAAATAAATATATGTTCAGACAATTTAAAAACGTAAAACGACATTGCACATACCTTGCTCCTGTCAAATAAAGCTTTCGCGACGTCGCACTTCCAATCGAAATATAATTTCCGGGGCTTACTTTTTCTTCAATTTTTACGTTTCTCGATCCTGCCGGTATTACTGCAACCTATAACAAAGTAAACATTAATTAATCAATCTGATGTTGTTTTGCTGTTGCTTAAACCCGCTTGTGCTTTTCGCTTAGTATTTGTTTTCAGAAGTGTAGATATAAGATACAGTGGCATCTCTGGTATACTACCACAAGACAGGACTAGGCAATTGTTGCAAATATTCAAGGCGAAATGCAGTGCGTAGGTGCAGCGTGAATTCAGTCATCAAAGTGCTTTTTTTGTTATTAAGTAATGCGTTATTGCTTTGTTTGTATAGTAAAGTATTTGTCATTATTTCTGTGCTTAGTTTAGCAACGTTAGACATTGTAGACTAGATATATGTTTATTCATAACAGCTTCATAAAAAAAAATAGATTAAAAATTACCTTTGCTACGTATGATTTATTTGCTTCCACTAAGAGAATTATGTATCGCTTTGCTTATTGCTATTAAGTAATCACTTTGCTTTATTTTACATGCTTATTTAGTATACACCTACGTAATCATCAATTACAACTGGATACTGACGACCGTGTGAAGTGGATCAGAAAAATGGGCCGCAGTTTAAAAGCAAAAGTGAACAATGGAAGAAAGGTTAAAATTAGAGAGAGAATGTGTCTTAAGAAACTAATAGATAACTTACTTCACTGAGGCCAGCGTGTCTGGTGGTGCCCTTGTTGTAGATGCCTTGCACAGTTTTGCATTTAGTTCCATTTCCTCCGCATACGCCGCACACATCGTCTTCGAGATCAGAATCCACAATCCAGTCACAGCCCACTTTATAGCAGACACCTGGATAACAAACAGGCCGATGAAATTTTTATTATTTTTTTGATAATTTATCAAAATGGTGATCATTTCAGCCATTACAAGTCTTACTGCTTAACATAAACGCTGAACGTAAAGAGAAAACAAAGCAAAATAAATATATATAAAAAAGATTCATATCTTTGCATCCCATGCCATAAATCCGAGAAGGTAACATGCAAGTTTTGAAAAACTTCCTGATAAAATCAGGATTACAGAATTGTGTTTTCAAGAAGAGATCTTTCGCTATGGTGCGTTAAGGAAATTCATTCATAATGTGAGAAGCATGAAGACTTACCAGAAATGCACATATCTCTAGCGCCAGGATTTTGTCGGCAAGGCGTGCCGTCTGCCGCAAACCCTTCTGACATGGGGTCGTCGAATAAGTCATTCTCTTCGCGCGGCACACATTTTAAGTCGCATGGCTTATCTAAAAACAAATTTATTATCTTTACAAAAACAACATCTGAATGGTTCAGTAGTTTCGGATTTTTTAAACCCAGGAAGTATGAATACCTAGTATTTTCCATGTGAATTATTTTTTGTGAAGTAGTTTCTAGTTCGGTTGGTATATTTGGAAATCACTAGTTTTTCTGATCAGAAAGATGATTCCGTGTTTCGAAAGATATGCTGAGCTGTGATCAAAGAAACCACGTCAGTACTGCCGCTGAGGCGGTTTGGAATGAAATGAAATTCTTTATTAAAATAATTTTTCATCTTTTAAGTTTTGAAACACTCATATAAATGTATGTACGTAATCAGTTAAGTGAAAATTCAAGATTATTTGCGTAAAACCTATAAAAGATGACTAGAAAGACAAGATTAAACTTACCTTGATCGAAATAAGGTATCCATTCTGATACGGTAACGTTCTTATAAGTTAGGTTGTTGTATTTCGAACACTGATATTCTCTGAATGATGGCTCGTTGATGGGACACGGCTCTGTATTGCATATTTTGTGTCTGTAAACAAATAATCATTTAGTTAACAGCATTATTTAAAAATATTTAAAATTATCAGTGAAACAGAACCTAAAATTTAAAATTATAAATCCGAAAGTCTGGCCGTCTATCTGTAACGCTTGCGCAGGTGGACCGATTTTAATGAAATCTGGTATGGATATAGTTAAAGATCGGGGTCAAACAAAGGATATTTTTGGTGCGATATAACCGAGTACAACGTGGGCGGAGCTCCGGACAACAGCTAGTCTGTGATATACTTATATGCTTTTAATTTAAACAATAGTTCATTTTTATATTTATTGAAACAGCAGTGTTACTAATCTTGGTGTGACTCAAAAAAATTTATTTTATTTTCGCATTAAAATGACATCTCACCGGCTTCTATCACCAATGCAATAAGCACCATTATTGATTGGCTCGGGGTTGTTGCATTGCCGCGACTGCGTGGAGACGCCAGCGCCGCACGTTCTGGAACATTCGCTCCACTCGCTCCACTCTCCCCAACCGCCGTCACGAGGAGCGGGTGAAGGAGTCCGAGGAACGCACGTCTGGTTTTGACACCACTGAAAAGGGAAAACAAATTTACTATAATTGCTTCTGTTGTCCAGGGATTAAGTTATAAAGAGTTTAAATCCTATATGAGTGAAAAGTTGTTTTCAGGGTTGGATTAATCGTGCTTGCTTTGTAAGGCATGTCTGAACTGAGGAAACAGGAGAATGAAAAAACCTAGTGGATTGATCTTTCCAGCTATCCGGATTAATTATGCATGTAATGCGTAAAAAAGAGTCATATTTTTTCGATCGTTTTGGGGCTTACTACCATCTCTTAAAACCGTGCTAAGCCACCTGATTTCGATGATTAGTTAAGAGGAAACACCAAAAGTAAAAATAAAACTAATCTACCATATCTGGTCCGCACGTAGTTCCAGGAGCAGCTGGTCGTAGCATAGTCTTGCAGGTATCGTTGACCAGACACCACAGATGCTCACACAGCTCCGCGGGCTTTGCGCAGACAACCGCTTCAGATCCGAACTGCAGTAGACATTGTGTTGCTGCATCGAATATCACACCTAGACAAACATCAAATAAAATATTACTTATCGCTTTTTGATGTAAAATATAATGTGTTTCTAGTATATATCCCTACTATATTCATCCATATCAGAAAGAAGCAGGACCTGCGTGCGCCTGCACTTCCTAATTCTTAGATATAGTACCCACTACACGTACTCTAAATAAATTGAATGTTTTCATTTCGGAAATCAATAAGGGTATGGTACCCAATGTTGCCATAGATAATTTTGGAGATGTTTAAAAGGATATTTTTTTGTCGCAAGCACAGTATAGGTAGATAATAACGTATAGAATAAACTCCATACTCATATATCAAAGCAGCTTACCAGCTGGATCCGCCGGGTATTGATAGTATTCCTCTTGTGAAGGTTTGTCACTCAAACACTCGCCTAAACCGGCACTGTAAAAAAAACAACTGTTTTAGTAAAGGACTTTATAAGATCTAAGGTTACACATAAACGCTTGAAAGTTTAAATTGTTAAAAAAAATTACCACCATGGATTCAGTGCGTACCTAATCCCGAACAACCAACAAGCCTATGGTTTTACGAGTAGTTTTTTGAGTAATTAAATAAATAATTTATTTCAGATTAAGAATCCGTATAACAAATTGTAAGTAACAATAATCGGATACCATGCTTGTTAAAGAGTTCAAACTACTTCAAACCCCTTATTTTATGAACCTCTGGAACTAAGTAATTAGATGCCTATCAACCATGAGGAATGTTACCAACCTACATAATAAACATAATGCTTCAAGCTGTGACTGTAGCTTCATTGACTGATGAAACCGCGTTTACCATAAAACTAATCAAAAAAAAGAAGGCTGATCAAAAGATCGGAAATAAATATTTATAGCGAATTAAAATTCATTAATTTTTATTATGATGCTGACTAAATATTTAAGGTGCGCAATATATTCACACCATTCCGTAACAATCCGCCTAATCTTATGGTAATTGTTTGATAATGACAAACTAATCACGTATCTTTGGGTCGAATATAATAAATATTGACAGGTGGTGGCATTTAATATTTAATTCATATTATGAGGCCTTGATAAAGGCATCCGGTGGGCTAGTATTTAAAAGGAGGCAATACAAGTTTTAGCAAATAGAAATTTGCCTACTTCAGTTTATGTTGTAGCGATCATAAATGTTTGACGATAAGATGTGACTCGTGTTGTAACTTTCTAAGTCTGAATAGTGAAGCATACTTACTACCTACCTATTTAAAACCAAATATCTAGTGGTTGTAAAAAGAATCAATACACGTGATAGAAGCCGCAGGGCATCTCGACGATGTGGTCGATAAAGCGTTATTGTAATGGCATTCATATCAACTGGTATTAGGCAACCAGTAAGAGTTAAAAGCATTTTGCAATTTACTTTAGAGCCTTGTTAGAGAGAGGTTGCGAACTTTCTATGAGACATTAAGTCAGTTGAGGACTTGTGTGTACTCAACTTTCATTTTTATTGATTTATAAAAATTGTTGGCATAATTTGTAAAACTTTCATTTGTACAATTTTTTCAACCAATATTTTTTGATTCCCAAGATTTTTTTCTTGCAGTGAATGACTATTGAAGGGTCCTATCCAAAGGAACATGTTATACCTAAATCGATGGTTTTAAAACCATGTAAGTATAGTAAAATGAAATAGGGCTTACTAACTCTAGGAAGTTGGTGACATCTCGTTTGCTGCATCGCGACCAGGCTACCTGTCTGGTGTCTGCCTCGAAGATTGGTGTCATGATGTGCAGCGTTGTGCCTTCGCGTCTGTGACAGCCGATCTTTTCCGTGTCGTGGTAAAGCCCAAAGCTGGAACAATAGAATAAAAATAGATTTGAAGCACCCTTCAACTTTTTCGCCCGAGAGCAGTAAAATTACTGGTTATTGTGGCGTAAGATGCGAGATCACAAGCACGCGAGAGATGGCGGTATATTGGCTACGGCGGTCAATCACAAACGTGCTTCTTTTCTTTCTCTTACGCAAACATTTTGATAATTTATTGTATTTGATTAATTTATAATGAATCTAAAAAAAAATTAAGTGTTAAATTTTAATATTTGTATACTACCGGAAATGACCAATTATAAATATATTTTTTCTCTATCCATATAGAAATGCTTATTCAATGGGATGACGTTGCTCAATAATCTCTTACGCATTTGATAAGAAGATATATTATTATGTCTGTCCCTCGGTGTAAATTAAGTATATAAATGTCTTTCATAATTGTCTAAATAATCTCTATTTAATAAATCAATCTGTAAACAGAACGTTACTTGTATGTTACTTCGAATTTTTATTTCCATTTTGTTATCGCTGCAGAAGAAAAAAGAACTACTTATTTAATTCTATTTTAAGATTATTACTAACTCATGATAATTTCCTACCTATTTGATATGAAAAAATACTAATAACAATTTTTATTCGTGTACCTATCACCAAAGAATTTGGAATAGCGTGCGGTGAGGCAATTTTTTCTTTTTTAATCTATGTATATCACGCATTGAAAAGGCTAACTAAACCTAAAAAATTAAACACGCTATATGTCAGCACTAAGGCGTCATCGGAACATATCTTCAATGTTTTTATTGCACCGTACAATGACAGTTACCTTTACAGCTGTGTACGCTGTGTATCAATATGAAATATTCCGACGATTTGAGAACCTCCTTTTTTAAGTCGGTTAAAAAGTCTAAGTTAGGCGCTTTGGGAATGGATAGGTTAGGTTGACCTAACTAATCCCAATGTAAACACCTTCATTAATTTACAATCAATAAGTAAATAAAAATTATAATAGGTACCTTTTTGGCGCAAATACCTGTTAAGTATCTTTATGTTTGCATTTCAATCAGAAGCCACTGGTAGGCCACCCACGTGATTTCATGAATAAGCGCTCGAGTTTATATCGTAATAGATAATATTAAGATAACCTTTGACGATATATCATTATGAAAATTATATTACTTACATGTTTTTAAGTCGTAAGATAGGTAAGTTTGTGTTTCCACACTTATCTAAATATAAAGATATAATCTTAGTAATAAACAATATAAGATATACCTAATTACCTCTAGTAGCAGAAGATCTTTGATGATGGGAAATTCCTCGTAAAATATCTAATTATCTGATTTATTTAAATTGAGGTCAAAGATCAACATTAATTTCACGCTGAAATGTGGATTTTCCGTTTTGAGGTAGGAATTTAAAATGCTTATTATAAAGATAAGACTTAATGATTGGTTTTGACTGCTATTTTGCGCAGTTTTTATTTCCTTAATTTTTATTTAATATGGAATTGTATGTGAAGAACACAACAAGAAATTTTCTAATTACTTGTGCAATGCCAAACATGAGTTAGGTATTTTTGTATTTAGGTTTGAACGTTGTATTAAAGTATCTTCTTTTCAATTACTTATTGGTTCAGGGTTTCAGACCAGCCAGCAAATTAGTTATGACTAAACTAGGATATTAATTAAAAAAAAAATAGCATCTGAGTACCTAATAGTCAAATCGGTATGGTTGAACTATTGAACTTATAACCGGTGGCTCAGATTAGGTACTTCAAAATATAATAAATAATACTTAGGGTAACTAATTTGGTTATGTAAAAATCATAATTAAAAACAAATACCTACTTAATAATTATTATTTAGTACTCATAACATTGATGCTGTAGATACCCTGATCTCCATATTTCATTGTGGCTCAATCATAAGTTGCTTTCCTGCTGCAAAACTATTGGGGTCACAAGTCGCCCATTCATTTGATCACTGTGATTAATAACGTATGCATTATTAGATACTTGTATTGTGCAATAAATAAACAAGTACTAGTAATTACGTGTAAGTTTACCTGCTTTAATGAAGGAAGTTATTTTGATTGTAGATATCTATCTATATCATTCGTTTTTCTGTACCGAATTCAGTACTGAAATTGAAACATGAGAGAAATTATACCTATGCTATTTTTATTTTAGTACCTAGGTATCTTAATATAATTTAATGTTTTTATTATCAAGCTATGCATCTTAAAATTCCATATTTAGTTACTTAATTTTAGGGTTAGATGGATTTTATAAAATACTGTCGTCCGTGGTAAATAAAGTTATACCCACAACCTTGCAAGAATCAGGCCCCTTTGCAGAATTTTTTTCAATTCCGATCAGGAATTCTAAAGTTAAGTTTTAGTTAAAGTTCAAACACAAACAAACTCTCCAGCTTAATTATATAAGTATAGATTAGTTAGAACAAATGTCTACATACGAGCTATTCGATAAAAACCAAATCGGAAGCGTGATACTAATGTGATATTAAATGTATAATTATTTATTTTTTTAATTCAACACGTAATATTTACCCCAATTTATGTTGAATCAGGCTTCGACGTTGTTAAAGCTAACTAGGTAGATACGTTAAAGTAATATGCGCATTCTACAGTCATAATAGTTGCTCTGGGTGAGCGAGCCATTCATTATGTTCTGACATGAAAAAATAATGGACTTGTGTGGGCTATTACCACATTAGTGCGGCGTCAGAGGAGTGCATTGTACGCAGCGAATGATGCATTCATTTCTGCTTAGGGGCGGAAGGTCATTGGCTGAGCTGTTTGCACTTACATAACCTGTGTTTGTGTTACGATTGTGGGTGTTGTCTAATGCTGTATTGTAATTATGTCGCTTTATGAGATACTCGCGTTTGATGCAACTCTTTGTTTTTTCTTTACTTTTATTGCAGTAGAGTAGAGTATTACAACAGCCAAAATTTTGGAAACGATAAGACAAAAAACTGCGATGAAATGTATGCGTTAGGTTGTTGTGGAGTGGAGACAGGTTGACAGTGCTAAATAGTAAGGTACTTACTCTAATTTAGACTGCTGAAGATTCTGTGGTAAAACGTTTATTTTCTCTTAGCCACGTCTCATGTCCAATGTGATTGCAAATGCAGGTTCACTGAGGGAGCGTCTTACTCAGCAATGGGAAATTTGGGTTACAAGTTATAAACAGCGTCGTAAAAATGTTATTTCTGCTAAGTATTTAATTTCACATAAAATATCTAATTTATTTTACATAATTATTCCTGTTTATTTTAAACGTCTCGAAGGGTACTTACACCGTAACGCGGCTGTTAACGCAGGTATTAAAATGAAATACCGTGAAACGTTAACTCATTTATGCGTTTGCGGCAAACATCAAAATATCTGTTCGATATGGACTTCGCGAATAATTTTCTACCTTGAATACAAGCGTCCTTGCGGTAATCTGGGCTTAGAAACACTTCTGAGTCAGACACGCTAGCAACCGACGATTGGCTGGAACGAGCCGCAAAATAAAGCTACTAACCAGTTATTTTCATAATACTACAAATACCTACAATAGATTAATAAACACTCACAAGTTCACCGCAGTACAAACATTTAGCAATATGTGATTCACTTTTTACGTGTGTATAAATATCTAATTACGATTTCTCGTAGTCTGCTTATTGCAACAATTATTAAAGTATGGCTTAGATATATACTTTTTGGTTTAAATAGATACAGTAATCTACTAAAATAGTTGACAAAGACTACGGCTATGTCAAGAATATAGATCAATATTAAAAAAAAAATGTAAAAATACGTTTATATTACTCAACTAAAATGTGCGCGGGAGAAGCAAGCGAGCGATAGTCTACTAGTTTTTTTTAGGGAGTTTTCAATATTAGGTGTTTGAATACAAGCCGGAATTTTTATATAAGTACATGATTTTAAACGACAAAAAACTGTATCAAACGATAAGTGTCTCGTACTGATAGGTATTTTATGAAAAAAAGTTTGTAAGTTTTACCATCTACAAAAATAGATTGCCGTAAGAACATAAACAAACTGTAGCGAACTGTACGGTAAACTTTGACCAACTCGAAGATCATGACGGACTAATGATTATATTGAGCAATATTATAATAACCTATTTGAGAGCAACCAATCCCATGCGCCTGCGCCGGTTGCCAACGTGTTGATGGTTGCGAAAATGCTGTTTACACTGCCGCACCGCCGCAAGATTACCGACATTATACGCTGCATCGACACTTCAATCTGAATTTCCGAAATGTTTAAATTTTACTTTGATGAAATTAATTAAAGCTTGTCTTGTAAAGCGTGTTATAGTTGATAGATTTATTAGATACAGGCTTGTTCAATATGCTTTTTGATTTTATTTATATCTATGCTTCTATAATAAAGCTGAAGAGTTTGGTTGTTTCAACGCTTACAACTTCGGAACTAAAAAAAAGATCATGTATTTAGAAAATAATATTTTTCATATTGTAATGGGTTTTGCTTGGATGTTTATTTGTTACAAATATAAATGGACAAAGCCGCGAGCGGAAAATAGCATGCTATAAATTTATCAACGCTTCATATTTTTATGGATCTTTTTATCAGTTTTGAGCTCAAGGATATCGTTCCTAATTATTCTATACCCAATCAAGAAGGAAATCATCGATATTCAAATTGCATAAAACAATAAATTATTAAGACACACAAAGATATAAATCATTCGAAACTTGCAATATGCCTATACGAAATACTTGCCATTTGAATTAATACGCCTACTAGCTATTATTTGTAGTTACCTAATTGCCTGAATATCTAAACTACTTATTTGCTGGTGAGTTTTTACGAAAGGGACAAAAAAATCGATAAATTGAGAATACAAATACTTTTTGATAGACAATAGACATTATTTTCTATAGATTAGACAATTCATCTTTGTCCAGTGTCAGTCAGGTATTTGGTAAAGACCACAAAAAATCAACAAATACTTACGCTACATCTTATAGCACATCAGAACATTTTTGTTTAATGAATTATTTTATTTGTAAGATTACCATTAAACATTTATACTTAATATAACCTTTAGAAATACTTTTAAGTCATTCCACTCAAATATGTATAGATACAAGCCCTGCACGCTCTTTGCTCATAAATCATGCTTATGGTCTAAATATATGTTATCTTATCATACATTAAATTATTTATAGCGTAATAAAACGTTCGGTAGATGATATCTATTGCGAATTATGAAGGACACCCGTCTATTTTGGAGACGTCCACTTATGAAATCTGGGTGTTGCCTAATCCGATCTAAAATTACCATAGAGCACAACAATATGTACTTTGGTAATTTTAGAATCGTTTGTTTAGCAAACTATGAGAGGAGAGGTTGGAAAAGATTATAACGAGCTGTATTTCGAAAGAGCTTTCCTACTCAATTTACACACCTAGAGCTAAGCTAAATATTTATAATAAAATTCATATAAATTATTCGTGGAATGTGTTTTATTACATTCCCTGAACTAAATTGTAACTTTTCCCAAATTTTCCTCTGATAATCTTTTCTTTTACACTTTCGGCGAATCAACAAAATCGAGACAAAGCTCAGCGGGTCCTGGATGTCCTGAATTACGATATTTCCTAAAAATATGCTAGTATTTTTAGCAGCGTCTTACAGCAGGTGTTTTATTGATGAAACGATTAGGTAAGTAACTAACAACAAATACGAAACAGGAGAGAGTAGAGAGACAAATCTATTAAGCTTGCTCTCTGTTATATTTTATGTTCTCTGCTGAAACGTTGATAATATGTAAAACTCACTTATGTCCAAGCTCATGGGTGATGGTGTGCGCCAGCATGATGCCGTTGTCCTCGTTGACGGAACAGCTGCGGTCCGGCTTGCACATCCCTGCTACATGTGCTACTCCCAAAGTGCTGCGTAAAGGAAAAGAGATTTTGTTTAGAACTATATAGAAAATCTAAGAGATTTATCTGTGCGCAAAATAACATACTTAGTGTACATACTAGGAACTAATTAAAAATAAGCTCGTATATATTAGTCGTGTGTATGTTACATTTTCTGTTGCTAAATATAGGTTAAAGCAAGCAATTGACCCTAATGTGTGAATAGCCCAGCAATAAACTATGTTAAGTATAGGATATTATAGGGCAGTAAGTATAGAGTATCGTTCTTAATTTAAAATAAACCAGCGAAGGACTTGATCACTTGATTAATGTTCGGTTTAACGAGATTCGTTGTAGAGTAATAAATGAATTTGCAATTAAAACGAATAATATAAATTGATACAAATCTAAGTAAGTAGGTAGGTACCTTGATAACATACTAGTACTAGTATTTGTCCTGTAGCAAACTAGAGTTTCTAGGTAGGCAGGTAGAGGTAGGTAGGTACTCTATATAATATCAATTAATTTATTAAAATTTTTGGCAAAATAATATTCAAACTAACCATTTAATTTGACGAAAAGCTAGCCATTCTCTTCATTTATATGAGTTTAAATTGGGAGAATATGTAAAACATTAATAAAATATTTAATAACCAAAGAATTTCAATAGGAAAAAGAAAATTATCTGCTTTAGTATGACAGGTTAAAGGACCCACGTAATGACATATTTAATGAGATCGTTAAAGCCCGTGGTTAAAACGCAGAAACAAACTGTTTATAACCCACTAGCATTAGCAGTATACTCCACAGTTTATAGAAAATAATTCTACTGGTCTGTACACTGATAGCATATAAATTTTAAAGAAAATGTGTCTGAATACTGTCACAAAATTTGTATTTTATTTTAAGTAAATCTCTAATAGAATAATTGCCTTTAGGATTAAGTATAACCGTATATAAAGGTGTATGCTCTACAATTCTACATATGTCAAAGAGTTAATAATCAATCATTAAATATTTTTTTGTATTACAAGTTGTGAATCCATATCCATACTTCCATACTAATATTATAAATGCGAAAGTCTGTCTGTCTGTCTGTCACCTCTTCACGGCTAAACTGCTGGACCGATTGTGATGAAATTTGGTAGGGATGTAGTTAACGACCTGAGGTCAAACATAGGCTACTTTTGGGCGCGATATAACCGAGTCCTACGCGGGGCGAAGCCGCGGGGAACAGCTAGTTTTATATATATCCAGAAGAGGACGTCACAAGAAGTTGTCATAGACCGCCTAAACGATATATATACATTCTTGCAGAGAACTCGGGCAAATACACTGTAATTTTTAATTCTTTCTTATTTGCCTCACTATCCTCTAGGGGCGCTTTACGGATTTGGCATACAAAATTGATAAGGCTAGAGAAGTACAGATTGCGTTGAAATACTTATTTCTTAGAAGAAATTAAACAATCATTGGTCATTGCATTGCAAGCTTGAGCACGCTTGAATTTCGAACACAGCGTAGGCGGCGGCGCACTAATTAGTCCGAGATTGCGTCTAATATACAATCATAAGCTGTGCGTGTGAAACTATTACAACTCAACGTTTGCAGTCTAATTAAATCATAAATAGTGTACGCATAAAGAAAATGACCTGAAATTATAGAAACACGAATCTGGTACTAAGTAAAAAACGAACACAAGAAATCGTATTGATAATACTATGATTGTCTATACTTAGACTTGGCACACACTGTTGGTTGACAGTAGGAAACTTTCGAAAATGGGCTCATAGTATGTACTTATTTTCCTGTTACCAATAAACTTCTTATTTAGCTTGAATTATTAACCAAATCACTCCATAAATTGCAGGCAAATTATTAAAGAAAAAAACAACAATGTCACACTGAACAAATCACATAAAAAAATTGTATTTATGCTATTTGGTATTCTCAAATGTGAATAAGTTAAAGCAGAACTATATTTATTTTATGACTAACACAAGCATGTAAGTCAAACGTAAAAATCAAAATATAAAAATTAAATTATATTGCATATTTAAGTGGGATACTAGAAATAGGCTATTGGATTAAAATAACGAAGGTACAGAACAGAAAATTTTATTTTAATGAAGTTGAATGTTTGTAACAAAAAATTGTGCTCATTTCCTACATGTAAATATAATGATTCTAACCTAAATGAGTTCAGAAAATGTGTGAAATATTTTTTATTTATCTAATATATTTCTTAGGAATTTATTGATATAAGAGGAGATATACAAAAATACTTTTCCATTATTTTTTGAAGAAATGTAATTTTTGGAAAAGAAATCTTTTTACGAGATATTTTTTATACCCTCTTTATTTAGTGGCTATAGCCCGTCTACTAACTCTGCTGTGTGTACTCTGGTACTGTGTAAGTACGTAGCGACTAGCGCCGCGACGGGAATAGGCGGCTATTAATAAGTGCGCCTCTGACTCACGCGGAAGCCGATGAAAAGCTCTATAAATTCCCTGTAATAAATTCAATATACTCGCACGAAATATACTCGTTGTGCGAGCATTTAAAGTTTTAAACCTCATATTTTTATCGGAACACAAAAGGCGGCGTATTTACGACTCGTCTAAATATTGTTATTTATTTGAATATCGCGTCGCGACCTCCGCGTAATTGTTGTTGTTTGTGGGATTTATTGAGAGCCGATAAAGTGTTACAATCCCAAATTTATGTGTTGATAAATCTTGCTGCTTTAGTAAACAGAAATATATTTTAATTTAATTATTATATTTCTGGCGTGTTTGTCTGACGCGTTGATGTCTTTTCTATGCAGCGAACATAAACTCGTAAAAATACTAGACTAACTAGACCATCACTTCACTATCACTACATAGTATAAAATAAAGTCACTTTCTCCGTCCTTATGTCCCTATGTATGCTTAAATCTTTAAAACTACGCAACGGATTTTGATGCGATCTTTTTTATTAGATAGTGATTCAAGAGGAAGGTATTTATGCCAATGCGAAGCTGGAGCGGGTCGCTAGTAAGAAATAATAATAAAAAAGTAATTTCCTAAGAAAAACCTTTCATGAATATTATTATTACATAATAGATTTCTGAAGACTTAGCAACTTTTCTGCTCTGTATAAGTATTGATTTTGCTAATTTTACAATTTGAAATGCACCCAAGCAGTTTCATAAAGATTTTATCAAACAAGTTATTATTTATTTATATATTTAATTTATGTACACTCAAATACAAACATAGAAAACCTTAAATTATGAATTTTTGTACAAGGGTGCTACTTATTTAAGTTAATAAAATGATGTCAAATATTATATGCAATAAATAGATATGGCCAATGTTCAATTTGCATACATTAAGAGGCCAATCTCCGGAATTCCATAGAGAAGTAATTTTTTAATTCGTAACGCGCAATCGAAAGATAATTATTTTTTAATGACATTAAGTTTCCATTCATATTTTCCTTTTACGGTGGTCGTAAATCACATGTCGCGTAGATTGCTGCTTACATAACCTACACCCTTGAGGTTTCTCAACAATGAGATAGTTACAGTGTAGGTATTATTCTGTAATCTGTGGTTGTAGATTCGTTTGCGGAATATTAATAAGCCCTACATGTATCCGACCCAAAAATCCTTCCCAAACATTCTAATATCATAGTCAAAATTGTAACATTTTTCGTCTACTTCTTAATATCTTTTTTTCTCCTCTACTCATTTACAGAACTACAGAATTCGGACATCCTTAAAAAATAAACTACATCTAAGTAAAATTAAACATCTTTTATTTAAAACAAATATTTACTGATCATACGTGAAATCGTTCTGTGTCAACAAACATCAAAGTAACTAGGTGTTCAATATTTTGTTAGACACGTGAAACTGGATACAGTTTTGAAATGTATGCAATATTAATAAATCTTGAGAGATCAATCGGATCTCGACTTGACAGGAGGAAAGTAAACTGACATAAACCGCTTTATTGTTATGATTTCCGACGCGGCCTGGCCCGTCGCCAGAGGGCGCTCCTTATTCCAATGGCGAAAGAGTTGCTACTGTTACTCGCCCACTGCTATTTATTAATTGGACCTCCTTTACGTCTCTCTCGCATTATATGGTTATCAAGGGAAACGCTACAAGATCTTTATCTAAGTTTATTTTTTCAGACCCGGTTTTCGCTAAACCTATCCAATGTTTTCCATTCTATGTACATATATAGTGTTCCATATCAGAATCAAAATCTGTTGACATCTTAGTAATAATTAATACGGAATGATTATACCAATCAGTCAAGAATTAGCAGACACCACATCAGATCTCTAAGGTAGTTGAAATGCAACCGAATGTCCGCTCATTGATAGGTAAGGTAAGTCACACGTAATACGTACGCACATATCTGGTTGAACATCTTGACCAAATATGTGCGTCTCCACCATCGCCTCTGACTGTACCTTCTTCACAGTTCAAAGCGGCTTGATCAGATGAACAGAGAAAGTTTTGTGAATAACATTAATATTGTGAAGACTTCTCCGCGCCGCCGTGTTTGGAAAATAATTGACGGGAATAGGGTCAGCAGACGAAAATTACGTTCTCTTGCAGGCTATATACGAAGCTCGATGCCGTCTGAACAGGAAAGGATATAAATACTTATTAATTTAGAAACTTCGTGACGCTGAAGCGCGGAACGTATTGAAGTATCATATTTTCTTTGGCCTTTTGTATTTCTTTGGTATTGTGACACTTTCGAAAAATAATGTGCGAATTTCTACACTCCGAATCGAAAATGCGAATAAAGTATATACAGTGTAGGTACCTTAATTTGAAAACCCTACAATAGATTTTCTGTATTTGAACTAAAAAAAGATCCTTTGATTATTATACCTATAAACTATTTCAATTTTTAATTTCACGCCAATTTCACTACGTAAGTACATCATCAATATGATAATAATATCGCCGACTTTAATTTATTCATAAGGCGAGAAAAGAGTTATGAGTGAAATTAAACTAAGGTATAGAAGGCATGATATAATTTATATTATATTTTATTTTGAAATCTTGAAAGGCGAGCCGAACCTGGCGATTTGATATTAATTTGAATCAATTTAAACTTGACAGATAATATTATCAAGATCAACAATGATAAATGTATGCGATAAGTCAAAGCCGCGTGTGTTGTGATAAATAAAATATTTATAGCTCAAAAGGATTTTATCAGATGCATTACGGAAATGCCTGAGTGTGTCTAGGTCGTGTCTAGGTGTTATTTGAATATCAGTAGTCAGTCGCCGATAAGCGTGGCATGCACTACCCACACGCGACGAGACGGCGTGGCGGCGGCGGCGCGGGCGACGCACTCGCGAATCAATTTAACCAACTTCATTATTTTTAACGATCTCTTTGTGCATCCACCGCTTGCTTTATTTCGATTTTAAGATAACGCGAAAGGGATTAATTAATCTGTAATCTACCCTCTTTTTAAAATTAGGCCACCACTTTTTTATTTTAGTACAACCCGTAAGGAAGCTTTAATTTAAAAGCAATTAACTGTGACGATTATAAGATGGCCTAAAAAGATTTGTATTTCGTAGAACTTTGTAGATTGCGGTTTAACAACATGTAACTTTAATTTGATGTAGCGGCTTTCAATCTGCTTGTTTAAAATATCTCAGTTAAATTAATAAATATTTTTTTAACAAGTTCGGCGACCACAAAAATTGTGTTGCACTTTTAGTAGCTAATGGCCAATTTCTTTAATTTTTCGAAATTAACAACTGTAGAGCAATTTATTTTTAAAGTTTAATAATACCTGTGTTGTATAAATATTGATGGGTGCAATTTTTTACGGTTTTCAATGCATAATGCATGGATGCAAGTCCGACCGCCCGCGGCCGCGACACCGTTACAAACACGCTCATTGTCTTTTGATTGCCGCCTTCTCAGAACATTGGACTACTCGTTTGTACCGTTTACCGAACACATGCTTCCTCGTTGCATTCATTACACACTGGTTTTTGGCCATACGTGTTCTGTATCAAAATTAATTTATTGAATAACTCGGCTAACTTCTGCTCTGGAGGGCGAAAAGAAATGATTTCGCGCACACGTCGACGGAATGAACAACTTAGTATCAATTTCAATATTAAAAAACAATAACACTTCCCTTGGCGCAGTCGCAGATTGGATTTAAAATGGATATTTGAACCAGGTACCTTCCAGAACACTTTCTATACCGCTCAAACCACAAACTGATAACTCGTCATAATTTCAAAACGGGTGGTAAAATTTGCAATTTTAATAAGTTAAGATTACTTTCGTACAAACATACAAAAAATATTTAAATAATTATGTTTTGTTATTTTAGTTAACGACAGAAAATATCAAATCAATATTAATTATTAATATTTTGACGGGTGAAAACTATGTCAGCTGGTGGAAGCGAGGTTGATAATTTTCACTTTATCGATCAAAATCAGTTTCTAGTCTAGTTTTCTATTAGTAGACGTTGAAAAATGAAGTGAATTAGTATAAATAATGTTGTATCTGTAATGACGTAACCGGGTCTGGCCACCATCACCGGTTATCGGTTGCGGCTCCGGTAATGTTTTGTTGAAACTAACATATTACGGTAACTGCACTCGCGCCGATAAACTAACGAAAGATTTAACGAAGTGTATTAATGTAAGTATGCTGATTCATTCGGGATCTATTAAAAACTAACGAACTTTGTACCGCAAATTATTTAATCAAAATCCCATTCTACACTTATAAAATGCCCAAGAGTGTTAATTTTCTGTATAAGTATTAAATACAGAAAATTACCATTGATTTCATATTTTTATTATTTTATGATATATTTAATATTTTTTATAAATATATCACCTCACCTATAAACAAATCTGCATGTTTTAAAAACAACATTCAAATTTAATCGAATGATGATTTTGTAAGTTTAGTGATATACCTACTCAATTTGTTGTACTGCCTGAGAAACAATGTCGTCTTTTTTGATGTTCTTCGGACACATGAATGGGCTGATGCTTATGCAACACCAACTACTCCGGATGACCAAAAATTCACGCTTGTAAATTATATAATGCTATGAATTTAAAGGATTTTTTGTTAAGGTAATGAACGTCCAATTTGCGTGATTATACTTGGCCTTAATTTCGGCGTTTTTGATGTGACCGCGGAGTGTATTGCCGTTAGCGATTCACAAATATACGCAAATAATTCGATGTTGTAAACTCTGATTCGTCGATGCTTTAGCTTGGCAATGTTTTTTTAACATATTTAAATAAAATGTTGATTCCTTGACAGGTTTAGATGGATATGATGTCATGGAAATGACATAATATTTTTGTCATTTGGAGGAAATGTGATGTAGATTATAATTTTTTTCCTAGAATATTAGATAATATGTTATTAACTTTAATTTCAGTAATAATTGCTATGTGACTGCACCCACTTATGAATATGTATAATTCTCCAATATTTTACTGACCTGAAACTTCGACAAAAAAGAAACACTGTCAAATTATTGGCCCTACTGTACCTAGATCAGGGCATCCTAAATCTATTGATGGATCGCGTAGAACAGTATAATTTCAACCCAAACCTGATAAATAAATATACAAATGCCATAAGCCCTACCAACAAATAGTTATCGTTGCAGATTTGTGATAAATCAGAAATTTACAGTTGTCATTCATTTTCCGACACGCGCGGTTGTGCTCGTGTCTCTTCGATATGTGAGATAACACACACCCGCAGCGAATCTTACGAGAATGTGCCTTATTTATTTACACTTATACGTGGTCAGACGCCGCGCCGCCTGGTGAGTGTTGAGTGTTCAGCAGATTATCGGCAAAATAAACGGTCCTTGGTTCAGCCAGAGCGCACAGACTAAACAAGAGTGCAACTTGAAAGCTCAGATAAACGCCTTTAAGAAATTCCGACTGGGATGTAGAATCGTAAAAGTTTTATACTTAACTTTAATTAAAAGTACTCATAGTAATACTAAAAGAGAAGTTTTAATATAACCATATAATAATAAAGCAATATAAAGTTTATAAAGTAAAAGCTTAGATGGCTAGATAATTAAAAAAATCATTGTATTTATTACTTTCCACAGAACAGAGTTAAAATTTTCTTAATTCTGTGTTACTTTCTATAGTTTCATAAATTATTTTCTGTTCTCACTTCAAAAGAAAGTTTAGTAATATGTATTATTTTTAATTTAAGAAAAAGAATATTAAAGATGTTTATGTATTTCGCCATGTTAAAGAAAGTTCTGGATCTAACTGAACTGCTGCAAAAATTAGTTGCTGCTAAACAAGATACATTGTATACGTATTTAATGTCTGTCTGATTCATCCTATTCCTTAGTTTTCAGTGACGTAAAAAATAATTGCCGTAGAAACAGCTCGTGGCGGCGCCGCACCTGCTCCCAGGTGTGAGCAATTAAATGCGAAAGTGTTCTATTTTAACCCATCTCCACTGTTTACTTAACACTCGGCTAGTGATGCCATTGACCTTGTCTCGACGCAGGCATGTTCAGAAAAAATATAAGTAAATGCTAATAATGTTTGCGGTAGCTGCGATTTTCGCATATTGATGTTACTGGGCGCAAAGGACCGCGACCGCTAAGAAGTCAAGCATGCCACACGTTTTTACACTTATTCACAATATTTACTTGGCTTGATTAATTACACTTGTACTTTACATTTGTAATTTAAATTTGCACATTTATTTAGAAATACTGTCATTTTTATGCTAACAGACGTACATTGACCAGGGCATGCTTATTTTTAAAAGACTCGCAAATTACATAACATTATTGTGATATATAAAATTGGTCTAATGCGCTTGATGACTTGAGTATATTTGACAGCATCTAATTATCTCGCGTACCTAGTAACCACTCGATTTTTTATGTTCATTAAGTAGTATAACCTAATACTATATCCTTCTTACTTACTGTCCAAAAAATAAGAAAACTGATATTACTATACATTCCGAATGCACGTTGTTTTTCAAGTCTTGTCGTAGAAAATAAATCTAAATTCAAGCTAAATGAGAGCAACGCAGAAACTTAAAATAAATGTAAAATCATAATCAACATGAAAATGAATTTGTTAATTTGTTCTTGTCGTTCATAAAGCCGATGAGGTTATGAAAATCAATTAAGAAAATAGATGTGTACGGACTTGCGGCCAGTCTTATGTTATTTAAGAAAATGGCTTTCGTACCTGCATGGAGTGTCGTGCTCGCTGCATATGTCCTGCCTCGTGATCAAGATTGCGACATCGTGGTGGTGTGGGTTTTCATCGTCGTTGGGATTCAGGTGTTGTTGCCAGCGACAGAAGTTCCGCAGCGTATCGTCCGCATCAGATGATACCTCTAGCGATGGCCTCGATCCAGATTCTTCTATGAGAATAATTTTCACGACAACTACTTTAATGTAGTTGCCTATAGACGAGTCCATATACAATGAGGATACCTATACAACAAGAACAACATTTTTAATGACGATTTTAACGTTGATATTGACATTACAAATACTGAATAAACGTCTATAAATCAATTAAGTCAAAATTGTAAACACTTATTTACCATGTTCATGATTGTGAGGAGATACCCTTCCAACTGCTCCTTTTCATGGAAGTCAGTCATGGACTGGTCTGCGACTAGTAAGACTTCGACGTGACGCGGCTTACTCACTGAGCGAGTGGCACGTCTTGATTGTCCTGTTGCGTTGGTATGATTGTTTGGATGTTGATGGTATCGGCTGTAGTTCTAAAAACAAAAATCATCCAAATTATGAACATCGTTACATATAAGATTTACTAATTAATTGCCTATAGTGTTATAATATTTTAAATAAAAATGTAATATTTCATCTACTTGCGAGCCAATTTGTCACTAAAACAATAGATCAATATCTACTTTCAAATGATACGTTTACGAGAAAAGTTTTCAAATTACCTCTTTTCGCCAGCGATATGGCGGCTGTCTTGTAGCACAATTTTTCGATCTCTTATGTTTTCTTCGTCTGTTTCTTCGTCGTATTCTTTCCTCGTTACTTAATCTGGGTCGACTTCTACCTCTTCCAGCTGATGTCTGTTCTGATGTTTCCCTCGACTGACTTCTGGAAGCTGACTGCACTCTTCTTTGTTCCAACGGCAGTTTATCGTGATGTATTCTATACGCAGTAGGATTTTTTCGTAATTCTTCTAATCGTCTACGTCTCGCTTCTATCCTCATAAAATTGTTTCGTCGTCTTTCTGTCGATTCTCTATTTTGAATAAATCTTCTTGTATTATAGTTTTGTCTAGCGTTCTGTGTATTTCTGTTATAAATAGGTCTATTATTGGGAAGGTTAGATTTTGATCTATTATTATCAGTTGCTCTCTTTGCTCTGTGATATGCTTGAACTTTGTCAACAGCAGATCTCTTAAAAACAACGTGGGCTCTACCTACGGATGCATCATCAGATATTTGGTTTGATGGCTCAATCCAGTATTCCCCATGTTCTGTGCGTAAATGTCCTGTCTGTAAACAAAGATGTAAAAAATCTTATATCAGTAGATAATATCTTATCGAATATTTCATACAAAATGAATACACCCTAAACATAAAAAGCCTAAAAGAGTTCTTGCACATATGGTTATCACTTTAAAAAAAACTGTAGTAACAATCTAAATATTAAGGCAACATTGAATGGCCAGTCATTCATTGAGAGTGAAACCGGTTTGGTGAGCAGTGGGTCAACAAATCAGTTGATTGTTAATAATGCTAGATAAATTGATTGATAACGAACCACAGTCGGCTTTGCGCGAAATTTAATGGAAACTATTCTATTTTGTCCTATCAAGAACAGATATCGCGATCGACTCACTGGTCACTGGTTCGCGTGACTAGACTCCAGTCCCTGTCCAATAGACATAACAAATTAGCGATAACAAACTGGAAGCTTTACATTACAACAATTACAGTTGAACATTTTACAAAATAGGGGCCAAAATCAGGACAGGCATTGTGTGTCAAAACTATGAATCACCCGATAATTGACATGAGATTGTTGATAACACCAGAATGATCTAAAACAGCTTATGTTATTTTATTAATGGGAATAATGTTGTTAGTGATAATAATTAATGTACGCAAATTGCTTGTCCGACTTAATGTTAACAGATATTAAGTAGTCACTTAGTACATTACATTATCCATTACATCAGGTAGTGTTCGCATTACCGTGCCAGCCGGAGTGTCGCCGACCTTGCGATTCGCGAAAGTCAAGTCAACCACGCAGTATAGGTACATACTCATTAGTCAATTTGCAGATAATTCCTTGTACCAATTTAGATGAATTGCACAGCTACTTTTTAAATACGTTTATAGATTTTGCTAATGGATTATTCGGAGATCAAAAATATCTGTAAATACTAACTTAAGAATTTATTTGAGTTATAAGTATTTAATTACTTACTTGCAGATTGCAGATGTTTATTTTACGATAATTGATCATTATCTAGTGTGTGATGGATGAATGAGTACTAACTAGTTTAGTTTTAATTTCTTTTGAAGATAGTAGTAGTAAAGAAATAATAATTTGTAGTAATAATATAATTAACTTATAATTTACAATACAACTGATCGTTTATCATGCCTTATGGAGTTCCCTAAAATGTTATCACAATGGAATACCATAGGAATGAACAGAAAGCATTCAAGACTCACATTCATTTCGAAGGTTCGAAGAGTATTTTGCAAACAGTGTAAGTTTAAAAATCTAAAATAGCCAAGATATTGGTAAGATATTGGTTTGGCTAAGACCATCTGATTCATTAAACAAACACTGCTTAGAAAGTAAAGGTAACATACGGATATCTCCACTTGAGTATGGTGCTTGGGTAAGTCAAGTGCTTCAACAGTTCAAGACAAGTGTTTTCGACACTCATTGATGGCTCAATTGCTCAATCTATTTGATGCAGCCGCCGGCTTATTTTTAATTTAGAACATTTTTTTTTTAATTTGTTTTATTTTGTCTCCAGTTTGAAAATTTATTTTTGTTTATAAATAAATTTTATAGAATATTTTGATGTTTAAATGATGTGTTAACCTATTGTGCAAATAATACAATAAACGTGACTGTTGTCTAAAGAATTTATTGTTAGCCAGAAAATGAAGCTGTCTTTCGTGTCTTTTTGGGGTTTCTTTTATATTTGGTAGGTATGAAATTACTCAATTATGACGGGCACGTCTCGGAAGATAAATTAATTCGAACCTTTGTGACTTCTCAGAATAAAGCTAAATATTATTGCTTTTTAGATTAATCTTCTGGAATATTAATAATGGGATGGGTGGCTATTAAAATCCACTTACGTGCCTAAAATTAATAAAATATGCTATTTGGATAAAGTGTAGTATTAGAGTCCAGGTTAAGTGAGACGTGGAGCTATAAGTACAAATTAGGTTTAAGTATTTTAAATATTTTTTTATTATTTTATAAGAAAATAATTTGATAGATAAAACTATTTTATTCCTAATGTTGTCGATTTATTTTCAACATAGATTTATTAGTGGCGTTTATATAATAATCTACGATTTTCAATTACTTTTCAATCACATTAAAGCCAAAAAACAATATCCGTACAGGCATTTTAAAATCAATAATTCTATATTGTAGATCTCCCACGCATTGTCAGTTTTTGCAAACAATAAATCAGAAAAATAAAATCTAATTTATTTACCGATGATTGATCGCGATGTATTTCATAAACGTGCTACTGTTAATTGATACATATATGTCAAAACAAGAAACAAGAAACGTAGGTCTCGCGATAAGTTACGCCCACTTTTGTTTAATTTATTGCTAAAACATTTATTAGTATTATTTATGCAAACATTTTGCATTGGTTACGCACCTATCAGGTACTTCAAGGTAATGTTATATTAGTTTTCAACACATATGGTTTGAAATTTTGAGACAATATTGTTGTTGCAGATTTGTTGAAGAATTCTAAATTGAAACAAAAATTATAAATTTATTTTTCTTCACATACATATAAATAAATGGAATGTTTCACAATGTTAAAGAATTCAGATAAAGTCGCAGTCACACATTTAGAATAAATATTTTTTTGGTTAAAAGATGAAATTTATTCCTTCCCAAATAGCCGAAACAATCCAACGATTTCCGTCAAATTCATTGATTTAATAGCAATATTATTAAAAGTATTTGTTGGATTCGATGGGTTTCCGACTTTTTATTATATCACTGTTGTGATTTTTTGAACGTATTTTACTTTAAATTTCAATCAATTCGCTCATTAACTATAATATGAAACATTTCCTTGTCTAAATTAAACTGTGCTGCAGACGTCAAAAATTAATAAGCGTTACTAAACAATTTATACACACAAACTCTAAGTCAGACATTATCTGAGAGATCGTTGAAAAGAGCAATTGCAATAAATTGTATTTGTGCGCTAGGCCATTTATAACTTTGCTAAAATGATGATTTAAGTGTTGTTTTTCAACAAAGAAAATACACTGTGAAAGTATTATTAGACACTATGATCTTTCGCTTCAACTTCTTCGTGAATTCGAATAATTCGCTATTCTTCGAGTGAGTCCAGCATTGGGATATTATAGAAAAATAAATAAAAATTAAAAGATGATTACATTATATTAATAATTACATGTTCATAACAAAATATTTCGAAAATACTTACGAGTCCATCACAAGCCGAGAGTGCAACATTGGAGGCAGGCTGGCCCCTGATGGAGCCAGTGTAGTGGCACGCCGTAGCCGATGGTTTGGGCGGCTGCCGCGTGCGCCCGCTCGCTGTGTGCCGCTCCACGAACATTGCTGGTGTTATGAATGTCACCGACGGCCTAGGGAATTAAATTAATATTTTTGTACTTATTAAGAAACAAAAAGAATAAGATTTAAAACAATTTGGCGTAAAATAAAGACTAATTGATGGAATGTGATCAAGATTTAGTAACCATATGGCTCCTTATTTTTTTCATGAGAACATATACTTCTAATTATGAAAAGGTCAAAATAACTATATCCGTCAGTAATATTTTATTTTCAATATACAATTGTCGATAGGATTACGTTACGTAGACGTAAACGTTCCCCTCTTACGGGACTGCAAGTGCTGTAGTTTGGCCAACTCTACCTCATTGGTTAACACGTATTTTACTTCAAGTTTTTGATTCTCAGCCACAGCGGATATTGCATAATATAATTATATACGTCGCTGTATGAGTACGACTTGTTAATATTTGTATTGCTTCATTATTGGCATAATTATAGTGATTTACTTGGTATCTGCTTCTGATATTCAGCTTGATTTCGACTTAATAACAATGTTACTTTTAATAATGATTTTGAAATGTGTAGTAGGCAGTATGTAGGCGAATATTGCATAATTATTTTTGAACCCAGAGGTACTTCCGCGCATTTGGCTACTTATCATAAGTAGGTACATAATATAGTCAGCCACATTGCTTTGGAGCCTGCTAAATGCAATGACATTTTCTTATTTCTCCGTGAAGATATTAATTAAAAATTAAAAATAATTATAATATATAAAGCAATTTGTATAGTGTTATGGCTATTTTTATCACCCAGGTTTAGGTATGAATTGTATACCTAACGACTTAAACAGCTACTAATAGAATTGAGGTACAAGGAAATTGAGTCTTCTATTGCCTATTCGCATATTAGGAAATGAGAGAGTAGATTATTATTAAAACGGAAACCACACAACCCAGTTCAGGAAACGTCAAATCATAATAAACTAGATATATGGAGTCAGGAATGTATTCTACGACAATCAACGTTTTTGCTCATTTCATCTGTGCAAATGTCGAACATTGAAAAATGTGTGTGGATCGCAATAAATTCAAGTCTCAGTTTAAGCGCATATCGGCCAAGGAATCTGTCCGCTATGGCATCGACCATAAAAAGTAGATTTCGCGCCGGTACACGGTCAAGATTTATCGTCAGTGCGCGCCCGGCCTTAGATATTGTGGAATGCAACAATTTATAAGTGGAATCACAAAAGGAATAAACTGCGTCTGAGCTGCGTCTATGTAGTGACATATTGGAACGTTATCCATTTTAAAATAGATTTGTTTCACCACTTTTTGGTATTTAATCATTCTGTAGATATTCGTACTATTGATGTGGCTGTCAAATAAATTTATAGTCCTATATGCTAGTAATTCATCAATTGTTTGATACATAAACTAACGCCTACACAATCTTGATAGATACCGACATTTGGAAGAAGGCTTTGTGTAGAGAAGGATGCGAGAAATAAATGTTTGATTAGAATATGTGTATCACAAAATAATCAAAGAACAGAAAAATACACGTAAATAGGCTTAATGAATTTTTGTGTCTAGATGAACTAAACTGCACTCAGGTCATTATTTTAAGATCTCCCAAGATCTTCTTGTATCTAATTAAAGTTGGATTTTTGTACATGATTATAAACTTGTTTTTTTAGAATTTAATGCTTCTACGATAAACTTTGTCTATTGCATTTTACTATTTGTATTTTACACAATAAAGGTTGAAGATCCAATTTATACAAGAAAGATAATGGTTAGGATAATTAATAAGATAATTTCGAAATTTTTATTTAATTACAATGACATAAAAAATACAACATCACCTGATAGGCTGGTAGATAAAGTAAAGGGAGTATTTTTAAAAATTACAATTTACAATGGATTGTTATCACAATGGCTCACTTGAACCTATAAATTAAAAGAATATTGCTTTTGCCCATGTTTGTATTTCGTTTTCTTCTTGTGTTATCAATATTTTCAATATCCCATAACAATATACAATAACTACACAGCCTATGTGTAAGTATCATTTATATAATGTTGTGTGGTGGTATACTGGTATGTGACGATGTAGCCTTGGGTGGCACGGGCTGTCGATCGGCAGGCAAACAGTGAGGCTAAGTAAGCACATAGTCGAACCTCATTACGGCAATTAGCAGAGGTAAACATGGCCGCCCCAGATAGGTGCTAGTACTGCCAGTGCCAGGCCCTGACCATAAAATAAAGTCACCATAGAAATAGTACATACATACATCACAGATGTTCTTACTTGTAGAGTCTATTTTTTAACTTAAAGATTTTTATTCGTAGTCTTTATTTGTTATGTTACAATTTAACAATACTTATGTATTTTTACTTTTTCGATAAGTATTTTTTTATTGTTGATTTTTGTTAGAAATTGTACTGAGCATATGCGCAGTGCACTGTCAATCTCGCGATATTACTCGTAAAAAACATAATTTAATTCAACATGTTAATTGAGCTTTGGCGACTCTAATGACTCTAATCAACTTTAGAGCAAACGTTATTCAAATAAGAGGCTTATTAGCCGACTTAGTTGCTTATGGATAAACATAGTTGATATTTCAATAAAATATTTGCTTATATGTTTAAATGTTCAAGTTTATTAGGGTAAATTTAATAACTTCTTCCATATGTTTCTTCGGTCTTAAATTATATCCTGAATGACTTTCTAAAATTTGTTGGTTTTGAAGATATGTATAAGCCACTGATCCCGACAGTTATGTCATCATATGCTTCTAGGAAGCTTTAACAGTGTGGCAGCCGCTAAATACATACGAATAGAAAAAAAGCAATTAGAAAAGGTGACAAGCAATATAGACATTTTCTCTAAATGCATTAAATATTTAATGCCGCCAATAAGAGAGATACCAATCGTGTATTAGAAATAAAAAGAAGTTTATTGATAATTGCAGGAATATTATACTTTCACTTAAGAGAAGATAGTAAGTATTCTCTCCCTGTAGATACCTGAGGTTTACGATCAATACGCGCCCAGATAGTAAGACAACTGTGTAAATTTGTTTGACCGGCTACCGACCTTACTGTTTATATTGGTTTTATGGCTAATATGCACAAGTGCCAATATCTTTTGTTTTACATATCTAGGTATACATATATATATATATGTATTCTACATTTTTATACATACTCTATGACTGGTGTAGTATGTAAATGAACATGTGTAGTATGTGTGTGTATAGACGACTCATAAGTTTATGTCTTGCTACACAGAAAGCCCTTCTCAACCACAGTATATATAATCTTTATGTATCAACTTGCTTTTGCCCGCGTTGTTACTCTCGAGATCAGTGGTTTTTTTTTCGGAATAAAAGGTACTGTAGGTATATCCTTCTCAACTCTCCTAGCTAAGATACCTATGCGAAATTTCAAGGAGGTTGGTTTAGTAGATAGCGGGTGGAAAGTTGAATAAAATAAGTTATTGTATGGTTATGTACACAAAGTTAAAAAATACTATCCATTTGTTACTCTGTTAGTGGGTTCTCATGAAAATAAGATAGAAACTTGAAACACAGATTGTATTATTTATACTGTCGCTATAACCACATACCTGTAGATAATGTTTATTACGATTTTTGTATATACCTATTTTTATTTGGATCTTACCAACGGTGATTCGAGTTTGCGGTTATTTATTGGGCAAAATTCGATATCCCTCCGGGCAGTAACAAGTACAAGGTGGAGAGGCGTTACAAATAAATTTGCAAAACAGGCCGGGATTTAGTAGATTTTTGTTTCACAGGATGCATTTAAGTTCAAATGTACTCTAATGCAATTAGAAAAAAAAGAAAATAAGTACTTTATCATAGAAAAATCCAATTTTGGACCGCTTAATTTAATTCACCTAGGAGCGAGAGCGGAGTTTTTACTATATGTTGAAAAATCTCATAATAATATTTATTTATTTTTTTCGCTTATATATAAATGCAGTACGTGTAAATAATTTTTAATTTTAAAAAAAAATTGTTGACCCATTTGATTGCACAAATAGTAGGTATTAGATCGCGCAGCCAAATAAAACCAAATAGTTGACACAATACCTATTAGCCATCGGATTGCGTTACTTGCAATGTAAGCTAGAAAAAATGGCAATGCTGCCAGCCTTTTGGGAATATTCCCCGATTTGCTGGACATTTATTATTTATAAATATTTTTTTTGTTAGGATTTTTAGTTTATAATTTAGTTTAGTTTGTAGTTTAATTAATTTTTAGGGTTATTTTTATATAATGTGTGAATAATGATAAATGAATAAATAATGATTTATAAAACATGAAAAAAAAAGAAAAAAATATTTTTGTTGTTCTTCAGTAAACCGTTTAACAAAACATTTTGTTGCACAGTGCGGTTGTGGCGTCCCGCAACAGCCACCATTTTATTACAGGATTTTACGAGGCTCTTGACCTGGAGCCCTAAGGTTTCCCATTTGTTACATATGACACCCGAGGATTTTTTTATATTAAATAGTTTGCTACAATCACTAGATGTTTTTCTGTTTGGCCTGTGCTTTTATGACTATATTTCGAAGTGATTTCTTCTAACACTTATTTAGAAATTACTTAATTCTCTTAAATACTTAAAACTTGCATTCTCAGTAAATCAAACAATATATCTAAATTATAGTCGGTAGTGGACTGCTTTATATTTTCCTATTTGTATTAATGTGGTTGTTATTATTTGATAAAATATAAATAAGATAAAAATCAAAACAATGAAGCTTGGCAGTTTTCTAAAAATTGAAAACTATAAAGAAGTAGGAATGTAATATACCTACACATTTAGGCAATATACAAAATTTCTACAGTTTATCTTCACGGTGTAATTAAAACTAGCGTTTGATATGCCACAATAAAACCAAATCGCAAAAAATGCATATAATAAAGAAGTGTTAGATTTTAATAATTCATGAGAGAGTTTTGCAAATCGTTGTTTAGTCACTTTCGGCGCATCATTAAGTATAATCACGGAAAAAATAATATACACGAAGTAATTGACGATTCATTCAGTATCGCGAATTGCTATGTAAATTATTTTGAACTTAATGGCTTGGCACGAACCCTTGATCCTGCGTGCGCACACGGCTGTCTTGAGAATTTATTGTTGAAGGCGCCACTTTACCACCTCCGTGGCTGCGCTTTGGAGCAATTACGCGCCTACAATAACAGTCTTCGCTACGGGAATGTGAAGATTTATCGTAGAAGCAGGAGCTCTACATTGCTTATTATTTTAGCTCTAAGTTTTTTACTATTTGCAGATTCGACTATTTATTAAAAATATATGATTAAACAAAAACCTGGCGTGTTGATTGTAAACATTGTAAGTTTTTAGGTTTCTTATTCTAACAGAAATATAACTCCATAATAACTCCAGCTCGATAACCTATGTTTAAATAAATACGTATATATAGGAAATTACATTTTACTTAATGCAAAGTCAAATGTAATAAAATTGGCATAAATACATATTTCTAAACTTATGAAAGAAAAGAAAACATATGATGTCAAACAAAAAAGGTCTAATTATGTATTGTGGGACAATAGGACCACATGGGCAGAAGAACGAGTGTTGTCAAGCCCATTATCCTCCCGAAAGCAGGTCATAATGAGCGTGTAGGTTTTGCCAAATTAAGTCACAAGGATTCCGAAATTCATACGAGTAAGTACCTATCGCCTTAAAATCAGTACAATGATGTCAATACGAGCAGAAGTTATGGATCAATTATCATTTCCCTTTGAGATATTTCAATAAACAACGCATCGGTTTTCGGAGAAAATGGAACAATATATTTGTAAAATCTGTGCTGTAAATTATGTTTCCGTTTTGTAAATATAAATAAGTTTGCAATGCTTGCAACATGTTATATCACTTCATCTATGTTTTCGATATAATAATTCCGATCAGTAAAATCTGGTAAAGAAATTATTATCTCTCCGACGACTCCGACTGAATTCGACCACTCAGAACCTAGACGGCAATTTGGCACTCGTGCGCCTAAGATGGGTTTCTGTAGCCATGTAGTCTTTGAAAATATCGTAACTGTATATGGACCAATATGTTGTCTGATATATATGAATTTTATTATTATTATTTGCAGAAAACGGTCGTGGTAATAAATGGCAGCAAGTGTTAGGGCTTTCAGGTCATGACGCTTGCATTTCGTTGCTCTTCAAATTTGAGTCTATATCTTATATCTTCCTATATCTATCGTCCGTCTTTCTTTTTGTGAATATGACTTTTTACAAACATTTTTAAATAACAAATTATAATGAGCATATATAAAAAGAAAAGCAGAAGCGCGTTCGAATATTATTCAAACTTCGAAAATTTGGCAATATCTTTCAGCACGTCGAGTTTTAAAACTGGTCAATTATTCCTGCGCCGTGATATATTCCCGACAAGGAGTGTAGTTGCACAATCCCTGCAATATTCATTGTTCATTGTATTACAATAATTGCTACATAAATATGTATGGATTTAACTTCGAAGACCATAAGCGACTTTCAAATTGTTAAGTTTTTGTCTCTTCTTCATTAAAAATGCATGAGCCCAGCGTCCCACTTGGCTCGTTTATGGGGAAATGCGATGAGGTCACATTTTTTTCTTAAATTTTGGAGGCAACCTTTAAAACAATCAGTACTGAAAATATTTCAAGTAATATAGTGGAAATCATTAATTCAGCGATTCGAAATTTACGTTTAACTTTTATCGTAAATTAAAGAATGTGCCTCTACATTCTGTTCTTCCTACATTAGATTCTTCGTCCGAGCGTGTTTCCCGATTACATCTTCAGCTTTCACTTCAGAGCCCAGGGTACGCTATTAATCATGATTTATTATTACTTTCTTCCTATATTAGATTATACCGACCTAATTTTTACAGAGCAGCAAGTTAATAATTCTAACAAACAACTAGCCTCCATTTTCGCTTTAGTCAAAGATACTAAATCCGAAACAAGAGGAAACTATCTGTTACTATGCATATTTCATGGCTGCATACTCGTAGGTGTGATTTCTCGGTAGTGCATGGTTCACACGAGCCGGGTGATAGCTGTTCCGCGAACCGATTGCAGACGAAACGTAGCACTTCCGCCATCTTCCGCGGCTCTTTGATCGCAATGCAACCATATAAACTAACTCCAGCCGAATGCGTCTGCCGGCTGCCCGAATGTGAATAGCTCTACAAGTTTAAAATTTCATTGCCCAACTGTAGAAATAATGTTCATGCTACTAGGTACCTATGTAATACTCTGTGTGGCATAGGGCTTGCTTTCCCCTCATGTTATTAATTCCTAATAGTTAGTAAATTATTTATGATATTGTGAACATGTGTCTTTCGTAGGTGTAAACCGTTGTGCGTACCTTAAAAGCCCTAATAAAAAATAAAGGAAGTTTTAGTATGTATAGAAAATAGAACTCATTTTATGTTAAATATTTATCCATGAATTAACACTAAATTGTATGAACAAAATTTTCATACTAAGTTTGTGTCCGCATATTTACAATTGCTCAAGCATTAGGCATGTCCATTGAAGGGTATTTATAATTAATAGGGCTTAATCACTATCATTTATCGAATAGCTAGCCGTCTTGACGTGTTCCTTGTGCAATATCTTGAGTCACTGAAAGTACGGATACAGTCCCGATAGTTAATTAGATTTTAAAAGAGATTTGATGCAACCGTTTGGTTTAGTATCTAATCTACTATTGGCTAATTGATCCCATTTTGTAAAAATATGAAACAGACAATAGAATAGGTAGGTTGTTGTAGCAATAGGTAGAGGCTAAAATGAATCTAGTTTAATACTGGTTTTCACCTGGGGCCTCACTTCCGTGGGAATTTGGGAAATAAAACTTTACTCTTTAGGAAATAAAATGTTGATGCGGGAAAGAGGACCATCCATTCAACCCTACGTATTTCGTGATTTTAGAATATAGATAATTAATATACCTACCTATATTAGAACATAGTTAAAACACGTCACCAACCTCGTTTAGTCTATTTACTTGCTAGAGACCTCATAAATCAATGTAAAACACGCAATAAGAGTAGGGGAAATAAGCCTTATTTATTAGATACATGTATTACGAGGCCTCCAAATTTAGATGATCTCCAAGCTACATGTTAGATTATTTTTGCATTTATTTTTTAAAATACACTTTTTTAATACAATACGTAACGTATGACAATAACATTTCGAAATTCAAATCCTAAGAAAAGCTAAGAGACCCCTGCTCTTGTATATCCTGTTATTTACATTACGACACCACTTGGCACAATGCTCTTAAGCGTCCAGATTAGGAATTCGTTATATCTAACGAAGATAACATAAGCTATGTCCACAACCCTTTTAGCGAGGTTTGTTTTACAACTATTTTATGATAAAAGGCTATCGTATCTTCAAAACACTAGAACAGTAAGCACTTTGCGTTTACTAATGAGGAAGGCGGAAAATGAAACGCTATCTCATAATTATTGTTCACTTTAGATTTGCCTATATGGTGTTGGACAAAATTATAGAATGTACGAGTGACTTAGGTATATTATCTTTTTTTATTTTTTTATTTTTAAATTTGACATTTTGTTTTAAATTATGTATCCTTATAATTGAGTATTTTTTAGACATGATAGATTTGCACGCCTTACTAAGGTAGAATGTATTCGCACATTCATATTGTTACAACATCATTTTGTACATACATTCAGGCAAATAAAGATTTTGATTTGATTTTGATTTGATTTGATTTGAGATAAATAACTACTACTACTTTAATTAAAATGTACATACTAAGGAAGTACTTACAATAAAATTTAACTTTTTTTAAACATTGCTTAAAAGTTTTCAAAATGGAGTTATAATTATTCATTTTTTAAAAGTATATTTTTAATACATATCTAAAATATTATTTTGAAATACTTAATTACGCCCGCAGTGTTTATGTTATTTGGTAATTCTGCATGAAATTTTATGTTTTAAGTTAATTACTATAAGATTCCACATATCCCATGAAGTTGTATAGTAAATAAAAAAATCGTGTATGTAATTTGCCTTTGATAAAACTCCTGGAGAGAGCTTGTATTAAGTAATATACTTCTTAATACTGTGGTCAATGTAATAATGTTAAAAACTTGCTGCTAATTAAAAATTGCTCTATGCATTAGAATTTATAGTATCATATCACAGTATCTGTTAGCGTTGGATAAATCTAGATATTAATTTCAGACACGGTGTTGGCCGCCCGCCTAATTCACTGCACGCACTACTTACTGGAGCTAATAAATTTCAAATGCTATTTCCGTGCTGTTTTTTGTGAAAACCTATTTCATCTATCCATCACTCAGTCAGGCTATCTTGATTCCCTCTAACATGATGTGAAATATTTACATTTTGGAAACGAAGCTGAATCTTTTTGAACTCTCATGTCAGATTAACATTTATTGGATAAGTTGTAGACTAGAATTAGGTGTGTATAAGTCCAGTCTGTAGACTGGACTGTACATTTTCATACAGAAGTATATTAAATCTATGGAATTCATATACACACTTACCAAGTTGCATCAACATATAAATTTTTCAAATTTCCTAAATAAATAATAAGTCGACTATCAAAAATATTCATTGCGATAATGATTTACCTACTGAAATCGTTATTTCGTATATTCAGTTGGATTTAGAAACTTAGCTAATGAAACAATTTTTTTTAAGCCTGGACATATGAACGTACATACTCTTATTCTAAAATATATGAAGGAAAGATTTAAAGGACTTACAACAAAAAGGCAACCGAATGTAGAAAATTTTGGAAACTGGTTGAAAAATACACAAGCTATGCCTATATAAAAATCGATTAAATACATATCAGTAAAATAAGATTTTCTCGATTTCAACACTGATTACCATTAAGTTAATTTTTTTATTGCAATCACGAACAACTAACATAAAATTATCATCAATGAGGGAAACCCGCTATATCTAATTAGATAACCTAACAGAGAATAATTGTAGCATACAACAGTGCTTAATTACAAGGGAGATAAGAATACCTACAGTTTAAATATACTAAAAATCCCGTGGTGCCGTAATTAGAATGGTCGCCAGGCCAGTAAAGGCGAATGACAGACAGATTTACGAAGATTTATGTTTATTTTCGTCGAATCCAGAGGCGACCGTCTCAAGGCCACGAATCGCTTGCACACTGTGACGGCCACTGCATTATCAGCTCTTTGATACAATCCATCAGTCATTATAACTTTTCATATGACATGTTCTCGTTAAACGCTATGGAACATTGGGCAGGCAGATGCTGTGCCCGTGTTCGTCTTGACTGATGTACAATAGTGATAATGATTAACAAAAATAAATTTCTTCAATTTTGACTCTTCAAACCATCGTCACTATGGATGAATGTAAGTTTAAAAATCAACACCAATAAATACCATTCACGTTTTTTAAATATAAATCTTGATTTCTAATTTGAGAGATCTATCTTATATTAAACATTTAAGACCGTAGCTACCTACGTATACCTACTATATCATCATTAAATCTAACTGGTTATAGTCTAGTTGACATGAATGAAATCTATTAATGTTATAGGTATAATAAAGTTAACAACAGTGCACTATGCAGTGAATATAATGAAATAAAAAGGCTTATGGCAAGTAAGCAAATTATACGGTCGTCACAGCTCATGGCAAACAAACTAGTTAGAAATAAGGCGTCAGTTCTTAATCAAAGCTTCCATCCTGCCCACTGACTCTGATTGAATGTGATTGATTATTCTATAGATACTAAATTTTTTACTGGCTTGCTCTACGTAGGCACGTGGGTGATTATACGACAGAAAAAATCAAAAGAACACAAAAAAATCAAAGTCTCTATGCCATAAAAGATTTAAAAATAAATCTTAAGTTAATCAAATGCGATAGTTAACAGAAATAAGTAGAGGTCAAATCGAGATAAAACTAAAATAAACTATGCCAGTAATATCAAACAAACAGAGCGTCTTCTGTTCTTGCAGATCTATAATGACTGCCCTTTTTTAAATACTTAGTTGATATATTTATTCTGTCATAATTGGGCGATTGGCAAATAACTTACATGCGAGTTTAATTAACAACTTGGGACTCTGCCTACCTCATCCCTTACGTGATCAATTTGTGAAATTATGTTAGGTATTGATCTTGGTTTTTATTGTCATATAGAAAGGATATTAATATTACTTCTTGTTACACTATCAGAGATTAATAGTTAATTATAAGAAACATTATGGCATAAATTTGGCAGTAACACAGCTTCTTGTTGTAAATTTATCAATTGTCGCATGAGATAACGCTAGACTAGACGTAGCTAATGTTTGCACAATTTTGATAATGGCGGGAAGCGATCAATGCCCTCCATATAGTCTAACAAAGGTGTCTATGAACTTAGACACTATTGTTTACCGCAAGATAATGGATTAACAAAAAAATTATAAAATTTTGATATTGTTTAAGTAAAGGAAGAGTTTTTTTTTACAAAAGGTAAGTAAACTCAATATAAATATCCCGTTATTGACTTCAGCTTACTTTATGCAAATGGGACAAGCACTAGACGACACAACAATTGCTTATGCAACGGCTTGACTAATAAATATAAGCCAATAAGCTCTATGTTACATTGTGTAAACCATTTAAAACTTAATTTTAAGGGAGTTAAAAATTACGCTTTATTAAAACTATAATTCATTAAAATTAACAAATGTTTGTTTAACTAAAATAAGTTTCGGCTTTTTCCGTGAAAGAAAGAGAAAAAACAATTTTCAGTTATAATGTTTGTAAATTTTTATAAATAAGTATTTTTGAGGAACAAAAGAGTTATACTACGTAACTAAGTAATAAAAATATAACATTAATCTGATTATTTTATTGTTAAGGCATAGCTGCGGGCAATTTCAATATACCTGAGTAAACTTTATATTCCTACACGCATTATAAAAATACGATAGCCACAATTTCAAGTCAATTTACCTTCCTACTCATATTGTGACTTTCAACCAGAATGCCTTGTAAACGAGACGTGCAATAGGAATCAGCATTCAGCTGTACGCCATTCATACGTGTATTGACAAAGCTGTCAGGTAATATCTACCAGCGAATGCTAGGAATCAAAATCCTACCATATATGCAGAATAAAGGATGGAATAGGGCTGCCGTAAAGTTGACTATTTATAGTATCATTTTTTTGTACAACCAGATATGTAAGTTAAGCTTTTAGGGTGAATTCTTTAAACGGATAATGTCAGTTAAAAAAGTCTGTAACAAAGCATTTTTATAACTACATTTCATTGCTTTACTTTTCTCTACAGTCAGAATTTTAAGAATAAAATATTGATAAGTTATTAAAGATATCTATGACAAAAAATTACATTGCAAATATAAATTAAAGTAAGTTTAAATTACTTGGCTTAGTTTGCCCATTGGTAATTACACAGGCTTAGATTTTAGGTCTCCGGTTAGCGTTGTAGAGTTACTTTTATTACGAAGTTATTGAAAATTCCTTCCCAATTATTCCATCAATAAAATGCGCTCAGAAAAAGGCTTGGATGGGAAAGAGAATGAAATCGCAATCAAATTCAGATACTTTATTGTAAAACATAGGTAAGAAAGTCACTTTGAGGACGGATTTTAGACCTCCACTAAAAACATTTCTGTCTCTACATGCGACCTATTACAGTTATTATAGTATAGAAATACTTGAAAACATAATTAAATGTTAACATTCTTATAGTAAGTATAGTACCTAATACTAATAGTTTAGTGGCTGTATTCTGAACCACTCGCACTTAGAGATGAAATAAAAACAAAAAAATAATCACATTTCATTAAAAGGGAACAAATATTGCAATTTGCTCGAAAGAAAAAACCACTTACCGCAGATCTAGCCTGAGATCCCTGCCGTCTATGGTGAGGTTGTAGTGCACAGAGTGCTGCAGTTCGTGCTCCCTCGCGTGCAGGTCTCGTCGCGCTCGCGCGTGCCCGTGCTCGTGCGCGTGCTCCACCGCGTGCGATACCAGCTTCCCTTCGCGGGTTACCTTTACTGGTGTCACCACTTGCACTTGCGAAGGGTCCAGGTGTCGGTGAGAGTAGATACCTGTGAAATTTCAGAGATTTAGTTTTTGCAATCGTAGGTGGTGGTGAGTAAAGGAGTAGTTTGAGCAGGCGATCGAATTCAAACTGATTACTTTCACGAGCAGGATTCCAAACCAAGTTAAAGTGAAACAGGTTCTGAATTACTTAGAGCAGTTAAAAAATGAAATGACATGAATAACATCTGTCGCAAAACCACAGAGTAAATTCAATGTTCAAACAAAACTGAACCATCGCATCGTTTCCGTATTATTAAACATTTACTATAAAAGCTTTTTGAATACGCATAAAACTGATATTGCCTAAGCTTCAATTCCATTAAATGTTTACAATGTTGTGTTCAAATAAACATTTCACTCCGCCTATGAAATTAACATATTTTACACCTACAAAACCACCGAACGGTCAGAGTAAACGTTCAGCTTGTCATCCTACTGATAACCGTGCCGTGACGACAATATATGGCTGCTAGTTTTTTAATGCTAATAAATAGCCCATTAGTGGGAACGTGAAAAATTGATGACATATGGGCCAATAAGATTGTTATATTTTAATGATGTTAACACCATCGATATGTTTATTTCATTTTATGACTTTGAAACAAACTTTAAACAGATGTTTTCAGTGACAGCCGTATGGGTACAGATTTTTATTTTTCTCTGGCGTGTGATTTGTCATTTTTATGAACTATTTTTAAATTTTGGCCATGTGGTTCACAGTTTTTATTACAAAGGCGATTGCGAGGTTAGAAACTAAACTTTCCTTGTTGGTTAATAAAGATAAGCATATAATAAAATCAGTGACGAGTACAGTAATGTTTTTCCATTTTCTTCCCACGAAGCTCTAATTAAAAGGCAGTTCAAAAAAGTGACAATCCAAATATAGTTTCTATACATAGGTATTTATAAATCTATGAAAATATAAGAAGCATTCTACCCCACAATCAAATTTTTAAATATTTCTTTTTTAATATATGTCCCACTTTTTTTTAACTAATATCATCTTTTAATCATCTGCGTTCGTGTAAGTAATTTTTGATAAACAAATAATCATACAAATCGTGCATTCCAGGTAAAAAGGAAATAAAGTGAAATGGAAATAAACACGAAGCATTGACCCGCCAAAACACGCTGACGTTTGGTACACAACGCTGTCAAACACGCGCGGGTATTGATGTTGCAAAATTGTGATCGTACCACCTGAAATATGATATTATGGATTACTTTGCACTTCTGTGATCGGCGCCATTAGAGACAACCTAAGATTTTTTTTGGGGTCATATTGTCTAAAATTTTGTATGGAAGAAAATATTCTACGTTTTTATGAATGCAGAAAAAGTATGTTGCCTTTAAAGATAGTTACTAAAAATAAAATAAAATAGCTTATCTAAGTAGTATTTCCGAGCGCAAACTTTTTTTCTTCTGAGGTGTATAACCCGTGACTCTCAAAGAAAATACTTAAAAAGATAATGCAATAGTTTAAGAAAGTTAAAATAGAAAATAAATAATACATAAAAAATAAGATAAACGGTGTTATGATTTACAAGTCCGGTGCTTCGATCGCGTTGGCGCCAGGCGCCGGCGGCGGTGTGGACAGGACCGAGGCGCCATCCTTCGTTGTTTTCTAATACTTTGGAATCTAAACAGTGTTATTACCTAAATTAGGTACTTATCATGCAATGAGTTGTTTATTTTTGGATCGTCATTGTTTTGACTGGCAATGATTAGAATACCTTTAGAACATTATCAAGTTTAAAGTTAATATCCAACAATACTGAAATATGCCCATCACAAATCTTCACCTCAATAGAGAGTCCAAGCCACGAAAGTACCTACTCACTACTCGAAATTCAATGCTATGCAATGGTCTATAATGTTATGCCTAGTTCGATGGTGGTTTGGTAACATACTAACAACCAACATAATATCATGTGAGATATGACATATCAAGATACTTTAAGCATAACACCTATGTCGTATATCATAATTCATAAGAATTATTCACGAACCTCGGTGAGTAATTAAATATTTAATTACATTTCTCCGGTTGGCGCCACCTTATCAGCACAAAGATGCCAAACGAACATTTGTCACGCCAAGCCACGTTGTATTTCTCGGTAACTAGTTTTATTTTTGCACTAGATAATCATTATTAGCTTATCGCTCATCACTCGAACCATTTCATACGAATCTAGGTGCAATGTCAGCAACGCTAGCGCACAAAATATATAGAATGCAGAAGAAATACTTAAACGTACTACTTACTTATTTGTCGGATATTGCAAAATATTTTTGTCATCATGTATTGTGACGGTGAATAGTTTTTTATCTATTTTTTTAATCTATTAACTATTAACATTGAGCTATTACTAATACTTACTCATTCCAAAATGAGTTAGATTATAAACAATGAATCAATTACCTTATTATTGTTGTAAACAATTTAAGATGACCTGAGATATAGAGGAAAAGAAGAAAAGAAATATTACTTCATGTATCTGAAAATTAATTATACCCTATAAATGAAAGCCAAAAAAATTTCCTCAAGAGAAAAATCCATCATCTACATTTTTTAAGGTCCAGCGATTGCCCACGATTCCACTGGATGTAAAGTACAGATGCGGTATAAGATAAAGGGTCGCTGGTTTGTTAATAGCATACTTGGATAGTCTTCTTCTTGTCGAGTCGAAATGGCTTGACTTGGATGGTTATAACATTTCTTTGCATATGCTTTGGATATCTGCAATGTACAAGGAGTGCCGACCCCAAATAATATGGGAATAATAAGGCAATCTCGGCACTTCTCGTATTTATTTATGCTAAGGTATACGAATGTGTCTGTTTGTATAAGCTATGTAAAGCGTGCCTCTGTTTTTTCCATATTTTATGGGGCTAGCGACACGACACCCCTTGCCTAGTAGGGCCACACAAGTTTCACTTGCTGCGTATTTTTTCAATCCATACTTAGCAAACCATAAATCAATTAAAACGGCATAAAAAAGCGAGATTGCGAGGCCTAGTTCTTCCTTACCATATCAGTCGACTATTCATTTTTAGAAATGATGACGATGAAGAACATTAATATGGAAACAAACAGCGCATTTTGTTAGAATATTTATATTTATTAAATGTGTACTTAGTGATTATTATTAATTAAACAAAGGTTTTTCCAACTGCCTTGCAGGCATAGGAATCTTACGGATAGTGCAAAAGCATTTCTCAACAAAGGTTAACCTAAAATATAAATGTCAAATTCTTATATCGTTAAACTTAAGTTATGTTTTTTAATTACTAAAGTAAAATAAACTAAAAATATATGTTTATAGATTATGCAGGTAAAGATTTTAAAATACTACTTTGAGCTTTATGTATAGCAAAGAATTTCGAATCGCGCGCGGTCTTGAGTAATTCAGTAATTCGTCCCATGTTTGAAGCGACGCAATTTTTTTTTAAATCTATTCATAGTTTTTACGGCCATGGAATCTAGTCCTTTAAGGCCTTTCTTGAATTTATTAATCTTCTTCAGTCCTACTTAAGTCAGTCGAGACAAAAATTCAAGTCAATAGTCAAGTCCAGTCAAGTAAGTAAGTCTAGTCTGAGTCAGATGGCTGAGTGAAGCGGTAGAAAAATTTCACTTAGCTATATCATGGAGATTTTGGTGACAAAGATAAAAAGTCACGTAATCGACACTGTATCACTTCCCAACACTCACGCTTGTTCACGAACACTTTGCGAATAATAAACCACCAATATTATGCACAAACACTCGAAAAAACCTAAGTTTTGGAAATTAAATACAGCGCGGACATAGCGACAGTTTACTTTCCCTCCAAAAACTCCCTTTTAAATCTATGATGTATAGCATGTTCAAACAAGCCGGTAAATTTGAAAAATATTCGTAAATGGAATTCTTTCACAATACTTTTATTTATAAGTGATAACTAAGTAGTGGTAGTGGCCAGTAATATTTGTCGTGTCAATTATGTTCCAATAAATATTGGACTAAACAAATAAATAACTAAATTCAACCGTAAAGAAATAAAAAACTAAGTAAGTACCTACGTACAACAAAGAGAATTAGCATTTATACGGTGCTCGTAGAGTGAATTGAAAATTAAAGCTATGTTCACATTGAATTAGATGCAATGTCGGAGGCCTTAATGTGTGTTTTTCTGTTGCGTGCGTGGGTTAGCTAGACAAATGCTCGCGTGTCCAACAAAACTACGATAGGGTTGTCAATTTAAGAGAAAAAAAAGTAAATTTCTAAACAGAATAGAATTCTGTTTAGTGTAAGTAACTAAACGATTAGGCAACAAGTAACTTTTTCGAAATTTTTATAAAGTCTGCAGAATCAGTTAAGGGCCATTTCTTAATATTATATTTTTCTTATTTTTTATTTTATTTGTATAAGAAATTGATATCTGAATTTTTTTTATTTATTGGTTCTATTCAAAGTTGCAGAGATCCCGTGTCCAGAGCCAAATTTTTCGTATCCGCAAAGTAGCACTTAAATTAATTTACAATCCGTTTGGTAACCCTAAAAACCCAGGCCAATTACCCACAATTACCCTCGAGTGCGGCCGCCCCCCGACGACAGAGTGGCGACCTGCCTGCGCCCGCGCGTAGGAGGACATGCCATCACAAACTTACATAAGCCTTCTCTATAAATCATGGGGATGCCTTATATGGATTATCTATTTTCTTAATGTCTAGCAATTATTTGAATAGCTTAGCTTGTTTGAGAATAAAAAATTATGTTCTTGGTTGGGAATATTTTTGGCGGTAGATCGGTAAAATTGGTTGGTGATGTTGGAGTAATCATGGATTTGTTTGCTAATAATTTTATCGTGACTACAATATAGGTTCACGAGACATCAATTTGGCCTAATCTAAAATTACGATCTACGATAACTGCATTGTCTCATAAGTATTAATTTGCTTTTGCTAGGTAAATGCATCCTTGAAGTTTGAGAAGGTAAAAATAATAAATTAAATTGGCAAAACTTATATATATTGACACATTCTACAGGTTTCGTATGGACTAGAGAATACATTTCGAGACATGGATTTGTCCTATTATGGGAAGTAGTTCTCAATAACAGCATACAAAATGGCATTAATTCTACAAAGGGCATGCTATACTTGTATTCTGAATTTATAGACACATGACACGGGCATTTATGGAGTTAGGATGCCATGGCCAGATGCGACACTAGGACTATATGTATGTGGCCTTAACGTCTTCAGATTTCCTATACGTACAGGCTTGTTTGGGCATTAATTAACACACTAAGTAGAAAATTACAATATAACGTTCCTACCGCATTTTGCCCTGGATTTCTCAGACATTTATAAGTTGAAAGATGTTAAAAGTATTATAAAATGATGAATATGCAGTTCACCGTGGACTGCATTTATGTTACTGTTTATTTAAGTATATTCTTTTGGGACTACTTAAGTAATACTAGAAGTTGAAGAACAATCGACGTGAGAAACTCCTACTCCTCTTTTTTAGAAGTCAGTTGGCATTAAAAATATACTAAGACTTGATATCATATATAATTTTTAATTAAAAAGTAGATATGATTTTTTTACCTAAGTGCAGATGCCTGCAATTTTAATCGTCGTTATTATAGAAGACCCCTGTGGCTTTGCAACTAATCTAATAGAATTAATTATTCAAGTCATTCAGATGCCGGATAGGAACCTGTCGGCAATCTTCGTGTCAAAAACACTTCCATATTGATACATAGACTCTTAATAATATAGACATGGCGAGGTGAACAATAATAAAACAAGTGATCAGTTGTCGCAAAGGTATATAATGTTCCAGTGAGGAAAAAACTTGTTTGTTTTATTATCGCGATGTATACATAAAATAAAGTAATATTTTTTATTCTTCGGTCTAAAAATAACTTAGTGAACTAAAATTAAAATTTAATATTTAAATTTACTAAATTCCTATCATTCAATTACCTACGTGTCATATGATATTATATCTCTGCATGATCTAGCAATATTCTGATTAAATTGTAACATTACACTTTTTGGACATACAATCAGGTTTCTCAGTGCCGTGTTTCATAAATTTTTTTAACTCTATGTTAGTCCATAATAATCAAACTCATTATTACGATACACGGGTCTTCGGTCAAGGTTGATATAATAATCATAATTTTATATTAAAGAATTACTTTAAATTAATAGTGTTTTATTGTAATCAATGTTTTAATACATTTCATAAAAAAGAAACATAAAAAGAATACATATTGTGACAAAATGCTCCAATTTTTTTGTTAAGATTATATTGCCTCAATAATGAAAAATATTTAAATAAAAAAGGGATAAAAGAATTATCATAGTATGTCACCTGACGATATTATCATTCTCCATATTTCGTGGATTGTGATATATGGTATAACTAGCGACCGCCCTGGCTTCGCATGGGCATAAAGACCTTCCTCTTAAATTACTCTATCTATTAAATAAACAGCAAAAAAAACTTCGTTGCTTAGTTTTAAAGATTTAAGCATACAAAGGGACATAGGGACAGAGGTGAGAAAGCGACTTTGTTTTAAACTATGTAGTGATAGTGATGAACTAGGTTCAGATACTAAGGCCACTTAAAACGGGATAACGCTTTTGTAAGACTTTATATAAAAATAGTATAATATTAATCAGGTTCCATTATTCCATTCAGGCGTTTTTGCAAAACTTTATTTCTCAAAAAAGTCATCATTTCTCATTTTCAGTTAAGACGAAATCATTTGTTTGCACAGAATGTAAAACATAATCCTGACGCATTGTTTTTTTTTATTAAAAATGTTGTAAAATGATAAGATAAGTGAGTAAAGATTGGATGGAGATACTTCTTTTGAACTATATACCACACAATAAAATCCTCGTAATTGTCTCCATCATTTTTAAGTATTTCTTTAAAAAAAATAATTCATATCATATTTTTAAATATAAAGTTGCGTACTAGTGGCGGCACTATTACTGTTAGTTTATGTATAAGTATTATGATTAGGTATCAAAAAACCACGAGATGAAATTTACCTGTAGTTTTGATCAGTATCTTATGATATCTTTCGGGGATGCCTATGCCTAGTAGCGGACTGCCTGAGGCTAATTATAATATGACATATTAGAGATCAATAAAACATATTTCATCTCTTTAAAGCCAATAGCCATTAATCTTAACTTTGTATGAGTCAAACAGTCTTTACTAATCTAAAATAACTTATTAATATTTATATACTGTACAATAATTTGCATATTTACTAATGATATCTATTGTTATTATTTATTGACACTATTATATGTTTTGTATGTTTGATGGCGCAACATAGCGCACCATGAAATTGAATAATAACATCTCCTTATCATCATTTCGTGTAGGTCACGGCCAACCGACCATACACACTCTGGTGTCAGAGTTCTTCGAAACCGCCTTTCGGCCTCTGACGTGGTTCCTACTGCCAGGCTTCGGAAGCACGAAATTCTCTAATTTTATTATCAGACAATCAGGTGATTTCACAGAGAGCAGTGAGCCTACAATGTCCTAACCAAACTGGAAACAACTGAACAAATTATGCTTGAATTAAACCCACGATCCCCGGGTCTACAGGCAAACGCCTTAACCACTGGACGGAGGCAGTTACGTTACTTTAATGTGTACCCATTGTTGACAAAAAATTATGAATTCTGAATTGAGTGTATAAGTATTAACAATTTGTGTAGATTATGAACAAGTTATAAATACTTAACTGAAACGAACATTATTTTTCATTCATCACTTTTTTCATTTACTTACATTTTTTGTTAGATATTTTTATCTTTCGATGATGCGAGCGTCGTGTGACGTACGAGTATGCAGATAGAGTGGTCTGACTACAGATCTGACGTATGATCATGTTACTGTTGTAACCGATAGTGATAGTAAGTATATCTTACACTAAACAAGGTGCCCCTGGACAACCTTGAATGTGATTGCGAATTTCCTCCACGCAATGTAATAAGTGAATAAAAAGTGACTTTAATGTTAAATTACTTAAACCTATTCATAACAGAAAAGCAACGAATGATATCTTAACACTTTCGCTGACAGTACCGCCTCTCGAAGTAGATAACAATTAACTGTTATTGTTATTTCGTTTACTATCCGCGAAAATGTTAAATAAGAGACTATGATAAGAGCTGATCTTTTGCTGATGCCATATTGGTCATGGCCTTTTCCGCATGTTGGTTTATTAAAAAAATAATACAAACTCAATAGCGGCACCCAAAACCATGCACACCAATTCAAATGACCGAGTCTTGTTTGTAAAGGTTGAGTAGATTTTTTAAAAGCTTTCTCTCATACATATAGCTTATCATAGTTATCTTCTATAAATAGTCGCGATATTTGCATCTCAGGTCAAAAGTGAAATATTATTGAGTTTCTTTTAATAAATAAAGATATGAAAAAAATTGCAAAAGTGATTGTTTACGAGCGATACGAAACTGTAAACTGCTTCTCAGTAAGATTAAAGGTATATTTTACGCGAGGAAGATAACGCAGGTGCATGAACTTCTCTACTTTGAGCGAATTAAACGTGTGCATGTAATTTAAAAGTGAAATTCGCATCAATTTTCTTTTTCAGTGATTTTCAAGATTTGCGTGATCAAGATAATCAGCACGCACCACTTGTAAGTTTTAAATTACGTCAGTATCATTGATCTTGAAATCAAGAAAATTATATTCATCATCTCCATTCACACACTCGAATAATTCCTTTTTAAACAGAGCTAGCAAATAACTAGATTGATAAGATATTATTTTTATTTTTAAAATTTAAGATAATATACTCGTATGATAATTATAATTAAAGTTACGTTATATCGTGTCATAAAGTAGACTCTAGATATTTGACATCTGTGATCATTATCAGCCTATTAGTAATTCCCGATGCGATTTTACATGGTCCTAAATTTGGGTACTTGGATCTACATTACTATGTCTGTTACGTTACAGAAACCAGACCAATAGAATCAAGATCCAGGTGTATTATTAGAAATCTGTGATTCTTCACTAAAAATACATGAATAATTAAGGAAATGTGAAAATATGTCATTAATTTTAGTCCCGCGCAGCCAGACGCATGAAACTTAGATACGCGCCAATTTTAGAATGAAAGTTGAACGACCGTGTCGGACCTACATAGCACTATTGTTTTATAAATCCTGCCAAACCATTGCCGTTTTACGGTTATTGGTTTCAATGCGTTAATGCCTCATTTCTGAGTACATTTCTGGCGAAGTTAGAGCGGTCATTGAGGTTAATAATATGGGCTAAACCTCTATAAAAGGGGAAAATAAGGCAACGCTTTTTTGTCAACTCCAGACCTCAAGCTTGTGCTGCAATTGTAATGTAGTATCTCTATTTAGTTTGTGATTGTAATCTTTTACTATTTATACTTATATGAGAAAATGCCTACTTCATTACAATTTAATACGAATTGTACCCACGATAATGCTTATATCGCCTTGTTTTATTATTAAAGTTCAGAACTTACACATACGAACGTTTTGAACGAGTAAATAATTATACAAAAACTTATGATCGTTGTTCTTCGGAAAAAAATGTATTATAAGTGTAATATAATATGCAATAATCTGTTGTGCTCAAAAGTAAATTTTTTTATTTGCAAATTATCGTACCACCATGTAGAATGGAACTTGTTTGAAGTCAGTAACCTGACTCCTACCTAGTATAATTTCATATTTTTTTTTAATTATTTTACGCCATTCTCGGACATGCAAGTAATTGAAAATAAATTTACCATCTGGGTGAATGGAAAAGAAACATTTTTTTTTATTTATACAATCTTTGGAGTTTTACTATTAAAATGATATAAGAAAATATGATACAAAATTTTTTAAGGTTTGATTATGTAACTTTTTCAACATAGAATTTGGAATCTAGGCATTTTTTTTTAAATCTATATTTAAATCACGAATCAACAAGATTTAAACGTTAACTCTAAAACCAATACCGCTGAGGGCTCTTATGCGAAAAATGTAGTTTGACTTATTAGCCTATTCTTTGATGAAATATCGTACATTGTTGTAGGTATGTAATGTAAATTTCTTGTCTCTTTCATTTTAGGCATTTCTTATTCTTCTTTTCGTGTCCATTAACTCAAAGCTTGTTGTTTAGGCACTAGGTAAAAAAAGGTCCACAACTTGTTCTTTTTTTTAATTATTTCCTTAAAAATCAACCACTACATGATACAAAACAAAAAGTATAAAATATCTATTATTAAAACATAAAAAAATACATGTCGTTTTCACACCCATTCCGCGCGACGTAACCAATTAGCAGCATTTCAAGTTCATGACAACCACAAAACGATACTAAATTGGTATTATGTTACATGCCCCTAAATTCGACAAATGACATGGCCTACACGATTTAGTACCCTTTTCAACTGTCAACTTTAATCTTTACGGTGTCTTGATTTCGTATTAACTGTTCTCGTATCCAATTTAATTAATATTGATATTTTAAAACTTAAGTATAATACTCTAATATAATGATTACTCAGGCATGTTGCCTATCATCATTTATTTTTAATTTTATTCCCTTACTTCTTTTTATCTAAAAATTGCTGTGAAATATTTATACTCTAAAGAATTTATTTTGCTCGTCAATCATAGTCCCCTTGACAGTGAACCGCTATTTTTTTTTTTAATTTAGGTACAAACACACTAAGTAATTGCGTAAAATACAATGCTTAGTTTAGTACAATTAAATAAAAAATAACACTTACCGGTATGTATAAGGTTTCTTATGCTATCCTGGACTTCCTTATCTAAGTCACCTCCTGGGTACTCCACGGTAATCGCGTCTGGTCCGACATACTTGGCGCTGCTCCACGCCACCAAGATTTGAAAAAGTAACAGTTTAAAAATAAAACACCGCCTATCCATTGTTCTTAGCACCTGATTTCTACTAGTACACATTATTAGTTCACGTATTATTTATCAACGTCACTAGACACTGGCACTAAAAGTCTTGCTGGAGCTGATTTACATCTTGTGCTTGTAATTGGATGTGTTTATTCGTCTTCTAATCTGATGGACTGTCATTATAACCTGTGGACAAGAAATTTTGATTATTAATGATGTGATGCAATGAATTTGGATAAATAAAATTAAACTGTATCAAAATCGGCCTATTCGTTTAAGCGCTATGATGACACTGAAACTGACAGATACCTACGTCAAACTTATAAAAAGTACCCCTCTTTTGTATGGGGTTAAGTAAATCATAAGATATAAAAAGAAATTAAGAAAAAAGTAAAATTTAGAATTTATAAGATGCTGCTGGTATGTAACCTTAGGTGTGCGAACTCGTCTCGCGCTTAACACAAACTCGCCAACGGAGAATAATTAAAGCTACTCTGAACAATCATTTAGCACCAAGTTACTCTATATACAAATCCTCCGGGAACTGCTAAAAATGAGAGATGTGTCAAGCTACGTTTTATATTAGACCTCCAAATCGAAAACACTGCATTTATAATTAGTTAGTAGTTTTTGTGTAATTATATGCGTACAAACATATATATATATGTCATGATTTTTATGGTTATGCTTATTTATATTATATATTTTATGATTTACTACGCAATGATGGTGATAATAGGCTTAAATAATAACAACCGTGGCGCCATCTTACGAGAGTCTGTCATTGGTTGATCAACTCCCCGCTTTGACACCACAAGCATAGCGGTGGGGAGGCAGTGGAGATGGTACTAACAAGAAGGGATCGAGGGACATTCTTGGTTAGAGTCTCAGACTGAGCGGACGGTTACTTGACTACCGACAGCACCAGTACAGAATTCATTACATTTCAGAAGTGCTCTTATCTCGCCCGCAGAAGTGGAAAAAAGATAGAAATTGTAAGTACTTTAATGTTTTAAATAAATATAATGAGTTTTTGCTTACAAGCTTTACAGATAGAAGTTAAAATTCACTTTTTTTATTTTTACTAAGTTATAATAATATGTGTGTCGCGTTAATGTTTTTATTTCAAGCCATCAGTACAGGCTGACAAGTTATATTTTTGCTTTGCTTCATGATTAGATTTGTTGTTAATGATTGCTACCCTCAGTTTTGTTAGTACGTTCTACCTACATTTACTTGTTTTGAAGCCTTAATGGTGGAACCTTGTTTCTATTCTTCTGGACTGATAATAGTGAGATTGGTTAGCTTAAAGATTAGTAAAGTGCAAATTTATTGATGATAGTGTTTTAATCATGTGTTAGTTAACGTATGTTTATCACAAGAAAAAAAAAAAAATCTTGTTCGAATTGCCCAGTCGTGTGGTTGCGGTAAGCCCTTTTTATTAAAGAGTGGTTTCGTTATTTTGATGGAATAATTATTCTAATTTTACATTTATGTAGTGTAAAGTTTAATTTAATAAATTTAATTTAATTATTAATACAGTAAAAATAATTTTAAAAAAGTAAAGGTTTTTATAATTGTCGAATTTAAACTTATCGTACTTTTTAAGTAGACATTGTTAAAGTGTCGCTTTTGTGTGAAATAATGAAATACTCACATCATACATACATCACATGAATTGTGACTAAGGTTGCGTGGCCAGCCAGCCAGCCAGGCCTGCTTCTGGCCGGGCCCACAGAACACACACTCATTTTATTATGCTTGTTTTTCTGCTTTCATTTCATTCTTGCTAATACATTGTGGTTAAAATATTAATTTGCTTAGCCTTTATTTTTTTATTGTTTTTATTATTTGTTGTACAAGGGGCGTTACTTTTATGAAAATTTAAAGTTTTGTAAGGCCAGATATGATGCTTATAGATCGTATCGATGATAATGATGACGATGGCTTTCCCCAGTAATCATGCTATCATGAACAAAAGGATTTTTCATGTCCGACCGAATAAAGTAGTGAGCGGTTAATATGGTTGATTTAAGATTGTTAGTGGTTTATAATATTATTGGTAAAATTGATAACTAGCTGTAGCACATGACTTCGTGTGTTTGATTATGTTAGATGTGAGAGTGCATCTTTTTGAGTTCTGTTATAACGTGAGCGTGCGTTTGATTATGTTAGATGTGAGAGTGCATCTTTTTGAGTTCTGTAATAACGTGAGCGTGCGTTTGATTATGTTAGATGTGAGAGTGCATCTTTTTGAGTTCTGTAATAACGTGAGCGTGCGTTTGATTATGTTAGATGTGAGAGTGCATCTTTTTGAGTTCTGTTATAACGTGAGCGTGCGTTTGATTATGTTGGATGTGAGAGTACATCTTTTGAGTTCTGTAATAACGTGAGCGTGCGTTTGATTATGTTGGATGTGAGAGTACATCTTTTGAGTCATGTACTAACGTGAGCGTGCGTTAGATTATATTAGATGAAAGTTAGCATCCTTTAAGTTCGTTATTAGCGCGAGCGTGCGCTAGATCATGTTAGATGTTAATGTGCATCTTTTGAGTTTGCTATTAGCAAGAGCGTGCTTTATTTTATATATAGATGGAATCGTACATCCTTAAAGTTCTGACGAGCTGCATGTTAAAAGTTATGGGTAAAAATGTCTTGTTATGTACAGATGAAGTCCATCTAATTAATTATATTTATGAAATTAGTGAAAAGAGCTAATGTATTTTCTTATGCATACATTTTTTTTTCTGGTTTTATCTACAATCAGTTCTCTGGACTATGAGCCTTGACGATGAGCAATAAGATAAAAATATGTGTCCCTTGTAAAGGCTCAGTACAAGTAGCCTTCTCTTAGAATCTTGAAGCGAGTCCTTGAATATCATATCATAATTTATAAGATTAAGTGCCAGCTCATTTGGGTGGTTCAAGAATCGATTTCTGTAGTTTCCTAAGTGTTGATCTGCAGTGTGTCGTGGATTTTAGCATTGGTGAGGAACCATGATGGTTATGTTTGTATTACAAGCACTGCCCCACAATTGGAGGCAGTATGTTCAAATGAGTTTCAAGATTGTTTTGTATATGAGGAGCTTGTTATCTATAAATAGAACAGAGTTGCGTGCCATCAGCCAGTCCTCGATACTGGAGATAGATGTCATCTTTTTTTTGTTTTGATGTGCTTCTTCCATTTTCCATGTTAGTTTGCGATCCAAATGCATTCCGAGATACTTGACGGAGTCATTCTGTGGTAAGCTCATGTCCCTTAGTTTGATGGTGGGCAGTTTCTCTTTTTTTAAGCAAAGATAATATGGGTACAATTTTGAGTCACTTGCTATGATCGCCATTTGTGGAGCTTTTCATCAACCTTATCAAGGCAATCTTGTGATGCCAATAGTTGACGCCAAACCTGGATTTTTGTTACCTGCTAATATAGCCGTAACATCAGCAAATTTAGTAACGGTGGTTGGTGATATTATCGGCTTCAGGGAGATCAGATATATAGATCGTGAACAATTTGGGACCTAAGGCTAATCCCTTAGAAACATCGCATTAATTTCATAGAAGTCTGATGTCTCTTCATCTATTTGAACCTGGAATAATGTATTTCGGCTATGCATCCACTAGCAAAAAGTTACTGTGAGGATACACTTTCCTGATTTTGTAAAGTAGTTCTTGTGCCACACTTTGTAAAATGCCCGCTAATTGTCCAAGAAAGCTGCTTAGTAGAATTTCTAATAGTATCGCATACTCTGTGAACCTGTTATATTGTAGAGTGATATTTACTAAAGCCCAATTGGTGTTTTGGTATTGCATCAGGTTCCGAGAGGATACGCAAAATTCTAATTAGAAATCTTTCGGAAGATTTTAGACAAGATTGGTAAGAAACGAATTAACTGTAAGAGCTTGCAGAATGAGGTGGTTTGCCTGCCTCGTAGAGCATTGTTATAACTGATACTTTTCACAGGCATAGAATGAATTGGACTCTCAATATTCTGTTGAATAGAGTAGTGAGATAGACTATGGCCTTTCTTGCTGACTATTATTGTGTTGCCTCTAAATTGAGATATGGTATACTTTTTTGGGGAAATGCTGCAACGATACACATTCTGCTGCACATTTAGGGTACAAAAAAATGTATCCGAGCCATGTTTAGAGACAACAAAGAGATTTGTGTATCAGATTTTAGAAATTGAACTTAGACTTTACCCTCACTGTTCATTTTTGAGGCATGATTGTATGTGAGGCAAAATATAAATAGTTTTAAGCAAATTGTTAATAGACGACCAAAACCAACAAGAATTATGGTACAAATACTTCCTCAACATGATTGAATGAATGAATAAACACTTTGTTGCATCAATTAATGAATACATCATTGGATTGTATATGAATCTAATCTTGCGTCGTAAAGTAGGACAATATATGTTTTGGAACCGAAATTATTTAACAAATTACCTGACAGTATGTAAGAGTTAAGATATAGAGCATTTAAAGAAAAGTTACGAACACTGCTAATAGATAAACATTTATTTTACTAACACATTATGACTACTCAGATTATTATACTTTTATTGGAATCATTGCAAGTTGGAAATTATGATAAAATACCATGTTGACTATATCTTTTTAAATTTGACGTTGTTTTAAATGGTGTAACTTTATAATTTAGTATTTTTAGACATGATATATTTGCACGCCTTACTAAGGTAAAATGTATTCGCACATTCACATTTTTACACCATCATTTTGTACATACATTCATGAAAATAAAGAGATTTGATTTGATTAACTCTTCTAGAACTTCTTTGATGATCAAGTCAAAACCAAGTGACTTATGTCTTTGGAAATTAGAGCTGTGACCTGACCTGTTTAACTTTTTGTACTATCACTGGGTTAAGTGGAACAGATAGTTGGAAGACTTGGTTCAGCTCTTCTATCTATTTCAGTTTCCACGTCTTCATAGCCTTCATTTGGTGCAAACACGTCAGCTAAATGTCTTGCAAATATATCAGCTTTCTCTTTGCCAGTATGTGTCCACCCAGTATTAGTTTTAAATGGAAACTTCATGCCTGTGGTTTAAATGGACCTTTAGTAGTTTTCCACAGTGAATAGTTGGTGGATGGTATCGCAGTAAGGTATTCTAGCTGGTGTCCAATTGTTTTGTTCTGGACGTCTTTCACAGCAATCAATCAAATTTTGATAATTTAAACAATCACCGTCTCTGTACTATATTTCATTATAGCAGATAATAGTGGAACTAATTGTCAACAGTATAGGGCTATGATCAGAGCCGCTATCATAGCAAGTTTCTGCTTTCAGATAGTGTACTTCTGGCCCTTTTGCAAAAAAAAAAAATATTCAGAGAATTTTAACATATCGCCAGTATGTTGGTTCACAAGTCGTGATTACATTAAGATTGTTATTGCCAAGACACAGTTCGAGCAGTGTACCTTTGGTTGAGGTCAACCTTAATCCCCAGAATGTTTGGCACCCCAATCTCCACTTGAAATAAGTCTGCCTCCTAGTGTCAAAACGTACTTACTGTAAGTAGAACAGTTACTCTTGTGCCTTGGATGGCATTAAACTGCAGACAGATTAAGACTTCCAAGCTTACCTTTAATAGCTATGGTGGTTGCTAGGATTCGGAGTGTTTATACTCTGGCAGCAGGTAATGCTTATGGACTTACATGACTCATTCCATCAGGGTGGTGTGTGATATAAGTGTTGTAGTCCTTGATGGAACGTTACTTTGCTTGATGCAGTGTGCTTTTGAGATTAAGGTCACATCTAGTTTGTGAGTTGCAATAAGTACTTCAAGTTCAGATTTATTTGGAGCTAGCCATTTATTTTCCAGGTAGTAATTCTTAATGTCTTCTAATTCTTAATCAGTAGTCATTTTATTCTTCTGACAATTAAGTAGAGCGAAGAGGCTTATAAAGTGCACTCATATGTTGTAGGAGCATGTCTAATTATTGAGGTTGATGCTTTAAGCAGTTTTTTTTTATTCTTCAATTTTATTGGTTAACTTAGATGACACTTCAGTATTGCCTTTTAGGATTTTGGCATAGAAAGTTCTTTTTTTTTAATATCATGTGTAAAAAGTTTAGTTTCATTTGAGTAGCATCTGATGAAATCAGTGTTAGATTTTTGTATAATATATGCATTTGAAGTTTTCGTTGGGCATTCAAGCCTTATTGGTTTGGCTTTCGACATGCTAGAATCTCCTTGTAAACACTACATTCCTAGTAGTTGCAGGATGCTCACCTTGGAAAAGGGCGCATAGTGCTGGTGTACTACTGTCTTTTTTTTTTGCATTCTGAAGCTTGATGACCTTGAGCACATTTCACACACTGATATAGTAAAATTAAAACTTATTACTAATTAATTGACAATGACAAAGTTTACTATAGTAACGAGGAATTAATGGACTGATATTAGTTTTATTGTACAAAAGGTACGATGTACATTAATGTAGTAATATTTCAGTATTAATGATGTCAGTGTATCAATTTTTGATTTATTTCTTATTTTTAATTTTTATTTTGAATTTGACTGCTGCTATTTGACTTGATGTTAATTATTATCATTATTTTTATTAATCTATTGTATTGACAGGTAAAAATAAATGAGTATTATGAGTATTTTTTTTTGAATGACAAAGTTGTTGGCATCTTTGACACTAAGGAATTGTATGCCTCGTTTGAGGACCTTTTATTTTTACTGCTTGGTGGTGAATTTTCGTTATTTTTAACTGCACTATTGCTAGGACCTGGAGCAATATTTACAAAAAAAAAGTTGACGTTGGTTTTCTTTCTAGTCCAAATTTCACATTGATAATTTATCCTTGAATGATGTTTCCGGTTTTTTCTATCTCTGCTTCAATTGCTTTGGAAGGTGCTGTGTAGATTTTTTTTAAATAACGATTCTGTAGCATCGTTGATCTTCTTGGATGAATTTATACCCAATCCAACCATGTCGAGTAGATATTTTTTTTATAAGTTTCTATACCGGCACTGATTACTTGAAGTTGATTTTTATTTATTATCCTTAGGGTGAAACTATCCGCACTGCCAGATGAACGAAGTAGTTCTGCCAGCTTATTGACTCCTGTACACCTTATAAGAGTAATGGTGGTTTACTTGGTCATTTTACTATTGGCTGATCTTCAGATTCTTCATCTGTAGGGTGTATGGGTAATCCACTAAAGCTGTTCTGCGTGTTGATTGAATCTGGACATGGTGATTCAGATAGAATAGGTATACATTTAAATAATAACAAACAAAAAACAACCGAATGTCATGATATGATTTTATTGTGTTTGATTTAGTTTATATTTGAAAAAAGATTTGTTCATTTGATTTGGCTTATTATTTAAAATGTTTAGAGGAAATAACTGTAAATATTTAAATTTTGATATTATTGTGTTCTATGTTAATAATACTTATATATCTTTGTCACACTATGTAAATAGACTCAGATATGTTTTAAAAGGTGAATAAGGTATATTTTGTATTGATCATCCAATTGTACAATTTTTGTAACGTGCGCCGGAGTCTGCACGTTGTCCGATGGCCGAATGTCATGATTTTTATGGTTATGCTTATTTATATTATATATTTTATGATTTACTACGCAATGATGGTGATAATAGGCTTAAATAATAACAACCGTGGCGCCATCTTACGAGAGTCTGTCATTGGTTGATCAACTCCCCGCTTTGACACCACAAGCATAGCGGTGGGGAGGCAGTGGAGATGGTACTAACAAGAAGGGATCGAGGGACATTCTTGGTTAGAGTCTCAGACTGAGCGGACGGTTACTTGACTACCGACAGCACCAGTACAGAATTCATTACATTTATATATATATATATATATATATAGACAGATAAAAATATGTTGGCCCAATACAGACCTCCACCGTATATTTTTCTTCAAAATCTTAATTGTAGAATCATAGACCTATTGCAATTTTATTATCAGATGTAGATGAAAGGCAAATCAGTATATCTACCTATTATTTTTTCTTTCTAATAAAATCCCAAGGCACCATCAAGAAGGCCACGTTCACACCATTTATTCCACGATAAATTTAATCTGCCACGTCAAATTATAATCAAATAGTCATAGTAATCATTTCATTTACTGAAAGCTTGTAACAAAATAATGCTGTCAAAATAATTAGCGTTAAATATTTAGGCTCTCACCTTAGCAACAATAATTAACTTTTGATTTTTACGCATAAATTTGTATTTTATGAATATTAGGTAAATATATTAAAATAATCAAAGATAATTATACACTTGGTCCACTGAAATTCGAAATTTAGTCAAACTTTATCAACGTTATCAAAAACTCAACACGACTGTTCAGATTGGTTATTATCTTTTTTCTAAACGCAAAAACCCGCAGTTTCTTTCTTACTTAGTACTATTATGTATTCTGTGACTATGACACAATCTTCTTTACTTTTATCTTTATATGACGTAATAATTAAGGACAATTTATTTACTCATGTAATATAAGTAGTCTATGATTTCTTATCTGTGCTTAAATAAAATATTTGATATTTTAACTTTTTGACTTCTTCTAATAGTGTTTTTATTGTTTCAAATTTTATTTACAGGAAAATGTCAGAATTACCTCTATATAACAGGAACTGGATTCTGTACTTAAAATAGCCAATTATAATTTGGGATTTGATTAGGTTGCGTTTATGCAGAGAGATATCAAAATAAAATACTAGAACTTAATTATTTTTGTGTATATACTCGTATTGTGACACGAGTAAACGTTATTTCCTCCATTCAGTTCATAAACATTGCAATAACAAAATAAATGGGCTGGGATCGTATCGTCGAGGATTGAGGTGGTCCAGCAATAAAAGTATGTATATCTACAGACACAGACAACAGACTGGGGAGGTCAGAGCTCAGAGCCTGTAATCCATACTTCCATATCCATATCCATACTAATATTATAAATGCGAAAGTCTGTCTGTCTGTCTGTCTGTCTGTCACCTCTTCACGGCTAAACTGCTGGACCGATTGTGATGAAATTTGGTAGGAATGTAGTTAACGACCTGAGGTCAAACATAGGCTACTTTTGTCCCACGCGGGGCGAAGCCGCGGGGAACAGCTAGTATATTATAACTATATATATCAAGAACAAACCCAGGCTCACAACCAATCAGCTCGAGATGCAATCAGAAAAAAGCTTAAACGAAAGACCTAAAGAAGAACCTGAACCTTTACTACCAACTCTACGTGCATGGATAGTAGAGAAAAGTCCATCTAAACTCAACTATTAAATAGGATACGTTTACTCTGTTTGCCAGCAGTTGTTGCCAACACATAAGTGTCTTTTTTAGCCATTTAGTATCAAAACGATTTGTTAATCTACGTTTGTGTTCCAGAATACGCCGGATAATGCAAGAAATAATGCACAAATTATCAGACAGAATAAAAACTGTCGTCATTGAATGAATATATTTACTTAATGTTCTATTGTCAGGAAGCTTATACAATACATGTACAATGCAAATTATCAGCTAAGTAAGTAGAGCATCGAAAGTAGTTCAAAGTAAACTTTTAATATTTGATCACACGCCTACGCGCAGCTTGTCATACAATACTTACAAGTAAAACGGCAAGAGCATTATTTTGGATGAAACCAGGCCTCTCAGGGATTTCACAAACTGCTTCGGCAAGCGTAATGCACTTGGCTACAGAACGGATGCAACTAGATACCGGTGTAGAGTGCGGTGCGTGTGACGAGTTCAACATTTATAATTAAATATCCAAGAATTCAAAGAAGAGTTATCAGGATAATTGTAGCTAAATTATTTATCTGGAGGTACGGCAGTCCTCCTATTTGCTATCAAGGCAAGGACGTATCAACCTTTCCTTTAACCAAAAAAAAAAAGTTAAACCAAGAGATCTTGGTATAGGTAATATCGTACTTAGAACGAGAAAATTTCTATCATTTATAATTAACCCAGCAGCAATAGGCAACGTCAATGACAACGATGATGATTATGACGAAATGAGTTAAAATGAAGTTTGTATATGATATCAGTTGTGTACAAAGTAAATCTTTGAATATACGAGGAGACCATGGAACACGACAATCAAATGCTAGGTACGACTTATAATCTGAAGAAAATGAAAGATAAATGAACCAAAACAATTTTTTTGTTGTTGGATGATTCAATAGGTTTTATAGTTCAAGAAGGTTAAGTAAAAACAAACTACCTATGTAGAAAGAAAAAAACATGTGTCTGATAAAGACTCATTTTTTGAACATTTTACATACGCAAAAAAAATATGAGTAATTGGTGCTCTGTCTACTCCAAAGGGCTAAAGATGTAGAAATATGAATGTACAGTATTACAGATAAAACAAAAAAATGCAGATAACGACATTACCCGTAATTAATAAATTACTTACTGACACCAAAATGTGACCATAAAGATGACCGAGTCTAGTTTCTTTATAAGGCTACGCTTTCTTCAAAGAATTGCGACAAAACATGAATGATTGACAGACGCTTGCATACGCGAGTTATGCCGATGAACAATCGTCCTTATAGAAATGCACATAATTTGCTGGTGCACCGACAAGGATTTCTACTCTGTTTATGGTATCGTTAAACTGGGAAAGTTGCAGATTCTCATTAAATGATTGGTCCAAGTAGGCCTTGAGACCATAAGATACGAGACCATTGTAAAATGGAATGCGTTCTAGGAAGAGTCGAGAAAGGGCTAAGGCAGCTGCCACGTGCCGAGATAAGACAGGCGCCATCGTCGTGCCTGTTCCATTATACTACTCGGGTTTGTTTGTCCATCCGGGGTTCAAGGCGCCGCCACGACGGTTCTTTTTAATATTTGCTTTTTAATTTCGAATGCCACCGGCAGCGTCTCAGACAGACATCCTCGAGCCATTTAATATTCCACCGTTCCACTGTTTATTACGTCATTCATTGTAAAACTTACCTATACCTACGTTTCGAGTTTTCAGTCTTGTTACTATAGATAATTAATAATGAACTGGCTTGAGTTTAATCACCTGTTTTGCCACGTTGTTCTGCGATGTAGTTTATACAACTGTGCAAATTTTGTACTTGTAAAGAACACTAGTACTTAATTAAAATATGGTATATGTACCTTTTTTAATATGGTAGGGTAGTTACGTCCATCGGCGCTGTATCTATACTTTGGAATAATAAAAACTTAAATGGTATACATTCTTGTATAGACTGTTGCTAGGGGAAAAACACAACAAAAAAGGTCAAATGAATGTGTTACTTTTAGTTCTTCTTCATCCTAGCTCCTTCCTCAGCCGGTTGTTTCGGAGCCCAGGGTCCGTTTTCCTACTTTTTGTTAGTCATGTATGAGTATGACTAGATATTCCAGAACTACTTAGTGATAAAGAAAAGGTAATATGAAGTAAGGATTATTTCTTGAAAGTTTTGATAGCTGTATTAGAGCATTACGTTATCCGAGTTATCTTTATGTACAAAGCCTAATTTTAGTGATTACACTATCAAGACTAGACTAACAGCATTTGGTCTAGGTTCAGTCTTTCATCAAGCGTTAGGAGATAAGAGATAACGAAGATTTAAACTGTAGTACTACTGATTAAGGCTGTGTTACCTAGTAATAGAAAATAAGGTCAGATTTAAAAAAACCTGTCGCTGGTTTGCAAAAAACTGAGATATATGACAAAGTATATATAGGTATTTATTATACAATTTATACATTTTGCTTTTGGAAGGACTTGCGTGACATTGAAGTGTTCTTCAATGTCATGAAAATGTAGCGACAGAAGTAATTTAATTTATTAAATAAAGAAAAGGATACGCTATTTTATTACACGTTTTATCTTTTCTTTACCTCTTTAGATAAAAAATATGTATTTTACCTCAAATAAAAACAGTACCTACTAAATGCAAACATCCCAAGATATTACAAAAAAAAAAAAAGACATTTTGAAAATGTAACAAAACTTTAAACGGAGATAAGCGTGGTCTACAAAAAGCCCGTCGATTTCTCGTAAGCGTGTGGCGCCAAACAAATTGTCTATGGGAATATGACGTCATAGGAAACTAGTGGTTCTTTCATTGTGTAGACTAGAGTAGGTACAATAATTCTGTTTATATATTTTTTTCGTTTTATTATCATGAATACCAACTTTCCTCCTAGTCAGAGTCCGAAGTAGAATCCAAGTTTAATGTTTTTTTTTTTTAGTTTATAGTGTATTCTAATTTAATAACTTCAGGTTTTAAAATATACCTAAGTATGTGACAAATAACTTTGTAAGAGACTAAAAAAATCATGCTTGAGAGTGAATTAGGTATAAGTAAATAGCGATCGTATAGCCTTTAGAGCTGAAGCTGAATATTATGAGCATGATTATGATTATAATTGCGTTAAGTACAGCGAAATTAGAGGGTGTAGGGAAAGTCGTCAAATCATACAGTCATTCTTTGTCGGCCTTGTGGATCTTGCAGATACCACCTTTGACGGAAAAAAAGAGGACACAGATCGGTGATGTTTTTCATGTTTTATGTTTTATTTACAAGACAAATGAGGATAATGATCACTAAATGCTGGAAACATTTCTCCTTTCTAGTACAAAGTATGTACCATGTATAAGTAGTACTGTACTAGAATGCACCATGGCTTCCCAGCGCAGGCGCAGGCGCAATGGCAGGCATCCGTCATCGTCTCTCGCGCGCATTGTCTCGAACGGCCATTGTAAAGACCGGTAGCGCCGGTTGTGCGTGCACCGCCGCCGCCGCCGCCGCCGCCGCGCCGCCGCGCAACGCTGCCGGCTCAAATTATTGCCCTTTATGAACTACGCTGGCGGCGGCTGAGTCGGTCGAAATAGTTAACCCTTACTGACTGTGTTTTAACTCTAGATAAGTTCAACTTGGTGGGTAGTAACTGCCTCCGTGGTCCAGTGGTTAAGGCGTTTGCCTGTAGACCCGGGGGTCGAGGGTTCGATTCCCACGGGAAGCATACTTTGTTTAGTTGTTTCCAGTTTGGTTAGGACATTGCAGGCTTGAATCACCTGATTGTCTGATAAAAAAGATGATTCCGTGCTTCGGAAGGCACGTTAAGCCGTTGGTCCCGGCTGCCATCTGGTAGTCGTTAAAGGAACCATGTCAGAGGCCGAGAGGCGGTTCCGAAGAACTCTGACACCAGGGTGTGCATGGTCGATTGACCATGACACCTACACGAAATGAATGGATGGATGGTGGGTAGTCTGAATCCTCGTAATTAAAAAGAAATAAAATCAGGATCTAGATCTAGAACTTTGTAACGTTTATAACGCGCATTGACAACTTTTTCGCATTATTATATTTAGGCGTAGATAATATCCAAAGCCGTAATTTTAGTATCTCTTAATTTAAAAACAATATTCAATAAATTAATTAATAAGAATTTTATTTAGTAATAACTGTGAGAGGACATGAAAGGTACTACTTTGTAAAAGCTTTTATAATCATATATATTGAAAATTTCTAAAATAAATATTCTATAAGTACAGTTTTGAAGTCATATTAATGACAAATACTTTTAATGTATATGTACATATATTTTTAAAAAACAGTTGTTTGCCCAAAATAAGCGTTTCCAAAAGTTGCTCTAATTTTATAAATAAATCATAGCGCACGAGTCTAATATCTTATTGACCTTCATTTAACCTATGATATGTCTAGCATCAATGAATGAATTCTATATTATCTAAAACTTTAAAAAAATTGTAACGGCCATTGAACTAATTCTTTATTTAGACTCATCTTATCACCGCACCGGCAAAATTATCTTGGGTACATACTCGGTGTTTGCTAGTATTACCAGCAATACTATTAGTGATGTATCTTTATTTCATTTCATTACTTATTCGAGATAAACATTTGACCTTGTGTTGTGCGTTATATAACAAGCGAAGGTGATATCAGTAAGATAATGCCGTGAAAAAACATTTTCCTTCTCTCTTTATGACTGAAGTTAACTTTGGTTTAAATTAAATTTTGACGACTGATTTTTTTGCACAAAATTGATGTCAGATTTCTCGAAATATTAAATATGGAGCCTGTCTTTCATTTATTTATTCCCCACCATACTAATAGTAAAGATGATACGGAAAACATAATATGGAGTGAGAGATAGTTATTAAAATCCTTTTACTAATATTTCTTTCCTACACAATATTTTGATTGTAGTAGCAAAATTGGCGCAAAATGGTTTGGAGCGCTCAGCGCTCGTACTACGGTACATATGTGTTATGTTTTCAGGTTTTCAGTGATTGTTTATTATAATTAATAATCCTAACAAACTATTGGTTATGGCTGGTATATGGTTTCATGAATGTAGGTGGAGTCGTAGGTAATCTTTAGAGTATAAATACATCATAGTGAAAACCCGGAAATGCAACTAGGAAATCCCAAACGACGGATGGTATTTGACAAACGAGACTTCTAAATGTTTTTTTTCTACTATGTATTGTCAACCACGGCAGCGCCTCTTTGACAGGTGTCATTAAAATGACATGAGACAAATAGACGCTGTCAGTCTGTCCGTCCGATGGGGCGGTTAGTAGAATTCATTGTCGGGCGCATGTTTGACTCTTTCTTTTGTAAAGACAGTTGTCATTGTGAGGCACAGTGACCTGAAGCAAACTACTTTGTCTTCGCGCTTTTGCTTTCATTGATCTGAATGGATCGATTAGAAAATATTTGTATTGAAAGTATTATACCTTTTGCCTACATTTTTGAGTACATACCTAGTTTGATTACTAATTACTTTATCAATTAATTAGCAGGTGGACAGGCATACATATACCTAATGGAGAGTGGTTGGTGTAGTCTATAGACGAAAACATCAACAGGAGTTGCACGCCTGCGTTGTTTCCCTTGAATTAATCATTAATTGTGTGTGTGTGTGTGTGTGTGTGTCTCATTGTGTGACTTTATAAATGATAGATTTTATATTTCATTCAGCTATTAACTGATATCGCCTATTGTCACAAAAGACCCAATGTTTTTAAGTAAACATCGATCAACATGGATAAACTATGACTAGACCAACCTCCCTCTCAACCTGAAGCTGACACCGTATTCATAACTTTATATAAAAAGTTGTAGAATAAAATAATTTCAGTTAACAAACTTAATTAAAACAAATCAACTAACATTAAACTTTTAAATGTATCCACGTCGCAAAATTGGTTGAACACGTGAATTGCTTTTTTGCAACCGTTGATAGCAACCTGGCGACTCTTCAATTGGCTGCCATAGCAAAAAAGGAAAAATTTGAAATTTTTTTTTGGTTTTCGAGACCTACATTTTTTCAGATTACTTAAATAATACAAGGAGTCAAACTTAAAGATGTTACTAGTGCTGATACTTATATTACCTATGGAGTATCACAGGGCAGCTTGCTTGGCCCTACCTTATTTTTAATATATGTAAATGGTTGGTATGAATCGGACATGGAGAGGGGAAGGATTTTCCTATGCTAATGACTCTGCTATTGTCTTTGATAATTTTGGTTATCTGAATTTTGAACTCTAGATACATAGAGACTAGATAAGATAAGTAGATAGTAAGTAAGTGACGCTATACTGTCATGCAAATATATAAATTTTGACTGATAAAACAGTGGGATCCTTGTAATACTTTTCATGAACACATGTGATTTTGATAACTTAATTGAATGTATATTATTTATAAAAGTATAGAAAATATGACAAATTATTTGCAATACAAATTTTATATGATGTATATGATCTTAATTTTCTAATCGAATGGGTTAACAACCTTCACCTAAAGCTTTTAATACATGAGGCTTTATTGTTGTTTTAAAGAACGTGCTAAACTCTTTTAAATTTGGTAGATAGTACAAACATATTGTTAGGTAAACTCGAAATAACTAATCACATAAAGTACGAAATGTAAATATAATTGAAATACAACAATATTGACCTCCGATCAGACATATTCTCTAAGCGACGAAAAAAATAGTAAATACTCCTACGGAACACTAGCATGCAGGAAAATTTAATTCAAATACAGCGGTTGAGCGATGATGCTCTTGGCGTCACTACGTCATTTTGGGGTTATTCAACCAAATGACGAGAAGTTATAAATCCTGTTCAAATTTTTATTATCCATGTTAGTCGCTGTAACATATTAATCCTTATTAATTCATGATCCATAAAGACGGGGCCTCTCTAAAAACTAAATATATGATAACCGAAATCTACGTAGGTAGGATATGCAAGTGTTTACATTAGGTTCTTGTTTACAAAGAAAAGAAATTAAATATACTTATTGCATTTGATTTTTTTTTGATAATATATGTTTATGTATAAGTATAACATATACCTTTACCGCCTTAGGTAAGAATTTATGATTAGAAAGTTATTGTAAATTGTACTTATACCCTAAGCTACTTTCAATGTAAGAATGTTTACCAAATATTTTCACGAAAAAAAAATTACACTGTTATGGTGATATATAGTATATATAGTACTTACATCCAATTAAAAATGTATTTTTATTTATTTGAGTTGCCAACATATCATAATTATGTATATCGTAGACCAAGAAAGAATATGTCTACTTATGTCAGAATTCGGTGTGTTCACAATGTGTGTTGAATGGCACGGACGTACAAAAACTACATTTGTTTACAAATGGAGGCGTCAACAGGCCGCTGAATGAAATCTGACTCGATTGCTCTGATGACAGTATCTAGCAGTTTACACAGAAACTAACACCAAAGATTTCGTAGAACGACAAAAGCAATATCAAACAATCAACACGAAGTACCTATCTGCACCATGATTTCGAAGTGCGTAAGTCACACTGATTTCTGGAGGTATAATTATTTAATTGGGATAAAATGTTGCATCCAAAAATGCAGCTACTTATGTACTGTTAGAAAATTTTCTGAAGTTAAACCATAAATACAAAAATCTTGTGCACACGTATGTAGTGTTATTGGATTCTTTACCTATATCGTATAATCCTGTTGTTCAACGTGTACTATAACAAAAGAGATCAAGATTTTTTAAAATGCAAGAAAATATCTAGTCTAGGAAGAAGTAAACACATAAAAATAAATAAAAAATAACGTGTTTAACTTTATTGGTGGCCGTACATATCCTTATCTGATTTTAACTTGTATTAATTTCGCATGCAGGTGCAGGAAATCGTCTCACTTATAGTGTTTTATCGAGATTAATTTACAAGATATGTTATTTAAGTAAAATATAATTGTCTAAATGTCTAGTTTTAACCGGTTTGTAAAAATTATATTTTTAAGCCAAGAAAATATAGGTCAACGATGGACGTCGCAAACTCGGGCGGAAATGCCGCGAGCGTGTAAATTTGTGATTCTACGACTTTTTTTATATCTGTCTAACAGACTCATTGTCGCCTTTTTTGAGGAGGAAATCGCAAACTACTCGTTAGTGGACCGTGGGCCTAGGAAAAAAAGTAATGAGACTCAAAATCAACTAGGTACACATGTGTTTAACCGATGTACCCCTTGACGAAAAATTTCTGGGGCTGTAGTAACTTAAGGCAACTTGCTGCAGGCCTGAAGAACGTACTCGGATTTGGAACTGTGATAGAGCAGTACATAATTGATATCTTTCTACCCACGACATCCACTGCTGGACTTAGGTCACCTTCACAAATTTTTAATCCAACCGATTTAAAGCGGCCTGCATCCAGCGTCTTCTTGCAATCTTAATAAGTTTGATGGACTATCTGTGCCCCTAGTATGAGTTTTTCTTAACGCAGACGCTAGCGACTGCGTTAGGATTTTGTATGGAATTTCTTAGCTGTCTTACTATCCGCCAGAGGCGCTGTACAGGTTTGCCATACTAAATCGCTAACGCAGTCGCTAGCGTCTGCGTTAAGAAAAACTCACACTAGGGGCACTGAAAGGTGGATGTTTCACGTGCGTTTGCTTGAACAGTTATCGCCATTCCAAAACCGTTTTGTCCCAACGGCCATCAAGAATATATTAAAAAATAGAACAATATTACCGTCTAATCTTGTGCCAACGTACCAAAATACGATTAAACTCGTATAGGTACGAATAGTGTATATTTTTAAAAGCGCACGCCCACTCCGTATTGTCGCCCCATCTGAATTATATACAGTGTAGCAACACCGCGCGAATAACACGATATGTGTTAATTAGTATCGTTGCATACGATTTGCATTCGCTAAAATCAAAAAATTTGGAATCGCGCAATTTTTTTATATCTATTGCTAAAATGTTGTATTGGGTGTCCACGAAATGTCAAAATCGATCGTTAACTTGTATTGTTAGCAAAACAAACATCACATCGATTCGGATCGTTGATTTGTACGAAACTAGATTTAATAAATTCAGGAAGAGTATTAATATCAAAATTTTTGAACTCTTCATTCGGGAAAGTGTGCCAACATAATTTATGTAGAAGTTGTACATGCACTACTATAAAAACATTAATTATCGTCATCATGGAATCCCAGATTTCCCAGTAGCATTAGATACGGAAGCCGTGTTCTGTTTAAATGCGATTGTTTTCCCTCTGGGACTAGTGTGACAGAGACCTACGTTTTCGATGGGAAGACAGGGAGCGATCTATTCTAATTCTAACGCCGGATACCACACGGCTAGATGGATGACACAATCATTCGTTCCACAGAGCATGGAAAAATTATGCTCGGCCCGAGCTATATGAGAATTCCATGCTCTGTGATTCATTCTAAAGAGTTGTTGCTAATGAAAGGTCACCTACTATTATTGGTTATAGATTTATTAATAACTTACTTTCTACGGGCGTCGAATAAATATAAAATGGCAGTGGAACCAAAGTAGCATACTAGCAACCCCTGCTAATATTGTTAATGAGATATTAATATGATTGCATTAGGTAAAATTTTAAGTCTAAATTACTAAACTAATTTTAATGAATTTTGTTATAGACACAGATTGGACTACGGCTATTTTCGAGCGACAAAACGGACTTACAAATGAATGATAATTATAACATGGAGCAGGCAATTAGTTTAATATAAGTAAGTCTAACTGTAGGTGGATTTACTCAGATTGTTTTTACATTCACTATCATCTCCTCATTACATGACACTTAATCAAATACTCGATAAATGGGACAAAAGTGTGTTGTTTACTCTTCATGCATTATCAATGTATGAAAACAGGTGCGCTCGTTACTATGTTGAATAACTTTTAACAATATTTTGTAAGTTCGATAAAGTTCCGACTTATTATAATAATTTGGCCGAAGTATGCATAATAATATGGTAAAAAATTCGACGTTAATTTTATGATTTTCTTATAGTTATGTTCTGTTACGTTACTTTTAAATTTTATAAATAGGATCAATTTTAATTAATTAAGGGGAATTTGACATGCGTCGTCAAATTTCCCTAAATTATTAAGTTTGTTGAAGATACACTTTAATAAATTTTTAAGGCATTTTGCTTTTTTTATTTTAGTTTTCCGTATCCTTGTCAACGCATCACTCAAAAAAATGAAGGTAAAAATGAATTAAACAGATGTCGAGAGAGACATTTCTTTTAGCGGGAAATCGCAAAACGCGCGTAGGTCGTGCTAAGGACCCATAAATCTGTTCTGATTGTCCAGAGAAAATCGTGAAACGTCTGTTACATGGTGGGTAGATACATTGAAAGATCGTAGGCGCAGATTTATTTACCTAGAACTAGTTGACTAGTGCAAACGATAGGTATTAATGTGTTCGAAAAGAAAGTTGTGGCCTCTCCCTTCTCTTCATTGGAATATGTGAGCGCGACTTATCTATTGTCTGAATTCGATTTGATCCTATCAGTAAAACAGCGTTTCTCCTTAGAACGAATATTATCGGCGTGTACGAAATGACACGCATGATCTTACGTGCCTCATATTTTGCACCGTGGGCACTTGATAGCTTAAGGTCTAACGTGCCTAGGCCTTAATCGCTAGATCGCTCTAGTGATACTTAAACGTTATTAGTAAAGATCACGTTACTCTCGCAAATTCGATCAAAATTGGTTGAGACCTTTAAGGTTTACAAATTATATTTTTGCTTTATACATACCTACTCATTAATTTAATAATAATGAAATAAAAGAATAACACTAAAGACTAATGACGACTTAAATATAAAATAAACCTACTTATTTATATTTTATGTTGAAGATTTCATGCGAGTTTGGCGTAAGATAAAATGAAAATACTTTTTATCTTATATCCATATTCTTCGCAGAAACGCCATTACAATACAGTACAGTAAAATTATACACCTAATAAATATAATAAAATTCAATTATTCTCAATGCAACTTATAATCAAACTTGTAAAACACGAACTATTTTAACTAGAAGCATAAAATTATGCTGTGTATTAATATGCATTAGCTGTATCAACTATTTTTATGCTAATAAATTTTCGGAGTATATGGTTGACGTTCTGAATTCCTATTCTTTTTAACTTGAACAAAAATAGATTACAAATGGTCGATTACTCTGAGCTTGTTTAAATTAAATATTACTACGATGTGACAAGATTTTAAGTAATTTTAACAATACAAACTTCTCTTCCTACATACATATAGTCACGTCTTTAACCCATACGAGGAAGACAGAGGTTCATATAAGACCAAGTTTAGCATGATATAGTTGAAACACCTAGTTAATTGTCTTAATTCATATTATATGTGTATTTTTTGTGTAATTATTGTTTAACTATATATCTTACGTAGGTGTGCACGTGGGGAAATATAATGTACAACTTAAATACTTAACCAATTAAATTGTGAAATTCAAAATTAAAATACGAAAGACAAATTGCGTTTGTATTATCAGATAAGTATAAGCATTGTATATTGTGTTTGTAGTGTAATGCCACCATAGGCTCACTTGCTACAGTACCCTTGCCCTTTTTTGCGTAAAAAATTGACTTGCATCGCATCCTTCTCGGCAAATTCCCCGCGGCTTCGCCCGCGTGAACTTCCCTCGGGAACTTTTTCCCGGGATGAAAGGTACCCTATGTCCTCCTCCTGGTTCTAAGCTACCTCCCCACCAATTTTCAGCCAAATCAGTTCAGCTGTTCTTGAGTTATAAATCGTGTAACTAATACGACTTTCGAGATATATAGATACAGATATAGATTTTGATACAATTCTACTTTAAGTGTAGATATGAAATTAAAAAACCTATAAAGCCTTTGTCGATAAGTGGCTTGTTGCTGAAATGATGTTTATGATGAATTCTATTTACTTAGTGTTGGAAAGAGCAGGAAAGCGGACCCTGGGCTCCAAAGCACTAGCCGAGCAACCGAGAAAGCGCTAAGATAAGAGAGAGATATTTTCTTAGTGTTGTTGATTCAAAAGTGTTCAGGGTATGTTCACCTGTTAATAAATAGCTACCTAATATTTCTTCCTTAGTCGAGTCTCGAGAGTAAAATAACCCAAATAAACACGCTACGTATTTGTATAAAATTTGGCATGGGTATACCTTGAACCATTAGGGTGTTCTGTTCATGGGCTACTTTTGATCGCTATAACCAAAATCAATACGGGCAAAGCCACGGGCGGAAGCAAAATTGACCCATAACGTTAGCAAAAATGATAAAGTTTACGATTCACGAAGATACGAGCATGACCTGCGAGTAATAAACTTTATATTCTCAGAACATCATTAATTCAACCAGTAGGTGTCGACGAACGGATGGCCGCACCTTATTAATCTTTATTAATTAATACTAGATACATATTTAATATTTTTACTACAAATACCAAGAATATTTATTTAAATACTTCGATCCTTTGGGATAGGCAGTTAATATTTAATGTAATTACTATGTGGATCCTGACATTTATACATTTCTGATTTCGCCTAATTCATGTCTTTCATAGAAATATAAAATCGTGGTCGCTTTCAACCAGGCTGCCATTTCCTAAATATAAGATATTTTTACACAACACTAGTTGTTATCCGCGGCTCCGCCAGCGTTTTATAGGGCCAAGAGTAGACTATGTGTAATTTTCGGTCTTTAATTATAAATATAATACCAAATTTCATCAAAATCGGTCAGTGGTTTACGCGTGAAAGCGAACAGACAGACAGACTTTGCATTAATAATATTAGTATGGTTAGATAGCCGGTATGGAAAAAAATATCTAGATTTATTGAACTCAGGCGAGCAGTTTTTAAATTGGCATTTGCTTTTTATCAAGGACCAAGTTGTATCATGTATGAACTATTTTACTATAGGTAGCCTAACCTTTCCCAAAACTAAGGCTATCATATGCAGAAATAATTTTTTAAATTTGACAATTCTAAAGTTACATAAAGTGTTCAAACAAACTCTTAAAAGCGTTGTTATATTATTATAGATAGTAAGTGATGATTTGTGAATTATTCAATTTATTAACCTTCCCATACGTAAATACAAATTAGTCATACATATTTTATTATTTCCGAGTTTCCGTTAGTTATTCACTCTTGTACTAACGGAAAAACTAATTAGTTTATGGCGGAAAAAGGGGTTTCTTATCAATGTTTACAATCAGGTACGTAGTTATTGTTTACTAGCTCACATCATTACACCTAGGCCGACGTAGTGACTAAAGAAAGATTAAGATGTGTGAAATTGTGTCATAGCTTTACTCATGACGTCATGACTTCCATCCACTCATGGCTCTACCCCCGATCCCTTAGGAATTTTGGGAAATATTAATGTACATTGCCTAACTGTAAATCACATACGTGCCAATCTCACCTTTTAGGTGCATTAGTTTTTGAGATTATTTTCCTTATTCATAAAAAATAACAATGTTTGTTAAACTCGTTTAAAATAAAATGTGTTTATCACTTTTGTCCCATTTTCACCTTAAATCACGTAAATGATAGAAAGGGCCAAAATTTTGTTAATTTCTATGAATAAGGTACGTGTTTAATAAGTGAATAAGTCATTGATGGTTGCTTTTATTTATCTGTAGTATAAAATAGATAGTAGTAACGCTAAGCAGTAAGCTTGATGTAAGGTGCAAATGCGTAGGTAGAGCATGAACTAAAAACTGATGGCGCAGCGGCCCAAAATTGTCGGTACACCGAAAAAAAGGATCTCTATTAAAAAAAAAATTGTGTATGAGAAAATGCAATTTTTATTGAAAAAAGACAACACTTATCTTAAAGCTAGGTATTAGGGGATTCAAGGCCAAATACGAGTAGTATAATTATAATTTAATTGCATTAACATTCGCAAGTTGCAAAGGTGAATGCAATTAATCGATACGAGTATCTCTCTCAATCAAAAAAAGTATGCGATGTTAGCCACAACCACAATGCTCTTTAAAATATCATGCGATTATATCTTAGCCAGTTAACCTCTAGAATAATAAGGGCGTACTTCCTCTACACGCAAAGCTTCGTTTTGCAAATCTGGTTTCAGATTTTAAACGGAGACTAGCTTCCACCCGTGTGTATATCGGTAATCCTGATCAAAAATCTTTGTGCAATCTCATGATTTGAGCTATCTCCATGCCAAAATTTAATTCAATCCGTCGCTCCGTTTCAAAGACGGACAGACATACAAACAAATATATTTTCCAAATATGTGTGTTTGTATTTTCACATTTAGTTTTATAATATTAGTATGGATGTAATTCAAGTTCCCATCCTGATCTAAGGGATCAGAGTTGTGACCTATTAGAAAGAAAAGTATAGTTTGTGATAGATAATTTAAGCTTTAGAAAAATAAACATTTTTACTAGTAAATTGAACTTATCTAACTGTATGGCAAGCCTAGATCTGTATTAAAAGATTATGTTTTTTCGATGTTTCTTTTGTGGCACAGCACGATATATTATTTTACTATAAAATTATTAAACGTATCGTAGGATTAGAAGCGCGTGCGCATCCTACGCAGCTATGGAAATGTGACCTAACTCCATTCATACCAAACTCTACCATAATAATACACCTGTTTCTCTATACTTAATATATTTTGATAAATTGAGTGTTTGTTTATGTAAATCACGGTCGTTTCTTGTGAACTAGACAACGATTAGTGGTGGATTTTATATAAAATATTATACTTAGCATATTAATTAGGTGATTTAACAACTAGATCTACTAGAACTATGACATGAATATTTATAATTATAATCGTTTTTATCTTATAATTAAGTTAGAAAAACATAATAATTCCCATACTTTAAAGGTGCCTCAAATAGTAAGATGACTAGGACATAGCCGTAGAGCAAGGTAGAGTTCTCGATTACCGTGTTGCTCTATGGATGATTCCCATCACTCCTCTGTCGTTCGATATAAAAATGCCCAGCCATTATATATAAAGCCACTGAAAATGCCTTGTCCGTGGCGGAGTTTTGATCTCCACAAATATAATTAGCCAAAGTCGACTGGCTAAATAGATGAAACAATCTTTCCATTTTATTTAGTACTGGCTGTTGCCCGCGGCTCCGCCCACGTGTGCCTCGGTTATATCGCGCCCAAAAGTAGGCTATGTTTGACTCCTAGTGCATAACTATATCCATACCAAATTTCATCACAATTGGTCCAGCAGTTTAGCCGTGAAGAGGTGACAGACAGACAGACAGACAAACTTTCGCATTTATAATATTAGTATGGATATGGATTTATAACCAATCTATTGTTTCAAGAAATGTGTTATTTTGCAAGTTGGCTAGTAAATATTACTATACCAACTTCCGTTTGAAATTAGATATCTAATCGAGAGAAAATGCTAGTTTAAGTCAATAATTGAACAGAGTAAGTGGCACGCTACTCGCGTTTCCATTACGATTGGCTGTCTCTTATTTGCACGATCAATTAGATGTATAGGTACTTGTAATCTTCGACATGTTCATAACAGTGATAGTATAAGTAGTTTTTATTTACCTAGTAACATAATATTTCAATAAGAGTTATCTACAATGAACTATATTTTAAGTAGTTAACATAAACATGAGATAGAACAGGCGCCCAGATTGTGGACAAACCCAAAGTCAGAGGTCTCTTCTTGGTTTTAGTAAGACGAAAGAAATTTACCTTTCCTCTATCGACAAAGAAGGTTCTCATAAACATGCCTACATTTGGTTAAAAATTCATCAGAATTATTTTTAGTTTTGCTATCACCATTTAGTTCAGGAAAATACAGACACACAAGTAGTGATGTAGATGTAGCAAAAAGTTGAATTATTTTAAATCATATACAAAATTTAAAATAATTTTTTGTCTGATTAGTATCACTTTCTCAGAAATGCATAAATATTATCCACACAATTTAGTTATTATAAACTATCGTATGAAGTATCATTGGTATAAGTAACTACTTCTTAATTACTACATTTTTTTATCAGTCAAAACAATAAGTCTTGCTTTACATATGTCTTGATTTACAACATTTGATAAACTTTGCCCCGCAGAAAAGAAGACTATCATTTACATTCCTATGTAAGTATTGATAATTCTAAAAATGTATCTCCAACTAATACGGGTAAAAGAGGAAAATTATATCAATTAATAAATCAGTGATGATCAAAGAGGATTAAGTAATATAAATATGTATTTTACCGTAATTTAGGTATTGCGTACCGTTGCGTGCACGGGACGCAATACCTAAATACCTATGTATTAGATAAATAAAATAAATGGTTGCCTGTAAAGTCGGTTTTACGGGCGAAGATTTTACGTGACAACGTCTTTTTCTCGGTAGAATATTTATTGATATGAATATAATCTGCCGCGCGCGGCAGACCGATCATAGTTGAGTGGGAGAGAGACGCAAGGCATTCGGCGGGCCTCTCTCTCGTTCGGTGACTCATCGTAACGTTACCGAGCGTTACACTTTTTCATAAGTGACTCCCAGCCGCAACCTAATTTAAGACGTTGTCACGTCAATAAATAAATAAATATATAAGGACAAATCACACAGATTAAGTTAGCCCCAAAGTAAGTTCGAGACTTGTGTTATGGGATACTAACTCAACGATTCTATAATTTATAACAAATACATATATAGATAAACATCCAAGACCCAGGTCAATCAGAAAAAGATCATTTTTCATCTTGACCTGACCGGGGATCGAACCCGGGACCTCCTGAGTAGCGGTCAGGCACGTTAACCATTACGCCACGGAGGTCGTAATACCTAATAAAAATATCACGAATAACTGTCAAAAAATATAATATGGGTAAAACATAGATGAAAAAAATGATCGCACGCGATTCCAAATTCTTTGGGGTTAAAAGTAAATTATTTTATGCACCGATGTAAACATGCATATGCTCTACGGCTTAGCGACCCAAAGCGGATCTGGCTCTCCGAGAGTTCACCACTCTTTCCTATTCCATGCCACCTCATGCTAATCAGTTCTTTGAACAAAAGATATCCAATGAGCAATTTAAAAATAGCCAGCTCAAAATTTGAACCAATATCCGGGTCCATAAAGTGCACAAACTGATCTTTGATAAGTGATAAGAAACGATAACATAAGGATCATTCCGCTACCATTCGGTTGTCATGTCATCCAATGCATCGATATCTCGCTGGGATTTAGACGATTACGTATACTGACTGGCACGGCAGCTTCAATTATAGATTATGCAATTCCTAACTGGACGGCTTTCTGTAAATTGTTTCAAATGTGTGAGCAGCCTCGAAGCAAGTGGTTGGAAAAATATACAAACAGTGATTCAACGCGATGCTTTTATTTATTTCTAACATACTAGCTGTTGAACACTGTGCACGACTGTGTGAAGCGTGCGAGTAATGTTTACATTTTTGGCAAAATTTAGTTTAGTGGCTGTGGTCGAACATGCAAATATACGAATACTCGACAATTGTAATATTGTCTAGATAAGATTTTATCAAGATAAAATACATGACCATACTCAAGTCAGAGATTAGTAAGGATTTTATTATTTTAAACGTACCTAAGTAACGTAAGGTAAGTTGTATTTATGTTATAATATTTTTTTTGCTAGGGGCTGATGCTTCAAGTACGCTTAATATGAAGGCAAGTAGGTTTATTAACAAAAACCTATGCAAATTGCTTGAACAATTGACGAACAGATTAGATTACGTACCTGTTTTTATCACCAGATATGGGAACAGGGAATAAGAACAAGTGTGTAAGTTATAATTATTACTGAATTATACAAATGTTGTTAGAAAATTTGTAACCATGGTTCCGTAGCCCAGCAGTAAAATTTTAACGATTGCGCCTGCGCATCGCTACAAAGTTAAAAATAAACTCGCGCTGTATGACCACCGAGACTAAAGACGGCATCGGTGGATGTGGCACTCTAATAAATATCACATTATTTTTTCTACATACATGTATAAGTAAACGCGCAGTAAATAAAAATCGAAGTTTTGCCAATATTTTATAACAGATTTTAAGCTTAATAAGACTAAGTACAGACTAGCAATTAAAAGTCATAACAAAAAGTAAAACTCAACCACCCTTTGAGAAATGTGAAAACAATAACTTTTTTTTTTTTTTTCAATTTAAAAATAAAACACTGTCTCTAAATATTCGCACGAACAAACATATCCAGACCGATGGCATGCGGAAAATTAGATGCGACACGAAACAAAATTTGTGACTCCACGATACGTGATCTATTTTCGGGTGAATCTCCTTCACATCGAACGCGCACAAGTTCAGGGAAACGCCGAAGAAAAGTTTTATTGAACTCCAGGAATTAGGGCAACGTGTCACATGGTATATGGGACGCCTGCTGTACTAAGGTGTGTCACACACATCACAGGCTCGCAGTAGGTACATTGATTTACTAACACCAAATATTGAGGCCGCGTCTGGCCCGTCGTCCACCAGAATACGATGTAATCACGTACGACCTAAATGCGTTAACATTGTTGCGAACCACATCGCACATGTATGGGGTTTGAAGCACGAGAAACATCCAAATGTACTTGCAACGTGAGGTAGTTAAAACGCAAAGAAAAGTAAGTCTAGAAGAAAACAATCTAGCTTGTAGCTTGTATAATAAATTTTAATAATAGTTACTTGATGATTAATTCTGACAAGAAAAATACCTGTAATAGTCTAGTTTCTAACTGGTAACTAATTCGTCCAATTTCTCTAAGGCGCCGAAGCGATATGCTTTTTCGCAGGGTAGCATGTGTTATTGATAAAAAGTATTAGTTTATCTCAAAACTGATTGTGTGACAAGCACCTACTCAAGCCAATTTTTCCTCGCTAATTTTCTATAACTTCCATACATGTTTTAACCGATACGACTTAATTTTAAAGTTTACTTTCTGCCATTCCTAAAATGTTCGGCGGATATGACGCGACATCATATCGATCTCAATGCTAATTTAACTGGTAATTTATTATATATTCTGTACGTGCAGTGCGACTTATTCGTAAGGAGGTACTTAGCAAATGGTGATATTTAAAATGAGATATTTTATTTCACTGAAAGGGCTGACGTAGGAAACGAGGTACGTATAGCTCCAAAAAATTGGAACGATCATATTGGAGTACAAAATGACGATCAGAAGTTTTTTTTTTTTGACGGACCTACAATATTAGCTTCGATGAGCTTTAATATTTACAGCGGACTTTACACGATCAGGAGTTGCCTGTGAGTTAGATGATGCCCAACAGGATATAGAATAATATACTTTCTCCGTACTTTCAGCCGTGTAGTCAACTCTCTTTTTTCTCGTAAAGACGACTAAGGGGTAAACAAAGGTTTTGTTTGTATTTCAAGTACATACTAATTTTATGACCAATCCCTAAAAATGGCTAAAGGCTATCATCATAGCTACTACTTGCTAATTATTGTAGATTTTTCATTGTAGTAGTTTTAATGTATGTATGTATGTATGTTTTCAATTTATTATCGTATACAACCTAATATGACGATTAATATCATACAATCTAATGTGACATTATATCCTTCTTAAACAACATTGTACAACCAACTACAAAAAAATGAATCGATTCGAGCGGCCGATACTTTTAAGATCATGGCATGATTTATGTCGTATCGAACTAACAATAGTAACTCGTACCTTGGCGATATGGTGTAATGCGGCCGCCACAAGTTCAAGGGCGTCGTTCAACGACCGCCTTATCATTACCATTCAATGAGAGTGAGGATCATTACCGTCGCTGTTCTCTGTTCTAATACATTACTGATCATTGTTCTATATAGAACACAATTGAAAATAGTTTATACACAAATGCAGTATAGTTATGCTAAGCTAGTACTGTTTTTCCTAATCTGTTAAAAAGTCATTGCGAGTCGTGTGTATCAAAACTAAGGAATACTATAGTGTTATTTTATAGGGAAAAATTAATTAAATCCTAATACAAAGCATCAATATTTAAAAAAAATTTGAGAAAAATTCATGAAAATATTAAACATTTATTGAGTTCGAGGAGTGAAAGAATAGAGAAAGTATGTTAACGAAGTACAAAATCTTCACCAACGTAAAGGTTACGTTACGAGTAATTTCAAAAACGTATATTTCTAACTAAAAAGACAATGAAAAAATAAAAATCAGAATTTAGAAAGTTTAAATATTTGAAATAGAATGTGTATTTTTGAAAAGCATTTGTATTTTACTGATATTGAGATGATGTTGTAAGCGCCGGATAGTCAGGGCCGCGTTTCGCTGCTCATCTCGAGTTCATGGTTAGGGCTACTTTTATTGCTACAGTCCATTTAACCATATCATTGACGTAATCCATTGATATTATCGTACATCTTTGCCGTCTGCCCGATGCTGATACGTCAATTTAAAAGCAAGCGATTAATACTAAACCAATAACGTGATAAGGTCTGCATAAAATTTGGTGACATAGTGCTACTTGCGGCAAATAATTTAGTAGGTCATGAGTTTGTATACGATGTCTACAGAAGTAATCGATTACTTAATTAAACACGAATTTGGTTAGGAAAAAATATGATAATGTAATGCCAGCAGGAGGCTTAAGGAAGTTTTGCGAGAGACTATTAACCCTCGACCTTAGATGGAGGATGGCCGGGCAGTTCTCACGAGTTTAATACGAAAATTAACAACGACAATTTAATTGATAGAAACTACTTAAAGAGGTGTTCCGAGGCCAACAAATGTGACACTGCTAAATGTAGTATAGTATATGAGATAATGACAAAGACAGAACTTCTGACTGACTTATATAAATTAAACAATACATTTTATTTATGTTTTCATCAAAAATAAACAATAATAATAACATATTAAGATCACAGATTTAAATCGAATTGACATCATTATTTTTAATAAAAAAAACAAGCAGTCGTGTAAATAGAATGCAACTACATTAATCCTAACTAATATTATAAATGCGAAAGTGAATTTGTTTGTTGCACTTTCACGCCTTACTGCACCAATCTTTCTGAAATTGCGTTAACCTTTCATCCCGGAAAAAGTACTATTCCCGTGGAAAATTAACGCGGACGAAGCCGCGGGCGCGGAAAGCTAGTTTACTATGATTCGTTCACTTTTGGTTACATTAAATGAGAAATTGTATTAACAACCTACGTACGGCGATCGCGGTAAAAACTTTATTAATATCTTTCATTCTTTTTTTCTATTTATTGTCTTTTATTTTCAATATATGTAATGTAAAAATGAAAGGAAAAAAAACTTTCAAATTCAATGTGTTATACTATATAAATTAGTTAATTATCATCATTTGAATGAACTCAAGGCATGTTTGATTTGCACCAAATTGAATAATTATTTTTTTGAGTTGGTATATTGTCATGACAAACTTTGTATATGAGAAAAGGGGAATACCTTTGGTATAATTTTGGGAGTACTTCCCGTTATTCTCACAATACCGGGAATAAAGCCCACGCGCACGAAGTCGCGGGCTACAGCTAGTACATCATAAACTCTTACACAAACTTTTCATAAGGCACGTGAAGTGGGTGACCCGTTTGCAAGATTTTTAAACTGCAATAGTCGAATCAATTTACAAGTACAGGCTACAAGGCCCCTTGTGTCTAATAACCAAGAATGGCTACTGCTAACCAATGACAATAGCAAAAATTAACACTTCTCAAATACGATCATTCACCTTAGAATTCTAAAGAAAAAACGGAAAACGAACTATTTCTAGAAGTCTAGAATCTTGACATCCTTAATGATATTATTAGGTATGTTATATCTAAACGATCAAGCCTTTAAATGTCGAAGTTCAAAAATGTCACCTGGTTTATTAAAATTATTTCCATTATATTCCCATTTTGTTATACTTATTCACTTTCAATTTACTCTATCTTTCGCTTCGATCTACTGATCGATATTCGCTCTTCTTTATTTGACACTCATAATCATCATTTTAATGTTATAATTATTTGTTTTATTAAATATCTGAAGCTATTTTAAATAAATCAGTAGTCATTAAATATTTAAATTGGCTTTAAGTATCGTAAATTTTTAGCTTACTTGACTGAAATAATTAATATTTATATAATTATTACCTAATTTTTTGTTCAAAAACTACTTGCACACATAAGCTGCATAAGAAATGTATTAACATATTTAGATACCTATATTTGAGTAGGTACCTGTGACATCGAAACATGCATACAATAAATTATAAGTTACAAAAAAATCGACAAAATAATAGTTATCATTAAAAACAAATGTACATACAAAAAAAAAACATTAGAACATACGAGTACATTTACTTTCAGAATTTATAAATTAAAGGGGGTATTAAAGGATTTTTTAAAATATAAGGAGTACTTACTTGACTTATAAGTCCATTTCGGCGCGTTTCCGCTTTGCAACTTCTGCAGATTAGACGAGAGACGGTGTTTGCCGGTAAAAGTGAAAATTCTTGCAAAGCCGGCGCGGCGGCTGCTAATTATTTATTCAATCTAGTGAAAAACGTGGATCAGCCGTGACACCGGGTACAGTTCGCGCCAACTATGTATGACACGTGTTCGATAATTTGAAATTTAATTCCTCCGATTATAAATTTTAATAATTTGTAGGCCGTAATATTTTTTAAAGGAAATAGTTGTTAGATATTCGAAATATTTTATCGTATTGACAGCGGCGTGGATCGTGGAGTAGAGCCGATCGGTGATCGGAGCGCGCGTCGCTCGGCGCGGCTTGTGAACTACTGAATGTCTGTGCGTTTTGGTTTCTGCGTCGGCGCACCCGGTTACAGAGTTATTTAACCAATTTTTAAATAAGTATTGAAAAACTCCAGGAAGCTTGATATCGGGGCGGGTCGTTGAAGTTTCCGGGGCCAAGATGTACCAGGCCTTTTGGGAAGGTCCGGTTGTATATGCTCTGTCCGGTCCTTTGGGCATATTCATACTTTTTATCTTTTCTGATAAGCCCTAACATAAATTCATCTCTTTCTACATGGTAAAATCATATCGAGAAGTAAGCATTATGTACAAGTTTCGTAGTATATCTTTTAAATAATTGTTGTTGGTTGCAAGACATTTTTATTTATTAATTTCGTGTCAATAACATAAAAGAATGACAAAAATACCAGTCTCAAACATAAAACACTAACTACCTGATAGATATCGTTATTAGCCTATATTCTTATCATAGATACTAATAAAATTGTTAATATCAATCGAGTTATTTATTACTTACTAGCTGTTGCCCGCGGCTCCGCCCGCGTGTAGTTCGCTTTTCGCTTAACCTGTGGAAACTACAACTATCCAGACCTATAGTTAAATCTATAAGTAGTATCCTATTCCCGTGCCAATTTTATAAAGCCATTAGCCATTGCTACGATATCAAACTAAAAATATTAACATTCATACTATCACATCTTTTTCTCTAAAAGAGTAGACGCAGCCTATTACAGGATCATTAGAACCTAACTCAATAAATAGTGTTATGTTAGTTAAATTAGACCTTACGACACGACCGTATGTTCCGTCGAACAACAACTGAACTGACTTGCTGGTTTGATTATTTTTTAAACCAAAGCCAAACCAACCAACTAAGCAATTCAAATAGCTTACAATACAATACAACAAACGACCGATAAACAAACCAACCAATAGAACTAAATAAACAACCAAAATTTTTTTGAAATAATTAGAATTAATTGCTGGAAAATTTTCAATCTGCTATAATACCATATGAGAAAAAAATAATTAAATTAACTTCAGCGCCATCTATTGATATTTTATGTAACTAAATTATACGCCCACACACATTCAATGTGTTAATTTTTTAAAATTTAATAGGGACTGCAGTGTGTTTTTGTCTTCATTGATATCGATAAAACAAAGTAGAAATTGTAGCTTTATCTATATTAAATACGTTTATGTAAACCGGATTCAACTCTGTAAAAGTTTTGAAACAGTGCTAGAAGTAAACTTCAATTGACCATAACTTCTTTTTCCCTTAACCGATTTTGACGAAACAAAGTTTTGACAAAACTGTTGAACGTATATGTAATCCACCTGTGAAAACCGCGTTCGAATCTGTTGAGTAGTTTTGAAGTTATAACGTACCAGACATACAGAAAGACAGACAGACAAAAATTCCAAAAATTGTTTTTTTTTGGTTTCTGTTACACGTCTTTCTTTAATCGCCCCGTATCAGTTTTTTAGAAAAATATTTAATGTACAGACATTCAATTTTTACTGTCCGATTATATGTAAAGATAGATAGATAAGTACAAAATCCATATCCATACTAATACTATAAATGCGAAAGTCTGTCTGTCTGTAACCTCTTCACGGCTAAACTGCTGGACCGATTGTGATGAAATTTGGTAGGGATGTAGTTAACGACCTGAGGTCAAACATAAACTTTTGGGCGCGATATAACCGATTCCCACGCGGGGCGGAGCCGCGGGGAACAGCTAGTACTTATATATTAACGGACTTAACGCTAAGAGCGTTCTCTACCAGTCAACCATTTGATTAATCTTCTTTTTCAATGTCGTCAATGACAAACTATTAGATATGATTTGTAAGGGGTTGCGATATCGTTTATCCTGAAATAAATTTGCAAATGAATTTATTTGTTTCTTTTCAAAATTATAAAAAAAAGTAAGAAAATTAATTCTAGAAAACAAATAAAACACGAAATCATAAAATTATTGTTTGTGACAGGATTCGATCCAGGTACTTTCTTGAAATATTTCTTTACTAAAGTATTAAAAAATTCTTAAAAATTAATACAAAACGAAAAAAAAAGTAAATAAAAAAAAGTAAGTAAAAAAGCAAGTAAAAGAAAGTAAGTAAAAAAAAAGTAAGTAAAAAAAAGTCATCTATAGCAGGATTCGAACCCTCGACTTAAAAATATGATCTACGACCTCTACCGATAGGCCAACATACGTTGCTAGAGATTGGCGAAATTTCAAATGGAATTTGTCTATAGGTACGCAAATTCGCGCCATCTATTGAGATTTTATGTTACTAAATTTACGATCAAATTCAATGTGTTATTTTATTAAAATTAATAGGTGCAGTGCGTGTTTTCGTCTTTATTGATATGGATAATAAAATGTAGAAATCCTAGCCTTATCTAAATTAAATTAAACGTAAGTAAACGCATTAAAAGTTTAGAAGCAGTGTTTGAAGTAAATTTTCAATCGACCATAACTTCTTTTTCCCTTAACCGATTTTGACGAAACAAAGTTTTGACAACGCTCCTAATCATATGTAATCCAACTGTGAAAACCGCGTTTAAATCCGTTGAGTATTTTCGAAGTTATAACGTACCAGACAGACATACATACATACATACATACATACAGACAGACAAAAATTCCAAAAACTGTTTTTTTGGTTTCTGTTACTCCTTTTTAATCGCACTCAATCAGTTTTTTTGAAAAATATTAAATGTACAGACACTCGCATTTTAGTGTCTTATTATATATATTGATGTATTTTCAAAATTTTCGTATTCGTAAATCTTTTGTAATGTGCTTCGAGACCAAATATTTAAATATTTTGAATAAATTATACAACAAAAAGGTAAAATCCTCGCCGGCAGAACGATGACCCGAAGAATATCAGAATGTGACCTGTTATCAAGAAAGCCATATAAGTAGCGGATGCTACTCTTTTTATTATACCTAGATTTAAACTTAATTACAACAATTACTGAACATAACATGTAACATATTTATTGTTATGGCTCGTAAAAATACTAGTTTAATTGCTACATTGACATTTTTTATATTATATTGATTAACACGTATTACAAAATATAAATCATTGAGCGTCTACATTTGATAGTTGTCATTAATTTTTAGCAGTGTTGCTTTTGAAGACGCGTTTGAATCATAGTAAGTAGGTACTTTTTTTTAAATACTTTTTAGGGCCATGGAAACTAGTCCTTTAAGGCCTGTCTTGAATTTATTAATCTTCTTCAGTCCTACTTTAGTCAAGTCAAAAAGTCAAGTCAGTAGTATAGTCCAGTCCAGTCAAATAAGTAGGTACTATTATTTATTCTGTGGCAATAATAAATTGTTTGTACTCGTAACTGGTATATTTTTACGTTTGACTCCTTCTATCTTGACCCAAACACAAAAAAAAGTCTAAAGAGATACAAGATATTTTTTGCAATGCTTTCTAATGTAGTGTAGCACTTGCCTTACGAATACCAGCGTGAGAATTTTCTGTAAGGCGATGTATAGGAATGTGGAGGTAAGGCTGTGGTCTCTACTTTAATAGGTAAAGTTAGTGAGTTCACCATTTTTTCAAAATTTATTGCACATTGTTAGTTATTCTTGTCGTCGACTGCATTTAGCGTATAAGGCAAGAGGCTTGTAGCAAGTAGAGCAGGCCTTACCATACTTATTACTATGTAACTATTTAAAGTTATGGCCTATTTTACAGGTATTTTTATTAGTAGACGCGCATATGTTTTTTCCAAATAAGTTATCTGATATTGATAGTAATAAAATCAAGCGAAAATGAAAATATATATTGTTTTAAATTTTGTGTATAACTTACTCACATACTGACTTATTATCGTACAAATATGTAGTTATAGAATTCATATTGTTTAAGTCAACATATTGGTAGGAATGTTTAAAATGCAATCGTAAAGTGGTATATTTCGCGCCGTCCAGTCATTTCCGTTCGGGAAACTAAAAAGTATTAAATAAAATTAGTTAAAAAACTATAACCCGATCACGTTTAAAAGGTGTCTAAAATGGATAAAACAAGGTAATATTTGAGAATGAAATCCAGAAATGCATAGTTACAAAAATGGTCATGGTAAAGCCTTGGTTGCACTACGGCCAGTCGTTTTTATTCTAACACGAGGTCCACTAGTTTACCAACAAGTGTAGAGTCATTCTGGAAGATAAAGTCCGCGATCTAGTGGAAAGTATAAAATAAATAGTGAATTGACACTTTTTTGACCCGTAACTTTTGAAAAGAAACGTACCTACTCTCCAATCAATAATTATGTTTTTACCAAAAAATATTACCTGATTTATTATATGTAATAAAAATGACCAACTAAACAACTTCGTTTTCAGTGTGACCATACAACAAATTATTCCCATAAACCAATTAGATATATGATATACTAAGCGGCTAGTGGGTACCAACCATGAATTGACGATGCTATTAGCTGGAAGGCCGGCAGACGGTGATGTCAGCAATCACCATCGCGCCTGATTTATCGGTACCACTTGCTAGGATTAGGGCTACGCAACCACTAGATATATAGCATGTGCGGACGTTTTCGTGGTTTCGAAATTCAAATAATGAGTTCCATAACTTGACAATATTGTAATATTGTTAGAAACCCTTCAGACATTTATGAAATCAGAGATTCGTAATCAGTTACCTTAAAAGTTTAATGATCCTCATTCGACTGTTCCAAGTTCCAAGCAATGGATTTTTCCTTTCTTGATACTTACCTTACTTTAAATATAATAAAGAAGATTGTGAGTCGATGTAGAAAATGTGGTTTGCGGCTAATAATAAATCACCCCCTTTTTTCAGGCGACTAAGAAGTCAACATAATTAATGTGAAGATCAATGGGAAAAATTGTATTGCTCTCCGCCGATCCACGTATTCTATCAAGAAAAGCTTCCTATAAAGAGGACTGACGAACTGACATAGATTGACGGACTGAAAAAGATTATAAAGTCTTATAAAATGAAGAAAAAAATGTTGATAACGATCCCCGGTAGGTTGCGAAACCGCTAAGTGATGATTATGGTAGAGTTCAGTATGGTAGAGACACAAGAATGTTGATATTTGCATTTTAACATTGTAAACATAATGGTCATATTAAAAGTTTTACATTCCACTAATTTCACATCAATTTATGTCAATAATAAAATGGGGCTTTAGTCAATCATAAAACTTATAAATACGCAAGATGATCTTGATGCTCAACTTTCGTAAATCCATTTGCGTTCCATCAATCAATCCAAATGGATGATGAGTGTTGGATATTGGTTGGTTGGACAATGGTAGGTTATGGTTTATTTACAAAAATATCCATCACCTTAGGTGATTGATAAATGTGATTGGGAGGTCAAAATATTATGCCGGTCAAATATCATTCGTCTGTCGTAATATTTTTATGAATATTATGTGTATGTATTTATGTGGTGTGATTATTATGTAGATGTATAATGTTTAATACAGCAAAAACAGGATTGGCCCTAAGATGCTGCGTGGTAGCACACAGTGATGAATAAAAAATTCATAGTTGATCTCTAAATAAGAATGTTTCTAAGTTATAAACAATTTTTCACTGTGCGCGTCACTTTAATTATCTAAAACTAACACAATAAAAGCAGACCAAAAGAGGTTATTATTGTTTAAACGCCTTCGACTATGGAACTGCTAGACGAATTAAAAAAATATATTTTTGCATTCTAGCCCTGTTGGTACATACGCATATCACCGACTTGTGAAACCGCGGAGCTAGTTCAGGATATTTTCTTGACTGGTTTAAGTATTTATTTGCTACATTCATATGTATTTAGAAAATAACTTTAAAAAATTACGACGCTATAATCATATATCATACAAATCTCATACATAAAAAATCACATAACAAAGTTATAAGGCCATTGCCATGGTCAGGCCATTCCAGTATTTTTAACTTCAACAATTTATTTTAACGTTCCACAAAGACATCTAATGTGCAAGGCATCACAGTGAGACAATTAAATTGTTTGGAGTATATTCGCCAGGGCAAAATTCCAAAACATACATACATTCATAATATGAAACGACATAAAGTGAAAACTGAAAACGTGAGATACAGTTTATTTCAAACCAGCTTTATAATAGCAAGCACGAGCTTTTGCCCGGGTCTTCAGTCAGTGGCAATTACAACAAAATTAGTGACATGTATTTTTATGTATTTTAAGTGATAAAACATTAGGTAATAATCTTATTTCAGATTTTGAGACGCGTGACAATGAAATCATTTTTTGTCTTAAAGTTTGTATAACAATCTGTAATGACTTTAGGAACAAACTACTTATGGCCTCAGCTTACCCCTTTTTTATGTTAAAAAATCACAGAGCTTCTACACACACAGTAGGTTACAAACGATTGTGGAAACAATCGGATATAGGACGATGTGGATATAGGACGGGTTATTTTGAAAGCATTTGTTTCATGGGCTAGAAATTTCTATTCTTCTTCGTCTGAGCGTGTTTCCCGGTTGCATCTTCAGCTTACGATTCAGAGCCCAGGGTAAGCTATAATTCATGGTCCTGATTTGACGACACTGGTTATTACAATGGAGCAACTGCCGTCTGACCTCCGTAACCCTTTTTACAGGGAAACCCACAGGAGCATGAATGATCCGGGTGTGTTAGTGGCCAACACTGTCAGATTTTTCAGGCTGCCTATAGACATCTGACATAGCCTAACGACTGCCATCTACCGATAACAGCCGGGACCAATGGCTCAACGTGCCTTCCGAAGCATGGAGGAGGTCAAGATAGAAATGCCACTAATGGCGACCAATCCCAACATGGCCGCGTACTCGCCGTCGTCGTCGCTTGACGCGCACTATCGTTACGAACACGCGCGCCGCCCTAGGCTATCGAGCTCCTCGATTTCATTACTCGATCCTAAAAATATCTATTAGGTATCATCATTATATTTCCAAGAAACTTTACAACCAAACGGAGTTTTGATCAAAATAAGAGGTGTCTTATGCAAGCTTAACATAGGCCACGTCGCCATATCCCGCAATATCTGGCTCCTAATTCTCTCTCTCCTACTTCTATGATATTTCTGGTTTGCCTCTCAGCTACTTATGCTTTCGAGTACAAATTCAGCTATCCGACTATATATACACCAAAAGGTAGCTAAAGTACTTATATATGATGATGAATATTTCATGTGTGGTCTAATAGAGCCGTCAACGAGTTGTCGCCGGCAATCATTCATTGAGTGGGTCTTTGTATCAATACACCCTGTCATGCGAGTGATATAAACACTCAACCGGCAAGTCTCTGGCTATATTTCATATCATAAAGACCTTCTAATCCCAGCTTAGAGACTGGTTCCGCACGTGTTTCAGATTTAATAAGGTACACCAGTGTAATTAAAAATTATATACCTTTAAGTATGTTTAAACTCATTGTAAAATGATCGTAAAATTGACGTCACAAATATTGTTTGAAAAAAAATCCGAATTTTACACCATAGGAATATTTTTGTATACTCCTTTTTTACCATTTGCTCTCTGGAATTCTCCAGACCTTTGCAAAACGTGGGACAATAAAAATTAATTAAAGTTAACATAATATTCATACAAATAGGTACTTACTTGAAACCATTCTCCAAAATCTCCTTAGCAGTTAGCAATCAAGAGGAAGACCAGTTCTTGCAAGATACTGTCTACCTCGTGAGAAATAGAGACGTGCACAAGACTGATATGAATTACTGAATCTCTTTCAATCTATGACCTAATCGTCTTGTCTAAAATCAGTGGGTATCACAAAAACAGGCCACTCGCTGTCATATTAACCCAGTACACGCCGTCGGGACCACTTCAAACAAACCATAACTTCAATGGTATTCCCAAAATATTTCGCACAATAGTCGGAAAGTCGATTCCTCATTTTCTCTCTGTCACTGCCAATTTTTTCAGATTTTATATAAAGTATGTGTAAATGATTAAAAATATGATAATTATACCTGAAGTGGTTTTTCTCTGGTTCAACATTGAAACAAATACAAGACTTCATAGAAAGAAAAAACAATTGCGGAAAGAAGTGAAAGGTTTTTATTTTTCATATTTATTTACAAACCAGATAAAATTATTAATGATAAATATTCTTTCATTAATGTCTTTCACATTGTGAAATTGTTGTTTTCGTCTTGAATAATAAATTAAAACAGGTGTATTGAATCTTAGTTATTACCCAAAACACTTCCTTCTTATAAAATTGAAATGCTCGAGTTTCATGACCTCGTCTTAATTATGCGTTGAAGCCAAGAATAAAAACATTTTGACACTATATTATGATGTCTTGGCCCAAATATCAATTTAATCTCAGAGCGGATATTATCTACACAATAATAGATTTTACAGTTCTAAAACAAGATACTATCCTAGATTCAAATTAATTCAATATGATGTTACCTGAATATTGTTTTCTGACATAAATGTGTTTTACTGGACATACATTTCCTGTATGCGGAGGGTTTATCGATTATGTCATTTACTCTGAAATTCCCATATATTGACGATTATATACATATGATATATATAAACATACATCATACACACATTAAACATACATTTCCTGTATGCGGAGGGTTTTTCAATTACTATGTCATTTACTCTGAAATTCGTATATTGACTATTATATTTAGGATATAATTTTTCCGCTTTCGAGGTCGCTACATCAAATCGATATTAAGGTATAAACATGAAATACATATGACAATATCCTTATACAATACATATTATATTATCATTGGAAATTATATTATTGCTGGTGAAATTCGGTTTTAGGAAAGAAGTAAAAGAAAATATGTATATATCTCTTATAGACATCCACAAGGGAAACTTAACAATTTGGAATGACGCATACGACATCTTCTGATTCCTAACATTGGAAACATTTTGCTGCACGCAAGCACAGCCGCGGGCGATAGCTATACTACCTCCCATGTCACAGTTAAAGTGCTTGAAATAACTGGCTATTGCACCGCTAATTTCGTACATTTTCATCTCGTAACTGTCTGCATCGCTGCGTTGACTATTACTATTCTGTTATTATACATAGCATGGTGTCCAACATTTCGGATTTTTTAAATAATATTCATAAACAAAATCCAATTACAGATCCATCCGCGATAACAAACAAACATAAAAAAATAACTCTTCAACGGTAATTTATTTTTAAACGACTGATAATGAATTTTTTCGTAACAATGTATGAAAAAGTAATAATGTACAAAACAAATGAATGAAAAGCTTAGTAGGTATTTTAATAATATTGCAAATGAGCGTTGATATCTGTTACGAAACCCCGCGATTCCCTTAATCATACGTCATAATACATTACAGTAGCGATCTTTATTTTCACGTTCCATTATCAATCCTCTGCAGGGCCGGGATTATGTCGGCATAAGGGGTAAACTTAAAGTGCGAGCTTAATGACGTACCTAGATATGGATAGACAAACTAAACATTGGAATAGCGTGCCAAACATAAGACTTACTTTAGTGTATTTTGTGCAAAACGAAGTGAAAAAAAAACAGGAAATCGAGGCTAGGGGCAGGGCTTAGTAACGTTAAATTTAGGAAACACAAAATGAGAGTGAGAAAGAAAAACAGACTATCCCTTTGACTTACCTAAAATAAGAGAATCTTCTTTTTTTGTTTACTATTCATTTATTTACAAAGTATTTATGCACGTAAATTATATCTAGAAGAACATAGATAATAAAGACTTCAATTATAGACCAAAATTATAAAGTAAATATACAGAATTTGAAACCAATACAATCTATTATCATAACACGTTGAATCACGAAAAATCAAAACCAGTGAAAGTATTTCCGGCAGTGGTCGGTAAAGCTGTCGCGACGTATATAAAACATTGTAGCTCAATGAAAAACTGTAAATATTATAAAAATAGAAAATAAATGTTACGTTTCATAGTATATAGTAAGTAGTTGTCACACGAGTTCTCTATTTGTTTAAAAGATGCCTAATCTTTGTCCGGCGTTTTGCCAAATTGTATGATTTACAATAGGCCGGGTGGCGAGACACGTCCGGCGATTTAAATCAACGAGATTACAGAGATACACGAGTAAAAAAAATGTTCTTATTTTTAATACTTACTTATATATTACACTTCAAATTTCTTTAGGAAGTAGAGTAGTATGATACATCATAGAATGTTAAAACCACACTGGGAAAATTTGGCTGGTGAACGGCAGCTCCGTATAAGTAAGTAGGTGTTTTTTTTTTGTGTGTGTTTTACGTTTTTTTTTAATCTGTAGGTAATAGTTGCAAGATTTTTTAAAAAAAAAATAATGATACACTAATAGCGATTATATATCGTTTATTAAGAAGCCATCTCCAAAATAAACGTCAGTTAAGAACAGGGTTCTAAAAATTTCGACAAAATAAGGCTTCAACCTTGTATCAAACAAAATCTGGTGCCTAAGGTAAATTTTAAAACTTTCTACACACTATTTATTTTATGGCCGGCGCCAGCAGTCGGCTGCCGCGATGTCGGTGTTTTTTAAACTGTGTCAAACGTTTTTATTTGACTGGCTAATCTCAAAGGAATGCAGAAAAAGCGCAAGTCGCTATAGAGTTGATAGGACAATTATTGAATAAAGTACCCAAGTAGGTACAAATACTTCAAGTGCATGCGGCTTGAAGTATTTGTAAACCTGAAGCTAGAAGAATATAAATTGACAGAATGGTCAATAGTCTATTTTAAATAGTGACGCAAGACGAAGGGAATAATAAGTTAAAGAAAAAAAAGGCAGGCTGCTATCTTTTATGTACCTCATGCAGGAAAAACCAACGACAGCGTGGTTAAGCAGCTCCTAAAACTATTTTTTTTTTAATATGTCAGCTGCTGATATTTCCGGGCTCCCAGTAATTACTATTCAGTGAGATTACATAATTTTCATATGAACTCGGCCTAACAATGCACTTAATAGAAGCGCAGACGGCGCCTATCAATTTCACCAATGAATCAGATTGATGGTGAGCGATCCATGTTGACCTCACCTCGCCATGCTAACACTGATAATGTCAATAAATATCAAATTATTTTAGTAATTTTTATTAATTTCGTTGTTGTTAATGTTGTAACATACTGCGACCAAATCTCAGACCTTTTGAAAAAGGGAGAAAATAGAAGTACCCGAAATCGGCGAGCGTGTATGACGAGAGTAATGAGTGTGGAGGAAACGAGAGAGGTCTGATTGTAGCCAATGGAAATCTCTAAGTAGTATCTGTCTACCCCTACGGGAGACAGGCGTGATGATATGTATATGTATGTTAATGTTGTCGGTGTGTATCGTGATTACGTCCTCTAATGGTTTCTCCAAAGCCACGAGCCTGCTTTCTTGGTTTTTCTTTTCATAATCTACCAGCTTATTTGTATTCTGTTAATTTTGTGCAATAAAGTTATTACAAACAAACAAACGTTATATGCTTACTGGCAGATTGTTACGCGGTCTGTCTGCAACACTTCACATATCCGAACTAAATTTTGTTATTTACACACTAATTTCTGTCCACCATGGTGTGCTTAAGCACTGACCACTCACTGCAGTGTCAAAGGGCAAACCCAATGATGGACATAGATCTGCCCCTTAGCTTGACCGGTATATAGGTTACAAACTGACACTAGTTAGCTTGCGCTATTTTGACCACGGTAGATACTAGCTTTGATATCGTAATCGATGTCCCCGAATGTAATTAAATAAATAACGAAATTTTAATGTCCCAAGGATTAACTAGTTCGCACGCTTGACCAATGGTTGGCCCCAACCATAAGGGTTGGGGATCTATTGTGAATTTGTGTTGCAAGTTGCAAGCCATTTATGAACATAGATAATTAATTATACTAGCTAAGATGTAAGTAAGGGTAGAGTTTTTATATGTTAGTTGTGGCCTACATTTTTAGTCATTTGCTACATATTATCAAATTGAGACAGGGAATTGATTGATAGTTTTTTAAAAGCCGGGAAAAGTTGACAGAACCCCAAAGCTAATTTAAGTACGATACCTTCAAAACTAATTAATTTGTAATAACAGAAAATTGGTACCTACATCACACAACACGATACGTCATTATATCCGAACCAGCTGCAGTCGGATACTGTCTAAGTATAAACTAGTTTATATAAATGTTAGATTTTTTAATAAATAGGTTATATTAGTTTTCTAACCCATCAATGTCATGGTGGTGTCCCACCGACCCCTTTTCACCAGACGCGCAACCATCGGCCGTTCACCTAATGATCTCATCGTCCCAGAATAAAAATCACTCGTTTAGACCAATTGACTATGTTTATGGTTTATGGGCCGCTTTCTCAGGCGAACTGGACGTTCTACTTTGTCTAGGTAACATTTATCAGGTCAAGTCCTTCCGGGTCTATTTTTATACTTTTTTTAGATATAAGATAGCTCTGTGTCTGTACAATGCATTTAGGTATATCAGTAATAAAGTACCTACAGAAAAAAGACACACTAATAAAGTTCTCCTCGTCTTCGGCGTGACGTTGGCTTTAAAATTTTGTAAGCCTAAGACTGCTGCAAAAACCATAAAAAGTTTAATACCAAAGTTTCGCTCTCTACTTAATCACATTTACGTAACAGAATTTTGCCATATTTTTTTTCATTAGTTTCAAAAGCGTGATATTTTCCTATAAAATAAATACTTACTGCTAATACTTATGTTAATTGACTGCGTTTGTGAAAACTAACGACAGAAGCACATGTCTTGTTGCAGAATTTATACCTATCATACGAGACTTTTACCAAATTTCTCCATGATGTACTCCGCTAAACATGATAATCTTGATAATTGTCGGAATTAGTGCGGCAGCTATGATATCATGAGGCTCGCACTTTATACAATCGATTGTTGCCTTGCCGTCTGCCGTACAAAGAAAGAACATCAATTTGGAATACTAATTAATGGAGTTTCGTTTATCGAATACTTGATAATTTGGTGCCGGGAACAGTAACATCGAATAAAAGATACACATATGTATCGGAAACAGGTACCAGACAACAGACAGGTACATAACAACTTCTGTGTATTTTTTTCAAATATCCTCATACTATTTTTATACAAAAGAGTTATGGCTCATTCTTTGGTAAGCAGTTCAACTGGATGTTAACATTTTAATTTACTACTATATTTAGAATTTTGGGATAAAACAAAATGAATGACTTTATGAAATTCCCTTTTTAACGGTATACCTAGAAGGAAGTCAGGAAAGATTAGATGAGTACAAATTAAGGAAAAATTGGGGTCATCTCTTGTCAGGATATAATTTATCAGGTACGTTAGTAGGTATTAGTAATAGTACCTACTATTACTAATTCTGTGATATACGTTAAGTATGCTATCAATTCTTGTGACTGAGCTTAATGATTTACCTATATTTATATTAACCCATTATATTTAAATTACAATGATAAGGTATTGATTACTAAATATAATTTTTTGTTTTTAAAATATAGGCCATACTTGACTCAGACAAAATTGCTATTAGTCATGGTAATGAACAACCACATAAAATATTAAGATTGGCATCGTTATGCCACATTAAGATTGACGTTTGAAATTTATAATATTAGTTTTAAGTATAATATACTCAAGTAACATGTAGGTGCTATAATGTTCTTATGCTTATATGTTCGTTCGTTCGTTCGTTCGTTCGTTCGTTCGTTCGTTTGTTTGTTTGTATGTTTGTTTGAACGCTTATAACTTGAAAACTACTGGCCGGATTTGCAAAATTATTTTTGTATATGAAAGCCTGATTCTCGGGAAAGGGTAGGTATAGGCCATGATGGCGAGTGAAACCGCGGAGAACAGCTTGTATCCATACTAATATTATAAATGCGAAAGTCTGTCTGTCTGTCTGTCTGTCAGCTCTTCACGGCTAAACTGCTGGACCGATTGTGATGAAATTTGGAAGGAATGTAGTTAAAGACCTGAGGTCAAACATAGGCTACTTTTGGGCGCGATATAACCGAGTCCCACGCGGGGCGGAGCCGCGGGGAACAGCTAGTAATATATGTAGGGACAAATCACACAGATTGAGTTACCCTCAAAGTAAGTTCGAGACTTGTGATAAGGGATATTAACTCAACGATGCTATATCTTATAAAAAATACCTATATAGGTATAGATAAACATCCAAGACCCAGGCCAATCAGAAAAGATTATCTTTCATCTTGACCTGATCGGTGATCGAACCAGGTACCTCCTGAGTAGCGGCCAGGCATGTTAACCATTACGCTACGGAGGTTGTCACGAGAGCACATACTTTAAACTTACTGATATCTTTAATACAATACATTTGTATAAAGGTTTGTATAGTCGCAAATAAAATTCTACTTCTTTGTACTTCGTGACATAAACAAAACTGATCCTGATAGACTCCTATTTAGTATATAATTTTTTATCTACAATTTATTAACTCGTGTTTTAAGTTTTTGCTGTTTTTCATGATTATTTTTGGGTCCCGCCTAAAATAATTTTCAACATGTCACCATGAGATGAGGTGCGGACGCCAATACATCTCTATCACTCCTATCACTATAAACAAAACACGAGTTGCCATGCGACAGACTTCAAGAATCTACCAACGCGTAAAAATAAATCGTTTCATTAAACCAGACTCATCGTTTATTTTTAGGATAATAACAATAAAGATCAACCTTCGCCTTGCAAATCTTGTACTACGATGTGAAGTAGTCTACACGTCATACTTTGTACCAATACTAATGGTGTTTAACAAGTAAAACTTCGCCATGTTTACGCTATGAGCACGCAGAACACGCACGAAGCTTAGTCCGTGAACATATTTTGGAAAACTAATGCGTTTACGTTATCTACATACTTACGCCAAAACACTCGTCAAGTGTAGGATCTATTGAAAACCTAAAAATAATTGCGTTGAAGATTCACATTTAAACAGAGCCGCAATTTTTTTTAGTCCGGTGGTTAAAAACTGATAAAGAAACTTCACACAGCTTGGTAATATAGACATGGATTAATAATATATGTTATTTGTATGTTGCTGTTATTTATTTGAATGAAAAACATTTAGAGGTTTTTTCAATAACTGGCATTCGTTACGGCCACACCCCTTTCACCCTTGCAAATAAAAGCAAAAGCATCTTATGATGACAATCTGATAAAACCTCATTTCAGTGGGAACTTATATCCTCCGTCCGTAGTCAGTTTGATAACTGTATTTAAAAAAAATTAGCTAGTTTTTCTCGTGCTCTGAGACATGCAGTGGAGTAGAGGGAGAGTTTTCCGATATTTGAAGTATTCAAAAGTAGAAGTTTAGAGTTAGAGTTTAGAGTTTTAAAGCTTTATTTAATAATATACTACCAATTAAGCAAACGGGCTTAAAAGAATGAATCAAAGAATGGAGGAAGTTTAAAATAGTGACATCACCAGAATGCATCTTGGGACATATCAGCAAAGCACCTATAATATAATGAAGCATCTTGTTCTTTAGTTCTATAGATTTGTATTATACTGGGTGTCAAGAAGGTCAAGTTCGGAGAACCGGCCGTTTCCAGCCTGAAATGAAACTAAAACAACAAACATCGTGTGCGTTTCTGAGAATAATCCAGCATTCGATACAATCGGTGCTGTACCATACTGGGCGATCCGAATGAAGATTTAACTCAAGCAATATATTTAATCCCTACGTTTACTGTTTTTTCTCACGCGAATATAACTTCTAATGAGTAGTTCAAATCAAATTAGCTCTAGGTAGATCTAATTACTTCGTCAATACCGTTTATAAATGTAGGTACTGACACAGAATAGTTAAGGCTTTTAACTTTGTGCACACATACCGAACGCTGGAATTGTAATAAGGATTTAAAAATGCATTATAAGACTGTTTCTGCTAGGTGATAATTAATAGGTGATAATATAAAGAATAAGAAGCTTTAATTTTAGAAAATCAAGTAGATTTCCGCACAAAATATTCCATTTAATATATAAGGTGAATTTAAAACAACTGCAAATATTTTAAGGGCAGATTCAGATTATTAAAGTGAACAACTTTCCTAAATAAACTTATGTCGGAATACGAAAAAAATTTTTTGACCTCCCATACAAATTGAGAATCAGCTGATCTAGTTTAGTATGGAGAGTGAAAAATAAAATTTAATATTTCGATATAAGTTTATTTGGAAAAGTTGTTCAGTATAGTGGTCTGTATCTGCCCTTAAAATATTTGCAGTTGATTTGTATAGAAAGATAAAGGCAGATAATATCCATATCCATACTTCCATACTAATATTATAATTGCGAAAGTCTGTCTGTCTGTCTGTCTGTTACCTCTTCACGGCTAAACTGCTGGACCGATTGTGATGAAATTTGGTAGGGATGTTGTTAACGACCTGAGGTCAAACATAGGCTACTTTTGGGCACGATATAACCGAGTCCCACGCGGGCGGAGCCGCGGGCAACAGCTAGTACTTAATATAATTTCTGATCTCTACCTCTATGGTAGTCGTTTAAAAAACCATGACTGAACCCGAGAGGCGGTTCCGAAGAACTCTAACCTGATGACCTCAATGGTAGTACAAATATATGCTGTAAACTATTGTAGCGCGATTATAAATCATATTAGTAACTAATAATCACATAATAATATCGCTTAAAGTATACAACGATTGCCATTGAGAACAAGCTCTTTAAATTAATTATTGAGTTGCGGATAATTTGCGATGCCAAACGTCTTTGAATAACTAGAATCATTCCAATTTCGCACTTAAAGCTAGAGTATTTTATAATACGCCTGATTAGAGTATCAATATAGCTATAGAGCGCTATGCTTTTAACTCTATCATCTTAACCTTTCAGTCCAAATTGTATCCTCAGCTGGTTGCTTCGAAATCGAAGCCCAGTTTTCCTCTTCCGCTATGCTTAGGCGCTTAGGCCTACACGTAGGCAATATATAGTAAAGCTTCAATTATTATTAATTAGTACCTATTAGTAGTCATAGTATTGCTTGTGAATTTTAGAGGATATTTTTTATTATCAAAATAATTATTATAAGGTCACACACTCATGAAGACTTTTTTTTCACTGTCTCGACGTGATCCTGATTCCTTGTGGTCGGTTTTTCTTTATTTCATTAAGTACGGTGGTGTGTTTCGACACGTCATGTTCTTTATACTATATCAAAATTAACTTCTTATAATGGTGAAATTTCTAATTAAGTACAATTTTTCCTAAATTATATCCATGCGAAGTCCCGAAGTTTTATTGCGTAGAAAGCATCGCGTCGAAGAACAGTTTGTAAAATGTCAAAGTGTAATTGCGTGCGCTCTATTAAAAAAAAAATGTTTTTATGCCTAATAACACGACGAGGTGTCGCTTGCGCAATGTGTCCCTACGCTGGAGCTGTTGCATTATGCATGTCATTCACAAATTACCAATTACTGCCCGTTACTTTACTACGTTTACATAAAATAGTGATGTAAATTTATCAGCAATCCCATCGAGTTAGTGCTAGGATTAATTAAGCACCACTTGTCATGGTTACGAACCAGATTCGCACGCCTCTCTGCCTACTGAGAGACATATGATTAGTCAGTTTATTAAGTATGCATAATTAATAATTACAAAGGTGCCGCCTAATTATCTAAGTAAATTTAGCCGCTAAGTAAATAACACGTCTTTCAAGATTGCCTGAACTTTGCAAGTACAACTTAAATTTAAATTTATTTAAGTTATGCAATACCGGCGTAGGTATTTATTTCAAATATTCTGTGTTACTAGGTTGAACCTGGACACCTTAGTCCTTGGTGTCACTTTTTTTCGAAACTACTCTCGCCCTCTGCGGTTGTGTTTGTGTTTGTATCTATAACGAATGTCTGAACCACAGAATTATCTTTCTATCAGACTATCAGACGATTCAAGTCTGAAAAGTCCTTTTATACTTAAAGCAGTATATTTGACAATGATTTTATTAACCTATTATTTGTAGATAAGTACACATAATGACAATATAGAGTTGTGTACCTCGAAACTTTAAAAAAACTAACCAAAGAATTATTACGAAATATTCTTCTATCTTTTCAAGAGCTGTGCATCTTATGAAATATAATAATATTTCAAAGGAACCGCAGCTCTTACAACAAAACAACCAAACGAAAACGGTGTACACGAAAATGAGACGACTTATACAATGGAGTTTTTCCTCATGCACCACCTAAAAGGAAAGTGATCTATTCATAGACATTTTCGATAAATTTAAAAAGAAATGATTACTAAACGTCAACAATCCCCAATTCTATGCTTCCACACTTTCGCTTATTGTAATCAGTTCGTAAATATTTCATTTTCGATTCAATAAAGGTGACGCGACGGGTGTATATATTTTACAATGATTACTTTATTGCGGAGCTTTCCATTGTAAGTTACACTCGATCGCCTTACAAAGTAGAAGTGACAAAAAATATTTTAGTACTTAGTAAGTCCGCCTATTGTTCAGTTAAAAATTATCTATTCGGTCTCTAATCTTTCTCATCCTAGTGCTTTCACGATAGGATCCTCACCTCGAGCCGCTTTTCCACTTTTTCTTTTTTACTTCGCCCGGCCTTCGGCATCCTTGGTTCTGACCGCGACGACGTCGAGTCAGCACTTTTTGGGTTGCCCTTTATCTTTATAAGAGGTACTGGCGAAGGCGACATATTATCTATACCCATCTATTCAAATAAAAAACCTTTGATTATCTATAAAAACCTTATGGTTTTGTCCAGTTACTGACTCATCATACCACAATCCAAACCCGTAAAGATAAAAACTTAAAAATTCGAAAAGGTAATCATTATCATCGTATGCGTAATTTCTAAAAGAGTTCAAGAAACTAAACCCCTAACTACACTAACCTACAGTTTCTATGAAAATTATTTAATGTCTTATTTGATTGCAAATAAATTTAGAATAAATGGGTAAATTATAGCAATGAAAGCGGACTCTGGTCTCCGAATCAGTCAGATGAAGAAGCAAACGGGAAGGCGCTTAGATGAGAGAGGCTATTATATAGCAAAGGAACACTCACATACAGAATAGACAAGATTAAATAATATTATCATCATAAATAATAGTATAAGGTCGTATTCAAAATTTAGTCCTCTTATACGAGTGAAGCCGTATGTAAAGCTAGCTAGTATGTATTTGTATGAAGGGGAATCATAACGCAGGCAGTAATAAATTTGACCAAAGATAAAGGTAGCAATTTGGGATAAAAACAAACATTAACAACATACCCTGTAACTAATGAATAATATTAAATTACGACTACACGTAAGTATATAATAAAAACCCTTTTAAATCAGTCTTTATACTATCCCAAAAATAATAGTGTTTAGCTTTAACTATAAGTACCTACCTTTTTTTATGTTAACGGAGGGGAAATGCATTTACGCACAAAGTGTGGGACTCCTGAGCTGCTAGTCAGCCCAGACTACCCACTAAAACCCCTCCGGCGTTTCCGCACTTGGCCGTTGAGGGCGCCATGGGGTCGCGTTAGTATTCTACCACGACGCCCTCCAGCCTGGCCTTTCGGCCCCAACCAATGCGCTGGGCAAGAGCCCAGCGCTCCCTAACGATGGCCTCCCTCTGTGAAGTAATTATTCCACAGAAGGAGGCCCCCACCATCTACTAAAAGATGGGGGGAGTGCCCCACAGTTAGCAGGACATTGGCCGACAGTCAATAAGACCCCGAATATCAGGGAGTTATTAACTGCCGCCCAGGGTGCACCGTCCCAAATCACTTGTCAACCCGCTCTCTCACCGGATCCGTTTGGATCAAGCGAGAACGCAAAGTTTTCAAGTGACTGGGCACTCGAGGAGGTTTCCTGCACTTAGCACCCCATAAGTACCTACCTACTCTAACTACCCTACAGTATGCTACTTAGTTAATTACCTTAATGTCTTGCCTTAAATCATTGTTAATGGCAGTCTGTCCATCTTTCTTTTTATACGTCCATGCGTAGGAGATGCGACACCCACTGCGAAAATCAGACATTGGTGTACTTAGATACAATTTATCGATACGTCAATCATCCATTGTACTATTTTCTACTGCAAGCTAATTCATCTGATTGACATTTAAAACAATTGATGCGATGTTACGATTAGTAAAATATTTATTTCCTTTCACTTTATTATGTTAAACTAGGTCCTGGATATCTAGATTTATGTCCTTCTGAGATAATATCTCGTACAATACACGTACCTATATGACCTGTTTGTGAAGGCAATGCGTTGTGCAAGCTTATTCGCATAAAGTACGTGCATTGGTTTCAGAAGTTTTCAGTGCAACTGCAGCGAAGGTACTCATCACTTGAATGGCGAGTGTGGCGACGCATTGTGAATGAATATGCTAATGTAATGCAATTCAATATATTCTCTGACACTACTCCGTTATTCATCAAAGAATTGCTAAGGGCCTGTGCAGACGAACGACGAGCCGTCGTTGTAGTGCCGTGATACTTTTGTCGGTGAAATTATTTTGGTGCATTAGGCTTACTCTCACGCACGAGGCAAGTCTGCGTTTCTGTGTAGTAAATATTTTATTTTACTCAAAATATTTCGAGTACAACCCAACATTTGTTGATGTCTGTCACAAATGTAAGTCCGAGCGTGTAATTATTAACCGACTTAAAAAAAAGGAGGAGGTTGTCAATACGTCGGAATGTTTTTTTTTTATGTATGTTACCGGATTACAGGAAAACGGCTGGACCGTTATAAAAAAATTCTTTTTTTACAAACAACAAATTTAACTATACAATACCTTTTGCATTCTTTTAAGTAAAAAAGTATGAGATGTTTCTTTCTAGTATCTATATTTATATACTTTCACTAAAGGAGAACTAGTAACAGATAGGGACAAAAGTATAAATCAAAAAACTGTAATTCGAATGGAGTTTTCTAACTCACCAAATGATTAAGTACAAATATTTTCAAAATAAATGAGCAAGTAGCTCTAGTAGTCCTATAAAGCCTATCTTGTTACAACTACGACGTGTGTGGTCCTGTATAAAAACCACTTGGTATTCAGTGCACAAAGATTCTTTAGTGTAATCGCTGGGACTAACCTGGAACTTTAGATTTGTTTTAGATAGAGAATCTTTGTCAAATTTTGAATATTTTACTAACTTAAATAAACCTTTTTTTCTAGTTAACATAACTTTAATAACTCTTTGTTTGTATGGCCTAATGCGAAACGCCTGAAATAATGATGAGGACCCATACGACATAGGTAGTTATAGTTACTTAGTCACATTAAAAACGTGGTTATTAAGCGTACACAACCCATAAATACTACAAAACTTACTCAAATAACTTTATCGATTCAGTGCTGTAATTAAAAAGACCTGGTTAATCGAAAATTGGGTACCTAGATTTTTTATCTAAAAAAAAAACATTCGATTTATGTTTTTGATTTGTCTCCAAGGCATGGAACACGAGAGTGACGAGGTAATTTGGAAGTAATGGAGCGTATAATGTTGACGGGCGTGGGCTGGGACAACGACTCGCCCATCAACAAGACATACTCCATTGACCACGGCTAGCAGACCGATAGGGACTTGTGTTAGGAAAAATGTAATTACAATACAATCAGATTACGACTACTTTTATTAATTTTCTGTTGAAATACAAAATACTGATTGTATGCCGCTTCAATGAAATCGACAGGTGTGAAGGCCTTCAATGATCAATAGCGGACTTCTAGCCGCTGCGTTGTACTTATAGATACGATATGATTTTTTAGTAGAAAAATTAAACTCTTCCTTTAAAAATCCTGTAAGTAGTACTTTATGAATAGCAAAAGTGGTGTAATAGTATGAAATAAAAAAGCACATAACTCAGGATGAATGATCGTATTCAGTTGGGCTGTCTATTGATACTCGATAGGTCAAACTTCCGGCGACCCTGGCACGGCCAACACATCATTCATGCGAGCTACACTTGTATGCGGCAGATAAGCATCAAACAACGTAAAAGCTAATTGATTTCTCAATAGCAATGCAATGTTTTCATCAATGAAGGCAGGTCATTTGTTGACACGTCTCGTGATTTGTTTGACTTTATCGGCAAGCCATGGACACACGACTTGATTATCTAAATGACTATATTATTGCACGTAAGTGCTAAACAAACGCGTTAATTAATAAAACAAATTCTAGACGTGTGCTACATTTTCTTTTAGCACTATTAATGAGTAGGAACATCTAACTTAGTATTTGATTTAAATATTAACTAGCGACCCGCCCCGGCTTCGCATGGGCATAAAAACCTTTTTCTTAAATCACTCTTAGATATATTAAAAAAAACGAATTAAAATCAGTTGCGTAGTTTTAAAGATTTAAGCATACATAGGGATATAGGGAGAGAGTAAGAGACTTTGTTTTATACTATGTAGTGATTAGCACTTAATGAAATCAAGAATGCTTTTTGGTTAAATTTCGATGGTGTGAACAAACAGGTAAAAAGAAATGATCTAAGGTAAAAAGACATCTGCATAATTTCGTACATAAAAGTAAAATGTCGGTGAACATCATAATTTTATGATTCCTTAAATTGATTTATTATTTTAAGAAAATAAATAAATAGAGCCCGTTATTAGGGCTATAGCAAATCTTTTTTTTTTAATTAAAAGTCTGTTTTCGATAACGACTAGTACCTACGTAACTTTTTAGGCCAGCTCATCCGTTGACAAAAAGTTCCGTGACTCCTGCTTGACCCTGTTTCTTGCTTTTCTATTCCTTCGCCATTCTTACTTCGTTTTTCCATCACAATCTTATCGCACCTGTTTAACTACTCACAAATAAAAAATATTATGATCAAGGTATATATGTATTCAAATAATCATATGCAAGAGTTTGATGCTCGATAAATTGCCATGGTGCCACGCCTCCCTTTTGGAGCCTCTGCTTGAAGACGAACACAATTTGACATTCCGTAATTAATGGCTATTAAACTAATCTAATAATATCAGTTAAATTGATGATAAATCATGAATTAAATTACATCCAGCAGTCCAAACACTGTTGCCAACTACGTCATATACTATTTCAATAGCAATTATGTAAGTACATACTGCAATTTTAATAATGAAAATTCATCATTTATGTACATCCATTAAATTGTGCTAATGATGATCTTACGCAATACTGATAACTACTGTACGAATGTGTACTTCAGGGCATTACCTCTGCTATATATGAGTTAAAATGAACGTCGTGATAGCCAAATTAAATTTACTGACGTCATGAGGATTAATATGGAAGATTCAAATGTCATAACCTATGTAACGAGTTATATAGTACATTCGCCATCCAGTAAGGGCAGCCGAGGTCAGCGCAAACCAAAATCGGTGAAGTTTATAAGGATAAACAGGATATTAAAGCACTCTGGCTGAAAAAATAATAATACAAAACACTGCTCTTACATTTATTGAATTAATTCGGTAGGTACAGATGATAAAAAAATCTCTAATCTAACTAGCACGTGGCGTGGTGTCATTTTTTGCTTCGCGCGCTTGACTTACAGAAAAAAAAAAACATGTAAGTACCTGCGTGATACGATATCCAGAGACAATACACTATAAACATCATACTTACTCCGTGTTTTTATTAATGAGATCGTGATTGAGTTTGAAACAATGCTCATAGTTTCGAAGCTCGTAGGCTAAAAATGTATTGCCTATCTGATCAAAACCCGCCTTTGCCTTTGTTTTGTAAGGGTGCATGCTGCATGTTTTGTGTTTTATTTTTCTAGATGATTGTTGCATGCATTTTTAGTTAACAATTCACTCTTGGTACACTTATTAGTACCGATTCGAGCCTACCTAAAAATACCTCGCATCAATATTATCATGCTGCTACAAATACAAATAGGTAGGTATGCACTCTTCATTGAACCACAAAAAAATACAGAAACAACTTTGTTATGTACATATCCACTTCACATATATATTTAATTTGATTTCACCCCATGACGTAATAATACAGAATACAACTATGGTTAATGGTTGTAAGACGGATATAATAACCACTTCATTTGGCCGAACGCTAATAGACTTCTTCGCCGTCATAGAAGTAATCGTAATTTCAATGCTGGCAGCATTGACTTTGAGTGCTAGCAACAATAAAAAAAAAACTATTCTTGTTCTGTGAGTCTTTCGCGCGCTTCTCAATTTTATGGTGTATTTTAATATTTCGAGGTTCCGCTTTCGCTGAAGTGTTGTGTGTGTATTTCCAAAAGAACTAGACTCCTTACCCCTGGCTAGCAAGGAAAATAAACTGAAACAGCAGTCCTATGGTGAAATTGGTGAGACGAAAAAAGACGCAAGCTGAAGGCCCGCGTGGTTTAAAGGTACCGTCTTAAATCTTCTTACCATAATTGTGTTTGATTCGTTCGAGCCGGATCTTATTTTCAGTGTTAGTTGTGGGGTTTGATTTTCTGTATTGTTTTATTTCATTTCTCAAAATTTCCAATATTTCTTTCATATTTTTTAATTTCCAATATGGCCGAAGTAATTCGCCAAGATATTTTCGAACGAGAAGTAATTCTTGATGAATTACAACGCACATTGCAGTGCATCGATTCTGATGACATTCAATTTAAATCACGATCTAAAGATTTAACCGCTCAACAGAGGAGATTTCTCAAATTACAAACCAAAATCGAGAAATCTTTAATAAAATCCGATTCATTTGATAAAGAAGTGCAACTATCTATTCGCAACAATTTCAATGATTATTACTATGCAATAATGAGTCACCTCACTAAATTAAAGGAAGAGGATAGCGAAAAACGGAAAATGTCATGTAGTACTGCATACAATTCTGTTATTGAAACGCCTCCTACTAATAATTCATGTGCTAGTAGATTACCAACTTTACCTATGCCTAGTTTCTCGGGAGATATAACGAGCTGGTCTCCATTTTACAATTTGTTTCTTTCATTGGTTCATAACAAAAATACCTACACTAATACGGAGAAATTCCGATATTTGTTGCTTTCTTTAAAAGAAGAACCTTATAATCTAGTTAAATCTATCCCAATTACAGACGATAATTACCATGTTGCGTTAGATATTTTGATTTCACGTTACGACAATAAGCGTATTATTGCTACAAAACATCTTGAAAAAATATTAGATGTAAACAACTGTCCCGATAAGAATTTCCAAAGTTTAAGAAGTTTATTAAATATTTATCACGAGAACATTAAAGCATTGGAAGCTATGCAATTTCCCGTATCTCAATGGAATTTTATTTTAGTTACAATCATATTACGCAAAATTCCATCATCTATTCGTAGAAATTTCGAATTATCATTAACCAAACCATCCGATATTCCGGATATTGGTTACTTGATAAATTATTTAGAACGTGAACTGTCAGCAAACGAAGTCTCAACATGCTCGCAAAATAAAAATATTAATGTAGGTAACTCGCAATCCGCCGCGAGTCCGACGGCGGCAGCTCGGACGCGTAAGTCCAATGTGACGTTTGATACAAGACGTGCATTCGCGACAAACGTAAATTCAAACAATGAGTATAATTGCCTATGTTGTAGCGACAATCATACATTGTCGAATTGTGTTAAATTTCGTAATTTATCTCCGAGTGAGAGATATTCTTTCATACAAAATAAAAACATATGTTTTAATTGTTTACATGTTGGTCATGACGTAAGGGCATGTAGATCGAGTTTTTCTTGTAGGAATTGTTCTAAGCGACATCATACTTTAATTCATTTCGATAAATCTACACGTAATAGTTTATCAGTAGTCAAGGTCACGGATGGGAGTTTCACGGACAAAGGTGCGAACGAGATAGCACTACAGTCGAATAGCCAGCCGGTGGCAGAGGCCGCATCTCTTCCCGTTGTTAATTATTCGTGTGATAAGGTGATTTCACCGACTACGCATAATAGGAATATGGTGTTATTGAGTACAGCGTTAGTTTATATACATGTAGGGTCTCAAAAACATATGATACGCTGTATGATTGATACTGGGAGCCAGGCTTCATTTCTCCAGACTTCTTGCGTAGATCGTCTGGGTTTGCGACGTAATCATTCCAATGTTCCGATCTTCGGGATTAGCTCGGAGGTCGTGTATCCGCAAGGCGTAGTTTCGTGTTGTATCACTCCTACACAGACTGATCAACCGTTAATTTCAGTTAATGCTTTAATTTTACCTAATTTAATGTCGTACATGCCCCAAGTCGAGTTACCGTTTCACGATTGGCCTCATATTAAAAATCTTAATTTAGCTGATCCCAAGTTTTATTTTCCACAACCAGTGGAAATGATTTTAGGTGCAGATATCCTATCTCAAGTGTTGCTCGGTCATGTCATAGCGGGCCCTCCGGGCGCCCCCATGGCCATCAATAGTATCTTTGGTTATTTATTAATGGGTAATGTTTCTTTCAACCAAAATACTCCTTCTATTCAAGTGTGTCTCAGTTCTCTTAGCTCATCTTACGATGACGTCATGAACTTGAGACGTTTCTGGGAATTAGAGTCTCTTTCGGAAAAGAGAGTTTTCAGCGCCGACGAAGCCTTGTGTGAGTCTATTTTCGTGCAAAAACACAAACGCGACGAATCCGGTCGCTATGTTGCTCCCCTTCCATTCAAACCCAATTTACCCGACCTCGGCGAATCAAGAGGTATAGCGGTATCCAGATTTAAAAAATTAGAGTTTCGATTAGAACGTAATCCGCAGTTAAAGTTGGACTATCACGCATGCCTCCAGGAGTACCTAGATCTTGGGCACATGGAGCCTGTTGATATGTCTGTTTCTTCTTCTTCTCACACTTATTATCTTCCTCATCATTGTGTTGTTAAACCTTCGAGTACTTCCACACGTACACGTGTTGTCTACGACGGGGGATGCAAAACTTCAAACGGGGTATCATTAAATGATATATTACTCACTGGTCCCAAATTACATCAAGACATAGTAGATGTTTTATTGAGATTTCGAGTTCATGCCATTTCTCTCGTTGCGGATATCAAACAAATGTATCGAAATATTTTGGTGCAGCCTTCTGATTGTGATCTTCAACGCATTGTGTGCCGTAAATCTCCCATGGAACCTCTGTGTGACTATAGGTTGAAAACAGTTACTTTTGGTGTCAGCTCTTCTCCTTATTTAGCTCTTCGTACAATTCAACAGCTGTCCGAAGACGAGAAGGATAACTTTCCCTTGGGTTCACGGGTCCTAAAAGACCAGATCTTCGTGGACGATGTGGTCACCGGAGCAAGTGACGTCACTCGTGCATTATTGTTGCAACGAGAATTAATTGGTATTTGTTCATCAGCTGGTTTCGAACTACGTAAGTGGCAGAGTAACTCATCAGAGTTGTTATCGAAATTGGAGCCCTCAGACGCTCAGGGCGAGCGGCCTGACAATATTTCTTTTGCTGTTATGGAGGATGATAAAAAAGTTAAGGTTTTGGGTCTTCAGTGGAATCCAAAGTTGGATATTTTTTCTTTCAGTATTTCAGTTTCAAAAGGTTTAATTACGAAGAGATCTATTCTTTCACAAATAGCCAAAATCTACGATCCAATGGGGATTTTATCAGTTATCATAATTTATGCAAAAATTCTTATTCAAATGTTGTGGATCTCGGGAGTTGACTGGGACGAGCCCCCTCCTACCGAGATTGTCGACTCGTGGTCTTCTTTTCTTGATGAATTACCTTTATTAAAGGATTTTAAAATTCTACGTTTCATTTTCACAAAGGTCAGTTCAATCCAAATCCATGGATTTTCTGATGCTTCGGAGCGTGCTTATGCTGCGTGTGTATACGCACGGGTGACCGACACTAACAATCGTGTCAAAACTTTCTTATTGCTCGCGAAAACCCGAGTAGCCCCTCTTAAACCTATTCTTACTATACCACGCTTAGAATTATGTGCGGCAGTATTGTCGACACAGCTTATGGATAAAGTTTTACAGATTTACAGCCCATATTTCACATGTGAGCGGGTTTACGCGTGGACAGACTCTTCAATCGTTTTAGCGTGGCTTCGTTCACCACCACATGAATGGAAAATCTTCGTTTCAAATCGTACAAGTGAGATTTTATCCCGGTTTCCTGCTGATCATTGGAGACATGTGTCTTCATCTGATAATCCTGTAGATGCTCCCTCCAGGGGTATGCTTCCTTCAAAATTATTACAAAATCTTGATATGTGGTTACATGGACCCAAATGGTTGTGTCTTGAGGCTGACGCTTGGCCTGTTCAAAAATTAATACCTAAAGTTACAGAAGAAAAGCGTGATGTTTCTTTACCAATCGTACTTCAAACTGTCATCTCAGAGGGTCCAAACCTAACAGACTTTATTTCGAGATATTCCACTTTAGGAAAACTAGTGAGAGTTACAGCATTAATTTTTCGTTTTTACAATAAATGTAGGAATAAGCAGAAATCATATTCACAAAACATAAGTGTGCCTGAATTCAAATACTGTTTAAATCGTCTTATTTTTTTAGTTCAATATTCTAGTTTCGCGGAGGATATAACAAATATTTCACGGGGAAAACATCCCTCTGCAAAATTGCGTAGATTAAAACCCTTTCTCGATGGGAACGGTTACTTGCGTGTCGGCGGGCGGATTCATAATTCGTTTTTACCATTTGATTATAAGCATCAATTGATTTTACCTAAAAAACATCATTTTACCGATTTACTTATTGACAATGCTCACATCACCCACTTACACGCAGGTTCACAGTCCATTCAATATATTTTATTACAAGATTATTGGATATTATCCAGTAGAGATGCAATACGTGTTCGTATACATAAATGTATTCGTTGTTTTCGTGCTAAACCCATTCATCCACAGCCCTCGATGGGTATCTTACCAGCCGCTAGGGTGCGCCCCGAGCGAGCTTTTCTAAAAACTTCCGTGGATTTCGCGGGCCCGTTCTATGTTCGGGCTAATAAGGTTCGTAATGCAAAAATAACTAAGTGTTATGTTTCGGTGTTTGTATGTATGTCTGTAAAGGCCATACATCTCGAACTTGTTTCGGAGTTATCAACCGAGGGTTTTTTAGCTGCATTGCGGCGTTTTATTTCACGTAGAGGTCTATGTACTGACATTTATTCTGATTGTGGTCGAAATTTTATTGGATGCAATAATTATCTAAAAGAATTATATAACTTTCTACGTAATGATTCGGTGCAACGTACCCTTAATGAGAAAACGTTAGAGCAAGGCATCACGTGGCATTTCCAGCCAGCTTTCTCATCACATTTCGGAGGTCTGTTCGAATCAGGCGTTAAAAGTTTTAAGCATCATTTAAAGCGCGTTTTAGGAACTCAATCACAAACTTACGATGAGATGCACACATTATTGTGTCAAATTGAGGCAGTTTTAAACTCGCGCCCTCTTTGTATTTTGAGCGCAGATCCATCCGATCCGCTACCTTTAACTCCATCCCATTTCCTTGTAGGTGGACCTTTAACGGCCCTTCCTGATGTTTCACTTTCGAATGATAATCCCATGCGTTTAACTAGATGGCGTAGGATTCAACAATGCATCCAAATATTTTGGAAACGTTGGAGTCATGAATACTTACATGAAATTCAACAGAGAAATAAATGGTTTCATGATAGCGGTCCTAAAATTAGTGAAGGTATGATTGTTGTGGTAATAGATGACAATTTACCACCTTTACAATGGAGATTAGCACGTGTCCATGCGGTCCATCCGGGACCAGATAACATTATTCGTGTAGTTACCCTACAGATGGGTAAAAGTTTCGTGAAACGTTCGGTTGTAAAGGTATGTCCTTTACCTTTAGAATAATTTTAATTATTTACAAGTTAGTTTTTACTTTCGTTGCAGTTGTTGCGAATTTAGTTAGTTAAGCTTACCTAAGTTAAGAGTTTTTAAATCAACTCACATTTCGTTTAGTTAAAAATTGTTATCCTCATGGCGAGTTTTCCTATAAGATTTATTTCTTTTTAGTTTTTAAAGAATTGTATTCTTTCAAGGCGAGCGGTATGTTATGTACATATCCACTTCACATATATATTTAATTTGATTTCACCCCATGACGTAATAATACAGAATACAACTATGGTTAATGGTTGTAAGACGGATATAATAACCACTTCATTTGGCCGAACGCTAATAGACTTCTTCGCCGTCATAGAAGTAATCGTAATTTCAATGCTGGCAGCATTGACTTTGAGTGCTAGCAACAATAAAAAAAAAACTATTCTTGTTCTGTGAGTCTTTCGCGCGCTTCTCAATTTTATGGTGTATTTTAATATTTCGAGGTTCCGCTTTCGCTGAAGTGTTGTGTGTGTATTTCCAAAAGAACTAGACTCCTTACCCCTGGCTAGCAAGGAAAATAAACTGAAACAGCAGTCCTATGGTGAAATTGGTGAGACGAAAAAAGACGCAAGCTGAAGGCCCGCGTGGTTTAAAGGTACCGTCTTAAATCTTCTTACCAAACTTTAATCAAAAGACTGCTACCTAGGTAGTTTCTATAAAATATTGAGTACTTAGGTACTTAAATGCTGAAAAACAAGTACTTAATTAATAAAATCACATAATAAATGCTTAAATCATATAAACAGGAACTAAATATTAAAAATAATTTCAGCATTAAGGACCTAATTTGGATAATAGCTGTAGTTGGATGTACCTGAGAACGAATAAAATTGACCCAAAGACGACCTAGAATCGCCAGTTCTGGAGAAAAATGGTTGGAAGAGCCGACCCCAACTTAAACGGGAAAAAGGCCGGTAGAAGAATTAGTACCGGAATGTGTTGTGTCATCTTTTAGGTGGATATCCAGTCATAAATATAAGTTGATGTACAGGATTGAAACAATATATAAGGTGAATTTAAATTAACTCCAAATATTTTAAGGGCAGATTCAGACTACTAAACTGAACAACTTTCCCAAATAAACTTATGTCGAAATACGAAAAAAATTTTTTGACCTCCCATACAAATTAAGAATCAGCTGATCTAGTTTAGTATGGAGAGTGAAAAATAAAATTTCGTATTTCAATATAAGTTTATTTGGAAAAGTTGTTCAGTATAGTGGTCTGTATCTGACCTTAAAATATTTGCAGTTGATTTGTGTCCACCTTATATACTCGTACTTATAATAACAAAAAGGTAAGGTATAAGACACGGTGCTGATGCGTGCTCTACCTAATATAAAATCGCAGCTGACAACGTAGGTACTCGTGTATAATAAAATTGCTAGGAAATTCAGTAACAATTTGCTGAAATCGCATTTATTTCTTGCTAATGGTATGAACTACATAACTACATACCTTATATTTGCCAGTGAGCCGTGAACTAAATTGTCTGCAAACATAAAACAACCATCTCGTAAATTGCTCTTAATTTAGTCTAGGTAAATAATACTCGGTCTAGTCTGAGTTCTAGATACTACTGGACTCGTTAACGTCTGTTCACTATAACTTGCACAACATTCAGACTGAGGAATTTTAACCAAAATATATGCGAATATTGTCGTTTAATCGTTATTTATTGTGAATAAACCACTAGAGATTATTATGTGAGACCGCATTGGTGTGACCGATTTTAAGATTATCTCTGAAATTTCTGAATTCATCTTGTAAGTATTGTTTAGATAACGAACCAACTAGTAACTACTTATAGAACCAACAGTAACGTGTTGGTTTTAACGTGGTTGGTTTTGCTGCATGTAAGTTCTCGTGATAATTAACAAGAACATAGTATGTTCTTGATCATACTGTTTTACCTGTTATTATTCATTTAAGTGCTATAACAATGAGCCGTTTGCTTGGGACGGACATTTCTTCTTGCTTGAAAGGTCCACTTTGGTCCAGAGCTTGTCTCTTAGTATGTTTCTCCCAGAGTGTGATTAACCGATCAATGCTTTTTCTTATCAAATAAAAAAATACTTCTATATGGCTAAACTACACAGTTGAGCCCCTATATACTTTTAAAATTTAATTGTCGTTTTAAAAAGTAAGTTATACTCAATTGTTTTTTTTTTTACCTATTGTAAACCAGATACGATAAAACGTTGATATAAGTAGCTTAGGGTTTCAAACTGACATTGACTAAATAAAAGTTACTTTTGCACTTCATTTATTATTTCATATATTCCAAGATATAATTCAATTTGATAAAGTTAGAATTGACTTAGTTAACCAATTCAAACATCACATCGCTTTGTGAGCTTTCTCCCAATTAAACAACATAAAAATTATAAGCACGTATAAATCAATGAATTCAACAATGAGGTCGGGTGGCAATTCTATCTTATTTAGTAACTGTATAATTCGTAGTTTTTGGCTATAAGCACTAAATCAATTCAAACATTAGGCCATAAAATCAATTTGTTTTAAATAAAGAGATCTGTAATGACGCATCTGGTCAACTTTGAAACGTGACCATAACTTCATAATTAAAGACGAACACCTGCATTCTAAATTATTTTATACTAGCGACCCGCTCCGGCTTCGCATGGGCATAAAAACATTCCTCTTGAATCACTCTATCTATTAAAAAAAACCGCATCATAATCCGTTGCGTGGTTTTAAAGATTTAAGCATACAAAGGGACATAGGGACAGAGAAAGCGACTTTGTTTTATACTAGGTATATAGTGATAGTGATATAAATATACAGGCTTAAAGCAGAGTCATACGTAGATTGAGCTTACGCTAAAAAACTTAGAAAGGTATAAATTATATAATAAGATAAAAAATTATATTATCAACACGAAAAGAAGAGGAATAAAGATAATAGATAGTAGTAAGTAGGTACCATTCTTTGATTATTTATGTACCATTCTATGATGGTAAATCTTGAAAGTAATTTTTAGTTTTGAGTATCTAACGAAAATAGGTTATTAATAGATTCAGGCGTTACTTTGGGGTTGTGACACATGTTTCACTTCAAGGTGTGTGCAAACTAATGGTGGCAGGTATGCTAGGACTAATAGTAGTGAAGGGAAGCTATATACCGGCCGGCAGTAGGTTGCTCCTCCGTTGTCTCCTTCGAAACGTATGAGTAAAGACCTAAAAACCATGTAATGTAACGAGTTAACAAAGTATAGCAGAGGATACTCCTACAAAGCGGAAAAGCAATGGAATAAACCGGGATACCACTAAGGTGAACGAGAGAGTCACAGCCGTTCTTCGTCTTAAAATACCTAGCGAATTAGAGTTAATCCTACCTTGGCTTCAGTCTTGACATTTTTAAAATCAATATCCGGTTTCCCTGATTGGAGCCAAAGTAGGAGGGGAAAAGCAGAAATAATCCGAGAATTCCTGTTTAGGTACGCGCTTTCTGTGTTCTAATAAAGGCTTAATATAGAGTCAAGCAAGAAGTTCGCACAAAACTGTTTAGTTTAAGAAAGAAGCAAGAGCAGCAAAAATAAAGATGACGAATATGACAGCGGTCATTAAGAAGTACCCTTCCGATTCTAGTGGCGGCTGTCGAGGTGAATCCTGATGAGGCCTGGCGCCGACACTGCCTACTTATTTGTGTATGATATACTCGTAACTAATTATTTGTACGTGCCGACTACTCGGCGTTTTTATTCCACACGACGAAGTTAAAAAATACATCTATCATTGTCGAATCAGTGGAAAATCAAGTATGTAACATAGCGAGTAACACAGTAGGTAACACGCGAATATTATATTTTAGCTATAGTATTTCATATCTTGTCATTTAACTCGGAAAATATACGATTAATATTAATTTAATTCAACCTCATAAAACAATCCAAAAAATATTTCGCAATTGGCAAAATTATTTAGGTTTACGAGTAGTGCCGACGCGCAAACTCCCCTCAATCCAGTAACGATTTCTCGTATCTAATTTTACGATACAAATCCGTCCAGCGGAATAGATTTACGATTGTATGCATACAGAATACGGGTCGGCTATCGTCATGATGTCATTTATGTTTTATTGCCTACACATAATACAGCTGTTCGACGATTTCCCTAAGATTTGCATACGAATAGATCCCGCGATCTGTGCCCTTGCATTACATGGCAATATGGTACATAAATAACACATGGATCGGCTGATACCTACTTTTTTATGGGAAAGTATGTATAAATATGTAAAATAAGAAATTTATTCTCAGCTAAGTTATAGAGTAGGAATCTATTATGGTTTCAGGCCCCGGGAATACATTTTTCACATTTTTATTCTCTTATTTCCTATTTACGTTCTTTGGGAACTATCATCACTAGGCCGCATGTTTTTGTAACGCTACCCCTTATTCGATTTTCTTTCAACTATAAATTATTTGTCAATTTTTACTTCGCAAACCTTAGTCGAATTTGATTAGTAGCCAGAGACACGTCCGCTTTTCAGGTGAAGTCTGAAATTCTTAAATGTAGAGCCGAGCAATAAGTTTCTTAAGTTCACACAAAACTATTTACTAATTGCATTAACTTCTGACACATACTCCTGATGTATAACTAGTAATAACTTATGTCGGAAAGAGATAACTTGTGCTTTAACAAAGTAAGACATAGTTCTGCAACTGAATTTATGCTAGAGCACCAAACTATCTAATTACTCCATAACCACTGCTGTTTCTGCCTTAATAATGCTGAAGGCATACAGTTATGGGCGTAATGAACAATGGCTCCCTTAAATTGTCGCTATTACTCAGAGATTGTATAGTTGGTGACATCAGGACTGGCGCCGATTCGCACCAATTGTCCACAATTGTCTCGTGCTAGACTTGCAGTACGACGCACGTATAATTTACGACTGAAGTACTTAATAAAATCATGGCGAGCAAATAATTATATTGACTTTTATTGACTAAACGACATCGTAAAATTTATCGTAAGTTTTTACTAGCAGTTAACAATCAAGTTTGGGAACTTCTTAAGTGCATTTTATGTCGTGTACAAGAGAGGAGCAAATAGACGCATATAAGTTAAGGGCATCGTTCTCATCCATCAAGTTGTTTGCATCAATTAGCTTAAATTTTCAGTCGACTGCAAGACCGCAACGAAATTTGATACCGGCCATATTGTAACGAACGCATGCAAGTACAAGATGCAATCCCTTAATTGGAAGTGCACACATGTGACATGTCAACTTGTGGCCCTGATTTATTGATGATGCACAGATATAGATTTCTACTTCGGTTTGATATACATATTCTTGAAACTAATAAATCGAAGGATGAGTAGGGAAAACTAATTATATAATTAATCGGAAGTAAACAAAGGTACTTAACTTAAAATAAGATTGGCATTTATCACTAGGTACATAGTATAAAACAAAGTCGCTTTCTCTGTCCCTATGTGCCTTTGTATGCTTAAATCTTTAAAACTACGCAACGGATTTTGATGCGGTTTTTTTAATAGATAGAGTGATTCAAGAGGCAGGTTTTTATGTCCATGCGAAGCCCGGGCGGGTCGCTAGTATTATGTACTCGTATTGATTTAACATGACTTTGACACGAAAGGGAGAAGGTAAATGACCACATAAGCTATAAATATGAGTAAGTTTTATTTATATGCCCATAAATTGCTGTATTAATGCACCAATGAGCTTTAAAATTATATTTCTCTTTATTTCCATTGCACTTGTTTTGATGACGACGATCGGTAATAAACAATTGAAACAGAGGGTTCCGTAATAACTATATATGGTTATTTTTAACAATATAAAAGGAAGGAGGCAGGATATATTTGTAGCTAGAAGTGTATCTGTCTGTAATCATAGGCGCTACAGCTTCAGCACCCCTTAGAAAGATAGCACTCAGCACAGCCCTAGTTTTCGATAGAATTTGTTCAAAATTATATAGTAAGTAGTTATTATCTTAACATGATATCAGAAATATTGTCTATCTTTAAGTTCTTTTCAAAATGAAGTTTAATTCTTAAAATAGTAATAATCCCTCTTAGAGCCAAAGGTACAACAAATTATGAAAAAAGAATGCAGTAGAAATGAGGACTGGAATATGTGCGGTATTTGCCTGAGCGATAAAAAAAGAAAGACTGAAATAAGAAAAAGGTGTGGTGTGAATGAGGATGTAGTGACGAAGATCGAAAAAGGGATGTTGAGATGGTATGGCAAGTAGAGAGGATGGATGAAGGGAGACTGACAAAACATATACTTAGGTACAATTACTTACAAAGAAGAGTTGGCTGAGATAGTCGGGCAGGTTAAGCCTCGAAACATACTGTGATCAAAATGCAGTTCTCTTGAAAAAAAAGACATTAGGAATACTAGAGATCAGCAAGCGTATCACGAGGGTCATGTGACGAGTGTGGAGGAAGCAAGGGAGGTCTGTAAGGATAGGATGGAGGATGAAAATCTTTAGTCTGTCTTCTACTGCTAGATAGGCGTAATGATATGTATGTACCTATATAGTGCCAAAGGGCAATTTTAAGTTCGTCTATTTATAGGTACTTACCAAAGTATGCATCACACACTTACCTATTAAACACGTTAAAGATCATTGTTTACTACTAAAACTAAGTTTAAGTCTTACTCAAGATATTTTAAATTTGTATTGTTCTTAAAAATGAAATTATGAAATATAAGTGCGTTTGTTCTCCACTTGTTCCCATCTTAACATCAAAACTTTTCATTTCTGCAAAATAAATGATACGCATCTTCACGGAACCTTTATATTAGTGCGTCAGTTTAGTTCTCGAACTGCACAACGACGTTCGAAAATCCTTGCCTTATACCATAAACATTATTAAGGCAGGCATCAAAGCATCAACGATCCATAAAATATGATGGACGCTGGATGCACGATGGATCCTTTTTATGGCTAAGCAGGCGCCATTGCTCACATCATTGTTTTCGGAAAAAGTAAGATATAAAATTTTATACAGTTAGGTAAGTATCAGTTTCAAAAACTCAAAAAGCAAAATCTTAAAAAGCTTTCTGAAATAGATCTCATAGAATTTTTTTATGAAAACATTGTTCTGCTGCTGCAATATATTGACGACTTGACGACGATGCCGAGTCTGAATGAAACATACGGTGGGCGATTACCTTTGTTTATTTATAACAGCGAAAAATAGATCATATACTTACTAAGATTAGATTATTCTTTAAGAAAATATAATAAATTTTGCAATAGCAAGGAATTCCAGTACTTGCCGCTTACTAAAATTTATTGCTTAGTTCACCACAGTATTTCAATAGATTTTGATGTTGGTACTTAGTTTGAAAAACGGCAAATAAACCAGGATTCTTTGATGGTTAGCTGCTGGCTGGCGGCCAACTGCGGTTTCTGAATTAGAAGAAATGCACTGTATCTATTTGCATCGACAGTATTTGTATTTCTGTCTAAAGTCTAGAAACAGGCGTTGGAAAGTAAACTGTCGCTATGTCCGCGCTGTATTTAATTTCCAAAACTTAGGTTTTTTCGAGTGTTTGTGCATAATATTGGTGGTTTATTATTCGCAAAGTGTTCGTGAACAAGCGTGAGTGTTGGGAAGTGATACAGTGTCGATTACGTGACTTTTTATCTTTGTCACCAAAATCTCCATGATATAGCTAAGTGAAATTTTTCCACCGTTTCACTTAGCTATCTGACTCAGACTAGACTTACTTACTTGACTGGACTTGTCTATTGACTTGAATTTTTGACTCGACTGACTTAAGTAGGACTGAAGAAGATTAATAAATTCAAGAAAGGCCTTAAAGGACTAGATTCCATGGCCGTATAAACTATTCAAAAAAAAAAAAAAAAGAAACAGGCGTTGAAGTTGGATGAGAATCCACCAATCAATGCTTCACATAGATACAAATAAAATTAGTGACTGTTTGTCTTAATTTTGAAATCGTTTTAGAATAACCGCTTTCTACTATATGCATTTATGAGTGTACACATGGTAGGTACATAAACCGAAACAGCATTTTTTAAATTTTTGTTTGTCTGCCTGTTTGTTTCTTTCTACTAATAATCTCTAGAACGACTGGACAGATTCTTACGGGACTTTGATAGATATAGCTGAATTAATAATGAGTGACATAAAATAAATGAATTATGAATTATGAACTTTTTTTTTTTTGATAGTTTTTACGGCCATGGAATCTAGTCCTTTGAGGCCTATCTTGAATTTATTAATCTTCTTCAGTCCTACTTAAGTCAGTCGAGTCAAAAAGTCAAGTCAGTAATCAAGTCCAGTCAAGTAAGTAAGTCTAGTCAGAGTCAGATGGCTAAGTGAAGCGGTGGAAAAATTTCACTTAGCTATATCATGGAGATTTTGGTGACAAAGATAAAAAGTCACGTAATCGACACTGTACCACTTCCCAACACTCACGCTTGTTCACGAACACTTTGCGATTAATAATCCACCAATATTATGCACAAATACTCGAAAAAACCTAAGTTTTGTAAATTAAATACAGCGCCGACATATCGACAGTTTACTGTCCCTCCAAAAACTCCTAGTCATTAGGAGTTTTTGAACTAACTAACATAGACTAAATTGTTTTTTTTTTTTTTTTTGGAAACTGCGTACTGAACAATACTTGTTGTTAAATTCCACGCGGACGAAGTCGCGGGCACAGCTAGACTATAGTAACTAAGAAGTCTTCGTACCAGCTGCATTCGAGATTTGGTGCGTTTCGCCAATAAACAGTCAATTGATATCAGAACTGTAGGCCAATACATGAGCATTGGCATACAGTTCACAAATCCGAAAGTACCTAGGTAGGTAGACCTAAATACCTAAATAAAAATAAAATAATCAATTCCTCTTCATGACTCTTTGGCACTTTAGAATATTTGCCTTGGACACGGATGATAAAACTTCATAAAGGATCGCACGATATTTGCCGGTCAAGTCGACCGTAATGTTTCCTGGAAACTGGAAATGCAATAAAATTTGGCGGGTCGTCAAATCCGCGGTCGATCCTGCCGTTAGGCGACCGATGTGACCTACTTTTTATTATGGATAGTGCTGATGTACTAGGCAGCCCGACGCTGTGGGTTCACACAAAAATAACCAAGAGTTTAAAAATGCCTGCTCCCGTAGCCGCGATTGCTTGGAAACCGGAAGGTATTGCGAATTTTATTACCTAACCATCCACGGATCGGAATACAAAAATGTTCAACCTAAAAAAGCTACATTTAGCCAACAGCTTAATTCATTTATTTACTTATAGGTAACTTTCATATTATAGGACCACAAGTAGGACCAATATACAACTTCTCCCATGTGCTCTCCCAGTAAATCATTAGAAAAAACCTAAACCTATGGGAAAACAGAAAATTTGTGGTTGTCCTAAGTAATCTTACCTGAGTTACAGAACTGACAAGATGTAAGTAACTTTAGGTAAGTAAGTTAGTTATTCCCATTATATCCCAACTAATTATCCCAACTAATATATAAATGAGAAAGTGAGTTTGTATATTTGTTTGTATGTTTGTTTATTTGTTTGTAACCTCTAATTCAAATTCAATTTTTTTTATTTTCCATATAGAATATTCTTATCACTTATTGACGTCAATTGTGACTTAAGTATTTTAAGTTAACCACCACTTCCAAAGCGCAAGTAGAGAAGAAGTGGCGCCACAAACTCCACTGCAGCATTTTCTTCAAAAACGTCAATTCACAAAATTTGAGTCAAATCAGACGAGTTCACATTTTGAATATTTTTATAATCACAATAAGTTTATTATTAAATTATTAAATATTGAAGATTATTAAAATAGTTTAATAAAAATGTCAAGTAATAAAATATGTCATGATATAATAAAAATAATAATAATGTACTGAATGTACATATGATCAATTTTTAGCTATAGTTTGGAAGATTCCGCACCAAGCTTAAGTTACACATCCTTGTTATTGAGAAAATCATCTGCGCTATAATAGGCTTTTTTACAAAGTAAATTCTCTTCACCCTTTATCTACTAAACCAATCTGCTTCATACTTACGTACATACATACCTACATAGACTGCCAAAATCATTACTCTTCCTTTTGGTTTCGGCGTAGTCGGGTAAAAAAATATAGAGAAAATATTGCAACATTTTATAAGAAAATAGGTAAGTACTTAAATATTTGCGCATAGTCAAAGAATTAGTATAATTATAATAGGCATACATAGCTTTAATTATTTATGTACTAAGATTCAAAGAAATCTTAGGTTGCTTGACCCCGTGTATTTATTAAAAGCAATAACATTGATCCTAATTTTGCTCAATGTCAAAGAAAATATCTAATGTGCCAGTCAATGTTTGTTCGGTATTAAATCATCAAAATTAGCTCATAAAAAGTCACTCAAGCGAATAAACCAAAGAACAAACTTCTTTAGACTTTTCTGTTAATGATGTGATTTTTGTATTAACAAAAATAAAAGCTTAAAAGTGGCTTCGACATATTTTTTATTATTCATTCATCCATTCATTATCTCGCAATGCAAATGCAAAAAATAATACCGACGGAGTTATCATCATTAATTTCGTGTAGGTGATTCGGTCAATCGACCATGCATACCCTGGGGTCAGAGTAGTCCTGTGCTATTACTAATTCTGTGCCTGTGTGTCTTCGGGTTACAGTGGAGTGGAGTTTATGCTGCAGTGGAGTTTGTGGCGCAGCTTCTTCTCCACTTGCGCTTTGGAAGTGGTGGTAAACTTAAGAAATGTAAGTAATGATTAACGTCATTAAGTGATAAGAATATCCTATATTGAGAATAAACAATTTGAATTTGATTTGAATTCGAATTTGAATTTGAATAACGTTTGTGTTTAACATTATCTGCATCTTTCATGGCGTAAATGTCGGAGAACTAATTAAGTATCCATCTACTTTTAGGATCTAGTACCTTAGTATTTTTAAGAATCTAACTAATTAAATTGCTGTCCACTGCGCTAGCAAAAACTGACGGTATAGGGGTTACCTTCGCTTGGAGTAATAGAGTTTTGGGGGGTTACTACCGTCTCTTAAAACCATGCAGATCCATTGAGTAATGGGGATGTCGCCTTAAATCTTTAGTTCATCATGGTTTTACGAGACGGTAGTAACCCCTCTGGTGGCCTACTATCATTTACAAAAACCATGCAAGTTCTAGTGAGTAAGCGAGACAGCGTGATACATGATGTAAGGCGATATCTTCCTTACTCACTGGATTTTGCATGCTTTTAAGAGATGATAGTAGGCCACCAGGTCCCTTACTACCATCTCTTAAAACCATGCAAGATCCAGTGAGTAAGCGAGACAGCGGGATGAAGAAAATTAATAAATTCAAAAAAGGCCTTAAAGGACTAGTTTTCATAACCGTAAAAAGTTAAAAAAATTAAATAAAAATAATGTGAGGTGAGGTCTGACTACGTGCGCCAGCGTGCGCCGAACTTATCTTTGCCTTGATTAAGATTAAATAAAAAAAAATATTGTCTATGTCTATGTGATATGTTTTGGTTTTCCAACATTAACGCGTTCTGATTGGACCGTTCTTTATTGCATCATTATTATTAAAGCGTTGATTGGTTCTTTTATTATGTGAACAACATTTTGACCAATACGAAAGCAGAATGTAAACGGAAACAGACCATGTGCTAACATGGCGATTTTATATCATTCTTCGCTAGTCGTTTGATATTATTGCGTGGCTGATATGGGAATTTCCTATAATAGGCCAGTATTTATTGTTTTTGACATATTTTCTTTGTTTTATGAAAAATAATCAAATTGCGCAAGGATGAGTGTAGATGCGTATGGTCCGAGCTCTCAAACGCTTACGTTTCTAGACACTGAGGAGGCTGATCTTATCGGAGCTGATACTCAAGGATCAGAATTTGAGTTCACCGACTTTACTCTTCCCTCTCAGAGCCAGACTCAGACATCTCAGCATGATCATGGTCTTACAGCTTCCAATCAGGTGAGTTTTGAAGTTCCAAATTGTGACTTTGTTTGTCATAACCTTCTCGTGGCTCAACGAATACATTATTAAACCCAAATTTTAAATCACCAGGTTAACGGTTTGGGGCGTTCGGAATTGAATTCTAAAGTCTCCAGCGTGACAAATGCTATAGCAGAGTTGCAATTTGAGGAAGAAGATGAAGCTCTATACAGCAGCAAAGAGCTACCAGACCATGCTTGCAAATATTGTGGAATTCATGACCCTGCCACGGTTGTCATGTGCAACATATGCAATAAGTGGTGAGTTATCTATAATCTAGGCTAGTTGGGTTATTATGTGAAAACAAACACTTGAATACTTGTAACATATGACTCACCAATCAACATGTTTATTTAGTTGTCACACTTTCATATTTTTCATATGGGTTCTTTTGTGTGATATTCTAGATTTACAGTTTGTTGTAGAGATTGAGAAGACAAAATATAGTTACTTTTTTTATGTAGGAAACATAAATTATGTCCCTATTAAAATTATGTAATTTCTATGAACTGATTTTTTGTACACATAATACTAGCAATGCCCTGCAGCTTCACCAACATGTGATATGTCTATCTTCTTTATCCCAGCATGTTTTCCAGTTTTATACATAGCTCACTCTTTAAGCCCTTAGTATGCATAATAGATGGAGTATGTTGGCACTCATTAAAGTGATTTCTGTCTGATCACCATATAGGTAAACTAGATCTATGAACCTACGAATTGATCTACCTAATGCAAAAATTATTTGTGTCAATCCACCTAATAGTTGCAAAGTATTTTAACAAGCAAACTTTGTGTTATGTTTGTATACATACCTATCACTATGTGTATTTGACTATGTTTGAGGTTCTGCAACGGACGTGGTAATACCTCTGGATCGCACATCATCAATCATCTGGTCCGTGCCAAACACAAGGAGGCAGCATTGCACCGCGACGGACCCCTTGGAGAGACCCTACTAGAATGCTACTCCTGTGGTGCTCGGAATGTGTTTGTCCTTGGTTTTATTCCTGCCAAGGCTGATTCTGTTGTTGTGTTACTATGCCGGTATGTAATGAATATCACACATTAATAATTGACATCATTTTTGGCACCTTCTAGTTCTTAGTTACATATTAATACTTTGTTAATTTGTTTTCCATTATCATATTTAAGAGCAAATCTCAAAAATTGCATGCAAGTGTACTTCAGACTATTCTTTGTGGTTTTTAGTTGCATAAGAAATACCAATGTCTTTTATAAAAAAAAAAACTGTCCTACTTATTATAATACAATTTTATTATCTTGTTCTATTTTAGCCAACCATGTGCAGCTCAAAGTTCTTTGAAAGACATGAACTGGGATCAGGAGCAATGGAAACCTTTGATCTGTAAGTTCTACTTGAAAATCAAATACCTATGTACATAAAAAGATAAGATTGAATACTCACATGTTAAATAATAGTTCTTAGGTTATTTACCTCTGTTATATAATGAAACAACATTAACTTAAAAAAATGGCCCAAACTAAATCTTAACCTCCAATAATAAGAATCTCCATTTACGCTGGCTTGTTCTACTTCTACCTAGCACCTTCTACTGTACCTTCTTAACTCTGTTAATCCAGCTATATTTAAGACAACGGACCGAACAGTTCACTTAGCTATCTCACAAAATATATTTTACTGTTATTCAATAGACCCATTTGTTGACATTCTTAAAAATTTGAATGAGAGAGAGAAGTCTGATGTATCAGTTTTACCATTGATTCTTTCCTAAATAAGAGATGGGCTAGCATTGTTTCAGGCTCTATAAACTTTTTACCTTTAAGCTTTGTCTTTTCCTAAAATATTTAATGATATATTTTAATTGAGATAAAAGGACATATTTTTGTATTTACAGCTGACCGCGCCTTCTTGTCCTGGTTGGTGAAGGTTCCTTCTGAAGCTGAGCAGATGAGAGCTCGTCAGGTATGTTAATCCTACTACAGAAAATAAAAGTAAAAGATGTTCCACTCTTTTTATAAATGAAATTAAATAGATGTTACTATGTTAAATAGATTGATCTGATTGTCATGATATGATCATTCCTATCTTCCAGGATAATAATTATCTGTCATAAATATGTAAAATCAACTGGCAAATTTTGTCTTGGACTAAATATTTTTTTTAATAATAATATCTTTATTGAGTGATAAGAAAATACATTTTACACAATCCAACTTCCTATGTATCCTTAACTTCTTATAAATAACTAAAAATAAAAAAATATAATTTGTATAGTCTCTGTAAGTCGTAACATCATGGTAATGTGCCCAAAAGGCTGGCAGTATTAAATTTTAATTTAACTCTGTTTGATACTTGGTTAAGTAATCTATAATATATATTTCCTTTTTATTGTGGCATAAATGTATTCTCAAATCAATAAGCAATCAATTGAATATATGCTTAATATACTTATATAAAAATAAAACAGTCTTAAAGAAATAATTAAAAGTGCAAGTCACTTCCATTGATCATATTTATTGCAGTTTTGTTTTATTTTTATGGAAAAATCTTCCTTTAATTGCAAGAAAAAGTGATGACATAAGTCCCATGTCCATTTTACGACATTATACTCTATTCCAGGTAACTCCACAACAAATAGGGCGTCTGGAAGAACTATGGCGCGACAACGTTGACGCGACGTTCCAGGACTTGGAGAAACCTGGTGTGGACGAGGAACCTCAGCAGGTGTTGTTAAGGTATTTGTTTGACATAATTTAGTTATAGGCCAATGAGAAATTTTGATGTGTTTTGTTTGTGTGAATTTAATAGCTATACTTTCAACTCTTTTCATTTACTTGACTTGAAAAATGATGAATATTTCATGAATAGCTGTCCAATCCAATGCATTTATATCTACTTCAATGGATTGAACCATTTTCCCTTGATGAATGATGTCTATTTAACATTTTAAAGCTATTTTCTACTAGCCTTTTCATGCTAATACAGCATTCAATTATTTATGATTGGAATTAAAAAAAAAATACAATTTCCAGATATGAAGATGGGTACCAATATCAAAACATCTTTGGCCCTCTTGTGAAACTAGAGGCAGATTACGACAAACGTCTAAAGGAGTCCCAAACACAGGAAGGCATTGAAGTGCGTTGGGATGTGGGTCTCAACAAGAAAACCATTGCATATTTCACTCTTGCCAAGACAGACAGCGATATGAAGCTCATGCATGGAGATGAATTGAGATTGAGGTATGTTTTGTTTTTTTCGTCATTTTATGATGCCGGCCATCTTGGATTTGAAATTCATAAAATAATTTGTTTGCAAATTGTCATAATATATAGTATTCTACAACACAAGCCCTTTTATTTGATACCTATATTGGTTGCGAAAAAATATGTTATTCCTCCTAATTAATTTTCCTTACAAGCAAATAAAACTAAAATCCAAATCCATTTGCGAGCTACGATGATACACACACTGGAACAGACAGACAACCTTCTGATTACTGTGCCGTAAACTGTTTATTTTTCGGTCTCGACTGTAATAAACTATTGTTGTTTTTTTAATAGCCTTTATTGTCCCACTTTTGGGCAAAGGCTTCTCCTCTTATTTTCCACGTGTCTCGGTCACTCGCCGCTTTTTTATTAAGTAATGTATTATTATAATTTATATAGATACGTGGGCGAGCTGCACAAGGCGTGGGCGGGCGTGGGCCACGTCATCAAGGTGCCCGACAACTACGGCGACGACGTGGGGCTCGAGCTCAAGAGCGGCGCCGGCGCTCCGCTCGACTGCACCTCCAACTTCAACGTCGACTTTATATGGAAGAGCACCAGCTTTGACAGGTAGCTAGCTCTCTCACTCTCTCTAATCTTAGCAATTTTTCGGTTGGATCCTGCCTCTACTACCACACTTGGCTATTCGCGTATTTGCCAAAATATTTGCCGAATAGACAAAGTAAGCAAATAACGCAAAAGTTTTGGCAAATATACCGTCCACACATGGTCAAGTAGGCAAATATTCGTATCAAATAGCCAAGTGCGGTAGTAGCATTAGCTTATAAGCCTAGAAAGTAAAACCATAGAGTAAGAATCGACAAACAAATGAGTAAGTTTGCCCAGAGAAACTATAGCAAAATTTTAAATGAAAACAAAAAATTACCAAAAACTTAACCTGATCAAAGTTTCTATGAGGTGTTTCCTTTTTTTTACAAATATCACTGCATGGTAGGATCAACTTTTGTACAGTACAAAATTTGTTTAGCATCACAGACTACTGTTTTAATAAAAAAAAAAAAAAATATCAAAATATACAAATAAATTTATTTAAAAAAATAAAACTCTTTAAAATATTCACAACAAATTGCTCATTATATTTGAAATATACATACTAAATAACAATCCCCATTGTTTCAGAATGCAACTGGCCCTCCGCAAGTTTGCAGTAGACGACTCATCAGTATCGGGCTACATCTACCGGCGATTGCTCGGACATGAAGTGGAGGATGTCTTGTTCCGAGTGCACCTCCCCAAACACTTCAGCGCGCCCAACCTGCCTGACCTCAACCGATCACAGGTACACTTGTCAATCGACCCTACACCCTGTCTTACAATAAAATATTAAACATTTTAGCTTCCGAGCTCGAGAAGTGTTTCCTGCTTTTTCTCATCCACTTCATATAGACCTTGGCATTTTTGGTCGTGAAGTATGTTTTACGCGCACTTCATCCAATGCCACAATTAACTATTGGTCTAAATTCAGTACCTAGGTCAAATTTTGAGCAAGTGAAACTTCTTTCACTTGCTCAAAATTTTGCCTTCGCAAAAGAGAAATAACAGTTGTTTAGAATAATGTGACGCGGCATCTATATTTATTCTAATTATCTTTGTTATAGGTCTATGCTGTAAAGCACGCACTCCAACGTCCATTATCACTCATCCAAGGTCCACCAGGGACAGGAAAAACTGTGACATCAGCCACCATCGTGTACCAACTTGTGAGGCAAAATGGAGGCCCCGTTCTCGTCTGCGCGCCTTCCAACACGGCAGTAGATCAACTCACCGAGAAGATACACAGAACTGGATTAAAAGTCGTCAGGTTGTGCGCCAAATCTCGTGAAGCTATGGAGTCGTCAGTTTCGTTCTTAGCTTTACACGAACAAGCAAGAGTACTAGGCTCTGCCGATAGTGAACTACGTAAATTGACTAGACTCAAGGAAGAAGCTGGAGAATTGTCAGCTGCTGATGAAAGGAGATACCGAGCTTTACGACGCGCCGCCGAAAGACGTTTGTTAGACGCCGCCGACGTTGTTTGTACGACGTGTGTGGGCGCTGGGGATCCGAGAGTGGCTCGAATGAGATTTCAATCTATCCTTATTGACGAGGGAATGCAGTCTACTGAACCGGAATGCATGGTGCCGGTCGTACTGGGAGCTAGACAACTTATCCTCGTAGGTGATCATTGCCAGTTGGGTCCGGTTGTTATGTGCAAGAAAGCTGCAAAAGCTGGTCTAAGTCAAAGTCTTTTTGAACGCTTGGTCGTTCTTGGCATCCGTCCATTCCGCCTTGAAGTTCAATATCGTATGCACCCTGAGTTGTCCCGTTTTCCCTCTGATTTCTTCTATGAAGGTTCTCTCCAAAATGGAGTTAGTGCAGAAGAGAGGCGCCTGCTCAAAATTGATTTCCCATGGCCGAGACCCGATCGCCCAATGTTCTTCTATGTGACGCAAGGCCAGGAAGAGATCGCTGGTTCTGGAACATCTTACTTGAACAGAACGGAAGCTGCTAATGTTGAAAAGCTAACAACGCGGTTTTTGAAAGCTGGCGTGCGTCCCGAGCAGATCGGAATCATCACTCCCTATGAAGGACAACGGTCGTATCTCGTGCAGCACATGCAATACCAGGGAAGTTTACATGCTAAACTGTATCAAGAAATCGAAGTGGCCAGCGTCGACGCGTTCCAAGGCAGAGAAAAGGACATCATCATCATGTCGTGCGTACGGTCAAACGAACACCAAGGAATCGGATTCCTGAGCGACCCTCGCCGGTTGAACGTCGCGCTCACTCGCGCCAAGTACGGGCTCATCGTCGTCGGCAACCCGAAAGTGCTCAGCAAGCAGCCGCTATGGAATCACCTGCTCGCGTTCTACAAAGAGCGCAGAGTCCTGACCGAGGGTCCGCTGTCTAATCTGAAAGAGTCGGCGATACAGTTCGCGAAGCCGAAAAAGCTGGTGAACGCGCAAAATCCGGGGTCGCACTTCATGTCGACGTCGATGTTCGACGCCCGCGAGGCGATGGTCCCCGGGTCGGTGTACGACCGCGCGCGGCCGCCGCGCGACCCGCTGGCGTACGTCGGGCCCGAGCGCGCGGCCATGCTGCACGCGGCGGTGCCGGCGGCGGCGTTCGCGCGGCGCGGGCCGCTCGGCGCGGGCGCGGGCGCGGCGCAGCGGCGGCGGCCGGCGCGGCTGTCGCAGGAGCCGCTGTCGCAGCCGGCGGCGGCGCTGTCGCTGTCGCAGGGCGCCTCGCAGCCCGACTTCAGCCAGGAGTCGGCGGCGGCGGACTGCCCGTCGCAGCCGGACGGGCTGCTGTCGCAGGACTCCACGTTCCAGGGCGGGTTCCGCGCGCGCTGCAGCCAGTACTGAGCTGACCGGCTGACCGGCTGACCGGCTGACCGCCCCCGAGCTCGTGCTCCGCCCCGGACGTGCGCCGCCCCGCGAGCCGCGCCGCACCGCCACCGCGCCACCGCGCCTCGCAACACAAGAGGTAAATTCATCGTATATGTTACAGGGATAGAAAAACGTAGTTTAACATGACTTCTGTGGGCCGCAAATTGATGTCTGACCGTTTGGAAACTAAAGAAGCGTGTACTACAAATATTTAATGTCCGTAGATTCCGTGATCATTTTACTTAACAATAGAATCTGGGATTATTACACAATTTTTATCATATGCATTCAAATAGAATCTGGTTACAGGCTACAATTAAAATTCATCGAATACAAAAAATGGATGTCAAATATTGTCATTTCAGAAATTATCATATCTATCAACAGCAAGTGAAGATTCCATTAAAAAAGTTGAATCTTTTTTTTTACTGCAATAAGCGTTGTAAATTAATTCAGAACTACTTATTAAAAATAATTAAATTGAAAATTGTAACCCTTGTCATTTGCATTGGATCTCTAAATCTACATTGTTTTTCGTTCCATTTCCCAGTTATAAATTACTTTTTATTATTTTACTGAATTCATAAACAAAGCCAAAAGCAAGTACATCTTTTATTTATTAGGTTGAAATATACGTATTCTTACATCATACATTTCTTAACATAGGGTTCAAAATGTCTCCATTTATCATTGAGATATCAGTGTCAGATCTAAACTGGTAGAAATAATGTTTAACGTAAAGGACTTCTTCATTGTTTTTCCTTCTCATAAATGTGTAATTCAGATACAATTTTAGTACTAGTGAATTTTTTTTAATTTTATAGATTACTTGTTAAATAATATAACTAGGGCCTTGTTTCACCCATGGAAATAATAAGTACAAGATTTATTAAACTTAAATTGTCAGTGATAGATGATAATTCACGCAAAAACCAATATATTTAGCGATTCAAAAAAAATAGAAGTGTCAACGAAAAAGTGATATTAATGAAATAAATACAACACGGTCGCATTAACTCGAGACCTGGTTCTGAATTCGATAGATCTTAATTCTATGTAATACTTGTCAAAAAAATTTCAACGGAGTCCTGAGTTAATTTGACAGAGTTGTAATTGTCTGTGTCAAGTTTCGTTAACCAAAATGTGACAAACTTTTCTATGCGTGATACTATGTATGGAAAAAACCTGTAGTTACTTGCATCCTGACTGCACAGGGTAGACAATGTCTAACCATCTTAATAATAAGCACACCACTGACCGACAAGTATTCTTAAAATACTTGATGAAGTGTTTCTTTTTATATAATATTGGGCAGGCAAACAAGCATGCGACCCACTTGATGGAAAGCGGTTACTGCAACCTATTGACGCTTGCAAATCTTGCAATACCAAATAGTTCTCTAAAATATCCAAAAATCTTTTAACATTTACCACTGTATTCATGACTACGACTATGTTACAAAAATGAAAAAGGGATTGTACCTTTGGCTATTACCTTATAATTTATGTAATTAATGTTTATGTAAGAACTATAATTTGGTGCAATAAAATGTATTGTATTGTATGCATATTTTTTGTTTAAATATCTATTTGAAAGTAATGAAATAAATCACGAAGATAACTGCAAAGCTTTCCAAGATATGATTAAATTAAAATCAGGGTGTCGATTCTGCTAACGTTAAATCACAATCGTGTCAAAATAGTGTTTCAATGGTAGTGCTTTTTTACACACTAGTTACAAGAAATGTATATATTTTTTTATATCACTTCTGATGATCACACCACACACTAAATTCACATCACATCATACTGTCATAACTCTTGTAAATAGTGTGTAAAAAGCACTACTATTGAAACACTATTTTGATACGATTTTGTCTTAACGTTAGCAGAATCGACGCCCAGATGTTCGGGAAAGTCTAATAACACACCATACTAAACAGAAAACGGACATTGACATTTTTGAAATAGAGTATCCCATAAACAAAAAAAGAACTGCCCAATATTAAAATTTCAGACAGATTTAAAACTGCATACATAATATTCCTACATAATTATGTGTGTTTAATTTTGAATATATACATATAGGTCGCGTCATATAAAAAGAACGCTGGCTGTTGAGCTGCGCCGTAGGAGATTTATCGATGTATGCGGTGAGCGCGGTGCGGGGGCGGGTGTCGTTCGGCGCACGCGATTGGTTCGTTGGCTCCCCGTGTTGCGCAAGTTTACCCACTCCTCTCTCCTCAAGCGTTCTTTTTATACGACGCGACATGTAATATTCACTATGGATTATTATATTGTGACGACAATCAATGTTGACATAATTGACTGAATGTTGGTGTGGTCTTCTGTATAAAGCCACGTACCCACTTGGCGACATTGGTCGACCGACCGACCGACGACATCTTGTCGCCGTACACAGCAGTTAAGTGGACATGTCGGACGAAGTGTGACATCTTCCGGGACAAGTCGCATGGCACTTCTATGGGTACGCGGCTTTAACTAGGTATGTAAAGCGTTCTGAAATCTTTCAATCAATCAATCAAATTCTTTATTTGGGTATGTGGGTACAAGGTATCTTTCAACATTTTCTGTCCTTATGCATTGTTGTCTTGTATTATACAGCAAAACCTTCATCTATTTGGATACCTATTTTACTGGCTAGCTTGTCTTTAGTTGTGGAAAATACTGAAGACGCAGGATTTATAAAAATGAATTTATAAAAATGCTGTTACAAATTATGTTATTGTTAAAATCCACTTATATATCTAAATCTTAAGTTAAATTAAGCCCATATGTTAATGTTAAGTTCAGGTTGCCTCAAACTTTCTGTTGTTTATAAATAATCTATACCTATTTATTTTTTGTGGAGGAAAATCAATAAAGACTGTCATGAAATATCTTGTTTCAATTTTGAATACCTATTAAAGTTACCCCAATGTACCCAATTTTGAATACCTATTAAAGTTACCCCAATGTACCCGCCCAGAAAAAAGTTTTAAATATTGCCCACAAAGCAATGTTTTTTCTTCTGGTAACGTTTTTTAACATTTTAAAAAACTTTTTTAACAGTCTGTACAAGTTTGATGTTGTCCGATATGTCAGTGAATAAATTAGGAATTCGCGCGCTTTCTCTTCCCAAGCAATATCTATTGTATCCATAGATTTGTGTCCGAGTCGTTAGCAAGTCGGGTGAGATGTTATTTTATGAAAAAATATTTACAAAGCAAATTCTTAAAAATTGTTTATTATATACGAAAAAATACAATAAATGTTCCATATAAATTAACAATGACGAACACCTACATTGAACTCAATGTTATATAGCTACTGAAATGTATAAAAAGTAGTAACATTCCATAACAAAATAATATCTAATGTCGAATTGCCAAAAATAGTTGAAACTTCATTTAACAGCCTTTTAAAATTAATAAGTAAAGGCGTTTGCAAAATCACAACACAGTTTATGCTTGAGATATTATACTGTTAGCCATTTGTAAAAACTTATAAAAGGTTCATTACATAGTATTTTAAAACTTACATTATATCTTTAAATGCTAATAAGCTCGAAGCATTTGTAGTATATAGAATATTCTTAACAGTATTAATTTATTTCAAACTTCAACTTTCATAATGATGCTGCCGATTTGTTTTTCTGCGCCATGGTCTTTATAGTTGTCAATATTTATTGAAATTAATAAATGTAAACGCGTTAAAAATTCAATCCCCTTATGAAATAATGTGGAGGTATATGGCCATCGTTATACAAAATGATTTAATATTATTGATGCATAAATGCAATGGACAGTTAGATGTGTATCTATTTGCCAATAAGTGTCAATAATATAATATCGTCTCGAAACATTTACTGGTGTTATTATTGACTTAATCCTATGACTATGTTGCAAATGAATGACAAATATAAATTATTTTTAAATATATTCGAGTAAGAGTTATACATTTTAACACTTATTGGTCTATTGACCAATTTAAAAAAAAACAGCAACTGTGTCTTTTACTGAGGTAAAGGTGGCGCCCGCACCGCAGCGTAAGTGGGATAATATGGGGCGAACTGGGGCGCTCTTATTATCGTATGGGCGTCGTCCTCTCTATCTTGGATCGTGCGAGCCGTATATTGAGATTCTTTGTAGACGGGTTCGGCTGTAAAAATAAAATAATTTAAACCATAAAGTGACTTTATGGTTGGTTTTGGTAATAACATTTCTTATTTGGTTTTGACCTTTGTATACCTCTTGCAAAAATACTTAAAAATTAAATCGGCCAAGTGCGAGTAGGACTCGCGCCCCGAGAGCTCCTTATCACCACACAATAAAATTACAAGTATTTTCAATTGACATCTTAAAATTAATTATCTTTTAAAAAGTTCAAATGTGCGAGTAGCTGACTTACTGAGTGATGGATAGAGTGACTGGTAAGGCGGTTGTCCCGGCACCACCCAGCCCGGCGTCGGCTCACCCGCGGCACTCGGCGCTGATGGTGCCTAAACATTTAAAAAAAATATTATAATATTTGTAATTTAGACAAACTAAATTAATTAAAATAATATGTGAATTCCACGCGGACAAGTCGTAAGTAGGTGGGAAATTCAAACGTCATTTGGCCGCGCTGTATTTAATTTCCAAAATTTGTGTTTTTTGAGCATTTGTGCATATTAATGGTGGATTATTATTCGCTTAGTGTTCATGAACATGCGTGAGTGTTGGGAAGTGCAGTGCAGTTTAAGTGACTTTAAACTTTGTCACCAAATCTCCAAGATACCTAATCATCATCATCATTAGGATAATGCTAAGTGAAATTTTTCTTCTGCTTCACTTAGACTTATGACTAGACTAACTTGACTGACTAGACGTTTCTATTGTCTTGACTAATTTGACTTGATAAATAAAGATCAATAAATTGAATTACAAGAAAACTCGACACTGACAACAACATTAAATTAAAATTTTTAAAAACCAACGACACAATTTGTTTTTAGTAGTGAGGGTCGACTTTTCGCAGCTCAATCGATATTCGTTTGACATAATGTTTTGTAATGTGCACGTGACGCGCTTTCATTTGAGACCCCACTCGAGTATATTTGCAGACATTCGGTGATTCTTCCCCACATTTACCCCCACAACTTCTAAACGGCTCAACCGATTTTCATCAAACATGTCTAAGAACACTCGCCCATAAGTCACCTTTAATACAAAAAAAACTAAATTGAAATCGATTCATCCGTTCAGGAGCTATGAAGCCAAAAGAGACAGACAGACACGTCAACTTATAACACCCCTCTTTTTGCGTCGGGGGTTTAAAAATGAAGAAGTTTGATTGCCACAAAGGAAAAAAAAGTCGTAAGTAACACCTAGTCTACAATATATAAATATATATATAAACTCACAGAAGGCTGTGCCGGTTGCCCAGGTCCGACAGGAAGCACTGCTGGTTGACTTGGTGAGTACTGACCACTCGGCTGAGCTGGAATACCCTGGCCTGGCATACCCACCAGTGGTACCGTACCAATGGTTATATACTTTTTGCCCTTCAGGTTTGTATGCATGCCTGATACAACACATTCCACCTGAAAACGTCAACGTCATTACTGCTGTAGAATTATTTTAGAACAAGGGGTTACCACGATCTGTCTAAGCAGGCCCGCAACGAGTGAGTAAGCGAGATGGCGTAATTCTAATACATGATTAAAGGCGCCATCTCACTTACTCACACATTGCGTGCCTGCTTAGATAGATCGTGGTAACCCAATGCTGCGATTGGATGAAAGTTAATTGTTTATTAATTCTTATAACCATTTTGATCAAAAGTCTTACAACCGTCGACGGGCTTATGCTTTAGGACTGAAGTCATACTTCAGTCCTAAAGCCTAAGCCCGTCAAAAGGACCATTGGTAGGTAACAAAAACTTATGAGCACACAATCTGAAAGCTGTTCATTTCACGCTAACAGTTAGATTGATAAGGTTCTTATGAAAAGAAAAAACAAGAAAATAAGGCCGATAATTGTACAATTTCATAGCAGTAAACGACTATGTTGACTACTTTGATAGCTCGAGAGCACACCACCCACCGGTAGGTCGACCGCCTATCTCGATTCTCTCATTCGCCATTACGAGAGGAGAGAATCGAGATAGGCGGTCGACCTACAGGTCGGTTAGCTAGTCAAAAATAAAACCTAGCTCATTCAAGTTTGATTTCATAAAAAACGTCAAACAAACAATGCATCATATGTCACACGGTACAAAAGCAGATCAACGAGTATATACGCGCAAATATACGATTACATCATCACTCGAATGACGCATGCCGTTTGAAATAAAATAAAAATCAGTCAAGGATATTACTCACTACCCAGTGGCAAAATCTGATTAAATTAATGCTAATTATGGTATAATTAATGGCTGTGTATAACATCTCTATGTAATTCTGGGTGGCGTTGTATCTGGGTGTTGGCATGGTAAAACAACTCCTAAATTCAAATAAATCCAATATCTCATCATCATCATTTCAGCCGCAGGCTGTCCACAGCTGGACAAACTTGATAAATTTTGGATTTCTGATGGGAATCAAAACCTATGGGGTACTTCCCGTTGAACTAGAATCATGCCTCAGGGCGCGAGTCAAACTAGCACTTGGCCGGTTTTCCATGATATAGCGGAGAAGCGGCATTTAGTTAGTACAAATATCATCACGCTTGCGTCCCGCAGGTAGGCAGAGACTAAAGATTTCTATGTGCTATATATTCTAAGTTAGTTAGTTTATGACGAAACTAGATGCACATACCTTAAAATCATAGTCCAAGTCAATGATATTGCAGTTAACAAGATTTGAAGGTGGAATCGGCGGGATCTCCATGTTCAAGTTAGCAATTCTCTTAGAGCCCGCTGGAGCCGCCCCTTCTTGGACTGTTACGATAATGTCTTTAGTTTTCTTTGTCGCTCCTGATGAAGCCCTGTATGTTACTACCTACAATTATATAAAAACAAAATAAAATGCACATATTATTGGGGAGTAGAGCAAGTCACAAGCTGTCAAAATGTGAAGTATAGAATAGACAGATACATTGACTCAAATATATATAGTCTATAAATGTTGATATCTGGCTGTAAAGTAGGTTCAGCACCGATCCGACGTCACTTACAAACTAGTCTTAACCCTATGCAGCCAACTCACCTTTCTCAAAAATATTTTTACAAGCTCAACTTGCACGTTACTTTTATTATCTATATCCACAGTAATGGGTATAAGTTGTCCTGGACAGTACCCTGACACCGGTGCAAGGACATCCACAGACAATGGAAGAGAGGTGCAGCAGAAACAGCAAAATGTTTTCTCCATTTGAATGTGGATTGGCTCCTAAAAATCCATAATCTTATTAAAATATTTGTTTTATGTTTAAGCTCATAATTATCAGTGTTTGTTTACTATATATAGTGAGCGAGGCGTCATACATCGTTTATTGCGCTATCTCGTTTACTGGGCCTGCTTAGATTGTTAATGGTAACTCCCCAAAACTGGATACTTTTAAGGGTTTTGTACCAAAAGGGTGAAAAGGGCCTATCTAAGACCGCTGTCCATTCGTCTGTCACCAGGCTGTATCTCAAGAACGGTGATAGCTATACAGTTGAAATGTTTACAGATGATTTAGCCGCTATAACAAAAAGATACTAAAAACATAATAAAATAAATATTTAAGTGGGGTCTCCATACAATAAACATCATTTTGTATGGATAGTGCTCTTTGAGTGTGAATATAGACCGGTTTTAATATGTGTACAACTGTGGGTATAAAAATTCTTTTACAAACTCACTCTGTAGGAGGGATTGAGATTCAAATCCAAGGCATTGATAACTGTGAAAGCCATTTTGGATTCCTGGTTGAACTTCCATGGCCGGTCGAGGATCACTTTGACGGTATAACGCACATACCCAAACTCTCCCTCAAAAGATGATGGCAACACAGGTGGGAGGGTGCAAGTGAAATTGTACACGTGCTTGCCGGCAGGAATCTCTATCTCATTACCTGTAAATTAAATATTACTCCTTATTCATCTTATCATAGCATTTTAGTAAATATTTTACTATTTCCCTACAAGACCGAATAAGAAATGAGGAGAACAAAGATTGCTGACATAGCCTCGCGGATTAGCTCTTTGAAGTGGCAGTGGGCAGGGCACATAGCGCGACGAACCGATGGACGATGGCGCAGAAAGGTTCTTGAATGTCGACCACATACAGGTAAGCACAGTAAAAATGGGTGTCCGAACACCCATCGACCAGATGGTCAAGACGAACTGAAGAACTAGAAGAGGCCACTTCAACCGGTCATTATGGAAATCCTTGGGTGAGGCTTATGTCCAGCAGTGGACAGCCTGCGGCTGAAATTATGATGATGATGAAATAACTTCTATAGGATTTTTTATTTCAGTCAAACAGCATGGTTTAAGCCCGCAACACCCTAACCAAACTGAAAACTTGAAGTAGTTTTCAGTTTGGTTAGGGTGTTGCGGAAAAATTAATATATTTAATAATTTAATGGGATTTGAATCCATGTCCTTGAGAACAAGGGTAGACACTTTATGACTAAACCACAGAAGCATTATACATTACACAGTTATACATATGAATTATAAGTAATAGAAACTTCATCTTAACCAGTTGATGGCCAATTTAAATATTCCTACGGACCCAAAATTTACAAAACAATAGAATTGTGTCTGTGTATTCCAACAGCAATAGTATTTTTTTTAATTACCTCAGAAAGAGGTTAATAATATAGATAGGATCTGTGATTTGGTGCAGTAAACCCTTCAGCTATTTGACAAAGTAAAAAATTTTGGTTGGTTAATAAATAATGTACATTATAATACTTAATCTTACACTGGATGGAGTATGTCATTTCCTGTGTATCTTTGCTGTATGGCTAAAAAAGGAACTGTAAAAAAAACTTGATATAGGAGATAGATATTAGAATACTAAAGGGAATTCTGCTAATAACAGCATATACTAAAATAAGTAATAATTGCTAGAATAATCGGTATGACCAACAGTATCCCTTTTCTTCACCAAGACATTTAATAATGTTTAGGATAAAACAACTCACCATTGCTGCTTCCAAGTATGTAATAAGACACTTGAAAGTATTCCTCATTTGCCGAGTTAATCGTATCAGCAGATTCTGTTTTCCCCTGTTCATTTTCTTTTTGGTTACTTTCATACCATTCCGTGTGAGCCTCGCCCTTGAACTTTACTTGTATTCCTAAAAAGTAAATTCATAATATTTAAAAATAGTAAATAAATGTTATTACAGTGTATAGAATAATACATATTTATTATAAATAAACTTAATAACTATATCTACTCTGGGACGATCTTCTAATGAAGGTTATGAGTCATACTCGAAGAATACACACGTACCTCGAACTTTTTTAGGGCTATCAAAAACGTATTCTATCCTCCCATTTATAGTTTGACCAGCGAAATACGTATTGAGCTGATTATCTAAATAAATATTTGCTTCTTTAAGCCCCATGGTTAATTAAAGGACTTAACTAGAACTAGCACCAGTCAGTAACGCAACAGTAACGTGTGATTTGCTTGCTTTGTTTGTCAAGGAATACTATACTCCTCTGACGATTGTTTGTTGTTCAATCAAACAAAACTCAACCAAACCAAAACCACTTACAGTGAGGCAATGTTAACTGTTCCGGTGGCTAAAACCTGAACTAAGGAAATTTTATACAACTTTGTGCATTAGACATAGATTGTGGCGCCATCGCGACCGGCACAGATAAGTTTGTTTAACTGTACATTCGTTGTCACAAACTGACTGCCATCTGCCTGACAGTGACAGATCAATTTTTTTTTTTTTGATGTGGATATAGTCCACAATATGGCAATCAAACATATAGCTTATTTTTGCCAGGTTTTTGGAGGGAAAGTAAACTGTCGCTATGTCCGCGCTGTATTTAATTTCCAAAACTTAGGTTTTTTCGAGTGTTTGTGCATAATATTGGTGGATTATTATTCGCAAAGTGTTCGTGAACAAGCATGAGTGTTGGGAAGTGATACAGTGTCGATTACGTGACTTATCTTTGTCACCAAAATCTTCATGATATAGCTAAGTGAAATTTTTCCACCGCTTCACTTAGCCATCTGACTCAGACTAGACTTACTTACTTGACTGGACTTGACTATTGACTTGAATTTTTGACTCGACTGACTTCGGTAGGACTGAAGAAGATTAATAAATTCAAGAAAGGCCTTAAAGGACTAGATTCCATGGCCGTATAAACTATTCAAAAAAAAAAACTTATTTTTGCCAGTATCAAGTTTTAGATAAATGTTCTTCATTTTGTCGAGTCACAGTCAAGTCAAGTCAGTAGTCATGTCTAGTCAAGTTAGTCAAGGGCTAAGTGAAGCGGTGGAAGTTTCACTTAGCTTTATCTTGGGAGATTTTGGTGAGAAGGATTAAAGTCACTTAAACGACATTGCACCACTTTCCAACACTCACGCTTGTTCACGAGCACTTAGCGAATAATAATCCACCTTTATTAAGCTAATACTCGAAAAAACACAAATATTAGAAAATAAAGACAATCACGATAACTGAGCGACTTTAGCTTGGCGCCAAAACCCGACACACAAACTAAATAGAGATACTACGTACCCGACAGTTCAATTTCTTTATGCTTTTTTAAATACTTTTTACAGCCAGGGAACTAGTCCTTTAAGGCCTTAAATTTTTTAATCTTTTTAGAGATTTATCATCTCTTAAAACAATGCAAGATCCAGTGAGTAAGGGAGATGTCGCCTTACATCATGTATTGCGCTGTCCCTCTTACTCCCTGGAACTTGCATGGTTTTTAGAGATGATAGTAGGCCACCAGGGCCGAAAAAGTATGTACCTACTTAAAAAAAATCAAAATCAAAACAAAAAATCAACAATAAATCACAGAAAAAAACATTGCTTGAAATGAAAGTCGTGAAAAATAATTTAGTAAATGTGGTGAAAATTTAATTATGAAGCACAATGCAAGCATAGCGGTAAACTATGAAAATGATCGATATCTCTATAATTATACCAGTTTATAATGGAGAAAAATGGATAGACCCTTGTATGAAGTCTATTTCGGAACAATCCATATTAGCAACTGTTAAAGTAGAAATTGTGGTTTATAACGACGGCAGCAACGATAATACAGAGTTTGTACTCCAAAAATGGAAAGAATATTTTAACCAATCTAAAATAAGTTTCAATATATTTGGTTCCCAAGTTTCTAGAGGTGTAGGTGCTGCCAAGAATGCTGCAGTTAAACAAAGTGTAGGCAAGTTTTTGTGTTTCCAAGATATTGATGACATAATGCATCAAGACAGATTACTTTTACAATGGAAAGCAGCCTTTTATAATCATAATGCTCTTGTTGGCAGTAAAATAATAAGAACTCCTGACAATTCAACACCTCGTCTTACTAATTGGGTTAATAATCTTACTCCAAAACAGCTCAAGTTACAAATTTATACTTCCAATGGGCCTACCATATTAATGCCTACATGGTTTTGTCATAAGAATATTTTTCATAAAGTAGGAGGATTTGACGAAACAGGTTCTGGCACTCCAGAGGATCTTATTTTTTTCTATAAGCACTTAGATCTGGATGGTGATCTATTAAGAGTTGATAAAGAATTAGTAACTTATACTTATCACAAAGAATCCACTACATTTTCTGTAAAGAGGGAGCAAATATGGAATATACAGTTACAGAGACTTGAAAAATGTGTGTTTTCAAAGTGGAAACAATTTATTGTTTGGAATGCTGGAAAAGCAGGAAGAAGAGTGGTACGATCCCTAAGTCAAAAAAGTTTAGATAAAGTAACTGCTTTCTGTGATGTAGACAAAAAGAAAGTAGGTCGCATAATAGAATTATACTCTCCTGTTAAACGCAAAGTTATTAAGAAGGTACCCGTTATACACTTCACAGAAGCAGTACCACCTTTACTGATATGCGTTAAATTTGATCTGACTAATGGACAGTTTGAAAATAATCTCACATCATTGAATCTCATTGAAGGTGTTGACTATATTTTATTTAATTAAGTAAACTATATTATAGCTTTAAAATGTAATTATATTAAATTTAATATATTCAAAATATACTAATTTATTAATAAAATAAAGTTTTTTTTAACAATATAAAATATTAAATAGATTTTTGATTCAACACAGTGTGTTGCAGTGTAGTTTGGAGTTGATTTTGTATAATGGAATGCCGTTTACTTATATTTTTTTGATATTGAATTTATGCCCATTGTGTACATATATACTATAATTATCAAGTTATAGTATTCTGTAATATGTGGTACTGTGGTAAAAGCCTGAAATAAAGTTTGAAAAAACTAAAAATCAATCTAACTAAAAATCACTGTTCTAAGGTCGTTTAGCAAATTCGGAATTATCCTTTGATGCTCAACATCAAATCCTTCTTCCGCGTCAAGATCATATAGTAGAGCTCTTGGTCTCTCACTATCATGCATCTAACTTTCATACAGGACCTAGCTTGCTCGTATCCTTATTGCGGCAACGCTACTGGATCTTATCCGCTAGACGTATTGCACGTCAAATTACATTTAATTGTAACGTTTGCTTTCGAGCAAAACCGCGGCCTGTATTTCCCATTATGGCTGATCTTCCTCAATGTCGCGTTGAGACAGCTCCCAAAGCGTTCTCACACACTGGGTGTGATTATGCAGGACCTTTACATATCACGTCGTTCCGTGGTAGAGGTCAGAGGTCCAGGAAGGCGTACATATGCCTATTCACTTGTATGACAACTCGAGCTCTACATCTCGAAGTTGCCTCCGATTTGAGTACGGCCAGTTTCTTGTCAGCCTTTAAACGATTTCTGGCACGTAGGGGCCCGGTTCAGTTTCTCTACACTGACAACGCAACTAACTTTATCGGTGCGAGATCATATCTCCGCGATCTTTATAAGTTCTTATCAAGAGAATACAAACCTGTATGGGAAACAGAACTCGCAGAGCACCGCATAACGCTTAAAACTATTCCGTGTAGAGCTCCTCATTTTGGAGGTAGCTGGGAAAGCCAAATTAAATGTGTAAAGACCCATTTACTCAAAGTAATTGGTCAACAAATTCTTACGTTTGATGAGCTTAACACGGTGTTGACTCAGATCGAGGCTCTGCTGAATTCTAGGCCACTCTATCAACTTAGTTCCGACCCGTCGGAGATATCCGCTCTTACGCCGGCGCACTTCTTACATACGAAGCCGCTCGTGTTTTTACCTTTTCGCGACGTCAATGAAACGCGTTTATATCTTGTTTCGCGATATGAATTGATGGATAAACTGGTTCATTCTTTTTGGAACAGGTGGCGTCAAGAATACTTGCACACACTGCAATCCAAACAGAAATGGAACACGCCTTCTAATCCTGTTAGAGTAGGGATGGTAGTCGTCGCTATGCAGGACAATATTATGCCCTTGCAATGGCCGTTAGGTTTAATAATAGAAATCTTTCCGGACAAGCACGGGGTTGTAAGAGTCGCTTCTGTAAAGACAAAAGATGGAGTCTTACAAAGCCGACCTGTAGTAAAGTTGTGCCCTTTGCCAACTCAATAGTTTAGTTTTACACTTAGCTTAATTATTTAGAAATAGTTCTATTTTAAGATAAGTTTCGCTACGGTTCGAAAACCGCAATTTAGATTTAGTTTTGTTTCGCTATCTCTATAAGTAGAGTCATCATATAATTTCAGTAGATAGAGTGTGTGTGATGATATGCAACTTGTAGAGTTATTATTCGCTATTATTTCTTTAGCTTTCCTTTAGGGTTTTGAAAGTAGGACCTTTCAAGCCGGGGGAAATGGTTAATATTGTTTGGGGATATCCGAACGTGCGGCAAATAGACGCTCGCTATTGGTCAATATCTCTTAACTTTTGAATGAACCGCTCATTCGTAAGCGTCTGTCCAACGTTGGGACATCGCTTCGCGACAGAAGTCTACACTTAGTATCCGTCGCCGGCGGTCGTCTGTCGGGTCTACGCTTGGTACTCGTCACGGGCGGTCATCTGCTCTCTTCTATGCGCTTCTCCGCGTCCCGTCGCAACGGTGTGCAGTCGTCTGCATTTAGGCTGTTTGCTTGACTGACGGTCGTGACGCATCGCTTAGCTTGCGATCCCGCGCGCGCGCACGCTAGCACGCATGTTGGTGGACTTAATCGCTTGCTAATTAGTTATTAGTGCATATTTTTCGTATTGGAACTGAGAAACTATATATCACAATCGCTGTGTGGTGTTGTGTGCAATCTACCGCTTTCGAACTTTATGAAGAGGAACAGCTTACAACTGTGACTCCATGACCTGCATGACCCAGACCTGGAGGAAAAGTAGCAGCTTCGGTGAGTTGGTTTATTTCAATGGTTTGGAGGTTTCGTCCTATAGCAGTGTCAGCCGCGTCTAGGTGCATTGTTAGGGATACAAATGGATGCTGGTCCCAGCAACTGACTCAATTCTCTAATATTGGGTTTCCGCGAGTTGTGTACTGAGAGCCCTGCTTTCAATACCCACCAATAAAATATTAAATAGATTTTTGATTCAACACAGTGTGTTGCAGTGTAGTTTGGAGTTGATTTTGTATAATGGAATGCCGTTTACTTATATTTTTTTGATATTGAATTTATGCCCATTGTGTACATATATACTATAATTATCAAGTTATAGTATTCTGTAATATGTGGTACTGTGGTGAAAGCCTGAAATAAAGTTTGAAAAAACTAAAAATCAATCTAACTAAAAATCGAAAAATAATTTTGAATATAAATTGACTTGAGTTTTTGGGGGGAGAGTAAATTCACTTTGTCCGCGCTGTATTTAATTTCCAAAACAAGATTTTCGAGTAATAGGTATTAGTGCATAATATACCCCTAGGTAGATTATTATTCGCAGTGTTGGTGAACAAGCGTGAGTTTCAGGAAGTGGGTACTGTGTCGATTACGTGACTTATCTTTGTCACCAAAATCCTAGTTATTGCTAACTGAAATAATTATTAAGGAAATAATCCACCGCTTCATTAAGTTCACTCTGGGGGGTTACTACCATCTCTTTATACCATGCAAGTACCAGTGAGTAAGCGAGATGTCGCTTTACATCATGTATTGCGCTGTCTCTCTTACTCACTGGAACTTGCATGGTTTTAAGAGATGGCAGTAGCCACCCTGACTAGACTTACTTACTTGACTGTACAGGTGGCCTACTATCATCTCTAAAAACCATGCAAGATCCAGTGAGTAAGCGAGAGAGATACATGATGTAAGGCGCCATCCCACTTACGCAATCGTTCTTGCCTGGTTTTAAGAGATGGTGGTAAACCACCTTGACTTTTTGACAAACTTATGACAGACCTTAAAGATTTAGTTTCCATGGCCGTAAAAAGTATTAAAAAATATTGACTTGATATCATAGACCTATTAACATTTAGTAGGTCTATGCTTGATATCATCAGACTTGACATTGACAAACAAACAAATGGAAACTAGAGGTGAGACATACTAGGTAAAACGCGGACTGAGTCTTGCGAGTACGCGTCCAGAAAAAGACTAGATCCAAAGACTAGGTCCACGAGTATTTACGACTACGCGACTCAATGGACTCATTACGTAACCAAATGATTCCCGTAAATGCGCGTCTTACGTATATGGACTAAGTAGTTTTACAAGTATTGAGTCTTCACACTTAGTATTTTTGACGTGACAACGTCTTAAATTAGGTTGCGGCTGGGAGTCACTTATGAAAAAGTGTAACGCTCGGTAACGTTACGATGAGTCACCGAACGAGAGAGAGGCCCGCCGAATGCCTTGCGTCTCTCTCCCACTCAACTATGATCGGTCTGCCGGATCGGGCAGACCGCGCGCGGCAGATTATATTCATATCAATAAATATTCTACCGAGAAAAAGACGTTGTCACGTAAAATCTTCGCCCGTAAAACCGACTTTACAGGCAACCATTTTTTTTATCCAATTTTTTAAATATTGACTTAAAACTTCCCTTCATACTTTATACAGGCTTAGGACTGTCAGCAGTTTTTATTAAAATTTCAATCAAAAAGTTCATTTAAGTAAAATATATATTAGAAGTTTTCAATCGTTTTTTTATACATTGATTACTTTTATTTACATTTTTTTTTATGTACAAAATGATTCTTAATTTTTTTTTATTTATTACTTTGTTTTCTTGTTTTTTTTCAATACGTTTATACATAGTACTTACATACTTTCATATTGAACTTTCGGCGAAAGCTAACAACTAACAACTGTTTGTTTTTAAAATTGCAAATTGTAAGTAAACAACAAGTATTATTATCAGACCAAAACAAATATACTACCAAAAGAAAATTACCTTATTGTGTTTGTAATAAAAGTGTTATTTGAATAAACAATAACTCGCCGAAATACATCGCTCGGCGGCTATGTGCGGCAGCGGGCGAGTCGAGCGATCCCGAAGTTTCACGACGACGTCTTCCGAATATAGTCCCGAACGCTCGCATCCTAGTTTTTGGGTTGCGCGTACCGGTGAAGTCGCCGTACTCGTAAATACTCGATACGCTAAAAGACTCGCATGCGGGAACGCGTACTTACGCGTCCAAGCCAAAACCTATTCCAAAAACCTGTTCCAGTAAATACGTCTCACCTCTAATGGAAACACACGAAAGAATCCATCCATCCAACCAGACCCAATCCACTTTAATTAAATTGATAATCCACTGCTTGTGATACCGAGAGAAGAAAATTTAAATCAATATTGTTTTAAAATTTAACACTGTTTCGGAAATAAAAGTTAAATCTACTTTCACTCTAACGGCACTTACTAGTTCATGCATTGTTTATGATTGTCGATTAAATTTAATGGTAATAAACACTTTTTTATAACTATAAACATGGACGAGTCTAAAAAAGGGGCTTCACTAAGCGTTGAAGAGTTAAAGAGTAAAGGTAATGACTGTGTTAAAGATGCCAAATATATTGAAGCAGTACTCCATTATACACAGGCGATTAAGTTGGATCCTAACAATTATGTGCTTTATAGCAACAGATCTTATGCATTTTTAAAGCTGGACCAGCATTATCTAGCACTTCAAGATGCAAATGAAACGGTTAGGCTACAACCACAATGGGCAAAGGTAAAAACAAATTTTTAAACTATAATAGTAACCTTATCCACTTATCCATTATATTACTAACTTAAAATAAAATAAATTCAATTTTAAATGTAGGCCTCAACATGTAGCCTGGCGAAAGTTATCTCCATTCAACGGATAGAAAATTCAAATTAAAAATTCTTGAACTTTCTGCCTTGATAACCATCTGTTCTATGGAGTGTGCCCTGCCATATCAGTGACTTAAATTCCAATTTATTTATTTCATTTTTAATTGTCGAAATTATATTTCTAGACACATAACTGCTGCTACCAGCATACTGTGGTAATTGTAGGTGAATAAAGTAATGTTTCTAACAAAATATGGATTTAATATATTATTTGTTTTCAAACTATATTGCTATATATACATGCATTGACTTCACACACAATAAGATTACGTAATCTTCTCTCTCCTTGCCTTATTCCTATATGGGATAAAAAATTATCGAATAAATGAATTATTTTTACATACCAGGGGTATTTCCGACGAGCAGAAGTTGAAGCAGCCAGTGGACTTCATGACGAAGCCATCTTATCATACACAAGAGCCTTGCAGTTAGAGCCACATAATGAAAAATTGATGGAGTCAATAAAAAATATTACTGATATGCAAAAGAAAAAAATTAAAGGTAATTTTATTTGCAAGCAGAATCTGCAATGTTTGATTTGTATAGGATGAATGCCATTTTTTTTAACATATATTGTCCCACTGCTGGGCAAATGTCTCCCCATCTCCTTCCAAACCTCTCTCTGTTCTGCCACATCCAGCCACAATCATCATCTGATCCATGCCATAGAGGATGTTTATTGGCATAAGCTTGCTGCTGCCCACCCAGTGGGCCGTATGCCTGTTTACCTCCTAAATGGTAACAAAAATATGTTTTTAATTTTTTTTTCCAGTTATGATATGTTTGTTTGTAATGAATAAACTCAAAAACGACTGAAATGATTTCAATAATTCTTTCACCATTATTAACATTATCTTGAATAACATATGCTATAGTATAGGCACATATGAGCAAGTGAAACCGCGAAATACAGCTAGTTGTGAATAAAATATTGATTCTAAATCAAAATAACTACTGCTATAATTTCATTTTTACTTATAGTTAACAGATTTATTCAATCCAGGAATATAGTATTACTTAATTCAGGAAATATCTATATTATTCTTTCATGGAAAGAAGTTTAGGTTTATAAGCGTATGATTATCCAATCACTAATCATTAAAAAATAAAAAAAGCTAAAAAAAGTTAATGATAAACCTATTTCTAGTGTCATCCTAACCCAATCCCAATTAATATTATAAATGCGAAAGTGAGTTTGTATATTTGTTTGTTTGTTACCTCTTTCCGCTCTATATACTGAACCAATCTTTTTGAAATTTTGCACACACATAGCTAGGAGTTTTAAGAAGGAAAAATCACTGTGCCCGAGGGAAATTCATGCGGGCAAAAGCCAGTCATCTCCAAAAACCAGGGAGTAAGCTAGACGGCGCAATACATGGTGTAAAGCATATCTCCCTTACTCAATCATGGTTTTTAGAGATTAGCCACCTGTGGAGGAGCTCGATAGCCTAGCCGGCACTCGTGTTCGTAACGATAGTGCGCGTCAAGCGACGTCGACGGCATGTGCGCAACCGTGTTTGGATTAGTCCCATTAGTGACATTTCTATCTTAAGCTCCTTCGTGCTTCGATAGGCACGTTAAGCCGTTGGTCCCGGCTGTTATCGGTAGATGGCAGTCGTTAATAGCTATGTCAGATGCCTTTAGGCAGACTGAAAAATCTGACAGTGTTGGCCATTAACACACCCGGGTCATGTTCCTGTGGGTCTGGTTTCCCTGTAAAAAGGGTTACGGAGGTCAGACGGCAGTCACTTCATTGTAATAACCAGTTTCGCCATTTCAGGACCATGATTAATAGCGTACCCTGGGCTCTGACGCGTAAGTTGAAGATGCAACCGGGAAACACGCTCGGACGAAAAAGTAAGCCACCTGTGCCAAAATTTATACAGTTCTGGTCTGGCACAATTAAATATAATATATAATATAATCCCGACCCGTCTCGGCTTCGCATCGGCATAAAAACCTTCCTCTTGAATAACTGTATCTATTGAAAAAAAACCGCATCAAAGTCCATTGCGTAGTTTTAAAGATTTAAGCATACATATGGATGTAGGGACAGAGAATGTGACTTTGTTTTATACTATGTAGTGATAGTGATGATAGTGATAGTGATTATTACTACCTAAATAGCATTAACAATTTTATGTTTCAGATAACCAGAATATTATATGGATTTGCACATGTCTTGGTCTAATTGCTGGCATAAGTATTGTTATTCTAGATTTTACCCTGACAACAAATCCAACATTGGCGGTAAGTAAAATTGTGCAACATTTTTATACTGGGGTGTAACCATGACGTCTTATAGCAATTCATAAAGGATTGAGAAAGCGAGATGTCATCACATCATGTATGGAGAAATTCTAGCAAAAAATGCCATTTAACTGTGTACCAAAAAGTTAAGGTTACATAGTACTTAATAATTACATGGTCATGGTATTATTACATAGATTGAAAACACTAATATGGTTGTGTTCACAAAAAATTGCTTGTTTTCTCTCGAAAGGCAAACCTTTCAAACGAATTTACGTTATATTGAGGTCAATGTAATTTTTTTTGATACCTTTACTAATAACATGTAATCGGATTAAGTCTATACTTATAGCATAGATTACGGAATACTATGCTCGAGAGACGCGCGACCACGTGCCGATTGTTAGTGTACAAATAGTCCTCCTTATTCTGAGACATATTAACGCCATCTATCGATCATCACCATTATTTCATGTAGGTGTCATGATTAACCGACCACGCACACCTTAGTGTCAGAGTTCTTCGGAACCGTCTCTCGGCCCCTGACGTGGTTCCTTTCTACCAGATAGCAGCCGGGACCAACAGCTTAACGTGTATTCCAAAGCACGGAATCATCTTTATTATCAGACAATCAGGTGATTCACGCACGCCTGCAATGTCCTAACCAAACTGGAAACAATAAAGTATACTTCCCTTGGGAATCGAACCTACGACACACAGGTCTACAGGCAAACGCCTTAACCACTGGACCACGGAGGCAGTTCTATCGGCCCATTGGAAAACTGTGATTCTAAATCCGAGAAGTTTTTAATAAAAGTACCAAATCAGTTTTGGTAAAAAAATCGTGTTGTAAGAGTGTGAATTATCCCACTCTGTTTTCGCAAAAACTAAGCGCGATCTTAACTAAATTATTTTTTTCAATCCCTATAGCGCCACCTTATAGCAAGAAAAAGAGCTCAATATTTTTCTTAGAGAATGGGAGCACATGGCTATAGTAACTACCAGAACCCATAGTAACTTTAAAATTAAATATTTTCGAAGGTTGCAGGCCACTTACAGTCCACTATTTATTGTATCTGTCAGGAAATGGTATTGTGGTTGTCATATTATTTTTATTAATTCCAGCATCCCTTCAGTATGGTGGCATTTTCAATTGCACTTGCCGGCCTCGGATGGGCGATAGGAAAATCTGCAACATTGATGAACGTTTGGAATGCAGGAAAATCATTACAACCTCCTGAGGATTTAGGTAAATTAAATATTTATAAGCCTTCATTGTTAGATACATCGTAAAAATAGAGAATTATTTTTTAAGGGGGCATACCACACAAAAAATGTACTTACGCCCGTTTTCAAGCTTCTCTTTAAGGTGATACCTCAGTGAACACTATCGCCACCATCATTTAAAAATAATTTTCACTGAAACTACAAGTTATCAAAAATCCGTGTTTTGTAATTAAGGTTTTGGATCTGAAGTTAATTTTCAACATATTACATTATTAAATTATAGTTCCCTATAGTTACAAATTGCAATATTGCTTTAAACGGCCACTTTTAGCAGTTTAGCAATTTCTAACTTTATGGTACTATAATTTAATATTATTAAAATTTACATAACAGATTTTTGATAACTTGTGTTTTCAGTGAATAATGATTTTTAAATGATGGTAGCGTTAGTGTTCACCGAGGTCTCGTCTTAAATAAATGTTTAATCTCATTACAGGTCTAAATAATTCATCCGAAGAAAAAGAATCGCCAGTACACGAGAAAAAGTCGAAATACAGCAAAGCCCAAGCGCGACAAAGATATAAACAAGGAAAACTTTAGTCATAAGATTGTGTTCATGTTTTTTTTGTTTTTATCGTATCCAGATCATTGATTTCAAAGTATATTCTTGAATACGCGAAATGTCGATTTCCACAAAGGCTGATTTGGAAAAGGAATGTTTCTCACTCTTCTGGTCCGGAAGCCGTGTTGCTCGAAGATCTCGTTAGTCTGGCAGAGAAGGTTAAATTCATGTAATTGATACAGGTGGCCTACTATCATCTCTAAAAACCATGCAAGTTCCAGTGAGTAAGAGAGATGTCGCCTTAGATCATGTATTGCGCTGTCACGCTTACACACTGGATCTTGCATGGCTTTAAGAGACGATAGTAACCCCCAGAACAAAACTGTCTTAAAATGTAGTGAGCAAATGTGATAAGTAATTATCTATGAATACGCAATGCGCAAATAAAATGCATTCGGTGCCAGAGGTGCACGGCAGCGAGGCATCTCCGTTGCATCATCTTTCCATTGAAAGAAATTAGAATAAAATGCAGGTGGGGCTAGGCCTACCCTTCATTTTATTTTAGACAAACAAAATTAGACATAGCTTTCGCAGTGTCGGCCCTCGCTCAGTGATTTATTATGTTTATTGATCAACTCAACCCACAATACATGCCATTACTATTATGACATTTCGCGTATTTTTTTAGCTTACATATTTGGTTTTGGTGTAATAGTTTCTAACGTTAAGTATTAACATTTATGGAGTGTTAAAGAACCCGTTTGCATTTTCAATACCAATATTTCCAAAAGACATGATATTCCAATTTTAGTCATAGTGAGTTACATATCCATTTTTTAGTTTTTGTAAGTGTTATCAACTGACCATTTGAAATAAGATGTTTTACACGATGTATAGATGAAACCTTGTATATTATTGTAATTATGTGAATACTAAGCTACTATTTTGTTGCTATTTGGTACACAGTTGTTGAACTAAAGGTACAAGATTCTACGGCTACACGTTTCGTTGCAATGACATTGAATCTCTTTTTCACAAAGTACCTATGTTTTCAACTATTCTGGTGCGCCATCCACGAATTTCAACCAAAAATTGACTGCAGGGGAAATGTCCCGTGTTGTAATAACAAAAAAAATGTTCGGATGTGCAAGCTGCTTTAGCCTTGTTCAGAGTTATGGGACCCTTTGACACACACAAAATGACGAAAATTTTGTACTTAACTATTTTAAACTCCGTCGGCTTCTGAAATAGGTACTTGAAATAATGTTTTACTGCATTTCTATTTGAATTATTAAATATATACTTATTACAAAAATTATGAAATTAAATTTCTTATTTATTTCATGCTTAATTCGTATAATGCCTAAGCATTTAACAAATACCAAACTGCACTATAACATTTTATATTTGAGAAAAAAAATCTGAATTTTAGCAGAGAAATATGTATTAAAATATGTATTTACACGTTTTGATACCAAGGAATACCAAGCATTCGCCGAATGGCTAATAGTATTTCTTATTATAATTTATCGGCTGAGCCTAGTTAGGGAAATGAAAGTAAACAAAAAATAGGGGGAAATACTTTATTGATCCTAGTGTAAAACGTATTTCGAAAATCGCATCAATACAATATATCCTTTGAATAAAAATCTTGGTCTCGTACTTTACACTTAAAATAAAACGTCACTGTATGGGAAAAAATAAAAAGACTGTACACCAATAGTACCTAGCTTTACAAATAATGACTATATAAAGACTGCTATAATATACAATGCATGACATGACCCTTTCATTATATTTTTAAATATGCACGAAACCGAACTGTGTACGATTAGTCATTTATTTTCGCGTTATTTCAGAGTTGAAATTACGGCCAATATCTTTATAATATCAAGTACGAGGCCTTATTTTAATCGCGAGGTACTAGTTTAGGAAGTCAGGTTAAATTGAGCCGTGATTATCAATTTTTAGCGTTCAAATTGGCATGACAAAGTAAACTGTTATATTTGTTGTATTTAGAAATAAGGCTCGTGTCCTGTGCGTCTACCACGATATTTTATGAACAAGACACTAGCGGCTGCGTTAAGATTTTATATGGAATTTCTTAATTACCTTACAATTCGCCGTCTGGCTGGCAGTCGCTAGCGTCTGTTTCTAAAATTCAATTGTAGGGGTACCGGTTTTTTTATGTGGAATGGTCCAGAGAGCACACGCATATCACTGCGTTGTATTGTACTTTAGTAAATTAAAAAAATATATTTAAATGTGTTGGGTCTGTGACGTCACGTCACAAGACATTTAAAATGGCTGTATGGGTAATTAAGTTTTGTTTAAGTCAACTTTTCGATTGCTTGAAGATTTGCTCATGTCTAGTTTTGGCGTTGGAGTCCTGGGTCCACTTATATCGCGCTTGGGTAAGCTCTCATCCCTCATCGTAAAATAACTTGTTCGGTCCGTGCATATAAATATAGCGTCAAATCATCATTAACTAAATAATGTATTCATACAGTGAGCAAAGAAAACATTTCAGCTATATATCCCAAACCAGCTAGAGCGGCTGAATTCACACGTACCAAGACTTACTTAAAAATGAGGTACCATTAAATTTCATCCGTGTGATTGATAACAAAGAATGTAACAAACAATTCATTGTAGAGTGGCCCATAGTTCTTAGAATACATTTAGGTATTTATATAAAACAATAATGAAAAGGATCTATTGTAGGGATACAAAAGGGGTATTCCCTTAATAAAAAAGAAACATTGTATAAAAGCGCTACGCAAAAATCGCAACTCTAGATAGGTAAGTAAATAATGACCGCGCGTCGATAATTTCATAATGTGCGACATTATTTGTTGTTTAACAACAAGTCTTCGACCGAAATAAATACATTTACTTACACTATGTGTTGTCTCTGTTTTAATCTTAAATTAAAACTAGCATTTTTAAATTCTATTTTTACATAAGAAGCTATGGACCGCCCATATTAAAACAATACTAATATTGATTGTATTGTAGAGTTGCACTTTGGTGTTTAAAATTACCATTCTTTTTACACGAGATATGTCAATCGCTATCAGAAATTGCCTTCTTCCGACGTTTAGCTTGCTTCGGCTTCACGATTTCTTCCTCCTGCAAAATTATGTGAATTTACTATCATCAGATACAAATAGTCTACTGCTGATCGGGTCTTCAGCGTAGATTAAATACTGTTTAACCGTCCGAAAACCCTATTTTTTGAATTGGGGACAAGGCTGCCAGAGTTTCGTAAGATATCATCATTATCATCACAGCTTTTTTCTGGTTACATCCTTGTAGATTGTTTTTAATCCACGAATGAACATATACATCATTGGTTTTTACAGGACCGGAAATAAAATTAGTACAAAGGCGGACTAATTGCTAATGCAATTTATTGCTATGTGGCCCACTGTACAAGGAAATTTAGCTGTTTGTCCGTTAGTCGCCTTTAACGGTATACCTAACACGGAAACAGTCGATGTGGTTTATTTTAAGCCGAATACCACACGGCGGCATAAGATTTTATTCCATGGCATGGTTTAGTTAGACAAAATAAATAGTATTACATAACCATGGGCACTATTAAACCCTTTCTAGTATTCTATACAAAAAAAGCAAATACAGTAAATCACATTTACCTCACTATCATCGTTGGATGAATGCAAGTTCTGGTTCATTGGCATTGACATAGAAACCATTTTTCTAGCTCGCCTGGATATCGGCAATTCATCCTCCCATACTAGGCAAAATAAATCACTGTATTGTCTCTGTAAATATAAAAAAGAAAAACATTTTTCAAACAGTCTTCGAAATGGGAAAACAAAACAAAAAATGCTCATCTAAAAAATATTAGGTGAGCAATTCTTGCTCTGGGTTGGCAATAAAGCATACGGCCATGAGTTTTTGCAATTTCTATTGTCTCTAGTTAGATTGAAATTATGAAAATCCATAAGGATGCGTTCCCACTGACGCGGCGCTGGGCGGAGATGAGCGGAACGTGTAAATTAACCAATCACAATATTCGCTTAAAATGCCAGCATTGTGATTGGTTAATTCAGAGCCCGCGTCAATGGAAACTCACCTTAAAACCCTATAGAAAACCTGATAGTAATATAATAAGAAACATACTACATGTAATTTTAAATATAAAATAATAAGCTTACCCGTAATGAATCGCTACTGTTGGATTGAGCTTGCTGCAAAGCTTTCTGCATACACTGCATGTTGAAAAGGGTCATGTCATCCTGCTCCAAACAATTAATTCTTAATTGTTCCAAATGACCAAGCACCTGATGAGATAACGAGACAAGTAATTAAGTAGTTAATTGTCGAAAAATATTTTTGGGACATATTTTATCTTTATTATTTTGTCACATCCATTATTTATAGGTACTAATACAATAAAAGAGGAAATTACTTTTGTCTGTGTTTTGATAAAATTTGTTACAGAGGTTTTTTACTTTGGGAAGGGCCCAGGATACTTCTAACAGAACCAGAACCAGTAGGGTCGTGGGCAATTGTTTTTGCGAAAATTACCTTTCTTTTCCCCTCAATACTGAAGTTTGACACAGAGTTAGACTAAACTTGAGAGGGCATATACTACTTTAAGGGACCTTACTGATCAAGTCAGGCCTTTTTCTTAATAGGAACAAAGAGAGGGAGAACATCTCTCCATTAATATTAATTAGGTTAATTTTAAAAATTCTGCTTGATACTTACAAGTTCAGCTGATGGTGGAGCATTTGGTGGAATGCTGTGCTTCCCTGGGCGTTTTCTTTTGTTTGGGCTGGTACCAGGGTATCGTGTACTCAATAAAACTGATATTAAATCCCCAACTTTGTCTTCATAATCTTGACACCAATACATCAATGTTGATACAACGAATGTGTCTTCTTCATCTACTGGCCTACAAAATAACTGACGCAGTACATCTGTGTTGGGTTTTTCTTGCTTCAGCATTAATAATACTGATGTGAGTGCTTCTGAATGGTCTTTGTAAGAGAGATTTGGTATTATTGGTAAAACATCTTCTACTGAAATATCATGTGCAGTTAGAAGTTGCCAAAGGCAGTACTGTTCAAAGGTCTCCCAACCGAGGCTAGTTGATAGCATTGTGGTAATATCGTCAGATTTAAACATCATTAAAGTCCCTTGGAGTGTTAGGCAAACCAAACGTTGCAATTGACTGGCATCCAAAGTGGAAACTATAGCGTGGAGTAGGCGTATATGATTTTGAGCTTGGTCTTTGAACTCTCTGTACACATCTGGTATCAACCAAACTAGAACATTGGCATCACACTCCTGACACCTTTCAAAGTCGTCTGCAAGGCTTTCACCAATTTTTAATTCCAAAAAACTACAATATTCTCTATACAATTCAGCTTTAAATTTCATCTGTCTCCTTTTGGTAACATCTCGTTCCGCCCTTAGTTCCCGTTCATAGCATACTTTGAGATAGAACAAGAGATAGAAACCAACATTGTGAAATGTATCTTGTTTGTGAATTTCTCTGAATGTTTCCAATACTAATTTTCGTCTAGCTTCTCCTCCTTCTCCGGATGCTGTTAGGAAAGGAAACATTGAAAATATTGGAGAGTTCAAAGCAGCATCAAGTTCTGCTGGTTTAGGACTGCTATTGATACGCAGTGGTGGGCAGTCCTGCACAGCCGCAATCACCAGGTCTGCTAAAGCTGCAGGTGTTGGCATAGGAGCACTGCATGCATTTAACAATGCAGTCGTAGCAGTTGAAGATCGTTCATCTAAAAGAGTTTCTGCTAATGGTCTTAATATAAGTGGCATTGCATCTGCTAGCTCTGGCCGTTCTCGAGCTCTGACTTCTGACAAAGGCAGGTCATCATCATCTGTGTCTTCTCCTATGACAGCAGGTCCAATTATAGCAGGAGGTGGTTCATCTTCATCATCAGAAAATGCTGGCTCATCAGGACCTCCTCTTGGCAGTTCGTCATTTCCTTCTTCACGAATACCAGATGCACCTTCACCATTTCCATTAGTACAAAATTCTTTGAAAGTTTCTCTTACAGTTGTGCGAAGTTCTCTGTCCAATTTAGGTGAATCAAACAATGGCTGTAAGTTTGGTAACACTCTCTTTTCAATAATTTGTTGCAGAGAATTAAAAATGCCTTGCTTCACCTTCTCAGCATACAAAGGATAAAAATTTGGGATGATCCGGCAGAGGAAATCCAGTAATGTGGCAGTGACCGCTGGGTGTGATCTCATAGAATGGTGCATGACCAGGATGGCTGGTTCTATGTTCATTATATTATCTTTCTCAGGATCATAAAACAACCAGTCATAAAAAAGAGCAAGTTTAGCATTTGATGCTGCTACATTAGATGTACAAGTTGTGAGCAGCCAACCTATCACTGCCCATCTCGGAATGATGTCAGAACACAGCAACTCATTAGTAGGATGAATAACACCAACGATAAATCGAATCATATCACTCCTCAGTGACTGCGACTCTGGAGTTGCAAGATATTGTCTTTGGAACCATTCTTGATACTTTTTATGGTGTCCAAATCTTACTTGTGATGTCAGAAATACTAGTTTTCTTTCCATGTCAGGTGTCAAGCGAGATTGTAGGTATCTCCGTGATGTTCTTGACTGTAGTAGTTGCAGGACATTTGTGAAAGTGGGGCACAATGATTTAGGATTTAGCAATATATCTTGCCAAAGTTGGTTGAATTCTGGAATGCAGGCAACATTTTGGAGTAATCTAACCAAATCTCTTCCTAGGTTCAACACATCCGAGAAGCGTTCTCTAATAAGAGTTATAACGAAATTGACTTCTTTCTGACGTAAAATTGCTAGGTGCGGTAAATTATGATCTTCTATCAATCTTAAATATGTGTACACTACCATACAAATAAGTACTGGGGATTTATCCAACCATGCGCGATTTTCAATGTAAATATCCAACAGAGATTCAACTAAGATTATGTTCTTGGGGGTTATGTCCCCTCCAGATGCATACCGCATTAAATTCCAGCAGACACTATCTACACCAGTAACAGCATTTCTTATCATCTCTTTCACAAGCCATAACAACTGGTTACGAGTTGTGTCTTGAAATTTTAAATATCTGTCTAAAATCAAATTCGACAAATTGTTAAGCACACATGTAAGACCATCTCTGGTCACGAGAGTAAGATCTCGGTAGCATTTTGTGGCATTGTGAGGCTCAGTAAGAATGGACATGAGCATTCCCAGGGAAACTTCTTCATGATTCTTGCACACAGCATTATTTAACGCATCATGAGCTTCCTTCTCGCTACAATCGGCAACTAATGATTGAAAATAGTTGTAGGACCTCTCGTACCTCTGAAAAAGAAAAAGTACAAAGTTATAACAAAATGTAGTAAAATCAAACTTCGCGCCATGTGTACAGCAGCGCCACTACTGTCGTTATCAGAAATTAATGGTTGTACATGGCTGACTAAACGATTCTTTGTTGAGAAACTGCGAAATTGAACACTGTACCTCTTCTATGTCATCCTTGTTTTCTACGGCTGTGGACACGAATAATTTAGGTGAATTAGATTTCCTCTGCTCCATAATTTGTAATATGCTAAAACTACTTATTTTAATAAAAATCTAACGTAGGTTGCCTCCTGCATGGCTATCGTAGGCGAAAAATATTTATGAAGCAATACAATCAAAAACATGAATGTGTGCGTGTGTCACCGTGGAACAAACAAAAAGTTAAAGTTCATCGGCAGATGGCGCTTTTGATACAGAAAGAAAAGAATCAATGCTCCTTTTTACGTAGTTTCATATTATTAAAATGTTTTAAGAAGCATAAAGCAATCCAAAAACGAGGAAGCAACCTTTTGATGTTTCGTTTGTTACATTTATATCTTGTATTGCGCCATTTAACTTGCTCAATCTGGTGGCCTACCACCATCTCTTAAAACCTTGTAAGAACGATCGAGTGAGGGAGATGTCGCCTTACATCTTGTATTGCGCAGTTGCGCTGTCTCGCGTATACTCACTGGATCTTGCATGGTTTTAAGAGACCGTAGTAACCCCCCTGGTGGCCTACTATCATCTCTAGCACACATTACATGTTCATGCACGCATGATGGTTTTCCATCAAACAAAGGGATGGTATTCGAAAGGTGAATTGAATTGACTGATTTCCAAACAATCCAAATATTTTTTTTAATTTATATCAAGACTGCGATGACTTGTTTGGAAATCAGTTGATTTAATTGTTCCATTGTAAATCATCGCAAAATTCTTGATTTAAACTAAAAAAAATAGAATTTTTTATTTGGAAATCAGTAGATTCAATTCACCTTTCGAGTACCATTCCTTTGTTTGATGGAAAACCATCATGCGTGCATGAGCATGTAATGTGTGCCTAAAAACCATGCAAGTTCCAGTGAGTAAGCGAGACAGCGCAATACATCATGTAAAGTGACATCTCCCTTACTCACTGGATCTTGCATGGTTTTAATTTTAAGCAAAGAATTTATAATTAACACTAGAATGCTTACGGCGGACAAAAGCCGTTCCAAAATAAAACCTAAAGTTTGTAGGTGTCCCTTTTTAGTAGGTTTTATAAAATTCAAGAGGAAAAGGGACACCTACAAAGAATGATGGCGGAATTTGTACGAATAAAAAATTTAAATATAGAGAACTTAAAATAAATCGCATTAGTAAGAATACTTCATTAGTAACATGTTTACCACCACATAAAAAATTTAAACCCCGGGGTTATTTAAATATTCCATTTTATAAAAGTCGACCTTTAGCTTCGTTTTCATTCGCCATTTTTAACGCAACTGAAACATTATGTCACCCTGACAGTTATTAGCATTGTCAAAGCGATATTGACAGTTCATTATGGTAGGTTAGATTCATCGATTTAGTACCTGGGGGGCTATACCATCTCTTAAAACCATGCAAGATCCAGTGAGTGAATGAGATGTCGCCTTAAATGATGTATTGCGCTGTCCGCTTTCTCACTGGATCTTGCATGGTTTTAAGAGATGGTAGTAAGCCATCTGGGGGGACTACCATCAACTTTTTAAGTAGCAGGCTCACTATCAAATGGTTTACTACCATCTCTTAAAACCATACAAGAACGAGTGAGTAGGCGAGACAGAGTAACACAGTAAGACGTCATCTCCTTTCATCATGTATTACGCTTTAAGAGATGGTGCCTACCACCATCTCTAATAACCATGCAAGAACGACTGAGTAAGGGAGATGTCGCCTTACATCATGTGTTGCGCTGTCTCGCTTACTCACTGGATCTTGCATGGTTTTAAGAGACTGTATATAGTAACCCCCCTGGGGGCTTACTACCATCTCTTAAAACCATGCAAGAACGATTGAGTAAGAGAGATGTCACCTTACATCATGTATTACGCTGTCCAGATCCAATGAGTAAGTGAGACAGCGCAATACATGATGTAAGGCGACATCTCGCTTACTTACTGGATCTTGCATGGTTTTAATAGATGGTGGTAGGCACCCTGGAATGTGTTCCTGAGCCATACAATTTATGTAACAAATGCCCTTATTTTTTGTATCTTTCGTACAAATTCTACTACTCAAAATGAATATTTTTCTTAATACAAAAAATAAATAATTTCACTGTTAGTTTGGTGTAAGATTTTGTTTGGCGTCGAATTGGCCAAACAAAGAAAAAATTGCCACGTTGACAGACAAAAATATAAAAAATATCGTTGGTCTTTTTCTTACTCATGGACTTCCCTATTTCGCCATCTCACTTTTTCACCAAGTAAAAATTAATTGCTTAATCACAGGTACAACTACTTAATCTATGAACCTAACCTACCATAATGAACTGTCAATACCGTTTTGACAATGCTAAGAACTGTCAGGATCACATAATGAAAACGAAGCTAAAGGTTGACTTTAAAAAATTAAATATTTAAATAACCCTGGGGTTTAATTTTTTTTTGTGGTGGTTAACATGTTACTAGTTATGTATTCTTACTAATTCGATTATTTTATGTTCTCTGTATTTCAATTTTTTATTCGTACAAACGATGTATGGAGTTTCGCCATGACTCTTTTGGACCTTTTACTGGAACTTTAGGTATTTGTATGTAGGCTTTAAAGAAAAATCAGCTTTGCAGTAGAGTAATAAGGATTAATTTTGAATGTTGTTTTTGCAATTATTATTATTCGTAAGCATTCTAGTGTTTTATATAAATTCTTTGATTTTAAGAGATGATAGTAGGCCACCTTACCGCCGTCTCGCAAGTGAGTAAGCGAGACAGATCAATACATGAGCTGCCCGCTTACTCACTGGATCTTGCATGGTTTTAAGTGATGGTAAGCCGCCTGGGGGTTACTACCGTCTCTTAAAACCATGCAAGATCAAGTGAGTAAGCGAGACAGCGTAATACATTATGTAAGGCGACATCTCCCTTACTCAATCGTTCTTGCATGGTTTTAAGAAATGGTGGTTTTAACTTAAGAGATGGTGGCTAGCCACCAGCAGAACTCGTATCTAGAGCAGTAACTATTACAAAAAAAAAACTAATACCTCACCCTTCCTCCCGTACCTACCCCGTACCGCTTGCCGCAAGCGGCCATTTTGAAATGTTTTCGTTTTGATGAGCGGAGAGATTGATAAAATTTGATTAATTTATTCCAGAAACGACGTAATTACTCTGTGAAAGTAAGTTTGGCAAATAATATTTTGTTGGGTAATATATAAAATTAATCTTACTTAGATGAATTGTGTTTTTTAATTTATTTTGAATATGACAGTTTGCATGGTGTTTATTTTAGCCGGTGGCAGCGTCCTATTTTTATCATCATTTCTTGATCATTTCAGCCGCAGGCACTGCTGGACATGGGCGTCCCCCTCCTATTTTAGGTACAATTAAAACATAAATCGTACAAATTTATATTTTCAGCTTTTGTAACTATCTGAAGAAAGATGGAAAACGATAGAGAAAAGGATCGTGATAGGTCGAGGCGTGGGGAAAGAACATCGAGGTTTTCCGATGCGTCAGTCAGGGATCGTTCTAACGACAGAGATCGGCCAGAAGGAAGAAGATTATTTGTGTCCAATATTCCATATGAATACCGGTGGACAGAATTGAAAGATTTATTCAAGGAAAAGGTTGGTTTAAAAGTTTGGATCATTAGAATAGTAAATGACTGTATTTGTGTATCCATGTAAAGATTTAGATAATAATATCTGGTACCTACTAACAGAAATTCTCATATTAACTGGTTGCACTCCACTACTGTGGAGATGTATAAGTTGTATGTTGCACTGACACTTGATTGTAATCTGTTGTGTATACCTAAATAAATAAATAAAACACCTTGTGTGCCTGAAAAAATAAAGGAATTTGATGAAAACACAAAAATAATCTTTTTAAAGCGTTTAGTAAAAAGTCTTTTTTTAATATTATAAAACAAAATAGCCACAAGACTTATTTTATTTATTTGTAAAGATAAGTATTCAGTAAGATCTAGAAGACAATCTTTACATTAGGGCTCTGTGGGGATGTGGTCAAATTCTTGCAAAATCATATGTTCCTCTTTCATAGCATCAGCATTTTTCCCACTTTCACCACAAGCTAATATTGCTTCTGGGCTTGGCTGGGGTCTGTAAGTGTGTTGCGGTAATAGACGGAAATATTTCTATTACTAGTGGCTAGCTTAAAGTCAGCTATACTAGAAAATGCTGTTGTTGAAGGAATCTGCCACCTTTCATCACAAGATAATATGTTTAATTTGTGGTTGTGCTTGTGGTTAGAAGGGTTGCTCAATGTAACAGAATGTACCATTCTGGGGTTAAAATCTTAAAATATGAACAACCCTTATGTAGTTTTTAATAGTTGTATTAAATTTTTTCTAGGTAGGAGATGTTGCGTATGTGGAAATATTTAAAGACGAGAGTGGAAAGTCGAGAGGATGTGGTGTCGTCCAGTTCACTACATCAGAGGCTATGAAGAAGGCACTGTTTGTCATGCACAGATATGAACTCAATGGAAGGAAAATTGTTTTGAAAGAGGAAGGAGGTAAATATTAACACAATCATAGTAATTTAAAAATCTTAAGCAGGTGACACTATGTCCACATCCAGCTGTGGTCATCCTGTGGCTTAAATGAATGGTGATAGTAATTTGCTTTTTACATCTGCCTGAAGAACATCATTGAAGGAAAGATAGAAGGAAGAAGGGGTCCAGGTAGACCAAGGTATTAGTTATATGAAACAGATAAAGGAGAAAACAAACATTGTATCATATTAAGAAATAAAGGAATTGGCAAAGGATAGACAAAAATGCAAGGAACTCCACCGACAAGAGCCTAGCTCTTAAATTTATGATTATGACATCTGCCTGCTAGTTTCTATAACCACCATTACTGAGAAATTTAAGTTTTCTGTAATGGCTGTCATCAAACAAAGATTAGGTTATAAAACAAATATAATATGGCAACAACTTTATTTTTGTGCAAGTTTCATATTTCATTATTGAATGAGAAATATATTTCAGAAAATGATGGCGGTAGGATGAACTCCTCAAGATCTGGAGGGGGCGGTGGTGGAGGTGGCAATAGAATGCCTAGGGATGATAAAGACAGGTAACTCAAAGGTTTCAATAAAAAAAAACAAAAATTCTGTTCTTAAAGTTATCCATCTATTCTAAAAAAAAATATATGGTCAAATTGAGAAACCTTTTTCTTAAGTTGATTAAAAAGATTTACAGTGCATAGAAGCCATTAGCTTTGTGGATAATGTGGTTACTTATGCAAAATTAGGGCTATGCAAGCTTGAAAAAATTTCCAAGGATGTTTTTGTTACAAAAAGGAATATAAGATAAGACAAACAATATAGAAGCAACAGTCTAATCTGAATTATTGTTGCTAATTGCATCTTCAAACTTAACATCAGTTAATAAGCCTTATATAACTAAAATTTACTGAACAAAATTCATTATTTTGTTCTTTTTCAGATGGGGAGCTAAACAAAGAGAACCAGAAAATTTCAACACATATGGTCTTAGTTTGCAATTCTTGGATTCCATCAAAGTGCAGCCACCACTTGTAAAAAGGGTTTTTGTGGCTAATGTAAGTATTGTAATACATAGGTGAAAACAAGTTCTCATAATAAGGTTTTAGATAATGACGGCTGAAATCGTGGCTGTTTTACGAACCAATTAAAAACTGCAATGAATATGCTTGTTGTGTTTCCTTGAAAAAATACCATTTTTATATATATAAATAAATTATGATAAAACAAAGCACACATCTATTTCTGACACTTGTAAGTTTATGGAATGTGTGGTTTCATCAAACTAATCGTATTATTAAATGATTTTTAGCTGGATTACAAAGCAGACAGAGCCAAAATAAAGGAAGTATTCAAAATGGCTGGCAAAGTGCGTAACATTGACCTGGCTGTTGACAAGGATGGGAACAGTAGAGGTTTTGCTGTAATCGAGTATGACCACCCTGTTGAAGCTGTTCAGGTATTCTTTACTATTTCTCTATTCCATATTACTTCATAATATGCCTTTTGATGTGTTAGGTCTTATTACCAAAATGTCCAGCATGTTCATTAGATTGTAAGTCCTCTCTTTGTTGAAAAAGTTGAATTGTTGTTAAGGCTTGTTTATTTTTATTTTCATGCAGACATGTTTACATTATAATAAATCTTCACCGCAGGCTATATCAATGTTCGATAAGCAAATGTTTTTCGACCGAAGAATGACAGTCCGTATGGATCGTGGAGTTGAAAAGATGGAGTTAAGACTGCCTGATGGTCTCAAAAGCATTGGTCTTGGACTGGGACCCAATGGGGAACCACTCAGAGATGTTGCTCGCAATTTACCCCAGGCAAACAACACAAATACCTTAAGTCTGACCAATACTGGCACAGCTCTTGGTGCTGGAGTTTTGGGTGCTGTACCTACAGCTAGTGTGGCCTTGAATGGCCTCGGAACAGGATTGACGGCAAACACTTTAAATACAAATACTGCTTTGGGCGGCAATTTGGGATTACAGGTGAAATGCATTGTTTATTCTTCTTGTTTGAGATGAAATTATTTTTATTTAAGACATGGAACAATAGGATGTAACATTTATTTATTTGATACCTTATTTATTTATTTTACTAGTTTTGTAGAATTTTTCAAATGGTAAATCTGCAACTAGTTTTAAAAGTATAGCATTTTTCACTCTGGACAATAAATTTAAATAAATGCTAGCAATAGATTATGTTGCAAAGTTGTAATAAAGACTTCATTTTTCAGGCTCTCGGTCTAACAGGGCTAGGCGCACTTCAAAATCAGTTGCTACAACAGGGCTTGACGGCGAGCGACCTGGCGACGGTACTAACCGCGCAGGCGCAAGTCCAGGCCCAGGCTAACTCAAACTTGGGCCTCAACAACACAGATTTGTCTTCCAACGTCCTTGGTAATGCAGGCCTCTCGAGTAGTATGATGGGAAACAATTCTAATATGAATAGCGGTCCTCTATCTGGTAAGTCGGGTGAACCACCATTTAGAACAAGTCAACAATATACCATGATAGCTCTCACAAATGATAACATGGTCTTTGCTAGCTTTTTAGTTTTATTTTTTAAAATGCTTATGAAGTCATGAAGGTGTTAATAAATAGTTATGCAATTTAGGCACCTTTATTCAAAATCCATACTATGATTATGAATATAAAAATGTGTGTTTAACCGTCTTTCACGTAAAAACTGATAGAAATGGATTTAAATGAAATATGGCATGGAGATACTTTAAACCAAAATAATGGATACAAGCTTTTTTTGGTTGCGATAACCGACATCCAAATGGGCAAAGTCGCAGGCGGAAGCTAGTTTGTCTGTGGTTTAATCATTCTAAATGTTTAGGTTCAAATCGGCAAATGGGTGGTGTTTCAGTACCTGGACAAGGATACGGTCGGGATTCGAGTGTATCTCAGAACTCTGGCAGAGACAAGGTTTCAGACATGGTTATGATCACAAATGTAAGTATACATACTGTATTCAAATTCTTTCTTATAGACCAACTAAAAGATATTGAGTACTCCTAGTTGAAGTTACTTTCAAATTCAGTAGTAGCTTACAATTTAACTTGCAATTGATTGTCCTTTCAAATCTAATAAATAAAGAGTACTAAATAAATAAAATATTTATGAAAAACAAATAAACATAATAATAAAAACAAATAAATACTTAACAAATAAACAATAAATAATAAAAAAAATAACAAAAAAATAAAAACAATTATTCTCAAAAATAGAATCTCAGAACTAAATACATTTTAAGTCTATTCATTGTTGCCTCATTTATCCTATGATTCCGGGGTCGAAAATTATGTAGTGTTTCAGAAATGAAAAAAAAGGAATATGTGAGGGATATTCATGTTAAATTTGTTCACAGGCATCACCTTTATTATTTTACCTCCCTAGATCTAGTTGAGTATGTGAATCTGTCTATGGCCTTACCAAATAATTATTTTACAGCTCCCACCAACAGTCACTTGGCAATTGATCCGCGAAAAATTCAGTGAATGTGGCGACGTGAAGTTTGCAGAGATGACGGCGCCCGACACTGCAATCGTTCGGTTCCATAAAGAATGGGATGCGGAAAGAGCTATCAGTATCCTTTAAAATGTATAATTTTCATTTTAAATGTTCCTATGTAGATTTTGAGCAAAATATGTTCCCTAGATTCGCCTTTTATCACCTTTTGTCTTGTAATTAGGAATTCTGTATGCAAAGTATTTCCTTAAAAATTTTTACAGAAATGTTTGATAGGACCCGCATTGACGGAAGAACTATTGACGTCCGCTTCTTCTAATTGTTGCAGAGTATGGTAAGTCCAATATAATGTTTGTAGTTTTGTTGTAAATGGATTGAAATATTTGTCACAGCCTTTTCTAGATGATTTTTTTTATTGAAGATGGTATGATTGTGCTTCGGTTTTGTTGTTAAAATTTACAAGTGCAGTGATGAATGGGACACTTGAATATATTCTCAGCGATTTCTTCTTGTTCAAGAGCGGATTGACGGTTTCTGTCACCGATCACATGTCCTGATGTTGTGGTATGATAATAATCTAAAATCTATAGTGCAACAAATTGTTGTATTGGGTTTGATTTGTTTACACAGGCAAACAATTTTCACCACAAGTAAAAAAGTATGTTTTAGACCAATTGTTGCATTGGTCCAATCGAGATCTGCCTCAACATAAGCTGGAATTTCTTAATTTGCCAACTTATGTCCGCTACATTATCGTTCAAATCTTGACATTTAACGGTTTGTTGCACCATGCTTAGGCAAATCAGTTATTTTGTCTTGTTTCTTAAATTTATAAATACCAGCCTAATTCGCGGTTGGCTTTAACTATGTGTGTCTAAATTAGTGAATCCACTTTTTTGTTAAAGCCAATCACAAATTAATTATTTTATATCACCAATTTTAAGAGGATAGCCTAGATCGAAGAGTTTTGAGAAATAGTTATTGAAGACAATATCGCTCTCAACTTCACAGATCTAAAGAGTTTAGGGATAGATGCAACAATCTTGACCGAATAGAGGTTTCGTGTTACCCTGTTTTCTCTTTGAAAAATTGCTGATTTAGTAATATTTGGAGTCAAATTAAAAGAAAGAATAGATCTATATGCTACGTTTCTGTTATGTGACATGAGATATTTAGAAAACAGGGTAATATTTTTGTATGGAGAAAACGTAGGTAGTCTATCCTCTTTGTTTCAAATGTTGTAAATTTTTCCTGCATCAAACAATTTCGTGGCTATTGCTTCATATCACATTTTGACTAAATGATCATTTGGGCACTTTTATGTTACCCAATATCGTATAAAAGATAGGCCTAAGGCTTATACGCACATTATTGATTTTCACAAAAACGCCAGAATTAAATTTATTAATTTAGTTTTAAAAAAAAGCTTTACTTTCGTATGTATCTTGAGTAAAGTAACTATTGTAATATTAATTCATTTGGATCAAGTTATATTTGTTGTATGTCCTCGCGAGCGGCATTAAAGTGAAAATGTTTTGTTTTTGTCTTTTTCAGGAATATGTCGTATAGAAGTTGATCTATTCTGGGGTTTGTATACTCGGACGCCTGGATTGAAAAACTGGATTTTTCATCATATTTCTTTCATCTTATCTTTAGTTTTTACATTGACTTTTGTTCACGATTCGGATAATATTTGTGACTTAGCTTAAATACTAGAGTAAGTGTCTTAATATTTGTGTATCGGAAACTTAATAAAATTAATAAAACATTTTTTCATATTTTTTCTGATGAAATCGTAGGTAAGGTTCACCGAAGGTCGAATCCCATTTTTACCCGACTGCAAGGCAGGTTTTAAGTTTTTTGATGTAGTGTCACTGGCACGATCAAAGCGATGCTATCGCGCGGCGTTTTTGAGTACCAGATTGTGGTGTGTTCATATTCGTATTATCTTTAAGTAACTGAAAAATCTGTTTACGAAAAAATGGATCTGTTAGGTTCTATGTAGGTTTTATTTAATATTTCTGCAATATTTTGTCTGCTATTAGGTCACCTCTGTAGCATTACATGTTTTATCAGTGGCATATCATTATACATCATCTATATCACTCCTAAAGGGCGTAGTTGCTTCGATAACTACCTACTCATGTCATAGCGTGAAAATATTACTGCAAACACTATTTCGTTTTGTATGTATTTTGTGCTGGAGATGTCATAATTAATACCTGTTACGCTTTGGATACGGCGTTGAGGCAGAAAACTTACTCGGTTGTTCAATATTCTGCTAAAGCTATTTAGGACAAAATCAGCGGTCTGTTTAGCTTAATATAGGAAGCGGAATTTTGTTGTCATTAATCCGGGATATTGAGTAATACATTTTTTGCTTTTATAAAGTCAAATGAAATCTGTATCGTAAATATGAGGGTCGCATCCCACTTACAGAGAGAGTATAAAAATGTGTTGGAACGTTGCGGATATAAGTTTGTCATTATTTGTTACCCATTGAAAATAGGGTGCACGTTCCTATGTCATACATTGAACACAAAGGTTCTTTATATCGAGGCATCGTAAACTTTAATGAAATTTCGTGGTGTCATATAACTGTAGGTACAGGAAGTTTCTTCGCCTGATAATGCACACCATTTAAACTCCTAACAACTATTACAATAGACTTTGGTGCCCCTAAGGGTGCCCCCTACATCGTTATGGTTAGGTTATTCCCTGATCCAATTCAGGGATATGATAATTTGGGATGCAGAAGCTAATCGCCTTTGGAAGATCTTTCGAAGATTGATGCATGGAGATGACTGCTCTTGCTGCTAAGTCTGTCGCCTGGGTTTTAAAATGGAATGGTAAGTTGTTTAGTCATGGAAAGACTAATTTGACATTTTTTGTTTTGAGGGAGTTGCATGGGGTTCCGATAGTAATGATTCGAATTATCGAAGGATTTGATAATTTTAACACCTACTTGCATCGAATTTCTTGATGAACGACAGTTTTACTCTTTGTCTGATAAAACGTCTGTAAAAAAGTCGCAAGTCTCCGGTTTCGTAGAATGAAGATGGATTGTATTGATTGTCACCGTAATGTTTTGTCGATGTAACTGCTTCATCAAAGTTCTGGTTCTTTAGTTGTTGTGGGGTCTCGTCTTATATAGACTTAGATGAGATCATATGGAAAATAATAGGGCCGTATATTGAAAAAAAAAATGGACCATACATTTCCTAATTTGCCAATTATAATAGTAATTTTACATTTTCAGGAGAAGCCAAAACATATAGCAATGTCTTATGGATATTAAGAGACTTGTGACAAGAGTCGCTGAGGTATTATTTTATTAGTTTTTGAAAATATCTTGTATAGTAAAAATTATTACAAATAAAAATAAAAAATTCTTTCAGTGACTGAGACAATCGCCATCATCACCTGATGACATCCGACACAAGAAGGCAGCAAACATTATGATTATTGCAACTTAGGACGAGGTATGAAAGAATACAGCAAGAAAAATCTAAATTCAACGCAAACCAAATTAGATACCTAAACCGTAGCGTAAAATATACCTACCACACGATTACGTCGTTTACTTTGAAAGAAAATACGTTTTTTTTTTCTCAGTAATGTTTTACCCGACTACGCCAAAACCAAAAGGAAGGTTGATTTTGGCAGTCTTTATATGTCTATATGTATGGTACCTATGTATGTTCGCCGTAGCGCCTAAACTGCTGGACCGATTTAAATGAATGAAGTGTCAAAAGAGTCGTAAAATTGTCGTACATATACTAATAACATATACTAATGTAAACTTACTTTAATTGTGTGGATCAGTATGAACACTTTTAAACAAACATTGCTGGTATACAGTGGGTGCGACCACAGCTCTACCATGACCTTTTTTATACCTATATCTGAATTATTGCCTTTTGAGAAACCCTTTTATTACGTGTCGGGTTATGGTTTTAAAAACTTAATTTTTAATTCATTTTACGTAGGTATGGCTGAATATTACCCATCTATAAACCAGATATTTAACATTATGAAGGAAACGGACAGTATGCTCTCATTATTTAAGATATGTACTAAGTTTAGTTTCTTATTCCAGATTTCTAATGGAGCAATGTACTGCTGAAAACACCTTCGTCGCTACGGTAAAGTGAAGAAATAAGTGAAAATACTGTTATTTACGATCTGAATAAAGTATATTGAAGATACTCATTCCTTGTTTGTTAATTCCTTTTGTTAATTTTGTAAAAACACTTCATTTCAAACATAAGTTGCATATAATCAATTAATTTTAATAAAATGATTTTCGCGGTTATCAATATTAACTCCATCAAAGAAATTATCGATGTACCCATGATTAGATTAAGAACGCCGCAGCCTCTCACTGAAATGAAAAAAAAAGTGTACTTACATACATCTATTTCCATAAATAATTAAAAAAAAACGATGTAATGTTAAAAAAATTCAATGGCGCATATGAGACAACGGAAACATTTTTTTCTTCGTTCCTTCCTCGTGGTCAAACTTATTAGTCAAACTGGTTTGACCACGAGGAATTTTTTACATACAAAGTTTTACATTTATACAAATTGTAGGTATTATATGTACTTACAAATTATATCGTAGATACTGAAAATTATATCCCGAACCACCCTGACTTTTGGGAATGTGGAAATGCCGATCCTGACTCTGTCGTTATCTTGTGACTCTGCTATTACTTCTATGTCTTTTAGATAAATATCCGTTTCACACTTACTAAGACAGTTACAATCACGCGGAGATTTGGGCAAATAATCTTTGTTGGTAAATCTATTCCACGTTTTCTCTGATGTCGATAATTTTACCAATTCATTTTTATATTGTTTTATACATTTGAGTTGAATTAGATTGCAAACGTTCTCGTGTGCTAAAATACAGACAAAATTTAGGTTGATGAATTTCTGTAGCGGGATATTGAATATTTAATACAAAATTAATTTATTAACATTGCAATCGCAACGCAAATGGTTCAGGTACCTAGTCATGCAAATTAGTGCAAATTGGATTAAACTATCATCAGGATTTTTTTTAATTTTATGAATTTCTAGATATTTTATTTTATTTAGAACATAGTCTTTAAAATCAACATAATTACTAATTAACATCTAACGACCATTTATATATGATCTTTTTCATCCATTGCTCATGAAACCGTAAGGCAAAGCTTCTTGCGTATGACCTTCCTCAAGAATGTCTGAGCCAAGTGTCACATCAGGCTTAAAAAACACAGGCACTTTTTTTATTATTACTTACCTAGAAATTTGTAGAAATGTGGAACACAATTACAAAGTTTGAGCATCATTCGTAGTCTACATTCCAGTAGACAATGGTTGTATGAATAAACAGGATACCTTTCACTTATTGGTTCGTTTACAAACCTGAAAAAGAAAAACTACTTTGTTAATATCGGCCTTTTCAAATACTAGCTAAATATCATCAGTGTGTTACGTGAAAGCAGAGTTCTTTTTGAATGAAGTAAAAGCCGCGAATTCCTTAGCTGATCGCTAGATGTAGGAGGGTTAAAAATTTCGAATTTCACTTAAATAATTTTTTAAAGCAATTTGATGTAGATAAGTACTACCTAAATACACCAAAAAATTTACTGGTGCCCAAAAAGTCACCAAGTATGTATATTAATAATTAATAATAAATATATATTTAAATTCAAAGATTTATTTTCCAATGTTATACATGTACAGATGTTAATTTATTATTTTTGATATTTTAACGACTCTTATAGTTATATAGAAAACACATTCTGTACATTCCTATTTAGGTGTTTGGCTGAGATGTAGCCTTGAGCTCCTGTTTACGCGCTTGGCGTATTTTCAGCAAAAGCAAACTTGCCTGCATTTTCTATACTTTAGAGGGATTGATCGAAGCGTGTCGGACATTCGGGTGCTCCAGACCTTAACAGCAAACGAGGTGTAGCTTCTCTTTATGTCGTAAGAAGGCGTGGTGATGAGAATAATTTCGTCTGGGTGGTGTATGAAAAGCTAGAATTTAGAATCAAAATTTTAGATATTTTACTTATTCTGGCGAACATGATTTACATTATTAAAAATATTATGTACCTACATAAGTAGACAAGGAGTTTTGAGTTATTAGAAAATAAAAAGCAATAGGTAATAGGGCTTCCAAGAGAAAGATAAAAATTTAAAAGGCTTAGATGAAAAGTGACAGGGACTCCTATCAACATAGCCATTTTAGCCGCAAGCACAGAATACCTAATAGTACCTACTAACGCCACAAGACAGGCCTCACTCAATGATTTTCAATCTGATCAATTAAAAATATCTGATCATAATTGGAACTAGCACCTTATGGGAAAATCAGGTATTTTGAGACAGCTAGGTATGTCCTAAAGCAGACTGGAAGTAATTTGTATAAAATATGCTTTTGTTGGTTTTACGCCTCAACAATATCCAAATGGTAAGGCGGAGGACATATTCCTGGAATTCGTTTGAGTGTCCCTTACCTTATAATCCTCAGCGTAATCCAGCAGTTGAATAAAAAAATCCTTGTCATAAACGGACAAATCTATGTTCTTCTTCTCGTATGTTATTTGTTCTTCCGGTACACTAGAAAATACATAAAATATGCCTTTAGTTTAGTATTTATTAGAATCATTGCTTTTTTTGTCAAAACTATATTAACCAAGGTAAGCTTAGTTCTCAATATCTTATAGATATTGATAATCTAGAATGCCACGAGTTCACCACTACCGATCTTCATTGCGTATGGCATTTCCTGCATGGATCAGATGTCTAAATTCAAATTCCACAGCCAATTGACGGCGGCAGGCGTCGCGACGCTCCTTCATTCCACCTGGAAAACGGCGAATTGGGCATTCGTTTACTACATGGGATAGGGTCTGGTTCTCTGGTAGGCCTTAGTCCCCATTTATGGAGGTGATGGTTTGTTTCCCGTGGTCTGAACGGAGTCGATTCAGTCGGATCCAGGTTTTACGGTCCAAGTCAAAGCCGGGTAACCTCTTAGTAAGATCCTGTACGAGGATCGAGTTTATGTTTTCGAAGTGGCCCCACTCCGTAAGCCAGGCCTCATTTAGGTCAAACTGGTTTCCAATAATGCGCTCGTCTGTCCAGATCGGAGTCCTTGAACTAAGACGAGAAAACGGAGGTTCGTCCAGTAACCCCCGAATGGGCATGGGCTCGGAGCGTTTTGGCTGAAAATATTTCTCCCAATCGTTGGCAGCTGCTCGGCATCTACGAAGCTCTGGATGTGGTATGTGTGCAAGTACCAGAAGCCATGGAAGTGGGGTTGATTTACAGCCGATGAATGGCAGTCACTAATAAATAATCCAAAACTCTTACCGTGGAGATACCCCCCTCGATTGTACCTACACAAGTTTAATGACAGTATAAAACTATACTTACGAGGGGTCGTCATAAACAGCCACGTTCGAATTGATAACATGGCACATCCCTAGCTCGGTCAACACAGAGTTTACTCTGATTGGCCAGTTGGTGCTCGTGGTCAAGCAATCGTTGCTGAATTTCTTGAAAAGAATGGAGGATAGTGTTCGAAAGTCCCGTGCGTCTAGGAGCGGCTGAACAATTTTTAAAAATAATAAGTACCTACACAGTGAGCTTACGATGCTTAACACAGCGAAAAGGTATATTGGGTAAGGGAAGCGGTGGTTAAATGACAAAATGTATGTCTACGTATCAGAGTTTATTTGCGGAAAAATATATAGGTACATACGGCAAGCAGAAAGTCCAAGGCAGGTGTGATAGAACAAGAGATCGCACAGAGAACCAAGAAAGATAGGCACAATAGAAATATAGGTAGCTAAACAAATCAACAAGCGTAGCGGTTAAGCGAGCGGGCAGAGCCACGAGTAACGCAGGCTTCGCGTCGCACTGCAAAATCAAGACTGGTTAGTGACCGAGCGTTAGCGGACGGCGGCCGCCCGGCGCGCGCGCCTGTCTAGCTAGATACAGCTATGGGTATCGATATCGTTTTACTAGCCATCGGTTTATACCGTGGCGACGCTTATGCATTATTTTTATCTATACGTGAAATGTACATATAAGACTGTATTTGGGTATATGTTATGTGTTGTGTTTGTACGTGTGTTATAATACTATGAATGGTGTATGTATGAATGGTATCTGTTCTGTTCTGTTCTGTTCTGTTCCCGCCCAGCCAGCGGTTAAGCTGCAAGAGTGCAGAGCTGAGTTCCAGTTCGAAGGGACGCATCCGCACGATCATCGAGTCCGAGTGGGTACGGGGTGGTACTGGCTCTTCCTCATCATGTACGGCTTCGTCAGTCCGCCCTGAAGCTAGCTAGCTCAGACTCGAGGAACCGGTTGGGAACGTAGATACGGACGGATGTGTGGGTGGTGCAGCCAGGGAATTTCGGAGTGACGGGAAATTTGAACCAGCCGAGTACTCGCGTCAAACCAGTGTTTGGGATATAGATACTATACTTGATGTGTAATATATACTTGGGGAAGGGATATGCTGCAATAAAGTTGATGCTGGGACGTGACCTTCCAGGCCTTTGTTATGTCCTCTTCTTGCTGCTTTCCTAATGGCACTGCGGGCTTTCCTCCTTGTTCTTCTTCTATAATGCTCAGGTGCTAGTCGCCTTCAGTCTATTTCTCGCTCTGGTGTCAGTGCTGTAGACATCTTTCTGTTGTAATCCGTATTTCTCAGGTGCAAGTCGCCTTCAGTCTGTTTCTCGCTCTGGTGTCAGTGCTGTAGACATCTTTCTGTTGTAATCCGTGTTTCTCAGGTGCTAGTCGCCTTCAGTCTGTTTCTCGCTCTGGTGTCAGTGCTGTAGACATCTTTCTGTTGTATTCCGTGTTTCTCAGGTGCTAGTCGCCTTCAGTCTGTTTCTCGCTCTGGTGTCAGTGCTGCAGACATCATTCTGTTGTAATCCGTGTTTCTCAGGTGCTAGTCACCTTCAGTCTGTTTCTCGCTCTGGTGTCAGTGCTGTAGACATCATTCTGTTGTAATCCGTGTTTCTCAGGTGCTAGTCGCCTTCAGTCTGTTTCTCGCTCTGGTGCCAGTGCTGTAGGCATCATTCTGTTGTAATCCGTGCTTCTCAGGTGCTAGTCGCCTTCAGTCTGTTTCTCGCTCTGGTGTCAGTGCTGTAGACATCATTCTGTTGTAATCCGTGTTTCTCAGGTGCTAGTCGCCTTCAGTCTTTTTCTCGCTCTGGTGTCAGTGCTGTAGACATCATTCTGTTGTAATCCGTGTTTCTCAGGTGCTAGTCGCCTTCAGTCTGTTTCTCGCTCTGGTGTCAGTGCTGTAGACATCATTCTGTTGTAATCCGTGCTTCTCAGGTGCTAGTCGCCTTCAGTCTGTTTCTCGCTCTGGTGTCAGTGCTGTAGACATCATTCTGTTGTAATCCGTGTTTCTCAGGTGCTAGTCGCCTTCAGTCTTTTTCTCGCTCTGGTGTCAGTGCTGTAGACATCATTCAGTTGTAATCCGTGTTTCTCAGGTGCTAGTCGCCTTCAGTCTGTTTCTCGCTCTGGTGTCAGTGCTGTAGACATCTTTCTGTTGTACTCCGTGTTCTCAGGTGCTAGTCGCCGTTTTTGTGCGATTTAGTAACAAACATCAAAACATACAAAATCACGCATTTATAACATTAGTAGGATAGTAGGAAGTATAGCAGAATAGGATTATTATTATTGTTAGAATGTTATATACCTTTGCTGGTTTAAGAGCGGATAAAAATTAAAAATAAATAAAAAACATGGAATCTATATATATATGTCTGTCTACCCCATAAGGGATAAAACGCGATTGGTATGTATATAAATTATACAATAAGTTAGTACTATCTTGGCCTAGTTATCTTCTATGTAAGCCACTTTAAATATAACTCAGCATGGTGTTTACTTTTAAGCACCTAAATCTGTAACCTGGATTCAAGCACAAAACTTCTAAAATATTAATATATGGCAACCAATATTAGTTCTATTAGCTTCTAATTTTATAACTCGGTACGTTTACAAAATAAATAATCTAACATTCACTGGTCATCAAATGTATCTAATTATATCATCTTACCTAGGAACTTACTTAATTTGCTTGCGCTCGCGCATTTCCTATTGTGGATTCGCAGGAATTTGTAAGTGATTTTCATGCGGAGTGCCTTATTTGTCTTGCTGAGACCTTTTTTTTTTTTTTAAAGATTTTCGAAGTTGGATCACTTTGTTTTTGAGGCTGATGTCATCCGGGGATGTTGACCTAAGAAATAGCGCCTTTTGTAAGTTAGCAAGCGCTATTCTGCTCTGTCTTGATTTAGCAATAGATTTTTGAAGTACCCCATGTGCAGATTCTTTTAATATATTATTTAGATAGTTCCATTGAGTTTCTATGTTATTTTCAAGATTCTTATATGATTCTGATTGGTCCTCTTTGTGTAATTGTAGTTTTTTTCTAATTGTATCCTGATAGGTTCTCTCTGTTTCTACGCTCTGTAGTAATTCGTAGTTATATTTTCTATAATTGAATGATAATTCCTGGCTCTGTCGATTCTGAGCAGGCGTTGTCAGTGCTCCATCTTTTCTGGTTGTTTTTTCAAAGGTTGAATTGCGTATTGTCCCCCACACCATTTTGTGATCTGTTTTCACTGTTGGGCTTGTTTCCCCTAAGATGTTGTGAAAAAATACTGAGTTCTTATTGCTAGTAATTATATGGTCCACTTGCAATTCCATGCCCCTCGCGGCCCATGTAGTCTTGCAGGAGAATCTTCCCCGGGTGCTGCTAATTTTCAGATTATGCTGCTGTATCATGTTTAGCAAATAGTGTCCGTTTAGGTTGGACTTATCATGATAAATATTTTTTCCGATTAAGTTTTGAACGCTCTTGTTCCTATCTTCTTTACCAATATGAGCATTAAAGTCTCCCATAATAATAAGGTGAGCGTTGGTCGGAGATTTATTGATAATGCTTTGTATGTGTCCAAATCGTGACACTGAGCTTGAGGGAATGTGACATGTGATAATTAAGAGTAGAATCGGGCTTGTAAAGCCGGATACTTTTATTTTTACGAGAGAGCCGAGTACATCTCGGCTTTCACGGTATACTTGAGTGACCTCGCAGTCCACTCCCTTGTCGATTAGTAGGGCTATGCCTCTTTTTTCCTTTTCACTGGTCCCTCCGCATAGGATCCAGTTGTAGTTTTTTGTCTTTAGTTCTCCGTTCGTGAGGTGCGTCTCTTGAAGCCCAGCAATGGTTATGCTGCGGTCTGATAGCTCCTTGTCGATATTCGCTTTATCTTTTGGATGTGCGCAGCCTCTTACATTCCATGTAGCGATGGCTATTGTTTCACAAGGTCTTACTGGTCGGCAAGTTGATGATGGGGCGGTACGTCGCCTTTTGGGGCAGATCTCATTTGAATGAGTGCTTTCATCACTGCTTGGTATTGTGTTTTGTGTTTGGGACGTGGAAGATGTGCTGGGTGCTTTATTTTTTGTGTCGTGGAGGTCCCGGGGACTGTTTAGGTATTGGAGGTCACCCGTCTCTTCCGGTATTGAGAAGTCCACTATGCTGTCATAGTGGCTTTCTTCGAAGTAGAAATGCAAATTTGTCACTGCATCAACAGACGGACTGTAGATAACCGGGTTCATGTTTGGTCCGAATATGTGCACATTTGCTGTGTAAACCTCGCAGGCTGCGATTATTACATCCTCGCCTCCCCAAACTCCCGCAGTAAATTGTTCATCGATGTATTTATCAATGAGGTCGTTATTTGAGATCTTGTTGTTATCGTTGGTCAGCTCCATGACGTTGTTTAGAAGGGCTAGATGTAAACGGGGAGAGTATTTATTGTGTTGAATGTATGTTGCGAGGTCCTTTCTGACCATGTGGTGATCGAATGTTAGTCCGAAAACCTTGTTAATTTGGTCGGCTATTGCACGAAAAAGGCAATTGCCGTCCCTTACCATTTGGCGGACAATTATTTCTTTTGTCGGGTGTTGGGCCATTATGTGCAGGCCAGCTAATACTGCTGTTTTACTGTGGGAAGATATTTTAAACAAGTTTATTTTAAATGTTTAGTAATTTTTAATTGTTTAACCATAGGGTTTTGCTGTCGAATGTTTTATTGGGGTCCCTGGGAGCAAAGGATCTTTTATTGTGATATTTCCTTTTTGGTTGCGCAAAGTCCAACCACTTTGTGAAGGAAGCCAGATGTTTTACGGTTTTGTTTAGGTGACATTTAATTTTGAGACGCTTTCTCTTGGAGCTAAAGGCTTGTGATGTTGCGTAATATTTTAAACTTTTTTTTTATTTTTTTTATTTTTTTTGTGTTTTGTATTTGCTTTGTGTAATTCTGTAAAAGAATTCTCGGTATTCCTAATCTGGGCGGAGATGGATATTTATTTATTTTTAAGATAATAGTTCCTAATTAGTGTTTTGTGAAAGCTTGATTTTCCTTTTTTTTCCAATTACTGCTTCAAATATAGGCTTAAACTTAGTCCCCGATGCCTATAGTTCTCAAGAACTTGTGTTTCTAGATTTGGTTTATATTTTGATTTATCAGTACTGTATTCGTGTGTGTTGTTTCGTTTGAGTTTCGAATGACTTAATAGTATGAGAAATTTGCTGCCTTTTAATTGGAGTAGGTAGGACGTTTGTTGGTAGGCAAAAATTATTGAAGAGTAAATATGTGAAACTATGTGGGTGCAATCCGCCTGGGTTTACTCAGGATTGTACTGGTTGGGGCTTAATCAGTGGTCTACAAGCGGACCTCTGGCATTAATTGGTTTGTGCTTACACGGCTGTAATTTTAGTTTTCCCGGGTATTAACGAGTTTTAGTTTGTTATGGTACGTTTGCTACTATGCTCGGTTTTTAGGGGATTATAGGAATCGGTCCAAATTATAAATCAGTATAATTGTAAGGTACTGTTCTACAAATATAGGTGGATTGGGGGTTGTGTTAAGCACAGTATGATATTAAATTAGATGAATAATTATGTTAAGTAGTTAAATATAAGAGTGGGTTTACGATTTTGAATTATTTTGATGTCGTATACACCGGATAAAAGGTTTTTGGTGGGGCAGATAGTTTTATTGATGGGATACGTTTTAAGGACCCTTAGATGGGGACATTGAGTATTAATTATCCCAGGACCCCCAACATGCGTGGAAATTTGGAATACAATTACTATTTAAAAATAAGGGCGTAATCGCTGAACAGATTAATTAATAAAGGTTGCTTTTAAGGCCTCAGATTAAATTAAAGGTTGTTACAGATAGGTAGCGGTGTATAAAGACCTCGTAATTTGTTTTTAGTTTTTAATTTCATTATTTCAGTAATAAATTATTATTGTTGGGATGGTTATGCATATATGTCAGTTAGCTTGTCGTGCATCTAAATTTCGAAGGAAAAGGATGCCGTACTAAAAAGAATTGGGGTTCAATTATAGGTCCTGGTCTGTTGTACACCTATAAACTATAAAAGGAATGGCCTCACCAAATTCAGCTCTCTCGAGTTGGTCTGCTTCAGTCTCCAACTGTAGGCTCGCTGAGGTATCACTTTTTATTCACTTTTAATTTAATTTACTGTCTATATAAGAGAAAGAAAGTGCTATCTCAGATTGCGACACGGCTGAGAACGTAGCAGATGACGGATTACAACCCCGGCTGCGCGGGCGCGGAGACAAAGAAAGGGTCTATGGTAATAAAAATTGTAGACCGCTCTGTGCACGTCCGCACGAGACCAAGGTCCGAACCGAACTCGAATGGTGTATGTATGAATGGTATATAATAATACTATGAAGCACCCACATTGGGCATTAAAATCAGCAAAATTGTCACTGTTTTAGATAATTTTTAAAAAATATAGCGCAAAATTAAAAAGGCGGCCTTTTAAATTATTTTAATACAGATTTTTGCATTACTGTTTCAAAGCATTAGTTTAGTCAAATCCTCTGGTATATCTACCTGTGCAACTATTGCATCGTCAAAGTCAATCGTTTCCACTTTGTCCAGTCCAATCGCAGACATAGATTTTAACGTGTCCTTTAAATCGAATCCGGCGTTCTCTAATGTTTCGCTAAAATCATAAGTTAGATTTATAATCTATATATATATAAAAGAAAGTCGTGTTAGTTACTCCACTTATAACTCAAGAACGGCTGAACCGATTTAGCTGAAAATTGTCAGGGAGGTAGTTTAGAGCCAGGAGAAGGACATAGGATACTTTTTATCCCGGGAAGCCCACGCGGGCGAAGCCGCGGGCAAAAGCTAGTTTGTTATATGAATCAGTTTTATGCTCCAAGTAATCAGGGTAACAAACGAGATAAAATAATTTTGTATCCATAATTCCATACCAATATTACCGCTGAACTAATTATGATGAAATTTGGTAATCCATACTAGCTAAGGATCAGGGGTCAAACATTTGGGCGCGATATAACCGAGAGCCACGTGGGCGCATCCGCGGGCAGCTGCTAGTACTTACATAATTTCATTTATCCGACAATCTATTATATAGAGGCTTTGTGTATATTGTCTACATTTTTTTTATTTCCCGTTTGATGATTGATATTGAGTTTATAGCTTATGTGTAATTAACATAACATATGAGCAATATAAACTTCATTAAAACATACTTAGCTAGAGTCTGCAAGTCATCCTCATCAACCATATCCTTAGCACACAGCGTGATGGCCGGGTACGGAATGTTCCAGTTGAAATAATCCATTTCCACACTCATCACCACGGGATCTTTCTTCAGAAAAAATTATATAATAAAGAATGGTTATTTTCTATTACCGATACTGATACAAATTTCTAAATTTTCTCTTATTAGCTTGGAAGTACTCACACTACTACAACTACTTTTTAGGTGCTGAGCATTGGCTCTCCCTTCGTGTACGTACCTATATGCTGATAGTCCACTTTTCGAAGAATAACTTCTGTATGAAGACAGTACGAGAACGTATAATTTAGTCCCTCGTTCTCCAGTAAAAGTTAGGACCACATTACACAAACCGTCAAATTTTATTTAAGTACCCGATGAAATAAAAATCACTGATATGTCTATGGCCCTGATGATCACATTCTATAGGTTTTTGGAGGGAAAGTAAACTGTCGCTATGTCCGCGCTGTATTTAATTTCCAAAACTTAGGTTTTTTCGAGTGTTTGTGCATAATATTGGTGGATTATTATTCGCAAAGTGTTCTAGAACAAGCGTGAGTGTTGGGAAGTGATACAGTGTCGATTACGTGACTTTTTATCTTTGTCACCAAAATCTCCATAATATAGCTAAGTGAAATTTTTCCACCGCTTCACTTAGCCATCTGACTCAGACTAGACTTACTTACTTGACTGGACTTGACTACTGACTTATTTTTGACTCGACTGACTTAAGTAGGACTAAAGAAGATTAATAAATTCAAGAAAGGCCTTAAAGGACTAGATTCCATGGCCGTAAAAACTATTCAAAAAAAAAAAAATCACATTCTATAAAATTTTCAGCAATAATTAAGTCCGCCTATTGTAGTAATGATTTGTCTTTTGTTCAATAAAGGTTAAACAAATTAATTAAATAAACCTTTTTAACCAACATCCAAAAAACGATTCTAGGTGTAATAAGTTGGATTTGTTTTTAAATAACTTTATTTTTTTTATTTAAGTATAAGATCTATAGATTAGTGTTTAGTTGTAGTGTTTTGTTTTATTTTAAGATATAATTTTGGTCTAGTTTTGTTTATGAGTGAAAATTTAACCTTCCTTTTACTTGGTTTGAAAAAAAAAAGTAAAAGAAAAGATAAAACAATTTTAAACGATTATAATGGTTTTGATATTGGATATACTAACGAAATAGCAAATTACATACTCACAAAATATCTCACATACTGCGACGCAATTAGTGAACCCACCAGACCGAGGCTACATATAAAACTGGCTGCCCAAAATAACCTGAAATTAAACGTGTATTTCTAAATTTATTATAATAAATATTATTATTAAGTCAAGTCAGTAGTCATGTCCAATCAAATTAGTCAGATGGCTAAATGTAGCGGTGTAAGAATTTCACTTAACATCATCTTAGGAGATTTTGGTGACAAGAATTAAAAGTCACATTTACGACATTGTACCATTTCCCAACACTCACACCCATATTCTCAAACTTTTCCTCATAGGTCGCCTCCACTCAACCTCATTCGAGGACGCCTCAAGGAAGTCCTCCAACTTTCCTTGAAAACGGTATTCTTAATTGTTTCCTTGAGGAAACTCCAGTGAGGATGAGTCAAGGAATGACGTTCCGTTTCATTTCTGTATGTTGGTAAACCGCTTAACTTTTTGACGTAAAGAGAGTTTTTGACAAAGTTTCTTTTTCAATTTTAGCTAACTAGCATAGATTTATAATAAAACAACAAAATACTTAGATACACAAAGAACTTATTATAGTAGGTACAAATTCTTTTAAATCTGGTCCTCAGTAAAAGCACTTACTTTTCGTTAAACGAAACGTTCGAGGCTTTCTTAAGGTAACTCTCGACCTACCTTATATTTGACAGTTCGTTCCTCACCTCCATTGAGTAATTTCCTTAAGGTGAGGAAGCTAGTGTCAACTATGAATACCATTGAGGTCGAGTGAGGATGAGTAGAGTTTGAGAAAACGTTTGAGAATATGGGTGTCACGCTTGTTCCCGCACACTAAGCAAATAATAATCCATCATTATTATGCACAAATACTCGAAAAAACATAAATTTTGTAAAATAAACACCGAAATGTTGTAACTTTTACCTTCCCACCAAAACTCCCAGAATAGTTCTTGAAATGGACATAATTTATAAAAAAATACAATATTTTTCTTTTTTTTTCGAGTGTGTTAGTGGCCAACAGTGGGTTCAGAAATTTCAATGATTTCAAACTAAATCTGAAAGTTACGCTAATAAAAATACAGCCTTTACCTCTCAACGCAATGTATCTCTGTATTTACAATGTAAGACAAGCCTTGCGTATAACAACTCTGTAGTTCCCTTCGTAAATAATCTTTGATTTGTTTGTTCCTCCTTAACTTCCGTACGTAATTATCACGTTTCCTTTTGAACTGTTTCCTTTCTATCTTTGTTAGATCTTTCATTATTACTATAAGTTCCTTTGTTTTTGTTATAAGATTCTCTGAAATAGATTATAAAAATTTAGAATTCAAGAATCGCCGAGGGAAATTAATATGATTGTAGATTCTTTCACAACTATGTCTGTATATTAACTATATAGAGCAGATAATAAATAATAGGATAGTTTGTTAGTAACAAATTGTTACGAATCGAACCAGATATTTTTTAATATTCGTATTAACAACACTGGTCGATCTCGTAGCTGTCGTAGCTACGTAGTGGTTTATCGTAGCTAGTTGTAGCATTTCGTAGCATTAGTACAGTTTGTAGATTTTGTAGCGCATTGTAGAATTTCGTAGCCCTTCGTAGCAGTACGTCGCTGAACTTTGAAGCTGTTATGAAAGCACAGTCCTGTCATTCTACACTAATGAATGATATTTGTATCTTATACAAATATGTTTGAAATGTATAGTTGTTGGAGCTTCTGCTTCTTTAACCATCTAGAATTATTGGACATGGACAAAGAGAACTAAAAATTTTTTTAAGCTCATAGAAAAGAGTTGAAAAATAGATTACTAGCTAGCAAATTTGCTAGAAAAAGTAATTTTTGTTCATTTACTACGTCGATTTTTTGCTACCAACACGGTAAAGAAGCAACTGGTATATAATTTCTTTTGCTTCCAAATTAGTATAGAACTTATAACAAATAATTAATGTGGTGTATTATTTAAAATCTAAAATATAGTGACACTAATTTCTGAATTGGATTAATCTCCAATGTGTTTCATATCTGTAAGTAGATCATTATGTATTAACTAGCTGATATATTTTATAAAAGGAAATAAAACGGTACGAAATAAAAATTCCAAGGCAATAATACCTGCGCCTTTTTTCAGGTACCAACCCGCTTCCAGTGTGTTTATGTATCGGTCGTAGAAATGGAAATGAAATGAACGTTCCGCTGTAAGCTCGTTCTAATTACGAGGCGTTAAACCTTCGTAATCTGTGGAGCTTCAGCATTACAATTTATTTTATTACTCTTTCTTCAGTTCCCTTATAGCCTCGTCTCTCGGTTATGGCCGCTGCAATTAAGTACAATTACTTGACGTAGTTATATTCGTGAGAACATTTTAATCGGATTGAAGTTTAACTTTAAGTGGGTTTATTATCAAATAAATAAAGCATGGAAGATATCGACTACCGGTATGTACAAAGTTTTCGAAAATCGAAAAGACAAAAGTTCTAATTATAAGTCTGGCAACTAAAAATTAAATTAAAAAGAAATCACGTATACGGATGGCATACGGACAAATCACACAAATTGAGCTTTCCCCAAAAGAGTGGATAAACGATGACACAAAACATTCATAAATAAATCAACTGCTTGTAAAGCCGGTCTGGGAATATGTTAGGTCAACGACAGGCGCTGTACAGTACAATAGCCTCATTACTTTTTGATTCTTACTACTTGTATTTCTGACGAAAACCAGGCGAATTTCAGTAGGAAAAGTATGAAAACGGACACTGGTTTTCGAAGCAACGAGTCGAGGGCACATATTACGAAATAGTGAGGGTGCAACCGGGAAAGTGCTAGGATGAAGAAGACTGCTTTTTGTCCTTTAAGTCTTCATCAGAAATTATTTACTTAGAGAAAGTTTAAGGTAAAATAGGTATATTTGTGTTACTCTTTGTTAACAAGTAGACGAATGGTTAAATAATATTCTGAAAAATTACAATTTTAAACCCCGCGTCTCCATATCTTTTTTGTCTATTGACCTTAATTCATAATGAGAGTAATAATATACAATGAATATCAATACATAATATTCAGCCTATTCAGCTTTAGAAATAATCCTTATACTAACATAATGCCGGCGAGCATTTCAATGAACGTTATTTGGTTTCCTTCACTATAAAACGAATTGTTTGGCCCATAAAAGTACAAAGAAATAACGATGTGTATGAAAAGCACGACAACAAAGGACAAAAAAAATCTGAATCAAATCATTTTTCAAACACTCATTACCGCTTATATTATTGTATGTCGAGTACTTGAGTGGGAGTTAAGTTTAATACAACCAAATACTCATTATTTTCTTCAGATATTTGACAAGGTCTTTCATATTAATTTTCATTCCCATAATTATATACCTATACTTTGAATGGATAAATGATTAAACATTTTTTGCACCAGTTACATAAATACCTACATCATATGATTCTCCGGAAATAAAATTAGTACATAGGCGGACTTACCGCTAATACAATTTCTTCCAGCCAACCTTAAGCAGCTAACCTGTGACATTGTAAGGCTAGAATTAACTTAAAATTAACTTGATTAAACCATAAGCTTTTAATTTCTTCAATTGTCTCTAATGAAGGGTCCAACGAAGGGAACCCGGCATAATGGAATTGAGCAAATTAACCTAATAATAACGTTATGTATGTAATAATCACTTGGCATTTGAAATTAGAAATACCATTCACATTATAATAGAATTATGAAAACGAGACCCGAATTTCATACATAAAATAAATACGAGTTAATTACTGTAAAATAACATTTACAATATATCTGACGAAATTTAAATAAACTTTCTGTATGAAAGGTTATTACTCGTAAGTGTAACCCAAGTATAACCACATGTATATATTACGTCTGGATAAATCTACGATATTAACATTATACTACTTATAAAATTCCAATCTAGCTATTGCTTAAGTACCTGCGTGCTCTGCACTGGTTTAAAATTATACATACCTTCCAGTAGTATATAATCAGAAGTATTGTTTCTAAATCTAGTAATTCTGCATCAAAATCAGTTGCATGGTTCTGAATAAGTTTTTTTTAGTATGCATATTTTCATAATAGCAGCCATAAATAGACCACTCACTGGTGGACTCCGAGATATTTCCAATCCATTACTGAAAAAAAACATATAGTGGTTAGATTACTCAACCATAATATTAATGTATGTTTACGTCACAAACTACGGCGTAAGTTTCTACGTATCTAACGTCAATCAGTAAATTGAATCATGACGACACAAGTACAACCTCAGACAATACAGCCGGGACTCATTACTTATTGACGAAATCTTTGGCACAAGTTGCGTCAGTTCCCGCCTTGTTTCCTCCCAGTTCCCGAATGTCTGACGTGAAAGCTTATGTGGTTTGGTTCTCGATAGATTTGCTAAATGTGATCAGTTATGTCATTCTAAATACATAAATGATTCGTCCTAATTACAGTGAAATAATGTATATTATGACCATAGTAGATTGAACTTTATTATTTATATCCGGAATATTAATAGTATTTATATACTATTCAAACGAGATTGGTTAAATAATCTAGGAAATTTTCAAGTAGAAGGAGAAGGATACAATACAGAATGTGCACCACTTTTAATGCCTGTTTCTTTTAAATTTGAATTACACTTTAAATAAGACAAAGTAATTCAGGTAACAATTATAAAGAATACCTTTAACTATAGATACCTGGTAATTTTTATAAAGAAACTTATTACCTGTTTTGTCTCATACGTCATCATTATAATTCTCCGTGTTCATAGTCTACTTAATTTAAGTACATAATGTGTACCAATTGATACAATACATAAACAACACAATTAATCACCTCCTTCCACATACATCGCAGTTCAGATGCTTGATAACTCATGAAATGAGTTCCAAGTTGCAATAAACAAAACAAGACTTAGTTCATCTTGACATACAGACAATAACAAAGTTAGCAAACAGAACATACAAACTAGAAGTGATTCAAACTTAGAAACGTGAGTGATTTGACGGGGGAGCAATCTATTCGCTTGCCATAAAGCCCGCGAGCCTCGTACCGTGTAAACACTAACTTATCAGAATGCCCGTGTTGTAGTCAAGAATGCCCTAATCGGCCATTTGCTAGCGTTAAGCCCCTATTTATTATCGTAACTAGTGAAGCACTATCGCTTTCGGGCCCAGTCGGAGATCGTTTCGTGTTTCTTACACGACCATTTGTCTGAAACCCTCTTACTAATTCAACAAAACGTGAACGCTGCCGAGATAACAACTTCGTTTCGGAGATTGCCGATAGTATAGCTCGATCGAATCCTGCTTTTGGAGTCTGTTCTCGCTATTTATACTTTGGTGTATGTTGTGTGTGCGTAGGGAACCCTTTGTGTAAATGTTTGGTCTGAACTCGAGAAAGTACGATTTTAATCTCTTTGTTTCAGTTTCGGGATCGGATGCTGTATGCCATTATACTCGAAAGGCAAATTACTTACTATTTGATAGTAGTTTACACCTTACGGACTGATAAAATCTGCTTCTTATAATATTTTTTAGTCGTAACATTTTTGTTATCTTTTAGTGCAAGTCGCTTTCAATGCAAGTTCACGTTATTTATTATTATTATTTTACTCCAATAAGTAGTTTATTGAGACTACTTTGATAAAATTTTATGTAAAAAATTAACCGTAAACTTGGGGCAAAAAAAGCCTCCGACCAACTGAGGTCTTAACCGGGGAAACGCTAAGATATTTTCAGAGAAGATAAGTTACTTTCCGCGATATAACGGATACCAGTGCGATGGAGCTGCAATCAACAGATAGCAAATATTAATAAAACAAAGCGTTCTCAAAATCACATATCCGCCAATAAGTGACTTCATCATTATGGGTCTATTATATTGTGCTAAAATATTGATTGGTCATGTCTTTGTTTCAAAATCATCAAATCTGCTTATTAGTAGAGTTATTTATCAATTTTAATGTTAAATGTATAGGTAATATATAAGTGAAATGACTATAGAGCGATATTAAATTGAATGAAATATTTAAATACAATCCGTAAAACATGAAATTCTATGTGCATTTGCTATATAATACTTTGTCATCGTATGTATATATCATAAAGGTAGATTTAATGTCGATTGGAAGCCTTTCACGTTATGAGATCCAGATAACTTCTATATGCTTTATGTATATTTAAACTTTCTTAATAAATATACAGTGATCGCATTATTTCCACCTGTGATTTTTATGTTTCCTATTTAGTTAGGACAATCAAAGTTGGAATAAATTCGATTATCTTAATGTAAGAAAATAAGATTCTAAGCTTCTGAAGGTATGCTTAGCTGTAAGTCCCGGATACGATTTACCGGTCCCACTCCAGGCCGAAATGAGAACGTCCTATTTTGGAAGTCGGTTGTTTAACGATCAGTCAGTTAGACCTTAAGTATTAAATATTTGAAGAAGGACTTAAGTTTATAATGTTAAATAGTTCGAGTGTGTTACCCAGTTGCATCTTCAGCTTACTTCGGAGTCCAGGGTCTTCAATAATGGTCTTAGATTTGACTGAACACATTGGCGCAACTGTCGTCTGACGTTCGCAACCGTTCATACAGGATCTAGATAGATTCAAATAGATTGTCTACATAGTTGAATGGAATTAGTGAGAAAAAATTTCACTAGTTCCATGGAACTATTTGCCGGAATTGCCGGTGGTGACAATGATCCACTAAATGCAAGATTATTATTCGGATGTGGTAGTAGCCTACACTGTCAGTCTAAAGGCATCTGACATAGCCTAATGACTGCCTTCTAACGATAACAATCGAGATTAACGACTTAATGTGCATTTCGATGCACGGAGACATAATCATAACGTTTCACAAAAGTATAATTATCAAATATAAGAACCATCAAATACGTGTTGACTGCATCGTAACTTAAGTAGTTTATATTTCTTAACTTTAAATAGGTTTCAGGCGTTGTGGTAGGTAATCCACAAAGCCGTGCAATACCGGAGATTGAGCTTTTGAACTTCGGACTAAGAATAATGACCTAGAACACCTGACCGACATTTTATACCTTTATGTACGACTCGAAAAACATAAATTTCTAGAGAATATATTCATCATCTAAGTATTTCCTGGTTACGTCATAAGCTATAGTTTTTTTTTGCCTTTTTGGTTTGGGACCTCTGGTAGGTGGTCAAAAATAAGTTGAATATTTTTATATACCTTTATGTATTTGAAATTATTGGGAGAGGACTACGTCCAGCAGTGGACTACGTACAGCTGAAATTATTATTACTACACATTATCAAGGCAGTTTGTATATTATTACTATACAATGATACGTTTGTTTACTGTTTTAAAAAGGACGATAATAAATGTCTAGATTTTTTTTACAAAATGACGGCGATAGAACGTGAATTATGATATTCTTCATTTATATTATGTTTACCCATAGAAAGATACAACTTTAAAGTTAAATTAGTTGAAAGTTCTCCGTTACGACTGCACTTCGCCATCGTTGTTCCGTCCCGTTTTTTGAGCGAGGAATTGTAATCGTGTCAATATTGACTCGACTCTACTTTTTTAAGTATCATTTTTCTTTTAATTAATTATTTAAAGACATTTGTGCGCACATCGTATATTCTCTGTATTAAGTGCATTCGAATTTTATACCATAATTCATTGGCTAAGCTAAAACCTTGGCATCCTTCGTTCCTCTTAATATTCCTAATAAAAATTTAATTGAGTCGATGATCTATGGTAGCAATTTTCACTCTGAATCAATTATCTCCACAATTTATTTATGGGAAGCAATTTTCTGTCCCGCCTTATTTATTGTGGGTTCTCGTTAAGATCGTTTTACGGTATAATTAATCTGATATTATTAATTTCCCGTCACAAATGCTCGCATTCCAGTGGTAGGTTGTTAAAATTAATTAAAAATATATATTTTATGAGACTGTGTGAAATTGCTAGCTTTATCTTTAAATTGTTATGTTTTGGTAACGAAAATGATTTATCAAAACTCTTGAGTATTAAAAAATATTAAAAATTTACGGATGTACCAATTTCTGCAAAGTCTGAGTCTTTCCCTTAATTGCATACCAAAACCTTACAAAAGGTGTATTTGAATATGCTGAGAAAAATAATAGCTTCTGCTAAGAGGATCAGTTGTAACGAGCTACTTCATATTTTTTTCCTCTGGGCGTTCCTAACCTATCTAGCTATCCTTTAAACTCTACTAAGAATACAGGCTCTAGGCTCTGAAATACTGCAATCGGCGTGAGTGCATACTGGCTGCACATTTGCCGGGAATGTGCAATAACAGACGAAATAAATCTATGCGGCCCTTGCTTTCGGCACGGGCCCGACATCGACTATCCGATAGCTCGCCGGGATTTCAAACCGTAATTTGTGGACTCGATTTGTTTGACGATATTTTCGCTTTTTTTTGCTTTAAGACCCTTTAATAACTGGCTGGAAATAAAAGAATATTCCAGATGTTTAACGAGTATACTTTAACATTTTTTTTTGTTGTGGCATTAATCCACTATATGGCAATCAAAGTTATAGATTATTATTGCCAGTATTAAGTTTTATTTAGTCACTAGCTTTTGCCCGCGACTTCGTCCGCGTGGCGTGTTATAAAAGAGAGATCTTTGTGTGTGTGGGATAAAGGTTAAAAAATGCTTAATTTTATTATTTTTAAATGAGGTTATAGTATAAGTAGCTCAGTTGAATAATGAATTGTTATTAATTTAAAGATTATTAGTTTATGATAATTTGGTTTGATATAAATTTAGGAAATACGATCAGTGGAGGCTAACCCTAAAGTAACTATAGTCTTTCGTCTGGATTCAGAGGTGAGAATGTGGATGTCAGTCGGTATGAAAGTAAAAGTTTGACCACATAAAAACTAAAAACCGGCCAAGTTCGAGTCGGACTCGCGCACGAAGAGTTCCGTACAAAATTAACAAAAAATCATCGTCAAGACTTATAACCTACAACTATTTAAACAAAATTTAGAAATTACAAAAGAAAATTATAAGATAATTCAAGGGCCGTGAAACGTCCGCCTGGAAAATTTAACAGTAATTTACAACAGAAAACTACCTACTAAAGATTTATACCATCCAAGAATAGTGAAAAGTTCGCCCGCAAAATTCAATATTTGATACGACCTTAACGACCACTTAACGACGTCTGCCCTCACGCGTCTGTCGTGTTCCGGTTGCTCACTCGGGTATCGCCCCCCCCCCCCCCCCCCTCCATGCCTCGCTACCAGCTGTCACCGCTCCACAACCGCCGCCGCGGCCGCGACGTTGTTCCTTGGTTGCCACTACCGCGAGCTATAAATTTCAAGCCTCGCTTCCCGTTCCCTGGGGAATTTTTAACTTTGCATACACTAAGGTATATGCATATCATATTTCAAGCATTTAACTTATGCAGTTTAGATTTTTTCATACATTTTTTTCCCGCTAACTAAATTTTTCAAAATACAGCCATAACTAAACTTTTTATTTACTAAGGTATGCATGCATGCTAGATTGAAAACATCTATCTTACGTGATTTTTACATACAAAAGTTTTTTCCCAATAACTCCCGTTCCCATGAGAATTTTGCAATATCGCGTTGCAAGTTAGCTTTACGTTCATTACCTGCATGCCAAATTTCAATCATCTATCTTACGCGGTTTAGATTTTTTCATACAAAAGTTTTTTCCCGTTAACTCCCGTTCCCGTGGGAATTTTGCAATATCCTGTTGCATTTCCGTCATACATGATTTCTATGTAACTTTAACCATTAAGACTGCACACGCGACGGAAGCTTAAAAAATGGAGTAACTTACCATTATTTCCCTTCACTACTCTGCTCCTTTTGATTGTAGCGTGATGAAAAGTATACTATAACCTGCCCCGGAGTATGAAGAATAATTGGTACAATTATTCTTCATAGTTTCGTTAAAATCCGTCGAGTAGTTTTTGTTTCTATAAGGAACATACAGATAGACAGACAGACAGACAAAAATTTTACTGATTGCATTTTTGGCATCAGTATCGATCACTAATCACCCCCTGATAGTTATTTTGAAAATATATTTCATGTACAGAATTGACCTCTCTACAGATTTATTATAAGTATAGATAGATGTTAGTCTAATAGGATGGCTAAGTGAAGCGGTGGAAAAATTTCACTTAGTAATAACTTGGAGATTAAGGTGACAAGGATTAAAAATTGTCACCTATACAACATTGTACCACTTGCCAACACTCACGCTTGGTCCTGAACACTGAGTGAATAATAATCCAATATTATTATGCAAAAATACACGAAATAACAAATAAAAAAAAAATAACACCGACTTGTTGTGACTTTCACCTTCCCGCCAAAACTCCTACATTTTCTTATAAATTAACCTTTTTGAAACGGTTCAAGTTCTCATATTTCAAAAAGTTTAGATACAGTGTCTTTGTCTTGTAACTCATTACCGAGGTAAAGAATATTTAACGACCAGAGACAATTGAAAAAAGAAATACACTGAATAATACTTCACATTTTCAACCGCACGTCATTAAAATGTCTTCCTCAGGGATATTCGCAGAGAGATGCCATAAAATACGTGAACTGGCGGGAAAACTATTCTACAGTATATTTGATACATTCTTTTATGATATAATATATTTATAAACTTTATTAAGTTTCGTAAATTTTAAACACTGGCAAATTTTGTACAGACTGAAAATATTTAGCCTTTATTAATTTATTGTCTAACGCGAAACATACATTTTTCCACTACATGTTTTACCAAAAGGTTTTAATTTTTCATTTATTTATTGATCTACATTAAAAAACATAACGTAAAGTTGGAATCATAAAGTGTAGACGAACAACATCAGCCTTTGTAAGTTTCGCCAAAAAGCTAATGCATGCACGCTACACAGTTTTTAAATTTTTAAGAAATGATACGATCACATGGTACTATTATATTTAAACGTAAAATATGAACTTGTGCTTCACTTATTAACTTTTTACTGTCTTGTTATCAACTAAGTTGATAATGCCGCCCACATATAGTGGAACTTAGCATATAACTTCATACAAGTAGCCCTTGTAGCCTAACTTGCCGTCTTACTGAATTCATACCGGCACAACTATTGACAGAATGTGGGCATTCACGTGTGGGATTAGTTTGGTCTACCCATCAAACGCACGTTCGGCTTTGTGAACGAGTATTGAAAAACAAATTGTAGGATAAATCTCCATTCTCCTACATAAATAGCGATTAATAAATAAATATTTTGTCTTGTGACATTTTTAAAATACGAGTGACCGCCGCCTTAAAATTTCTTTTAAAAATATTAAAAGCCACATAAAAATCTGTTGCATACGTATAACATAAAAAGATAGATGCGGTGAGTGTCTTCCTGTTATTGACGATTTATATTGCTATCAATATTAGTATAGCTCTATATTCCATAGCCTAAAACCTTAATCTCTACATATGATTCAAGATCTCTACATATAAATTTTAAACGTTTGTCGAGGAAATATGATTTTCAAATGAAAGTAAGGAATAAATCAAATTAGTATTTTAATTGATCTTATAAAGATAGAAACGAGTCCTTGTTAACTTATACATTTTTTTAAATTTATTAATATGTCTATGGATCTTTTTTCGGCACAAAATTAAAAGCAAAGTACCTATAACAAACGTGTTCATAAATAGTTTCTAAAGAAGATTATTGGATTTATGAAGATTACATAACAAAAGACAATAATTTCAAAATATTTTATTACAAATTAGCCAGCGTAATCCCTAACAATTTCAGTATTCAAAGAGCGACTTTAGCAGTTTTACAAAAGGAATATCTTAAAGTATATTTTTCTAGAATTTCTACTGCGAATTTGTTGAAATAATACCGCCTGTTGGGATCAGATGTTAAAAGTTTTTCCTTCAACGGGAGATAATGCTTGGGTCCGTCGAAAAACACTTTCGGTACGTGACCTCCGCACTTTATCCTTCGGGAACCCACATTGATATATAGCAGTTTTGGGGAGACTGAGACCAATTTCACCTAACTATACGTGGGGTGTGTAAATCTTCTTCCGGTGGTGGGAATTATCGCTCATTAGAGGTGTTTGGTTGGTTTGGAAGGTACTTACATCAAAGGTTGCGTTGATAACACGGCTATCATCTTACACATCCGTTCCGGATTCTACCGGATTAGCTACCTATTTAAATACTGAAGTAACTGCTTCGGTGGTTTAGTTTGTGCCTTATTAACCAGAGGTTGCGGATTCAATTCCCAAGGGCGGAAAACGATTGGTTTTAGTTTGGACAGGACATAAACATAACAGGATTAATAACATTTGTTTATCTGAGATAGAAGCTTCATTTTCTTAATAAAATGTTACCATGCTACAAAATAAGCCAGATCTACTCTAGTATCAACATTAATTTTGTTTGCTAGCTTAACCTAAAAATTATTTAACGTAAAAACTTAATTTCATCATATTATCGTGTGGCTTACATGGTCAATTGACCATGTACACCCTGGAGTCAGAGTTCTTCGGAACCGCCTATCTGGCTTCGACGTAGTTCCGATATACTTTACCTAAATTATCGGAACTTTGATACTTTGATATTTCCATAGATACTTACTTTGAATCCGAAGTCCTTTTCCTTAGTACATACAATACCTACAGAAATTCAGGGATTGGGGAATTAGCTACCTATATACAGGTTACCTTATATAGGTAGGCTTGTGGTCCATCGACAAGGTCTGAATTAAACCTGTTTTCTCGGGTGTACGCCGTGATTTATCGCGCTACAATGAATAGGCATCCAACTGGGATATGTCGGAGTTCCCAGTATCTTACAATTGAAATCCCCAGCGCCGGCATCATTTGAAGTCGATCGCTTTTGTATTATTCTACGAAGGTAGCACAGAAACCCCATTTTCCAGTACATTTAAATTGGAAACTGTAGACCTAGAAATTCAAGTTTTAGGTGTTCTTAGGGTGCTAGAATTATTTACTGTAATGAATTTAATCATATCTAATGGGTTACAAAGATATTCGACCTTGCACAACTTGATGTTCATCGATAAAATTGCCTCTCGGTCTTCGTTTTAGGTTTCAAAAACCCACCAGATCACTGGGACAAACGACACAATGTGCCTTCCGATTATTTGTTACTTAATACAAATTAAAAATGTACGTACAGAGGTTACTGAGGATTTCGACATCTTCTAAAACCTCATCAACATATTTTTTTTCTAATACAATAAAAAAATAATTCTTAAAAAATTCTGTTATGATTTGGTGAAACCTAAATAAGTTAACAGCTAGGTTTAAAGCTAAAGATTTATCTACTCTGCAAGAATGTACCGTATTTACTCTAATTACGTACACTGGCAGTGTGATAACAATGTATAGTTGAATTAATCTCAATCCAAGATCTTGTATTGACGTTTAGTCATGCGAATAGGAACATACAGGGGAAGGAAGCTCTGCGAAATGAACATGTATTTGTAATGGGGAGGAAATGTAACTGAACAGGCACCAGAGATCTTCTACAAATGGAATGTTCGGTTGAATTCGGGCATTTCTATCCAGCCTAGCTAGGGTGTCGTCTAGTCTGTAAATATTGTTTTTGGCTTTTCGGCTCTTGAGTTCTGAAGTTAGGCGTTTATTTATTTAAAACTTTATTGTACAAATTAAAAATAAAGTGTACAAATGGTGGACTTAAAACGCCATATGGTATTCTCTACCAGTCGACCATTAGACCAAGCAGAAAATCTGATTGTCGGCGAAAAATTACATACATATTATATGATACCGTACATATAGAAAAAAATACTAAAATATGTCTACTGAATACATATATATACGTTCGAGCTTACCTATATTTTGTAACATTAATATGTTACGTCGCTATATTTGTTAGTTTGAAAAGAAAAATATACATACTCATGAGTCATAAATATACCATACATACATCATAAACTAACCTAAGTGATGGATCTTAACAATGTTGTTTTTTTAATTTAATACTTCTACAAGCCCAATAAAGGATAAAGTTGGCTTCTAGATTTGAAAATGAGAAGCTTTGTCTTTTTCATGCAAGTGCGTATGTTAATTATAAGAAAATTAACAGTTTAATCTTAGAATATAAAAGTATCTAGGTATATCAAATATATAAAGTACCAACAAATTTGTCAAAAATTATGAAGACTATAAGTGCTTTTAATAATATCAGCTTTTTGTTCATCTACTGATGCCATTTAAATATAGGTGACGTTAATAAGGAAACACAGTTCACGTTTAATTAAAATAACTTTTGTATTATCATTAAGGCCGTAATAAATTCTAAAAGTATAAATCTGCAGCCTAGTAAACAAGTTAAGAACAGTCGCAAATAATGTTCTGGTGGGTTTATAAATAAATCAGGATCGAAACTTCGGCCATTCAGTAACTTCTTTAAACCTTTCCAGAACTGGCAACTTTTAAACAATTTATAATAGTAGGCAAGTATAATACGGCTCCTCTAGCCGTAATCCCGATAAAGGCGTTAAAGCTGTTTATAGTGGGTTCCGAACACAAATAAAAGACTAACAGTTAGAATATATTAGTGGAGTAATATAATAAGTATTTACCAAATTACTTTGCGTGCTTCCCGTTAGTTCATGCAAACACTGTGTGTTGGAAGTTTGCTAAGTAATTTAGTAAGTACTAGTAACTTTGACTTCCACAAAGTAACGCCTGAATCTATTAAATAAAAATAGTATAACATTACCTAATCACCCTATATAAGGTTGGATGGAAGAAATTGCAATAGCGGTAAGTCAAGCCTTTGTACATATTGTTTGAATTTGTATAGTGTTATTTTTGTTAAAAAAATTAAACATAATAACAGATAGACAGACAGATAAACGTTTTGTATGTTCATGTTCTTCGAGTGAACATTTCGTGTGCTCTAAATACATACCATTCAGGGTCAATAAATATGATCTGATCATGCTCCTTGAATCTCACAAACGATAATTTCGCCGTTATCTATTCTATACGTATAATAAAAAAGTAAAAATATTTGTCTGTACATTTAGTAATTTTGACTGAAATGGATAGAGGGACATTTAAAATAAATAATGGAAAGCAAAATTTTTTTTAAATTTTTTGTCTGTCTGTCTGTGTTTATGATCACGCTTATCTCCGAAAGTACTGAACCGATTTGCTTAAAACTTTTACCAGTTGTTTTGTCTTAACTCTGAAGAACATCTAAAGTTTGTTTCATCAAAATCGGTTCATTAAAAAAAGTTATCGTCATTTGAATGAACTCAAGGCATGTTTGATTTCGAACAAATGCACCAAATTGGACAATTCTTTTTTTTTGTATTGCTTATTGTTATTACAAACTTTGTATGTAAGAACATCTGGAATGATTCCAGCGGGTATTTCGGGAGCAATTCCCGAAATTCCCACGATAACGGGAACGAAGCCCACGCGCACGTTGCGGGCTTCAGCTAGTCATTTATTTATTTATTTTCACAGTTATACAGTTTCCCAATGCGTGCTATATGCTATCATCATCTATATACATATATTCACCTATACTATTAGATATGGACAGAGAGTAGATAATATTTCTCTAGAGATGTTCTTCTGCAGCCAAATTAATTTGTTATGCCGAACACAGTTTTGTAATCCCTTGCGGGTTCGGACCCCCCTGAATACGAATTGGATAAAGGGTGGTATATTATTGGTCAGGCAGATTTCCTCTACGTGATCAGGTAGTACAATACGGAGGCCCAATTCTAAGTGTTTTTCGATGTAACCCTTCTTAGGTGTAAGTAAATACCCACTTAGTTGGGTAAATGTTCATGACCCCGTTATAGGTAGATCTTTTAGTTAAAGTTAGGTAAGGTTTTTGACTATAAAACTCTAACTTGGTCGCGCTTTAACGTCCCGTAGGTACCCGTACATTATATTAACAGTTATAACCAGATTTGGTTTTTCTTTATGTTATCTATAAATGTCCATCAATTTACCACTATGCCACTTGAAGTCATAATTTTCTATTTAAAATTTTTGCTGACAGTGAACAAGACAGCGAAAGTATTCCAGGAGGGGTGTGACGCTGGAAATAAATCCAAATCTTAGGTAAGGAACTTACATACTAAGCCGACCCCACATAGGAAAGTGGGATAAGCTAAAGGAAAAGAAGATTCACGGTATCAGCACGTATTAACGGTATCAGTAAAAAAAATGAAGGTTTTTGCTAGCGATGTTTTAGTTAAGTCATGTTTGTACTATACGTAGGTATCGATGTATCTAAATTTACTAGGTCTTTCCCGCGGTTTTATCCGCCCTTGGTGTATCATCCGCACTTCAGCCTAAACCTTCCCCAAGAATCTATCATATGCAGAAAGAATTTTTGAGGTCTTCATCCTACAATTAAACATACAAACCTCTTTATAATATAGATATAGAGGTAGATATCTTTGTATTGAAATTGAGTTACGTACGCTATCTATATGGCTTTGAGCTCAGGATTCGTTCGTAACTTCAAAAGGCTTTTGGCACATAGATTTGCTTGACTTGACCGGCTGCTTGTCTCAAGTCGCAGTGATGTAACTGAACTGTATATGTGTGGTGGAATTCCCCAATGTTGGAAACAGGTTCAATGAAATAGCCGTTTTTTAACGGCAAGCAAAGAAATTGGCGAGTAGCCAGCATTTTAAATTTCTATTTTCATCATCATTCTAGCAGTGGACAGCTGGACATAGGCCTCCCCCAAGGATTTCCAGAATGACCGAGTATCCAGCGCTTGCCTGTGACCTTCTTTAAATCATTTGAATTTCTATTCTATAATGTACTTATTTATAATTATGTCAATAACTAATTATTAAATATATAAAACAACACACAACCGCAAAATTGATTTGTAGCACGGAACTCGGCACGAATATAGTTATGATTAATATGCAAATAATTTATGCCAAATAAGCAAGTTCTGGAAATCAATTTGAATCTATCGTCTGCAGGGAGCAATATACTAACAACAGATCTAAGCAGTATGTCTAGTAAGTAAAGCTTTCCACTTGCAGTATTAAGAATTATTTTGCATTGTTTATATAGATTGTACCCGAGATTCGCGTAAAAATTTGGACTAAAACTTCATCATTTTGGGACGTAAAATAGTGAAGATAGAACCGTTATACTTAAATGTTCATGGTATTGTATTTAGATACACTATATAGTTGTGTTGCATAAAATGGACATCGTACGATGGTCTTTCTTAACTCGCTAAATGAAAAATCGCAAAATGACTCTACGCGAGACGTACCAATTCGAAATATATTTTAATCTATCTTTACATTGTCTTTTCTTTAACAGACTGCTTCCTCAAAACGATATAAAATAAAGTTAAACGAAACATGTTTTAAGATCTGAAGGAAGGTTTTGTGAAAAGTATCCTTTGTTTGATCTATTTATCTAATTAGGCAAAAGCGAAACATCGCGGGTGAATTTCGAACCAAAATTAATTTCAACGTTAAAGCGGAAGAATTAACAAGATAAAGTGGAGTTAAAAACTAAAACGAGGCAAAAGATGCTTTAAAAAAGATAATGAGGTCCGTTCCGCATCCTTGAGCTTCGTGTCCTATAAAAAAACTTATTTGCGTAATTAGACAGCGGCCTCGTTTGAATATATTTTTTGAGAAATGATATTTATCCAAAGGTATGTAGGGCTGCATCTCATTAGTGCCACATTGAATGTTTTTAAATTTTTATTAGGCATTATACTACACTAACTATACAACTTATAAAACATTGATGATTATACAAAAAAGATACGGACTACGGAGACCGTATCTTTCTTGTGTAGGTAAGTAGTTATACTAAACGGTTAGATCAATAAGGATGATGTCGGTATTTACCGGATGTCCTCGATCTCTTTGATGAGGATGAAATTTCCCGCCCTCAAAGAGATTGATGACCTGACGTCTACATTCAGTCCATATAGGTACAGTAAGATAGAACGAGCAATATTTTCTAAGATGGTTTGCTAGTATGTTAAGTCCACATAAAGGAATAAGAAATATTTTTATCAGGGTACCGCTTCTCGCCACGTGGGCCGTATGCCTCTTTATCTACTAAATGGTATTTTAAAAAATATCACTGCTGAGATTAAAACCGCTTTCACATCTTCCAAAGGCCGAGACTGCGATGCTTGAAGCACCGATTTTGATAAACTTAGTGCAGTTAGAAAAACGCAAATTGATTGTTCGCTATTATAAGTTGCAGGCGTCAATAAATGGCGGTTTCTGAAGACAAAAAATAATTAAAATAAATACACATTGGTTTAATCTTTTTAAATAAATTAAAATGTCCAGTTGCTACCTGTTTACAAACTATTATAGAGAGATAGATATACTCTTTATGGTACTATTAACATACAAATTATTCATGTTGATACAAATTTAAACAATGTGTACAAAGGCGGACTTATCGCTAATCCAATTTCTTTCAGCCAACCTTTTAGATAAAGACTATATTCGTTAGATAGTGATGGAAGCAGAGTAAACGTGACATCTACAAATTAATTATCCCATATTCACACTAACAACCCGAACGCTGATGAAAACCGAAAACGTGACTTGGTTTTATGAAAACTCTCAATTAATTTAAACTGAAATATGTGTCACTATTGTATACAAACAAACATCGTATCGAATTCTCTACTTGCCAGCAATCAAAACGACATTTGTATGAATATGGGCTTAATTGAGTACGCGTGTAATACCCTTGACATTAATTAACTGCCTACGTAATTAATTACTATGAACAATATGTCGCGGATACAAAACTTTCTAAATTTTCCATTAACGAAGTTAATAGCTGCCTTTTGTTTATGATTAATATTTTAGTATCCATAATATTAGAAGTAATAAAGATGCAGACACACAAGTACACTGTCAGGTCTGCCTGACAGTGTACTTGTGTGTCTGCAATGACACATAACGTCAGATTTTTAATTGACACGATAAATAAGTATACCCCAAAGAATTTATATATAACACTAGAATGCTTACGGAGGACAAAAGCCGTTCCGAAATAAAACCTAAAGTTTGTAGGTGTCTCTTTCTAGTAGGTTGTATAAAATTCAAGAGGAAAAGGGACACCTACAAATTTTGGAACTTTTACTGGAACTTTAGGTATTTGTATGTAGGCTTTAAAGAAAAATCAACTTTGCAGTAGAGTAATAAGGATTAATTTTGGATGTTGTTTTTTGCGATTATTATTATTCGTAAGCCTTCTATAGTGTTTTATATAAATTCTTTGGTATACCCAGCTCGACAAGTATATATATTAAGCAGCTCAGATTACATTTAATTCACCACTAGTTGCCAAGTATATTGACATTAGGGAAACTACACGAAACATCCCTCTAAGGAAATGGCTTTATTCAGAGCGCATTACATCTCAAAACTTAAATGTCGTAAAAAGCGACTGAGTAAATAGAGAGACAGTGGAATTACTAAACAGGGCTCCGCCACAAGAATCAGAAATTTATTCAGATTCTGCGTTTTTATTAGAGACTAGCTGTTCCCCACGGTTTCACCCGCGTTAAGGGTAAAAAGAATTTTTAAAATCCGACTAGTTCTAAAGTTACAAGCGTTCAAACAAACAAACAAACAAACTTAACTTTTATTACAGTATAGATGGGAGGTGAAGTAATAGCATTTACTGCATCCAGATGGAAGGGGTAAGAGGTTATTTTTATAATATGTTTTGTTATAAATATAATTAAATTACGTTGGCAGGCAAGCATACGGCCCGCGACGTGACAGATGGGCACGTAGCAACCGCAGCCTACGCTCGGAATACATCGAAGGTCGCCTAAGATGTTTCACAGTACCCAGTGATTTTACAATCACTACCCCGAGAAATGATACTCAAATCAATTTCACCTTTATGCTTAATAATTTAAATTATTCTCTAGGTTTTGTTTCTTGTGTTAATAATTAAATACCCTTGTCCCATTTATTTCGAAATGGCGGTCAGCAAGTCATAACATTCATCACCACATTCAAAAATGTCACCTGATGAATCTAATAAGAAACATTCGAAAAATTGCACTTACAATGAAAATGAAACTTTCTACCTTCCTGCACAATAGGCACAATAGTCTAAAATATCCTTTGTTCGTTGGAACACATTGTTTTATTCCAATAAACTTTTCACTCCAATGGTAAAAGTTTAACCACTAATTAACCGGCAAACGAAACCGGTCAAACCACCAATTAAGAGGTGTTACGATATTAATAAACTTTTGAAAATATATAATAATATAATGAGAAACAGTTTTTTGATTCGTAGAATATTTAGTCCCATATCGATATATTATGTGGAAATAAGGCATTTAGAAAAGACGTTTAGATCAAAATGAAAACTAAAGTCCTTCTAAAGGATTTCTGTAAATATGTTTATTACGCTGGTATTGGCAATTACTGGTCTGAACATACGTATCCAGAGACAGTCCTATACAAGATGTATATGATAGTCTCATTTTCAATCTACACCGTAATGATTTTCCTGGAAAATCTCGCCGCGCTGTTCGGTGATTTCCCTGAAGTGGAAAAAAATTCAGCCGCCATGTTTTTCGCCATTCACAATATCGTACTAACAAAAATGCTCCTGCTTTTGTATCACAAGAAATCAATAAGGAAATTGAATTTCGAAATGGCTGCTGTCGGTGAAAAATTTGAAGAAGGACACACAATGAAAAGGCAGTATCTGAAAGTTAAACTTGGAATTTTATTGTACGTTGTGTCGGTTTATTTGTCATTGATTGCCTACGGCATTGAGAGTACTAGACGGGCATTCGCTGAAGGTAAGTTACAATTTTGTTTTGTGTGTATATTTTACCATATTTTGATTTATTATTTCATCTCTAACATCTCTTGACATTATTATATGGGACCTAATTCATGATTCGCGGTAAAATCATGATTACTTTTTCAACAAAGTATTTTTTTTTTATAAAATAAACAAATTATGGAATGAGATGTAACTTTATCTAACGCCACATATCAAAACATTCAAATTAGGTGCTAGTTACCATTTTTGTACGTAATGCAGAATATTATTAAGTTGAATATGTCAGGTAATTCCTTGACAGCAATGAAATATTCATTCGCCTGAACTGCACAAAGTTCTCAGGTTTAATCATCTTTGAATTTGCCAATGACCGCACCAAAGTCCATCAGGAAGGGTTGAACAGGCGACAATATCAGGGAAATCCTGCCAACTTAGCTTATTAGCATTAAATGCATTCATAAAACCACTTATTAAATTCCCAAACCATAAGGTTCTGAGAACGTTGGAGTGTTTTAACGAGCTCTTTGAATACAAAATCCCATTGTTAATTTTATTAGGACGGTGTATCTGTTTGTTTACACTAAAACAGGATAATGATATAACTATGTTACCATAATTTGGGGAGAAGTGACAATTTTATCATAACGATGTTATTAACTTTTCAAACTTTCACAACATCCCGTGAGTATTTCGTTTGCATACATTACAAATTCCCGTAACATTATTGATTCATCAGGAATTCAAGAACTATAAAAATATTCATGTCTTTATTATTTCTACTAAACGATGCACTACTGGACTAATGTCAGCCCCGGTTTTCCTCATTGACTGTGGAAAGCGACACTAGACTTAGTTCGCGTCTTTTTGCGGTCTCATCTAAGAACCATCTGCCTAGTAAATATACGGCATAAGGGTGTCCCAGGTAGTGAGGTTTCCTATTCCAAAAGCTTTGGTATCTAATGAAATTCGAATCTGCGCCCTGTGTGCCCTTTATAATAATGGGGACTTGTTGTCATCTATGAAAGAAATTGTAAATAAGAAAATCAAATTTAAGTTTGATGTAGGTATAAGTTTCCTACTATAGTAAAAGTGCATGGCCCACTTCAAAACATATTTAACGATCTGGAGACTATAGCGAAGGATTACATGTTTTTCATGTAGGTATTTTAATTTGCAATAGTTACCTTGTATTTTAGCTTCATTTGAATAAAAAATAATTAAAGTAACAAAAGAAGAAACTATGAAAATAAAAGCTTCATTTATCTCAATTTCTTTTACGAAGAAAAACATTTTTTCAATCCTTAGGTGCACCATTCTACACAGTTGTGACCTACTTGCCTTATTATGACGACGATTCAACAATTGCTTCATTTTTCCGAGTATTTTTCTACATAACCTGGTTATACATGATGCTGCCAATGATGTCGGCCGACTGCCTGCCTATCGCTCACCTTATCATGCTAGCCTTCAAGTTTATCACCCTATGTCATCACTACGACATGATGAAGGAACAATTTGACCATGACATTTTAACTTTGAATAAAAGGAAGGCAGTGGAAAAACTTAAGGCAGGATTCGTGGAAGGCATATTGATGCATCAGAAACTTTTGCAGTAAGTTTTCCCTATTATATTATTTAATATATTTTTCGACTATCATCATATCTCGATTAAGCTTTGATTGATACATGAAGTTCTTGAGAGATAAGTACTCGAATAGTAGCATAAATCCTATAGTTAGCCTGGACAGAGATCAAGTTACTTAGCTAAGCATATATCTCCTGCTTGCTAGTACATCGTAATTTCAATTTACGACTATTTAGTGAGGTTTTTCACTAGCTGTATAAAAATGTTATAAAAGTTTTAATGGAACACGTTTCGGTTCCAATTGTGGCGGACTCGTTCAGTACTAAAACGTAGTGAACTGCTTCTGTAGCTAGACGAATAGTTCGACTCAGCACATCTAAATTTCCAGACGAGTCGGAACTATGTTTAATTCACCTTTATTATTCAGTTTAGCCGACGAAATACATCGTGTTTTTGGGATAATAATGTCACTCCAAGTTTGCGAAAGTTCTGCAGTCGCGGTTTTGCTTCTGCTACGCTTAGCGGTGAGTATTAAAACTTTGCTAATATTCCATCTTTTAATGAAAATACATGAGCCACTTTTGAGACTAAGGAATTGATAAAGAAAAGATTCTTGGAACACGAAATTAATTTGGTACTTCGCGTTGAGAATATGGCAATTTGCTTTAGACGGTTTATGAATGAAATGGTAGACGGTATTTTATATTAATCCCTGCTCTATGCCAGCCACTTCTTGGCTTCTTGCTTCTTCTTATATATTCATAATTTCCAATTTTAAAAAGTGTTTTTCATAATTACTACCATAAAATATTAAAAAATACATGTGTTTATAAATAAGACATATCACACGAGTATCGAAAGTCCGCCGTATCAAAATCTCACACACAAGAAGCTTGATTATTATTCCACGCCTCAGAATAATGGGGTATTTCTCAGCTCTCTTATATAATTGTTGTTCATTTTATTTTCAGTTATCACCGCATATGGATCTGACGAACGCGTTTATGACATATACGTTTGTATGCTCTTTATTTATCCTACTGGCACTTAATTTATGGAATGCTGGAGAAATGACTTACCAGGTAAGTAGATATTTTAACTAGATAGATCATCATCATCATCCTAGCGTTTTTCTGGTTGCATCCTCAGCCGGTTTTAACTAGATAGATATTTTAACCTTATTTTAGTTACGTTAGTAATCTAATTTTTGCAACAAAAAAATAGGTTACCATTTAGAGAGAAATCTTATTTTTAATAATAAAAATAAAAATTAGTTAATCACCAACCAACTCGCTATTAATAGAAAAGAATTTAAAAACTCATCTCAATCAATCTCAGTATTATAATTATAAATCAACTTATTTTTCTTCTTTTTCCTCTGAGTGGTAGACAGCTAGTTGTCGTTAGCTTATTCATGTTATGGTTTAGGTATTGTCTAAAAAAAAACCTTATTTTCCCGATACCCTCTTGTTAACAGGCATCGTTATTGTCAGCATCGATGTTCTACAGTGGCAGGTACCTCTGTGAGCCGGAGCACCCCAGCAAGGACATCCGCCGGCTGGTGCTGATCAGTAGTGCGCAGGCACAGAAACCACTCATACTGAAGGCGTTCGGCATACAAGAGTTATCTTACGAAACGTTTGTTTCGGTATAGTATCTCTACATTATGCAAGACTTGCTCCGTTAATATTTCTTTATCCTACTGTTCCCGTAGGAATTACGCGAGTGCAAACGCGGACAATGATAGTGAAAATTAAAAAGATTAAAGATCTATTCAAAAATATTTAATTTTGTGATCAAAAGAACTCGCCAACACGCTTTATCCCAACAAAAAAAAAGGATATCATTTGTTAAGTAACTAAAAATATTATAGGTATATTTTATACAGTCAATACAATGAGCTACAGCAAAAAGTGCAAACATTTATTATGAAATTAAGTCTGTATCTCTCTTCTATTTTTTCTTTTCTCATACCTATCTTTTATTTATAAACTATCCCGAGATCTTTGTCTTGTTAAAAGAAAGCAAATAAAATGTCCTGTGTTGCAGGTTGCAAGGATGACTTATTCAATCTTCGCTGTGTTTTACCAAAGAGGCGAGTAACTAATGAAGAATTAGAAAATGAAAAATCAGAATCCTCGACATACTTTATGACAGAAGAGTATTTATTGTATTGAATTTAATATATTAAACTCATACTTAATGTATATTCTCTTAATGTATTTAATTAAGAATATATTTTACAACATATTTAATAGGTTAATCTATTTTTTTTTTAATTTTTGAAGCTTGCTTAATAGACATTGCTAATAGCAATAAGGCCGCCATAAGCGCATTGGGTTTTAAGTACTGTGACCATGTGATGAAATTTATGAAGATTTTACTGCGTTGATGGATTTAATTAAACATTAATCATATTGATATTTGAGTATCATGCAAAATTTTAATTATTACGTTTTACCACTACAACTAAAAAGGAGGTTCCACCAGGAATAGGCGATCTCAAGGAGGGTTGACGATTATTTTGTTTACATCTAATACATTAACGTCTATCCACATAAACCACGCACTTGTCATATAGAATATTTTGTTCATTCTTCACCCTGGAGCTTATATTTCACCATTCTAGTAATTCGAAACGACGTGCAAGACAAACGAACATATATCAAAAGAAACCGCAACGACTAAGATTTATTTATTCCTATAACAAGATCATTTATATAAGGTTTTTTTATTGTTTTAGCAAGCGTAGACTGTATTTATGGTAAGTATTTGAATTTCAAAAGTCGGCGAAAACAATCACTTGAAACTATTCAACGAGTTCTTTAACCTTTTTTTTAATGTAGCCTTGGTTTCGCAGAAAGAGATTTGTCATTTTTATATTATTTTAGCCTGTCTACCCCTGTGATGGTTTTGATATCTCAAGATTGTGTCAAAATATTTTAGGGTTGTCTATTAAAATGTAGTGGATTTTTATATGATTTCTACAAATAAAAGTTTAATAAAAACATTACGGAGTTATTTTAGATAGTATAGTTTTATGTTTTATCGCTTGCAATTCCATGGTATAGGAATGTACTTCGTTCCTCTAAAAAAATATATTAACTTTTGGAAACCATGCAATGATTTATCGATAATTTTCAAGATTAAATATTAAAGGAACTTTTCCAGTGCAGGTTGTACTAGATAACGACCGTTTTTGCACTGCCTTACTTTGTTATATTCGTTCGTGTCTCTGTTTCTACATATCTTATTTCCAAATGCATAAGGTTGCTTTTGAAATAGTATAGTTGAAATTAAATCTTGAGGATTCAATATCGTTTTTATTAAGAAAGTTCGGGAGCACCTGCGAGGCCGCCATCACCTACTTCTTGATAAGCCCACTCCAAACTTTGCATTTTCCTTTAATTTCACCTGGCTTCCGTGAATCAAAAAGTATCAATTTTCTGACGTATTGTAATACATAATCCAAAATTAGTTACCCAATACACAAGCGAAAGATCTCTCTTTCGCTCGTGTTAAAAACATGATATCTAAAAAAGTATGAAGATAAATTGTGGATAAAATTTGATGAATGAGTAGATTGTAGTTAAGACTGTCAAGAGACGTCAGTTAAGAACGGATTTCCTGAAATTCTTACGAGAACTTGAACGAAGCCTCAAGCAACTGCTATTCAAATTTACTGATTAGTGGTGCGATTAGAAATACATAACAAATAATAAGAATAAATAAACATTTTCTCCATGACAGTTATACGTACCAACCAATATCAAAAATTTATAAAAAAAAAAATAGTCACGTTTATGCACTGCATCTTAAAGAGAAACTTTGAAAAAATCTGCGAGGAAAGCTTGAATATATCAGTGCACTCGGAATAAGCTGGTGAAGATGATAAAATTTGGGCACAATTACATAAACAATGACAAAGCAGTTAGGCATCGCTTGTGTTGCGTCAACTTTATTACAATTTCCGTAAATTACATCAATATGTTCGTGTTAATATTCGGGCGGCCCCATAAATTAGGGAAAACAACAGAAATTTAATATCGCCGGTAAAGATGTAATTTTACGTGAAAGTTTTGCAATAGATAGCAAGTTTGGCTCATTGGAACTCCCGTTCGGATAGAGTTATTGAGTGCTACTTTCCACCTAAATCAATATGCTTTGAGTGAACAATGCCTGTCGAAGTTACCTTTGAATTTACATTTCAACCTAAGTTGTTGTTAAACGCTCTTTGTATTACCCTCGCAATTGAATTGCCGTCCAGTTGTCAGTGATGTATGGCACTCGTTTGTTCAAGTCATATGCAGTATGAAATATCTAAGTAGATTTAAAAAATATACTTCACATCCTTATCCCTTGCTTGTTCAACTAAACTTATTTGCATTCTTGGCATTTAAGTCTGAGAAGATGGATGAGTTGTTCTAAATTACTAACTTAATTATTAGTAATTTGCTCTCTGTATAAAAAAAACAAGATTAAAAAACCAAGACCTTATATAGAACAGGATTTCTAGCTCGTTCCATCAATCAATTTAAAAGATTGACACATGGAAAGAAACAGCTGGGCCAAGTTGGTGCATTCTAAGTTTTCCTTTTGCTTCCTGACCAGCATAGACCATAGACATAGCGGTCTTGAAGGGACTACGAAGTTTCTTAGAGTTTCTTAGAGAGTTGGTGACCAGTAAAAGGTGAAGCTTTATAAATACTTGTATTTAATGTTAACCTGCGTAAAAACTCCGTTGTTTAACAATTGTTTAACAGACTTGTTAACTTTTATACAATTAAGTTTATTGGGGCTTTATCGAAGCGGTTACTTGTTTAAGATGCCACAAGTGGAAATAATATAATGTTTACTTTATTATCAGACTATAGGTATAAGGTTAATTGTTATTTATTTCTTCGTATATTTTTTTATTAGGATTTTATTAAAATATCTCCACTGGAACGATTTTTTTGGATTATTATAAAGAGTAAAATGAAAGTGATATGAGCATATGCTTCACCATGGCGATTGGATGGTTCATATGTTACTTACAATAGACGTTTAAGAAATTCGCTGGATAAGCGATTAGAAACATAGTTAACCCTCCTTTCTTATAATTGGTTTTACCGTTGTAGTAGGGGTTTAGGGTTCCAATAAAAGTGAAAGTGCGTAGCTATTAGCAGTTTGGCGATTGCCAACAAATGTAGTGTGGTTTTTCTCTGTAAGGCCTGATTCCGATCTCACAGTATAAGAATATGTTTAATTTATTAAATTCCTACAAAATATAAATTCAAATCTCTATCTACATCTGTCTCTGTCTGCATCGTGCAAAATTTATCTAAACCACGCAATGTAGTTTGTGCGGATTTTAGTTGTTTTAGAGAGATTATTTCGAAATATTTATGTGTATAATTTTAACCTGAGCAAAGCCGGGACAGATCGCCAGTTCAAAATACACTGAAGAATATGATTGTTTACGGGCGGGAAACAACTTACTTCTGTTTATTATAACGGTTGATTTTTTTTAAATGTACCCTTAAATACCCTAGTGACAGCTGGCTGCCGGATAGCGTTATGGAATCTTCTCTCCCCTCAGGTCTGGAGAATTAATCGAAAGAGTTTTGTCAATATTCGAATTATGGTCAATTACTTCAGTGATAATCCAGGCAGAAAATTAGCAATTTAGACAAATTGGTTATTTTTCTGCTCTGTTTACGTTAAGATAAAGAAAATGACCATTAATTTTCTTTTACCTTGTACATTAAAAAACAAAAACAAAATACCTCTTGATATTACTTTTACCCGGCTGTTCAAAGGTTATTTGCAATTATTGCTGTAAATGTAGTAAAACCCCTTTTAAATTTCAACATTTAAAGAAGTTTTATATATTACTGTGATAGCAACAGTAGAAACAGTACCTATTTCTTATCGCACCGAGTAAACAATCATAAGTTTATAAGCGGTTATCGTAGCCTTCAAACTAGGTATACCAAGCTATCACAGACACGGAAGGCGATCACCAATGAAAAAGGAAAATTATAAAGAAAATATAGCTTTATAAATAATCTTGATATTCACATAAAAAAAAGCAATGGACGACGCTAAAACACATCGATTTACTTTATGAAATTAGCATAGGCCGAATATGTTAGCTTCCGTGAAAGTATGATGGCTGCTAGGCTAAATAAGTTTTATGATTTCCTTTTTCTTGTCTAGTCTAAATGGCTTATTTTTGAACAGTTGTAAGACAGGCAGGATAACCAAGCTTAAAATAAAATAAAAAAACCGAGAAACAAAACCCTAATACCAGGCTTACGTCATAAAACATCACACTTGAGTGAAAAGAAAAAAATATCCCAACTGCACCTACGTTCGGAATCGAACTTTAAAACATTTAATTTTATACCACGTGATAAAACTTTACGTACAATCGGAAACGGTCATCTTACCCTAATACCTATTATTGAGCGCTCTAAAGAGATTGATGTTAAAATATTGAGTTTCTTATCCGATTTCCTAAACACTTCATTAAAACCTTTGAGATGAGATCCTTTGTCAGCGTTTATTTTTGGCAACGTTTGTCTTGTATCTTCTTTAAGTTAGAGCTAATCCCACTTGACATGTGCAGTTAAGATCGTTATTACCGTATTTATTTTAAGTTATCTTTAATAACTTTGAATATTTTGAAGAGAGTATGATTTAGGTGTAAATTACTTATGAGGTAGTATAAAATTAAATATTAAACATTTCGAAGTCACAAATTAAGTAATTTTTATAGCCTTTAAATTACTTAGAAATCTATGCAAGATTTTTTTACTTAGTACTTTAGTTGGCAGTTAAGGATTTAGTCGCGCGGTCACCGTAGCTTATTCACGTTCGTTATACCTTGAGTGTTCAAAATGTGCTGCCAACTTGTGGCTTAAGATCTTAGAGTATTAAGCCAACCAGAGACGGTGCACGCACTTATTAGTCTCCCACATTCTACGAGCGAGGAAACACGTACAATAAGCACCTACTAACACAGGCAAAAAATACACGCACCTTACGAGCAGTATGAACAGCGGTCATATATATTTGGGGTTGCCTGTCGGTGGTCACTCCAGTGGGTTTAATGCTCTATCTAAGCTTAAGATGTATCGCCACGTTTGACTGCTATAAAAAATTACGCTGCCACGGTTTCCCTTGGCTCTACAACATAAGAGCTTTTAAAAAGGGTTTAAAAGATCTTTAGGATCCAAAGTATTAAAAAATAAAGGCTTGAAATCGACTTCTCCCAATGCAATAGAAGCTCAAATATAACTTAGGTATCAATATATAAAAATCAATGCCACTTTTCGTTGTAATTTTATAACTCAAGAACACACCTACCTAGAAGGGTCACCTACACCACCTTCACAAAATGTTTACGTTTTGTTCGGACTATTTAGTAGATGGTTTGGGTGAAGTTTGCACAAAATCGGGCGAGCGAGCGGTTTTCATTAATCACATTTTTTGAATTTTACGCTGGCGAAGCCGCGGGCAGAAGCTAGTATGTATACTAATACTTATTGATTATATAAAAATTTATATAATTTGTGATAAAACTTGCTCATCAGGTGTAAATCAATCAAGTCATGCTTGATTTTGTTATGTGCAATTAATTGGAGAACACGCAGATATGTTTAGAACACGCTAATTGATTACATCTCATAAATCACATTAGAAGCGGGGAATATTCCCGCCCTATATTATTACTTCGACAGGCGACATTTCGTAGATTACTGGTAGCTATTTTATCATAAGCTTATAAGTGCCTTGGATGGTATATTGAAATAATAAAGAAGATATTAATCACTATCACTACATAGTATAAAACAAAGTCGCTTTCTCTGTCCCTATATATGTCCCTTTGTATGCTTAAATCTTTAAAACTACGCAACGGATTTTGATGCGGTTTTTTTAATAGATTGAGTGATTCAAGAGGAAGGTTTTTATGCCCATGCGAAGCCGGGGCGGGTCGTTAGTATAATTATAAAGCCTTTATTATGGGATACCACATGATAATCGGGAAAGCCTAAAAATGCTAGCTCGACGAAAGACAAGATTTCTTTTTCAAATTTTAAAAGATAGCCCATGTATCTAAGCGATAGATATAGATTTTATGCCACGGGGGTCTGATTCTAATGAATTAATTAATAATTTTGCTTATATTGTATTCATATAGACCTATTTTGCGGTAACTTTCATATACAGATATATGAAAGACAAAAACAAAAATAAAAGTAAAAAATAAACTAAATAAGTACTTAAGTATGTCTATGACCTATTCTCATAATACACTTCACGTACAAAAGCAGAATAACGAGCGACACTTTAAGGAGACCAGTGAAAGCTCCGTTTATAATAAGGTAATCTATAAAAAAACAGCTGGTCTTTATAAATAATCAAATCCGAAATAGGAAAACAATACGTTTGCGTTCGAAAGATAAAGTGTCACAATAACAATGGTTATACATATTTTGGTCGGGTACTAAAAAAGGCACCAACTCGATTTTTAGATCATTTGTAAGTCTATACTCTCGCAATCTGATGTCACATTAGCACAGTTTATGGCAGGTTTAACGCGGAACACCTACGGCTCGTTAACCCCCTATCATTGGCAAATAAATTTCATCATGACGTCACGCAAACTCCAACCTTTCTCGATTACCCCAACATCCTATTAAACTCGACCTAACCCCTCAAAGATAAGGTTCATCTTACAATGCATTCGACTCGGATACAGTTTAAAATATTGGAACTCCCGCTGTGGAAATAAATGGCAGTGTGCAAACAGTTTGAAGCATTTTACTTTGCCTATTCGTCATTTTTGTTAGAATCGTGTTTGTGGTTTTATTATACAATTGTGAATAATTAATTGCAACTCGATTCAATTAGTATCATTGATATTTAATAGATGTGCGAAAATCGAATAAAATTCGTACCTATTGAGAATGAAAAAAAGTTGGTAATCTATATGACAAATGCGGAGGCCTATTCCCGGGGATCGTGAGATATCGATGTCATTAATTTAAAACAAAGTATACGGTCCCAGGAGCCTGCAAATGGATCAGTGAGTATTGGCAAGCGTTTGTTTGAAACATTGAATGTAATGTATTAAGGAGCTATTATATGTTTTCTACATTTTCTATGATATGATATTTTTTATTCGTTACAATGACTTGCCGTTTTATTTTATTATTTCAATATCGAAATTGGTATATTATCTGAAAGATGTATTTTGGGAGTTAGTGTAAATTTATTATCTATAGGAAGATTATATTATTTTGTTTTTTATTTTTACTCCGATAGAAACTAAATAATCACTTTTGTAACATTAGGTTGACTTTTTTTTGTTATTTGCAGATAAAAATCTATGCACCTTAAGTACAAGTGTAAGATTACTTTACTTTTCTATGTGGCCCACCGTACACAGTGATACTAAGTGCAAGATTATCTAGGCTTCTGAGTAATATCGCCATCGACAGTTCAATTTAAACAGTGTGTTTGTGTCAACATAGGATGTCATGCAACAAACTGGTAACAATGAACGGACAGATTCCGCCGGAGACATTTTAGTACCAACCAAGTTTATGACTGCACAAATACAAATGCTGGAGAGTAGGAAGTTGGGTCAATTTTGTTAACAAAAGACTACTGGGGAACAGCGAACTTGTAATAAAATTTTACTTTAGGTTTCCAATGTAAGAGTAAAGTGGCAAAGTTGCGCTTTGGTCTAGTATTCGCCTTGGAATGGCATCAAATTATTTCTTTATCTTGTACTTTTTTAATATATTAATTTTGTTGAAAATACTGTACAAAGAAGATAGGAGAAAAAAGGACTCCTTACCTTTCCTTTCCATGCAGAAAGTGATAGTGACAAAATCATGACCATAGATAGACATGGGTTGACTGGTCACACCGGAGTGGTAAATCGGGGTGACTATGAATCAATTAAGTGCTCCTTTCATCGATGGAAAACGTTATAACTGACAAACCCTCGATCAAGAAAGAAATTGATGAAAAAAGGAAAGCTATGCTGATGATCACAATAATTTTAGAAATACAATTTCAACACATTTATTCATGGCCTAAAAAAACAAAATCTCCGATATGGACATATATGAAAGCCATATCTTGCAGCGAATTCACCAGTCAGTATCTTGGCGTTCAGCCAGCGCTGTCCGGGAGACCAACGTCCAAATTATTGATTGCAGAGGACAAATTGCACTTATGCACAGCCGGCAGTACTCACATTTTATTACGCGGCCTTCGGCTGAATTGAAACCTCAATTAAAATTTTACTCGGCAGTCGGCTTCTTGTAGCTGTACCATATGACTCATCTTCATCATCATTCCAGCGTTTACCTGGTTACCTCCGAAGCCTTCGATGAATTAATCCCAGAGGAAATCGTACGTCAAATACAAATTATTGCTACTAGCACCGAGGCATACGAGGTCAATTGACATTTATAAATTACTGCATCAATCAAGCAAGCGACTAGTAAACATAGGAAAACTCAAAAATGTTCAATTTATTATATTTCAGTTATTTTGATTTGAAACCTGTGCCGTTGTGCTTCTGCTGATTTAGATAAAATATCAATGTTACCAAATTGAAAGTTCCTTCGATAATCTATAAATGACGGAGATGTGAGGTAACAAACATGAAAAAAATACCGAAATGCGAACCTCATCCTTTAAAGGAAGTCGGTTGAAAAGCAACTACCAATTTTGTTGTACCGTCGAAGTATGTATTAGTTATAGAGTTCGTACTGGCGAAGATGAATGTGAAATATAAATGGATAACGTTTCGCGATATATCACTAGAGATTGCATACTGAATAGATTGAGTCAGTAGGGATTGTGGGGTGCTTTATGAAAATATTTTTCTTATAACATGTAAGACTGCACATACAATTAATAGTCACTCTTATTTGCACCCCACAAGGTGATATTTGTAAAGTAAGAATAAGATAAACAGTGTGTTTTGATTTTGTAAGACCAAAAAATTACAAAAAGTTTAGTAAGTACACTTTGATCGCTAGTACACTGAACGCTTTAATAATAAAAAAAATGTTATATGGAAGTAAGGATCATATTCTTACCCAAGCTCCAATCTATCCCTATAAAAAATGTACTTTTATTAAAGTTTAAATATTACGCTACAGCTAAAATAAAAAAAATACATTAACGCATTGAATATGAAACAAACCGGATTAAAAGCTGTTACCGTATCGTACGTAACTACCTATATATCTCAGAATCCGTGCATTTTTATAAAATTTATCATTCGCACCGCTGCCTCCGAATATATCTAGCTCTCGTTTTCACATCCGCCATACGATACAAAATTGACAGGGCCTAATTGAATTCTGGAACACAGCAGGGATGGGTTTGGTCAGCTGCTGGGCAAAACCCGTGACGTACACCCGACGTGTCCGTATTTTTTGCACACCTCTCTCCTCTCTGCAACTGTTTCGGTAACAAAATTACAACAAACACAAGCGATTAGATAAACCTAATAGTCATAAAACGCTAGTCACTCATTAATATGCGATCGATTGCTTTTAAAATCGAAACGAATAGTTTTGTTTGAAACGATCAGAAAAGCACCCGATATTACCTATGTTTCCTTCTATATCGGGCAAAGCCACTTTTCATTCATCTCATAATTCTAACAGATGGGTACAAAGAGGCTTTAGGTGATGGGACCATCAAAAGCGAAAATTTAATACTAAGCACAAAGATATGTTCGATAAAAAAAATATCAAAAATAGATGAAAGTAAATTATGATTGATAAATGGAAGTAATATTTTACGATTATCGTTATCGAGTATTAAGAAAACAAAGCTCTAATATTGTCATATAAGTACTTATCTAGTTTTCGATGACATATCATTATCATCACATAGTATCTACCTATAAAACAAAGCCGCTTCCCGCTGTCTGTCCCTATGTACGCTTAGATTTTTGAAACTACGCAACGGATTCTGACGCAGTTTTTTTAATAGCTAGAGTGATTACAGAGGAACGTTTTTATAGCCGTGCCAAGCAGGGGCGGGTCGCTAGTATACAAATAAAAATTGTGCAAAGCGTACCATAATTTTTATAGAACAACGACGTCTGAATGAATTAATGAACTCCGTAACATATTTTTAAGGCCGGAGGATAATATTGGGTAGCAAGCTTGGCTTCCAGTTGGCAATTAGCCAGCGTGCATATTGCGTTCGTGCGACGCGCATCCCACCATCTGTTGTGCTGCTAATGGTTGCTCCACGTAATAAGAACGGTCCAATATAGATGTCATTATTGCAAGATAATTTACGATCGGACTAAACTTGTGTTAAGTGATTAAGCTTGTGAAATAAATTATTAATCTCATTAAAAATGCAAACTGGTTTTTGATGATGGGCGTGCTGGGAGTAACAGTATAACAGGGGATCTAAAAACTCCACTTTAAGCAATTCATAGAATCGTTTCATATTACGAATTCCTTAGCAATTCTGTAGCAATTCCTCTATTTTTTGTAAAATGGCAAACTTAACTGTGCAACTCCTCTTCAAAAAAGTTGAAAGAAATAAGAATTGCTAAGGAATTCGTAATATGAATTTGATTCGATGAATTGCTCAAAGTGGCGATTTTAGACCCACATTTTAAGTATGAATCTTCTGTTATGTTCTATTCTTTAGCGGATAGTTTGAAGCCAAATAATATTTTATGGTTGTTGTTACTGTACCAATTTCTTAATACCTTGAGATAAAATGTTATTTAGGTAACTTTTAGAAAGCCAATTATGAACAAGGTGAAATGCGCCATTCGCGTGGGCTAGGCTGATTTGTCTTAATAATAAATGGGCTTATTAATTAGATTACTGCCTCTTGATTAATTATTCCACTATAGACATTATAATGTAGACGAATCTGCTAATTTGTTTGTATTAGAAAATGTTCTTAGAAATCATAACATTTTATCTTTGATTATTTCATTTTATATTGTGTCTCGAATAAAATCTATATAGGTATCTCCTTACCAAATTATTCCCTACACAAACGACTTAAAAGATACGGAAAAACATGTAGCATCTACCTCTATGGATAAATTCTATGAAAATAGTAATCTCATATCTTTGTAGATACTTTTACCCGTTTAAAAATCTGATACCAGTGCTGGCCACATACAAAGAGTCCGCACTTTTTTCTCTTTCATACTAGAGTGGAAATTATTGGAAACCGGTTGGGACTTATAGTATGAACGGCAGGTGGCCGCCAACTAGCCTAATCTGGCGTTTTAGGGAATAAGTAATGTTACCTGGCATCTATCCAATGGGTGTGATTGCCACTGCAAGCCTGACCGGTCTCCAGTTAGATGTTACCGATCAGTTAAGTAGAGCATATATTTATTTAGTATTTTTGCCTATTTTTAAAATAAAATGAAATCACTTAAAATAGATTCATCTGCTACCGCTTCGGCGAAAGGTCACAGCGACTCGTCAGCAAAATTTGTCCACAACATGCTTTGAACAGAAATTAGTTTCCGCTTTGACGTAATATAACAAAGAAAATAATAATTAATTTTGTTTGACGGGCCTCAATGAATAATTGTTATGTATTGGGCCAAATCCTCAATTTAGAATTCAAACTTAAAATATTTGTTATTTCTTTGATGATTACGTTGGCAGTGAAGTAAATGGCCCGCAAAATATGCTTGTGAAACCTTGGAGTTGCCAACACGTGGCCAAGAATATTTTGCTCAAAGATTTAGAATTACAAGGTACTATGATTATCCTATCTAGTAATTGTACTGCCTCTCTCTCCCTATAAACTTAAAAAAAAACAGTTATGCACTTCGGTAGCAGAAATAGGTAAGGTACTCATACAGATTTGCCTCTGGTAAACTACGATCTACCCCTACCTCTAACTTTTACAATCAGAAGAATACTCGCAGTTTTCACGAAAATTAGTAAATAGGACTTTCATAGACTTCATATTTGCTCTGAACGAGGTTACGCTGGCCGGAATCCAGATTTGGCCGACTTAACTTGGCCACGATAATTTCAGCTAGATAAATTTTACGCTCCTTTAATGCCAGCATAGAGCGTACAAAACTACTCCGATGAAGTGTGTGTGTGGAGTTAACTTATTAATTTTATTTCGAACTTTGAACCATATTAGGTGGAGATTGTCGTAACATATTTTTTAGATAACATGTGAAAGTAGCACTTAGTTCCAAAAATAGTTTATGCGCGAATCAAATTTGCAACATACTATATATGTTGTTTTGAAGGTTTTGCGGCTGATAGATGATGATGGTAAGAGTCAAGGGAAAATGATTGCCAACCAGCAGGCTCGGCGACTAGCTGGTGAAGTTGACTTGAGTTATAGTACAACTAATATGAATAAATAAAAAAAAGTATTTATGTTTATTAATCCACCCCACACATTTTTTTGTATCAATCTTAATTCCTTTTTCTAAAGGTTACCTGGAAGGAATTTTAAGATCGCTTAAAGGCCTTTGCATATTACATTATAAGCTCTGATGTAAGCTTAATCCTTTTTATTTTGTTTCTAAAAAAGTTATTATAAATAATGGGAACTTTTCCTAACATTTTATATTATCTAAATTAAATATTACATACCTTAACCAGTAACCTAACTAATTCCCATGTGACAAAAGGATGGATTATCACAGTATAATTAATTAAAATTGAGGAACACATTTTTAAAGTGGTTTGTGTCAATTTGTTTCAGCTGAATCATTTATTTATTCCTTCTAGATATTCCTTTCTAAATTGTCAACAAATACAGTCAGAGTGCGAACATACACATGTTAGCGTTTGATTAATTTAACATATGCGTAATTTTATCATTGTTTGGTATCTTTAATCAAGATTTAATTATCAGCATTGAAGCAAAGCCTTAGATCTATCACGCTGCAAATTTCAGATGGTAGTCACGCGCGGGCTCTTTGGTAACAGAGCACTTGTGTCCTTAATATGGCTGGTAAACGTCGGCTGGCCGGACGCCAAACACCCCGATAATTTACCATCGACGTGCAGCATGCAAATTTAAGGCACATTTCTTATTTCTCATTGGAATTTGGAACGAATTTTCCGAAGTCAAATGGGAAAATTGCTGTTTGTGCGAAATTAAAACTGGCGGGAAAATATTTCCGGCCAAGATTCTACGTTGTTGAATGTTTAATTTCTTTTTAGTTTAACACTTAGATATTCTAAGTTATATATATTATTTAAGAAGTGGCACTGGTCAGGCTTTTTCTGCCAGGCTCTTGCGAGCAAGTGGCATAACTTGGGTGCCAAAAGTATGTAATTATATCCTGTTACTTATTGACAATTCTATATAGGAGAGTAATCTTGCTCTCTCTAATTAAAACCTAAAATATTTTAATATGTGTACTGTACGTACAATGTACCTTACTGTCGATGACGGTAGTACGGATGAGATACTTCTTCTTCTTAGCGTGTCGGCGTTCACCTTATATACCCTTGGATGCCCATAATCGGGCCACTCTTACAGCGTTCTCTGTAGCCTTGTATAAATCCTCTAGCGTTCAGGTATCGGGACACGCCGGGTACGCTGGTGAACATCGTGATGAGAAGATTCAATCTGGTTCTCAGTGACAGTGCCGCGGTAAGAATCAATACCTTCAGATGCGAACGGGTAAATCCGTCTAAGCTGATAAGTCAATTAGTTAAGTTGACCCTGATTAACCAACCTTGTATTCAAAATATAAAAAAGATCCACCATATAATGGATAGCTGGTACCAGCTGAATGACAGTTTTAATAGTTTTAAGCGAGCGGCTTCTGCGGCTGCGCAGTGGCAAATTAGTTGGCAAAGTCTTCATTCATTAGAGCCGAAGTTGTGCGGTTTAACTTTGACGGTTGCTTAGATGTCTCAAGTTGTATGAATTTATTGTCATTTTCCGACTGTTACCGGAACGTGTAATGTGACACGTATATATTCCTAGTGTAGGGTTCGTTAAATTATCAGGCTTAGGCAGTTGTCATACAGAATGCTTACCTATTTTGTAATAGCGTACGAATTGTTTATTAGTGTGTAGACAGTCCTACGAAGCCAGCTACGAAATCTAGCTACAAAATGGAACTAAGGGATTTTAAGGTGAAGGTGAAAAGGTTAGTAATTACAAGTTGCCTAGGTGTCGGTGTGAAAAATAATACTGGGCAAAACGGTGGCAACATACGAGTATCTTTGTCCGAATGCAATGCATTATGCAGGTACTTATTCACTTTAAAATAACGATTACCAATTAATTGATATTACCGACGATTTTATTGAAACAGAAGGAATTTCCTATAAAACTGTCTGATAAAATTTATTGGGTACTTCGACCTATGTCATTGGAACGCGGGCGCGGGCGCCGCCATCGCCAATTTGCATGGGAGTGTAATCAATTTCCATTTCTTTTGTTTGTCGATATTTTTATGGATTCAGAGTAGAAATAAACGGAGTAATTGATTGAATATTCAGATTTTATTATAAAAATATATTTTTGATTTATCTATTCTTATAGGTCTCGTACATGATGACCTTTGGGGTACAAATGTCTATTCATGTCACCGGAACACACCAAAAAGGGTGTTCAAAAAGGCTTAGAGGCAAAGATGTGGCTGATATAGGTAAGTGTCTTTATGCATAAAGTCTTAAACTCATGGATAAAGACCATGTTAAATGAAAAAAAAAGGCAGAGTGGCAGACGCTGGGCCCAGAAGTGGCATAGAAACTGAGGATAATGTGAGAATTGGTTTATGTGAGAATACTCGTAAGTGAGTAGACTCAGTTAAATGCAATAGCCACTTCGGATCGTTGGTGCCAATCTGTGAGGGTGGCCTGTAAACCCACACGTATTTACCTATGTAAATTGTCAGTTTAACATAATGACAAGGAAAGGAGAGGACATATTGTATTAGCAGCGTACTTTGGCATATATAAAAATAAATTGCCTGGCCGCGCGCGATTTCCTAATTCTATGTACCTACTTAGGACTCTGAAACATAAGCTTAGGACGTCACTGTGAAACTCGGATGAAGAAGGAAAAGGAAGGATAGAATTGACTCTTCACTCTTTCACATAGGCGTTCTGTAACAGCATACCTACATAGTGATAAGTGTCTTCTCCGAATGAAGAATTGAGCTAACTCATTCATTAGCTGCCATTGAAACATACGTCAGTATGTACAATTTTTTAAATAGCTGTTCTTTACCAATTTTCACATGGTTGAAGAAATATAGCGTTTATTTTATTCTCACTACTTTATTCGCACAACAGATTTGAAATAATTGTAGCTTCCTTATAATTAAACTTCCTGTTCGCAATGAATTATTTACGCTTATTTCTTCATATTGCTCATTACTGCAAATGCTTTATAAGCCCAATTTATAAGCTGCAAATAAATAAAAATTATAATTACTTTTAGATCCACTTTAAAAAGGAGAAAACTCAATCAAGTTATTATATTATAATTATTTATTAGTATTTTTAGATTCGTTACCTAAATACATAGTAATACTCATAACATAAATATTTGATTGTATCGAATAGGCTTTGAAGCTACTGGATCGATTTAAATAATTCTTCACCGTTGGAAAGCCACACTATCCCCGAGTGACTTAAGCTATGGGTGTACCGCGGGCGAAGCTGGGATGGACTGCTAGTAATAAATAAATATGCAGTTAGCCTTTTTAAATAGGATTATTTTCCTAATGCAATGATTTGCGGGACATTTTTTTAATTATAAGTATTTTTATATTTGTTATATTTAAATTTATTTTTTTAGTTTATAATATAATTTAGTTTATTTCAGTGTTTGTTATTATAATTCTGAATTTGAAAGTTAAAAATATTCTAGTATGGAAAAAGTAAATATTTTTTATTTGACTTGATATAAATAGAAAAGGTATCTACTACTTTTTTTTTATAGGAAAGGATATTAAGTACCATCATGTTTGAGACTTAGCATTGCGTCGACCAGGTATGGATACCGGTTTTCTAAAAACCCCAAAATAATAGTATTTAACATGGTAAACGGAAATTGGGGATTTCAGGGGTTGACCTAAGCAATAAGAATCAAGGTCGCTGTAAGTGAGCTGGTTCATTATTACAACCAGGTTTCCCATCAATGGCGTCGACCTCTGAAAGAATGTTAGTGTAAGTTAAAATTAGGTAAGCAGTTTAAAAATTAATAAAATAATCTGAAATAAATTTGTATGTAACTTGAGTATTTTCGTTTTCCTATGAAAATATGAGTTTACAGCTATTCCCTGTAAACTTATGTAAGGTTTTTTCCGTTTATGTAAATTATATTGTCTTTTATTTCATTTCAATTCCAGTGCTGGCTCTTTGTTGTTGAGTTTAGAATAGTACATTCTTGTCTTTATTCTGTTGGAATTTTACTTAATGTCTAATAGAAATATACATTTTCTTTCACTTTTTGCAAATACAGCATTCTTTACTCTTTCTAGTTCTTTGGGCGACTTCTTCCTCCAAACGTATTTTCCGGTTGCGTCTTCAGCTTACGCTTCAGAGCCCTGGGTGCGCCATTAATCATGGTCCTGATTTGGTGGTACCGGTTATTAAAATGGAGCGACTGGCGTCTGTCCTCCGTAACCCTTTTTCTTTGGACAACAACACATCAAATTTGTAGTCACTTTCGCATTTATAATATAAATATTATCTAAATTTCAGTTAATCTTTTTCATCATAAAAGTAGGTACTTACTATAGTATACGTGTCCAAAGAAAGTGTAAATACTTTTCCAGCGGTCACTGTCATGGGCCGTTTGCATCTCTCCATGAAAATAACAATGTATTTCATTGTAATTGGATCCGTGTTTATCCACGGCCCTTCGAATGCCGCTTGACTGAGATCGAAACTCTGGAAGAAAATATCACATTTTTCATATTTTATTTTCTCATCAAGGATCAAACAGAGAATATTTATATTTACATTATAAATAATTTTATTTATATTTATATAATAAATGAACGGAGAAAATTATTATTTTAGTCTACTTTTCCCAGACATATTAATATATTTAGAGTTATGTTTAGTTTTCTGCATGTATAAATAAACACGCCATCTCATTTACAAAGCTTTTAGTAAAAATCTCCCAGTAAAGCACGAAAATGCTGAACTACAGCTCTTCCAAGAAACAAAATAAAATAAAAATAGTTTGCGTAGTTTCCTTTTCTTTGGATTTTATATCTTGTAAACGTGTAGGGGCGCTGTAGTATTTTCTTAATTTAACGCGACGTGGATAGAATGAAATCATTCAAAGGATACGAAAGGCACTACAGCTAAACTGAGATACAGGAAAAAACAGATTTTTTTTCTGAAAAATCCTAAATCAGATGAGATTAAAGATATTCGCACTCAATAAAAGTCCTGCATAATGTCAATAATGTTTAGCGAAACCTGAAGCAACTAGCCGATAATGCAACCAAAACAGCTAAGATGAGGGGAAGAATGGCTGTTTTGAATGATATAAGTAGGTACCATTTGTACGACTATGATTATAATTACGAAATCACAGCGCAAGGTATTTTTTGCTGGTAGCGCGCGAGCGATATGAAATAAACCTTAATAACAAAAACTTTTTATTTAAATAATAAAAACCCAATTTCGTTTTAATAACAAAACCCAATACGATAAATGCTACACAAACCACTTTTAAGTCAAACACTATTGTTACTTAGTATAACATCTTACAACATCCTGCCATGTCTACAATTATATTAATGAAAGCCGTAGGGCAGAAGTTATAGAAGCCTACCTTATGAACAGTTATGGACATGTTGTCATAATGAATTATGAGCATTTTACCTTCCAAATTAGCTCGTCGCCAAACCAACAGAGAATAAAAACCTCAATCAACATACACGTTAAGTAAATCGCCATCCACATCATCTGCATTGGGTGACTCGCAGGTTCGTCGATCTAAAAAAAAAAGAAATATTCTTTCATGTTGACACGGGGAATATTTTTGAGGTCTTCTATGAATAGGTTGCATTTTATTACTCTACTTTTCAGACACTCTACGGTCAGAAGCCGAGGGGCGATTCCGAAGAACTCTAACACCAGGTTGTGCATGGCCGATTAACCGTGTCACCTACACGAAATGATGATGATGACTACTTTCGTTCTTGAAAATTTTAAAATGATGTTTTATTATGATCCCTTTAATCTGCCAACGGCGATGTTTTCAGCAGTTGAAATTTATGATTATAAGTAAAATGTTTATAAGTGAATTCAATTTGCGTACTTATAACCCTTGTGTAGATACCAATTGTACTTAAAGTAGTAAAACACAACAATTTATCCGCAAAACCGCGTATTATTTTGAAATGAAGCAATCTTAAAAATAACAGGTAGAAATATGATAACACCCTTTCTGAGAAAACCAATGTTGTTATCCTCTCGGGAAAGCTTTGTTTTTAATACTCCTATTGTTGCAATTTCTTTAGAGACATAGGAAATTCTTACAATACGGCTTTTAAAGTAATCACAAGACCTGGAAGCTGTAAAATTTTATGGAGCTAACTAATTTGTTGTTGAAGGAAGCGGAATGAGCGGACAATACAAAGGAAAATTGCCTGAGAACACTTCTCAACACAGTTTACTCATAATTCATTTTATTCTCCTGTATTTACAAGAGGAGTATTCGACAATTTAGAGTTCCATGTTTAAAGTAATATGTCTCAGTTCATCTGTATAAAAATACTACTAATTGTGACCAATTCAAACTAGGCCACGTTTGTCGTCACTTGACGGCGTCTTGACTATCCTTAGGAATACGCACGTCCAGCTAGGCTTCCGATCTCCTTTGTTAAAAAAGATCTTGTTTCTCGTCCCGCTCGGACGAGTGTTTCCTAAGCTCTCCAGCCTACGCTTCAGCCCAGGGTACGCTTTTTAAACATGGTCATAATTTGGCAGCATTGTTTAATTACAGTGGAGCGACTGCCATATGACCTCCATAACCTTTTTGATAATGAAATCAGACCAACAGGAACATAGAGTTATTGGCCATTACCGTCAGGTTTTTCAGGCTGCCGAAAGCAATCTGACATAACCTAATGACTACTATCTATTGATAACAGTTGAGACAAACGGCCTAACGTGTTTCTCGAAGCCAGGAGGAGGTCAGATAAAAATGCTAATAAAGGCGATCAATCCAAGCATGGTCGCGCACACACCGTCGCTTGACGCGTGCTATTCTTACGAACACCCACGCCTCGATAGCTATCGAGCTCCTTAAATATTATTAATTAATAATATCAAATGGTAATTAAAATTAACGAAAAACCTTTATCATTCGAATATTTTACTTTGTATTAACTTCCATTAATTAATAACCTTTGGTGCCTTCATATCGCCCTGTAGCTTTAAATTGGTTCTAATCGGACATTACTTACCGATAAAAATTGGATACCAATCAAACAAAGTACCATGACGCTTAACATAAATTGTAGAGCCGATGCCAGGCTGAAAGCACCCTCAATCATGGACACGTATCTGTAAACGAAATGTGATATGTATTTTAAAACTACTTATTAAAATTTATTTCCAAACTATTATAATAAATTATTTTTATATCACAAATCATCAGGTACACAACAAGTATGAAGCCATTTTAATCATAATTAAAAAGCTATGCAAATAACTTGCTGCGATATGGCGAAACCCTACTTAGGTGAAACCCTTTGATTAAAAGTGGAACCATGTCTTCAGCTACTAAATAAATGAGTGATAATATTAGACAATTAATATAATAACATGTTTTTTGATCGTCTAAATTATTCAGACCAATGGAAAACTAATTTGCCTAAGGTTAAATCTAAATTACATCGCAAGTTGAAGTAAAAGTTTTCGAGACAGATAATGTAATGCAATCTTCTCAATAAAATGTTTTATATTAAATATATATTTTTTATTTAATTTTTCATATTTAGGTGATAATTTTTCTTAATGTTCTATGTGATACGTGAACAAAATTCAAGATGTACTTAATTGCATGTGTGAGTTTGAAATGTAGTGTAAAAGTATGCTAGGATTCTTTAAAGCAAACAGTTGAGGACCCAACTAAGAAAACATCTGTTACCTCTTCACGCCTAAAGCGCTATGCGAAATTGATATAGTTGTCCAGGGTAGGACATTCTAATTTATGACGCCTATGGGCAATAGCTAGTTTATAATAATTTTGTTAAATCCTTACCGTATGATGCTATTATGGTGTTTTATACAATCCTTGAGTACCGAGTGGGTATAATAATCTTTTGGAAAGGCTCCACTGGGCCTTCCCGCCCTAATAGCTCTCTGGAGCCGCCGCTTCGCTACCAAGTCAAAATGGCGCAGATTAAACGTTAGAATCTCTATCTGGCCAACTGAAATGTAAAATAGTTGAATTTATCTAATTAGTTCTTAAATGATATACCTTCATATTTGGGGTTATGTGATACCTAATAATATCATTTAAACCATAGATAAAAAAAAAAGTTGCCATTCTTGATCAAATTGAAATTCTTTGATTTATACACTAATTGTAAACATGATATTAGGTAAGATTTGGCAAACAAAGTATAATTTTATGATAGCACAAAAGTCTGATTTAATGCAATTTTGACAATGACATGAGTGTGCTTTGTTGTTATTATAGATTATCAAAAATCAAACGTAGCTTGGGCCATCAAAAATCAGTGTTACGGAGGATTTGTCATATTCATTATTAACGCAGCGTATATTCAGTCCTTGTCATATGGCTTCGGAGCCCCGTCCGTTTAAATGCGATATCTTTTTATCTTCCTTGCATAAAGTACTCAAGATATGGTAATATTTTTTAGGATTGGCTTACTCCGTTAATCGTTCTTTCTAATATTGTAGTTTGTTGGTGGAGTCCGCCAACAATCGCAAAGTGGTAAATACAAGGAAATTTCGACTTCTCTTTGTCTCTTAGTCGCCTTTAACCCCTTTAACATAGATCTATTATTGATTACTATGACATTGTCGCTTAAAAGATTCTTACCGGTTTATATATATATCTGCTGATCTAGTTTAGTATGGAGAGTGAAAAATAAAATTTCGTATTTCGATATAAGTTTATTTGGAAAAGTTGTTCAGTATAGTGGTCTGTATCTGCCCTTAAAATATTTGCAGTTGATTTGTGTCCACCTTATATATGTTATACATACATATTTTGATTTTTTTTTCAGTATTTTCAAATATTTATGTATACCAGTGTGACTGGTGAGCGGAGTGCAATCCGATATCGTAAAAAGATTGAATGCGCTGACATGGAAACAAGTAACTAGATTGAAGAGGCGCGAAGCTGGGGCAACGCGTGATACGCGACTTTGCATCAAAATGAATACACATAAGTTATTGTCAAGTACCTACGTATACTTGTTAGGTTTAATAAAATTTATAGTTGTAAAATCATATAAATATGAAATCGCGGCTGCTCTAAACCGCCAGAACATATTCGTTAAATACTTATCTAAAAATATACAGCTCTACTTTCTTTTTTATCAAGTGTATTAGCAACATTAGCCAAAATATTTTACTTATAAATAGTTTAACTAGAAGAAAATGTATAATCTTACTAGCAGAGGCGACGAACGCTGCAAGTATTGTGTCCATAACTCCATCAATAATACAAGTTGCTGGTTTGTAATAAATCTGAAAATGAAATTGACGATTTCTTATACAACTTACTTGTTTAGATTTTTGAGCAATACTAACGTACCTGTATTTGAACAGCTATCAATATAACACAAGGGGAGCTAGATAGCGGGACAAACGTGTTGGTAACGATCGTGCGTCTTAAGAGACGGCAAGCAAGTGGCCGGTTATAAAAAATCTGCCGAAACTTCCACGGCTATGATCACCTAAAGCGGGGTACAATGATGAAGAAGACAGAATGAGACTCAATACCATCATTCAAATAGTTTTCTACATCACCCTATAGCAGTATGAAATAATCTCTAGGACATACAAAAATCGATAAATAAATAAATGGTCTGAAAATAATAGATTTATGAGTGCTTTGTTTACTTACATGATGAATGTACAACGTTTCATACGCCGGCGACTTGTAAACATCGAAAAACGGATATTCAACATTCGTAGGCAAAATGTTAAAATTCTCTGTTAACGGCATAATAATTCCCACTGAAAATCCAATAGCCGTTCAATATCAATATGTTTAATAAATGTCCAGTAAGTCAGCGAATGTGCCAATCAGCCGGGCATTACCAAAAATAATATACACAAATGCTATTGCCTCATCATTTTCATCCTGGGTAATGTGGGTTCGAATCGAAACACTTAGTAGCTATGTGTGCAATGTTTTGAACGGTCGTTTTATAATAGTGTATTAGTTATTAAGCATAATAAATAACATGATATATGAAAAAATTCATGGATTTCTTAAGTTACATTTTCATCCTTAATAACATTTTTTAGGCCATTTTCCAAGTAAAATGCGTATACGATGCGAGCTCAAATAATGTGATGAAAAATATGCAGACAGAAATTGAAGACTCTCTTTTAAGTACATACTCCATAAAAGGCTTTACCCGAGACCGCGCCGACACATATTGTGGAATAGAACGTCATCACAAAACGAGCGGTTTTAATACTCTTTCGTATAATCTCCCTGTGCTCCGCCTCCGAAGGCTTAAACTCGTCGCGATACAAATACTCTAGCAGGTTCATAACTTTGTCCTTGTTTAGCCAAAACACGGTCACTTTGAAGTACGTGTACATTTCGCTCAGAAACAAATATAGCCTGCAATAATGACAATAGTCTTTAATTCTTTATAGATATCAAACAGAAATACGATATGAATCACGGATAAAGACTCGATCCTTTTTATTAAAAGAAAGAACGATTCATATCATCGTTCAATATAATCCATTCAACCAATGATCAAAGTAAATAAAATATGCTGTGTAAACGGAAACATAGCTACCCTTCAGCGATGTCTGCAATATTTTCCCTCCGCTTTAGCAAATACACGACTTCTCCAATGCCAGGCAAGAAACATACAAGCCATAACACGACTAGCGTATACATCAACTGGAGCCAAAACAGTATATTTATCGGCGAGAAATTGTTGTACCACATGCCGTAGAATTTAAGCCAATAAATGTGTACAGCATGATAAAGTTTCGGGTTTAAATCATCCCAGGGCTCAAGAACGCCGTACGGAATTACCGGCAGTAACGGAGACAGCATTTCTTTCATATTTGCTGTGAGAATTTTCATTTTTCCTTATATTGGTGTTGAGCCTTTGACGTCTCATTTGAGAATGCTCCTCGAAACTCATCAAATACGCCTTAGAACAAGCAGAGTGGGAGAGAGCCGTTAAGTGGGTATTATCCATTATTTTATAATGTTCGGTGTTAAGTGTCGGTGCTTATATGCGAGACACAAATAAAATAATGCTATGTGAAAAAAAAGTCTTTTTCATTTATTATTATCAATCCTACGTTTATAGGCCATAGGCTGAATGAATGATTTATATTATAAAAATAAAACATTTACTTTAGTCGAATAATGTACCTACATTAGCACTTGCAATATATAGGTAAGTTAATAAATACTTACTAAAATTGATACTATGAAGTGGAATAGACTAACCTTCTCCCTTCACAGCATATTCTGGTCGCATACTAAGCTCTTTTCTATTTTGGCTATCTTGAGCCTTGACAATTAATAGAATTTACAGAATTTTATGTTATTGATGATTACTATTACGCGCCGAACAATTCTTTTGAAAAGGGTGTTCAAATTTATATGTACGATTCTATTTATAATATTTATAATGGTTTATTATCGAATGCTGTTATTGAGATCATTTAGATGGCTTGTGATAAATAGAATTTCTTATCGGGGCGTTTATTTTTTTACTTTTTTTAAGTTTTTTTTTGATGGATTTTAATAAACTAGTAGTTCGCCGCGAACTTAGACCTCGCGAGTATTAAGTATTCGCGTTGTATTAGAGTACGTAAGATCTTGCCAAGACAAATCAAATGATCCCAAACACGGTCGACTTATCTTATTTAGTTTAGGAGTTCCTTTGAACACCTTCCAGCTCCATCATCAGACCCTGGATATCATGTAGTACGTAAGATCTTACCAAGACAAATCAAATGATCCCAAACACGGTCGACATCTTATTTAGTTTAGGAATTCCTTTGAACACCTTCCAGCTCCATCATCAGACCATGGATATCATGTAGTATGTAAGATCTTACCAAGACAAATCAAAATGAGCCCAGTCTCTTGTGTTTATCAAAATCGGACCATCGGTTCGGCAGTTATCGCGGTACAAACATACATACATACATACAAACAATGTGTTTTCGCCCCCAACTCGATTTAGAGACCTTCGCTCGCTTCGCTCGCTCGGTCAAAAAAGAAATCCACCGTTTATTTTTATTTGTTATATCTACATATATATCTTAATTTGAATTCTAATTCATAGAATTTTCGAAATCAATTTAAATAATAAGTGTTTTGTTTCTAAGAAACGTTGTGCTTACAATGTTACACTACAATATGTGTAGAACTAATATTTCCATTTTTTTACAAAAAAGAGTAAGTATTTATTCGTTTATTAATGTTATTCCTTACCCATACATGTACCTTTAACAGTTAATTTAATATGTCGTTGAAAGCAATTATTATAATTACAACAGCAACGTAATTACCATTATAAGAAAAGGTACCGCTCTCTTAACTAGGGACAATTGTGTTTTCAAAGAGACTTTTAGACAATCATAATTTTATAAGCAGCACAAAAGGGGTAGGAAGTGGATAATGTTATGTTTTAATAATTGATTTATACCGTTTTGTACAATGAGTTTTGCGCGATTGGAGCACAGTATACGCAGTAACGAAATTTTTAATAAAAATTAAACTCACATAGCATTTTACTATGCACCACGTGGTGTTCCCGTAAAGAAAGGATGGTGTATAATTGTTTTTGCCAAAAAAAACAAAACCGACTCGAATTCTTGAACTAAAAAGGATGCAATAATTAATACATTGTTGTTTAAATATGCTTCATATCAAACATTTTAATAAATCTGAAGTCGGTGCCGATTCTTTTAATAAAATATGCTAATTAACGAGCCAGCAACTAGTCAACGAATTCGTAAAATTGGCACTAACTTAAAATTTATTAAAATTTTTGATATGAAGCATATTTAAACAACAATGTATTAATTATTTCATCCTTTTTAGTTCAAGAATTGGAGTCGGTTTCGTTCTTTTGGCAAAAACAATTATTTTTCACTTTTTAGTTTTGAATACGCAATACCTTACAACTAAAAGGTTGTAAACACGTTACATTTTGGATAGTCGGGTAAACGTCATCAGCGTTGTCTCACCCTATTGACATGGAATATATCAAAAAATACCCAAATCGCAATAAAACTTGAAGAGTTCCCTCGATAACTCCATGATTCCATCATCAGATCCTGATCTGATGACTATGTAACCATCTAGAAAGTATACTCTTCCTAACAAAAGATCGATTTGTAAAGAATTTTACAAATCGATTCAGTGGTCTTCAAGTAATCGAGCAAGATATATTACAATCAAAAAGTTGTATATACGTTGCATTTTTGAAAGTGGGTAAATTTTCCAGCATCGTCTCACCTACGTCTCACCTTACTAACATGGAATATATGAAAAAATACCCATGTCCAATACAAAACTTGAAGAGTTCCCTCGATTTCTCCATGATCCCATCATCAGATCCTGACCTGCTGAATATGGGAATATCTCGAACAAAAAAAAAAAAATTCAAGTCATTCCAGCCGTCTTCGAGTAATCCGGTAACATACATAAAAAAAAAACACTCCGACGAATTGAGAACCTCCTCCTTTTTTTTGAAGTCGGTTAAAAAGCAGATAATTGTCTCTTTACGGGAAACTGTGGGTTTCAGTCTTAAAAGGTCCTACTAAACAGAGGTCTAAAGTTATTTGAATCGCTGCACGTTTGCTAGCGGATATATCACCAACAACATTTTTTTTAAATTCGTTGCCACACGGAAGGCGGTAAGTCAAAGATGCAACCGGGATAACGCTGAGATGTTGATGAGGCAATCATTGAGATGAATATTGTTCCGCTGTATTTTTTTAAGGTGCATTAAAGATTATTTGTATGAAAGCCGTCTGCATATTTCACCTTTTTCTGTCACAAAAAGTTATTTTTCCCTTGTATTCTACTTTGAAGTGGCATATGGCAGTAAAATTATTGGTTTGCTTGTAAAAGTTATTGCAAAGTAGTTACAAAGAGTAAAATCATTTATGTTCAATATGCTTAAGCAAGACGACTTCCGAATCCTTTGGTAGAGTCCTCATGTAGAGTCGGGGGTTGATATAATATTAAGAATATGTAAGTACCTAATATTTATAAAAAATGTTTCAAAGGGCATACTAAAACAAGTAAATAAGTTCACTACTTACATATTTTACTATATTCAAATCAGTTTCTATCCACTATAAAAAAAAAAGAATCGGTTTTAGGAATATAAATTTGTTGAAAGGCGGACATTCAGGGTGAGCTCTGGCGAAAAACGTTTTTGTTGGATTTATGGCTTTCCACACCGACCCACCGATCTCGATTGAAAATAGTTTTCAATGCAGTATAAAGTTTTGTTAAAAAACTATCAATTTTACAAATTATTGTGAACTGAAAAATTAAATGAATTTTTTATAATATTGAGTAGCTATATGATCGAAGCCTAATAGTATACACCGATAAAAGCAAAATGTTGTCAAACAGTTCCTTATACCCTAACAGTACAGTAACAGTAAGTAACATTAAATGATTACAAAAGATCAATTATGTCATGTTAAAAACAAATCATATTTATCTAACAAAGAAATGTAACTTAAGTACCTAAACTTTCTTTTAAAATAAAAGTATTAAGTTATATTATCATTTAAATAAAAGTATTAATTATATCTTTTTTTTTCTCACCGATACTAGGTATAAGTTTAAAGCTTTAAGTCCCAAAGAAAAATCCATTGCAATTTATTTAAATGGAAATCGTGTCTTATTTGAGAATAAGAGCCCTAAAGAATCAAGACTTGTTCTAATAAATGCCCTAATTTATTAGAATTGGATCAATAAATCATCTGTCAAATGCGATTGCCTTTCGGCTGCGAGGACTGACTGATCGTCGGCTTACACAAAATATATTATGCAAAAAGTGATAAAATATGAAACGATTTATGTGATTCGCAAAGGGGCGGACAAATTTACATAATCACCATTTGCGGCCCGCGCCGAAAATGAAATACGTGATCTAACAAACAATGCGAAAACAGTACGAATGAAAATTGGCTTGGTTTTCTAGATTGACGCACTTGGAATAAGAACAACTCGTTTTGTGTTTGTCATTATTCCTTCTCAGCCAGAACAAGTCCACTGCTAACATAGAACTTCTCTTTAGTTCTCCACACCTATCAGAACCGGCCAACGTATTTCGGTCTTATTTCGTCGGATTTTGCGTATCGAAGCCAGCTATGAAATCTTATTATAAAAACCTACCAGTTTTTTCTCCTTAAGTGGCTGTACTACGTGGCCCTGGCCAGTGAAGTATTTTATGTGATTTAAACATTTATTTAGTTAAATTAAAATGGTTATGGTAATTATTTTAAGTACATTGCTTTTATATCGATAGAAATGCGTAAGCGTATAAGAACTTCTATTTAACACCCAAATTCAAGCTCTCTGCTTTACTCAAAGGTTGACTGTTAGATAATGCTTTTAGCATTAATTCGGTCCATTTTTGCTTTGCTTTGGTAATTTGTACAATAAAGGTAAAATAAATAAAAATACTTTTATTTAAAAATATATTATCCCATAGTTTAAAAAGGGTCATCCTGCCTACATGGCATACCTGTTAGCAACTTTAACCTTATATTATTTGAGTTCAGAGTAGTTGAATCCCCTGCGAGTCATAAAGTTGTCGCGTAGAAATTGTTATACTAAAATATCACTGCCTCGTAATGGGAATTTATAAAGGAGTAACTTTCAATGATCCCAGTGGTTAGTCGACGACTCCCTCTTTTCCCATGAATGTCTTATCGTAAACAGTGATAGATTGTATTGGTAATAGGTTAAGATAAAATCCCTAATAACCACCTTGGCAGATGGTCGGTCCGTCTGAATAGTTCAGGGGACAGGGTTGCCGTTCTACAAATTTTAAAGTCCCTAGATCATATAAATAATAATTGGCAGTTCTGCGAAAAAGAGGTTTTGAATGAAATCCGCTAAATGTCTCTACATCTATTTTTGCTACCACCAGTAAGTGTCGGAAAGCGTCCATTACTAATAACCCACCCGAGACGGGGACCGTTAGTAATGACGAATCCAAACAGCAACATCATTCTCAAGGACGTTTGATGTCATGCATACAAATATTCAGTAATTTATAATCAGACAACATTTATATGAAAATCTATATTATTATAGTGGCAATAACATTTCAATTCCACAAAACTAAATCCTACTCCCATCACTATCACTTGGAGTCTCTTTTTAGGGTTCCGTACAAAAATGTACAAACGGAACCCTTATAGGATCACTCGTGCGTCTGTCTGTCCGTCCGTCCGTCTGTCACAGCCAATTTTCTCCGAACCTACTGGACCAAAACAGATGAAATTTGATAGGATGGCGTGATCCTGTGACCCAAACACAGATGTGCAAAGTAAATAATAATAATAAAATAAGTACCATTTCCGGGGTACAAATTAGGAATTTAAAAAATAAAATTTAGCAAACCTTACCGTGTTATATATCAAAAGAAAGGGCTCGTTATTAGGATTTCAAATATATTTTTGTTATGATTATAACATAAATAGTTTTGATTTTATTCATGAAAGAAGACAAAAATTGACCATTCCCCTCCTGATCTACGAAACTACAGGGCCTAAAATTTTGAAAAAAAAAGTACAATATATAGTTCATAGCCTGTAGATTACAGGAAAACCTACAAGAACTCTGTCAATTGACAATTAAGTGGTAAATTCAATATAAAACGTTCACGGAAAATATTTCACTAAAACACCACTAGATGGCAATATTAGTAGTTAGTTGAAATACCACAATGAATTTAAAAACTGACATTGGCATTGTACGGAACCCTCTCCACGCGAGTTCAACTCGCACTTGACCGGTTTTTTTTAATATGATCATGAGCGTAATGTGAGAATATTTAGAAAAGTTGACTTTGGGTTGTCTACTTAAGGGTGATTCATCTGTACCTAGTTAGGGGAGCTCCTCTTATCTACACTGAAACAAAAGGCAAGCGATACTTTGTAAGAGCTATATTTCCCCCGCAAAGCCCACGTAATGCTCTCTTTCGCAATTATAGGCCGTTAAATACTGTAATGGATCTATTGGATGGCCATATCGAGACTGTATCTTAATTACTAAACGTACAGAAATAATTCTGTATACCGTATCTTTAGGGCACAGCTCTAATCCTACCTATATATTTCTGCAGAAATTAAATTGCTATATTTTCTGGGATGGTAATGGGTATTATACTTTCATAAGCAAGACGTCGGATATGTTGTATGAGAGAGTAAACACTTTTTCTAAGCGACTGATCTTAATATAGAGATTTTATAAGTACAAATCCTAACTTACAATATTTTTTGTTTTATTTTCAAAGATGGTAGAGTAAAAAAAATGTCTGTACAATTCAAATCGCGAGCAGTGGGGGAGGGCAATAGTCACAAATTATGCCTATTTATGCTTGTGAGACCTTGAGGGTGTTACTAGGACGCTGCCATTTTATTGCCTCGTATCTTTTCTCCACAGTACCCAATAATTTTATTTCACTTTGATTTTTGTTTTAGTGGTGGCAACATCACCTTCCTCTCAGCAGGTAACTCCCACTTATGATTTTCTACATAATTTTTGTCCGTAACTTGTAATAAAGTGACAATGTCTTGCTTCAATGCTTATGAAATGATAGCCCGACCGTTCCAAATTCTGTGCTAAAATTAAATCCTTAAGTGGCAATTTTATAGACTTAAATATTGAATGTGTGAATAAGGGAAGCGTCTAATCACAAGACTGTTAAGCTGGAGGTTACCTTAGATTATAGTTTGTAAACCAATATCCTGTATAGCACAAAGCACATAAACTACGTACTTATAAAGACGATTGCCTATGCCTGCCCGGCGTACCGTGCTCTATTGTGTCCACCACCCTTTGTACTGCTATTTGCTGCTATTCATAACATCTTTGTGAAATTATTGGAAATTCGTTTCATCGTGTTTAAGACTATTTTTTTATTTATATGTAGAACAATCTCAAATATACCAGACCAGGATTTATTTTTTTATCTTAACCGCGGTAAAAGAATAGATGCACCTATCCTATCACTGAGACTCAGCCTAAAGTGTACTAGCCTGTCTTCCTTACAATCTCATCCACTAATTGATATCATCAAATATCATATCAAATACTCTTCTTCTTTGTCCACCCCTTATCCCATTTCATCTGGGGACAGGTCTCCTCGTGCATTTGCGCCAGAGATTTCTACTCCGGGTTGTTAGCTTCTCCTTGTGTATCTCTTTGTCCATGTTTTCACCCATGTAGCTGGTGGTCTGCCATAGTAGTTAAGTTAGTTTCATAGGGTTGTTCTCTTTGCGTCTCATTATATGTCCGTACCAGCGTAAACGGCTTTCTCTAAGTTTTTCGTCTATGGGAGCTACTTTAAATAAATAATAAATATCATATCAAATACTAATTTAGACTAAATCCTAATAAGGGCAGGGCACAGTGATACTACATAAATAAATTTAATATAAACTTTTACCTGTGTTCAACAATATCAGCATCATCATCATCATAAGTTTAGGAGAGGCTCTTTCGGCGGAGTTCCTTCCATCTCTGTCTATCAAATTCAAATTCCTTTATTTCTTAAATAAAATACAGGTAAAATATATATAGTTTGAGTTTTATATTTGTCAATGTTAATTTTCAGAATGAAACAACTAATTGTTTTGATCGAAAAAAAAACAAACCATAAAGGCATTTCTATATGACCACATAAATAAACATGGTTCTTGGTTTGTCAACACGAAACATATTTTTGTTGTAACCAGAAATAGATTGCATCAAAAGAGGAATGATATGGATATCAAATATCTCAAACAAGATTAGATCGTATAAACTGCTTTTCAATACAACTGGTCTATTATTACTATCGAGAACATTATGGATTCCTATAAACCAATACGCTGCACGGGTACAAAGCACATGAACAAAGTACAAAGACGATTATGGCTGTCTAACGTAACGTGCTTCATTCGACCCGTTGCCTCTTGCACTATTCTCCTACTCATCGTCACAAAAGCTGTGTGAAAATTATTATTTTCATTAATAAACTCGAGGAAACATATACCTCAATTAAATTAATTACATCTTTCATTACGCAACAAAAAATACATTTTGTCAAATAATAATAGTCTGTAATAAAATTACGCCCGCTGTAGCGTATCTTTATTTAGTTATTTTTTTCATTTTCATTAATTAACGTAAACCTCATTATATTTTGAACCCATTTCAAGTCTTTAGAAATGACTAGCAACCTGCTTCGAATTCGTTAGACTAGAACAATACCTCTAAACAAAAGCAAAGTCAAAAGATTCTGTTTAAATAGTGAAAAGAACCATAAAATTAGGATTTTGATAATATTGGAATAATATCTTGTCGCAAGCGTACCCTTAAATTGTGGTTCACACCTGGTTTATTGAAATGTATGCGCAACAGGGATAATATGCATAAACGCCTAAAATTAAACCCGGATAATGAAACGTTAAAACTAACTTACACACGTTACCGCAATTATTTATGTAATCTAATAAAAAAACTTAAGAGATCGCATGATAGGGCAGAGCTAACTAAAGCTGGATCTAATTCAAAAAATCTCTGGGAAGCGATACGTAAAGTTACAGATTTAAATAAACGATACAACAAGTCGGAGTCTCTCTTGTCTGTGAAATCATCCCCTTTGGAATCGGTTAACTATATCAATGAGCATTTTTCTAATGTAGGTAAAATCTTAGCACAGAAAATTAGGCCATTGCCTTTCACTACAACGTCTCAGTCCTCTCATTCTTGCATTCCAAATTCCTTCGTTCTTAATAGTACAGATGAACATGAAGTCAGTACCATAATTGACTCATTAAAAGCTGACGCCAGCCCAGGTTGGGATGGTATCTCCTCCAGGATTCTAATAATGTTCAAAAATAAATTTCTTCCGTTTATTACTCATATCTGTAATCTATGTATTAGCCAAGGGGTATTTCCGAACGCTTACAAGATTGCTGTGGTTCATCCAATCCATAAAACAGGCGATAGCGACTTAGTAGACAATTATCGCCCAATCTCTATTCTGCCAGCGTTATCAAAAATCCTTGAACGCATTGTCTCTAAACATCTTGTCAATTATCTTGAAACTAACTCCCTACTTTCAGAAAATCAGTTTGGTTTCCGTACTGGAAGATCTACATCCCAGGCAGTCGATGCTCTCGTTGACAAAGCTGTTAAAGCACTAGATTCCAGTCAGAACTGTCTTGTAACTTATCTGGATCTCAGCAAAGCTTTTGATACCGTTTCGGTCTCCCTTCTCATTTCAAAATTAGAACGCATTGGTATTAGAGGACTGCAGTTAGACTTCTTCCGTGATTATCTTACAGGCCGTTCTCAACGTGTTAAAATTGGTTCATATACAAGCTCAGACCAGAAAATAGAATACGGAGTCCCGCAAGGGAGCATATTAGGCCCAATTTTATTTCTACTATATGTAAACGAGTTGTGTAATTTGTCACTTAAAGATTGTAAAATAGTTTCCTTTGCCGATGACACAGCATTGATATTTACAGGAGATAGTTGGGAAGAAACTTACAAATCAGCCAACCTGGGTTTCAATAGGGTAATTGAATGGCTTTGTGTGAATGGCCTGACCCTGAACATCAATAAAACTAAGTATATGGCCTTTACGATCAGAAATGTCAACCGTCCTGATCCTATTAAACACAAATTGCTTGCCCATACCAATGTAACACAGAACTGCTCTGATTTCTCTTGCAACTGTTCTGCATTAGAGATTACAAATACTGCCAAGTATCTTGGAGTCTTAATCGATTCCAACTTAAATTTTTCCCCACATATTTTGCAACTCAACTCGTGTCAGGAAACTAATATATATTTTTAAAAAGCTTCGATACATTGCCGATCCCTATATACTTCGAATGACATATATGGCTCTGTGTCAATCTATTATTACATACTGTATTACTTCCTGGGGTGGTGCTGCAAAAACCTATTTACTTATAGTTGAGAGAGCTCAAAGAGCAGTTTTAAAAGTCTGTACGTTTTAATCTCGTAGGTTCCCCACATCTGACTTATATAACTTTTGCCAGGTGCTAAGTGTACGTCAACTATTTATCCTAGCGACAATACTACAGCAGCATTCAAGACTACCCTTCCTCCCTGAACTTCTCATGAGAAATAATAGACTCAACCTTCCTCTCCCATTATTAAACACAGAATTTACAAAGAGATTCTTTTACTTTCTTGGTCCCTATTTGTATAAAAAAGCTCATGCATCAGCAAATATATTTGCCCTAAATAATTATAATTGCAAAAGTATTGTAAGTGAGTGGCTACAACATTTGACTTATGAAGAGACTGAAAATTTGTTAATTCCCCTACGTTGATATGTCTAGCTATTATAGGAAATTAGTTATTGCTTAATTTATTTTAATTTGATAGTCTATTTAATCATATAATTGTTTTTTTTTTATTTATAAAATCTTCATTAGTGTGTATATGACGAGTCCTGGTGATCCGTAATACAGGTTCTCTGGATACCTAGCACGGACACCAGTTCTCCACAATCGTAGTTTTATCATTTTTTTGCTCCCTTAGATTAATGTTTCTATGTATTACTTTGTTATATTTATTGTACCTATATTGTGGAAAGAAATAAATATACGTTATTATTATTATTAATATTAAACTAAAGAATTCTCAGAAAAATAATCGAAATAGTCAATATTCAGTTACTGGAACTACTACAATAGATAGGTTTATTAATGAGCCCATATCTTAACTTCATTTAAATTATTTAATATCCATAAGTATACATAAGGATCTATTGAATTTGGTTTCATTGGAGGAGAAAAGTAATTCTGAATCTCAATTTATAACTAAGGTATATCAATGTGTACTTAAGTAGGTTCTTGCTAGTGATACTTACCTCATTAAGAGTAAATAATGAGACTATGATAATAATATACTGTTCTCGCTTTCCTGACAAAATTTTATATTTTTAGGGAAATATCAATTTTTGACCGATTGATGTAATTCAAAATTGCGACAGGTTTAATTATACCAATCTCATTTTTTATACACATGAAAAGGGTTTGTTTGTTGATTTTTGGGTACATGAAAGAAAAACAAAAACCGACGCGATAATTATATGATGATGGATTCATATTGGACTGTTATGTGTGAGGCGTCACAGGATATGTGGTAGAGCCGGAAGCCTTCTTTGCGTATGGATGGAAAAATAATAAAAATAAGAATTAAATTGGCATTTATTTCATGCTTACAGAAAAACATAATCATGATAAAACATAGAAAAGAGAACATAAATACAGGATGTTTCTTATTTCTAGAGAAATCTACTCCAGCAGGAGAGAAGAAATTAACGACAAGATAAGAGTAACCGGCGAGTACTTAAAAAAAAATGTGTTGATTATTAATAAATTGGAGTGCACTATAATCATAACAAATAAGTCAGAAGCTACCATTACCAAGCCCAATCAGCACTTCAATAAATAAAGCACGCCAGGAGCGTGAAAATTCAAGTTAAAAGTACTTAAAAGATGGAATGAAAGAACATGTTCAAAGGCAGGTTCAGTGCGGCCCACCTCGAGCACGCCCTTCGCGGCACACCAATGAGGCCCTTAATCGGAAAAGACCTTAACTAAACTGCAAAATATTCAGAGTACAGAAAATATACCTATTCATTTGTACTTAAATAAGCTAGATAAATAAATAGAAATATAAAAAGTAAGGTAATTGCGAAAATATTTTTTTAAATCTTAGTAATGCAAATTGACATGTTATAGATTGATTAATGTAAGTAATACCATCATATAAGGTCAATGATAAACTGTTTCGCCATGAAGTAATTAAGATACAATATATAATATACTAGATTATTTTTAAGACTAGTGACCACTTGCCTGACGTCAGGCCTCTTGGGAAATGGTATTTTTGCTAGGATTTCTCTAAAATGGAGAAAAGAGCAAAATTTAAACTTCATACGATTCTTTTGTTTGTATTTGTATCAACATGTATAATTTGTATGTTAATGATACAATAAAAAGTATATCTACCTAACTATAAATCTGGTCGTCTTAACGATATTTATGAGAAGATAGATAAACGTACTACAAGGTTTTTTTATCTGTTTATGTTGCACTGCTGGACAAAAGCCTCCCTACTAACTAAGGCATAAAAATCCCTAGTAATATATCGCGTGGCTAAAACCTGCCAGTAATTATGGTTTAATAAGAAAAATAAATCTCTGTAAAGAATTTTAATTTGTGACTGGACTGCACGCGCTCTTTACAAGGACTCACTTAAATACTTGACAGCTACTTGACAACCGGTATCAAAGAAAGAGCGATCATTTCCAAATCTCGATGCTTTCAATACCTTTCAAAGTTTGTGAATTGACAGTTTGTTATTTTACAAAGGTTTGTTGTTTAATGATTGTAAAACATTGTTATTAAGTATAACTAGCTTTTGCCCGCGACTTCGTCCGCGTGGCGTGTTATAAAAGAGAAGGTTAAAAAATGCTTAATTTTATTATTTTTAAATGAGGTTATAGTATAAGTAGCTCAGTTGAATAATGAATTGTTATTAATTTAAAGATTATTAGTTTATGATAATTTGGTTTGATATAAATTTAGGAAAATACGATTAGTGGAGGCTAACCCTAAAGTACCTATAGGCTTTCGTCTGGAATTCAGAGGTGAGAATGTGGATGTCAGTCGGTATGAAAGTAAAAGTTTGACCACATGAAAACTAAAAACCGGCCAAGTGTGAGTCGGACTCGCGCACGAAGAGTTCCATACAAAATTAACAAAAAATCATCGTAAAGACATAACCTACAATTATTTAAACAAAATTTAGAAATTACAAAAGAAAATTATAAGATAATTCACAACATTTCAATTTTTTATAGGTACCTCAAATTGTTAACTATTTTGAAGTTTATGTTTTAATAATACTGTAAAAAAAAATCGACCATTTTTATCGCTTATTTATCGAAATATTCCCAAGAAACTTTGTGCAGTCTCAATGGCGGATTAACGTCGTGTATACCTTTGCGCATTTATACAGTATAATTAAAAAATTGAGGTGACAAATGTCGTTGTCAAATCAAATAAAGAGATAGTCTGTGGTTTGACCATTCCTATCATCCTCCTCCTATCACCTTAGATCATGTACCTATAGATGTACAAATAGCATGGCGGCACATGAGACAGAAGATGGACTTTCCTATTTCGCCATCTCATTTTCGCAGGAAATGACAAATCATAACTACATCTATATTATTTCTAAATCTATGTTATCACCACTACCAACCGAAAACAAAAACAAACAAACGTCAAACGTCAATCGTGACAATGTCAATTTCATTATTTTTATTTTTTTAACTCGTGTAGGCAAAGGTAATGGGTTTATTTATCCTCTAAAGCATTTTTTTAATTTACAAAACTTTAAAAATATTTTTCTATAACTTAGATCTAAAATATCACGAAAAGAAAAAATACATGTTTTTTAGTTTTCAAAATACTAGTTACTGAGCATAAGAAAACAAATGGCAATAAAAATGAAATGTTGTCAATTCAAGGGCCAAAAAATAATAAAAAATTATAAAAAATTATAAAAATATATATAAATTTCAAGCCTCTAACTCACTTCCCGTTCCTAGGGGAATTTTTAACTTTGCATACATTAAGGTATATGCATATCATATTTCAAGCATCTAACTTATGCAGTTTAGATTTTTTCATACATTTTTTTCCCCGCTAAAATTTTCAAAATACAGCCATAACTAAACTTTATATTTACTAAGGTATGCATGCATGCTAGATTGAAAACATCTATCTTACGTGATTTTTTACATACAAAAGTTTTTTCCCAATAACTCCCATTCCCGTGGGAATTTTGCAATATCGCGTTGCAAGTAAGCTTTACGTCCATTAGGGTACCTGCATGCCAAATTTCAATCATCTATCTTACGCGGTTTAGATTTTTTCATACAAAAGTTTTTTTCCCGCTTACTCCCGTTCCCGTGGGAATTTTGCAATATCCTGTTGCATTTCCGTCATACATGATTTCTATGTAACTTTAACCATTAAGACTGCACACGCGACGGAAGCTTAAAAAATGGAGTAATTTCTCCCGTTTTCCCAACATTTCCCTTCACTACTCTGCTCCTATTGATTGTAGCGTGATAAAAAGTATACTATAACCTGCCCAGGAGTATGAAGAATAATTGTACCAAGTTTCGTTAAAATCCGTCGAGTAGTTTTAGTTTCTATAAGGAACATACAGACAGACAGACAGACAGACAGACAGACAGACAGACAGACAGACAGACAGACAGACAGACAGACAGACAGACAGACAGACAGACAGACAGACAGACAGACAGACAGACAGACAGACAGACAGACAGACAGACAGACAGACAGACAGACAGACAAAAATTTTACTGATTGAATTTTTGGCATCAGTATCGATCACTAATCACCCCCTGATAGTTATTTTGAAAATATATTTCATGTACAGATTGACCTCTCTACAGATTTATAAAAGTATAATAATAGATAAGTTAACTCTATATACCAAGGGTTCTGTGTTACAGGAGTTACTTTTTTTTACTACTAAGTAGGAAAACTGGCCTATGGTCCGCCTGACGGGCAGCGGTTGCCGTATCCTGTGAGAATAAACATAGTGATCAATCTGCAGATATTATTCTATTTTGACAGCAAATACGTTAAGTTTGCGCTTGGAATCGATGACCCAAAGGTAAACTAAAGCCAACTGTTCTCATAGTTTGATCCACGGCTAAGTAAGTTACGGAACTATCTCTGATCAGTTTGTGGACATACTTTGGAGTCTTTGAGCTTTTGATGCAAGTCAACAGTGTCTTACTTGTAAAAGCATTGGTTATTTACTTAATTTATAACTTATACTAGTTACTGCTTGCGGCCTTGCCTGCATGTGTGTCTGTTATTCTACGTTAAATTAACCCGTCGTCGGCTCGCCGAATCCAGAAACAAAAGTATAGTAACAAGTACAGAAAAACATTTATGTTTTTTTTTTAATTGTTTCAATAGTTTAGCCGCGAAAATATAGAAAATAAATCATTATCTTTGTTATAGATTCAAGAATAAGTCTCTTGTCGGATGAATTAAATTATTGTAAATCATTAACAAGTTCAGAAATAAATATAGTATATCTATTAAATAAATAAAAAATAAAATTATTTTCGCACGTATATTTAGTAAGACAAGACAAAACTAAAATTTTTAAAACCTTGCACCAGTAAAATATAAGTACAATTAGGAAATTACAAACATAGATAATACGATAGTGAGGGTTCTAACACCAAGGTTCATAATAATTTATTTTAATCTAACTAAAAACATAAAGGTACTGTAAAGCCAATTAAATTAAATTGCCTAAACGCGCCTCAATTATCAAAGTAGAGACTTGTAATCTAGCGAAATACCTAGTTGCAATTATTTAATCAGTCAGTACCCGTGATTATTTGGTACATTTCCACCCGTTTTCACCGTCATGCAGGAATGTTTAGAATAATAGAAATAAGGAGATTTGTGAAAATACTCACACTGTCGTGGTTGTGCACTCTATTTCTTAATTTAAACTTATTTTCTTCGCCTACGAGTTTAAGGGCTCGACTCTCCGCCGAATCCATCGTGGTCAATGTTACTTAGCCGAGGTCTATGCTACCCCCATATGTAAAATCGATACAAAAACGTCACCTGTTGGAGAATGGGACCTTTATAATCTCCGTTCTTCTACCAGGTAGGTAACCTAGATATAGCACGGGTGTGGACTAATACCAGCTATGGTTTTCGAAAGCTTTTTGTCTAATGTCAGCATCAGCTTTCAATATATTAATGGCTAATCCCATTTCTATCGAACGAAAAAAGTAGAGCGAAACCTTTTGTAAAACCTGTTCGTTCATACTAGTCGTCATCATTGCGAATGACATTTATCCTGTGTGGATCATTCGATGTCGATCATTCGTTGCTATTTATAACCGTTTCTAAGGACTCGTTTCTTTATTATGTCTGTTGCAGAAGACATTGGTTACTAAAATAACTAGTGAATGAAAAGGCTGAGAAGAATGAGATTTTTTATTTTATTTAGCTTGATCATGATATATAATTATGTCATGTATATATCTCATACTTTTCCTAATCTGTGGTGGAGTCAAACGTAGAATTGAGGATTAGTATTCGTTACGGCTCACGGAGCCTAATCTATATGATAATGAAGCTCTAATATCATGCCACGATATTGACACATCCTGTAGATATCCAGGATTCCAGTAGATAGCAGTCGGTTATTCGGTGGGACCATGTGGACAAATTGAAGTGTCACTAGGAATCAGTGGTTCAGTGTTCAATTTATATCAATTCTATGAAGACATTTAAATTAATAATATTTCAGCAATATCAATTTCAATAGTTTGAATGCATTATTCTGTAGTTTAGACACATTGTCGATTGACCTTGTATCCCACACGATATGATGATAAACACTGTGAACTAGCTGAACAGAGTTTCTTTAATTTTACAAAAAAGAAATTATTGATAAGTCCCTTTTCTGCAATTTAGTTACATCACAAGACAGAGATTTTGTAGCTAAAGATATACTTAACACACTATTTTTGTAAAAACACGTGCTAACTATATACAAAGCAATCTTGTTATTTTTGCGTGAACATGGCATGCATGAACATAAAAAAAACAACATTATCATGTGGTCACACGAAGGACACCCATTTACCGACCACAATACCAGGACAGCATTTGCATCCGTACATTGCCGTGCAGTGTACACTACGGTACAATCTGCTCACCAAGCGCGGTTTAAGCATTACACCCATTTGTTTCGCCACTAACGATATTATAACCGCCACACTGTCTGCTCACTCGCCGTTTACTGCTAATTCACTAATTAAAAAATACTCTGGTTTTCTATTGTGCTTTTTTTGTGATAATTATATTTTGATTGTGGACGTACATGACAAATTTCTATGTAAAAATGCGCACAAAATAAGGGTTTTTAATAGGTTTAGAGTATGCAAAGTATCATTATCATATCTCTTAGCAATACGCATATTTTATACACTATCTTAAATTACAGGTAGCAGTATGACGACAATGGTATAATACGTCGTAGTAGATGCATAATTACTGTTTAACCTGTACATAGATTCACGTACTGACGATCTCATTACCCTGTTGCGTCCACTGACCATGTACCTAAATCACGCCATCTGAGCTATGAACAGCCATTCGAAGATAATTACAAACAGCCCCTACATTATGTATATTGACAATAGACTGAATAGAATGGAGTAGGGTCGTTATACATCAGGAGGATACGAATCCGGGTAGTGAAATGAAAACCATTAATTTGTGATTTGTATGGCGGCGATTTTCTTGTATTTAGAAAACTAGTGTTTCAGGACAAGAATGTCTAAAACAACTAAACAATCAGATTTTCTTGTTCGTTGCCGACAGAGGAAAAATTTCAACTAAAATATTTTATTTATGCAATACATTACAATGTGACGTTTAGGTACTGTTACACGTGTAATGTAAAAAAGATGGCTACCTACCTACAGTTGTTTTTTTTTCCGACTAATATGACAAAAATACGGTTATTGTTATTTATGTCCATATATCTTCTTATCGCGTTGACGTTTTGATTATTTTACAGCCGAAAAAGACGGTAGACCAAAATATATTTATGTTAGGAATTTCAACTTGATACGTTTATGTATCAGGAAAAAAGTTTGACAAACAGACAGACATACGGTACCTACAAAATCGTATTACTAAACGAGTCCGGACAGTTTTCATGTGTGACTGCCCTAAGTCCTAAATTATCAAGGGGAAAACCGATCATTGTGTAGTTTGATCAAGGAGTTTGATATTGGCAGCTTGGTTTCGCTCAAAGAAATAGAGATCAAACAATATATCCTTATATCAATTTAATGAAAATTTGCAATAATATAAATATTTAAAAAAATATCACTATATTTATTGAATTCATTGTCAATTTATGAAAGATCGAAAATCACAAAAGCCTTCTAATCCAAAAACAATCCCCCACTGAATTGAGTCTCATTTTGTGACCCAAAAGGCCCTTATTAAAAAAATATTGATAGCTTACGTCTAAGTATGCCTCCAGAAATAAAATGTAAAATTGTACCTATAGTAATCAATTTTACGTTCTCATTGCTTACATATTAAACCACTAGCTTTTGCCCGCGGCTTCGCCCGTGTGAAATTCCCTCGGGAACACTGCTTTTTCCCGGGATGAAAGGTGTCCTATGTCATACTTCTCAATACTTCTAACTATTTGTATGAGAAATTTCAGGAAGATTAATTTAGTACATAGGGCGTGAAAGCGTAACAAATAAACAAACTCACTTTCGTATTTATAATATTAGTAAGAAGTAAGATTCACATTTATTATTTCATAAATTTCTCTATGAACGCCAAAGAAGTTCGAATCGCGCGCGGTTTGAAGCGACGCAATTTTTTTTTAATCTATTATGAACGCACACTTAAGGTTCCAAATTGCAGGCATTGTGTAGTTATGAAATAAAAAAGCATATCTACCTTAATGTAAAAAAGTAAGTTGTTAAATTTGATATTACCTACGAGAACCAAAAGAAGACTAAAATCTTCATAAAAGGGCTTTTGCGTTTCGCCAAAGTAAAAAATAACAGAAGTGAAGTAGTATTACTTCAAAGGGTATTTTATTTCTAACATAATGTTAACAGCGTCATTGTGTTTTGGCTAAAATGGAAATAAACATTTTCTGCCTTGAGAAATAACATTTATTTATGCAAATAAGGGGGGTAATACCGGGTGTTACCGCTTCATTTTAAGTATAATCAGTTTACGCTGTTCAGGAGTGCTTTTTCCTTAATTGCAAGCATAGGATTTAACGGGCGTATAAGAACACGATTTCTTTACAAATTGTTATATTTTTTACTTTGAGACTAATAGGCCAATTACTTAGAGTATTTGTCGTAAGTGGCGAGGTTCGGTGTGCTGGAAGTAACATTTTCCCTTGAGGGTTTCCAGCATATGGAATCTCATTTTGTGCACCTGTCCGGTGTACAATTTGGCGAATGGTCATGGTACGAGCGCAGGTCGCGAAGACTACCCTGGCAAGTCTTTTAGATTATCCTTCCCGTGGTTGCTGCCTGTTATTGGTCTGGTTCCCTCAGAAACAGACGTAACTGAAACTATTAGACGGACCTCTACTCTACCCTACCCAAAATCGCATCCCTATTTAGTCCTTCCCGACTCCCATCCTCTATCCCACTGCGGTACTTCATGGACCGGTATCGCGGGCTTACCATCACAAGATATTGATGGTGGATAGGTAGGTGATCCATCCGCGTGTTTTTACCGTGCGCGGGGACCCGTGCGGACGGATGAAGGAATCCTGGAGGTTGAGCCAAAGGGACTGCGGCAACACACCTCTTCGGTCTGGCTATTCGTCTTACACGGGCGGTTCCTGCTTAGCCAGCAGTGAATCAATCGGCTGAGACGTCCGTCCCTCAGACGACGTTCGGCGAGTACTCCAAAGGATCGCGGCCTGCAGTCGATGGCGGTATTGTGTGTTCGCGCTGTTCGCGCGACCCCTTACCGCCGGGGTTGGTCTCGCAGGTTGCTCTGGCGGAGTGCTATATCCCTTTAATAGCCCTGGTGTCTAGCAGACATCCCCATTTGAGGACTCCGTGGAGGGTGGGGAGTTAAAGGGACGAAAGCAAATTTACAATTTATTATGGCATCCCAACATAATAATAGTAAATATGACGCAAGACCTGGAAAGGGTTATGTACCTCATAAACGCACGGTGGCCGAGGCTGAACCTAGATCTTTTAGGTGTGTACAAATCAATTTACATCACTGCAAGGCAGCCGTAGCTATCCTTGCAAGGGAGTTACGACTGAAAAGGTATGATATAGCTTGTTTCAGCCAACTCTGCTACCAGAATGTTTAAATTTTGCAGTGGAAGCGTGTATGATAGAAAAGTTAGTCTGAACACTAAAAATAAACAAAAGAAAAGTACCTTACGCGCTTGGGCGTGACTTGCTTATTAATCCGAATTAATCAAACCCGTTTAAGCCCCTTCTCATGAGATTCCTACACATCCCCTATTAATTCGGTGTCGATCCGGCGAAGCACGCGAAGTCAGGGTATAAGATGGGTCTCCACACAGGTTATTTCACTACCGAGTGTTCAATTGTCAATATACTTTAAACTTTTATCCACTAGGCAACCGGGCCTCACCCACGATATCAATGCGCAATTATTCCCGAAGATTGAACGCAAATCGTATTAGAATAGTCTATCCCGAGACTTCACAAGTAATAAACAAAGAGAATGCATCTAACCACGGCCGCGCGATGATGCAGACTCGCACTGTCATGGCGTCATGCGCGTCAAAACCCGCCAGGGATGTACCAAAACCGAAACTTGTCGATTAACCGAATCGAGCAAATTCAACGTGAATATATATTTGTCTGATGAATGTTTTATCCGAAACATCCCCCGCCCTGAAATGTATCCCGACATTTCACTAGTAAACAATACTAGTCGTTTGATGGAAGGCGGGCCAATGAAGTGAGTGCGCGGGTCAAAATTGATCCGTCTACCAAAACCTCGGCAACTCGAGGGATTCCGTCCGTGCCTGGTATCAACTTTAAAATGCGGCCTCGCCGCCAGCACAGGGGGGCCAAATTAGGCTCCTTCATTAAAACAATGTCGCCCTCTACCGGAGGGTTAGTATGATCCGTCCATTTGACTCGCTGCTGCAACAAGTGGAGATATTCGGCAGACCAGCGCCTCCAGAAATCCTGACTCAGCTGTTGCAGCATCTGCCAACGCGATAGCCGAGAAGTACCTTGATCCCGCCAAGGATACTCTGGGAGGGCAGTTACCGGCTACCCGATTATGAAATGGCCCGGTGTCAACACGTCAATATCATTTGGGTCCTGAGACACCGGGCATAGTGGACGGGAGTTCAAAGCGGCTTCCACCTTACAGAATATGGTGGCCAACTCTTCAAACGTAAGAGTGGTCTCCCCCACTACTCGCCGTAAGTGTGTCTTGGCCGATTTGACCGCGGCCTCAAATATTCCGCCCCAGTGCGGACAGGCTGGTACCGAAAACCGCCATTCTATGCCCCGTTGGGCACAGCCCTGCCCAATTTGGTCACTGTGTTGTTCCAGGAACTCAGTGACGTCACGCAGATAGTTTGCAGCACCCCGATAGTTCGTTCCGTTGTCCGACCGAATCAAGGACGGCACTCCACGCCTTGAAACGAATCTATCCAGGGCCGCGACGAAGGCCTCGGTGGTCAATCCCGACACCACCTCCAAGTGCACCGCCTTGGTCGCGAGGCACACAAACACACACAAGTATGCCTTGGTCAATTTCCTGTTCTTGACCGCGGCTGACTTTATCAGAAAGGGTCCCGCAAAATCCGTGCCGACCCCGACCCACGGCCTCGTGTATTGTACCCGATCAGCCGGCAGATCACCCATCTGCGGCTGCATGGTAGATGCCTTTGTCCGGTAGCATGCTACACATTTGAATATAACGCTCCTGACTGCTCTCCTCGCGGACAGGATCCAAAATTCCCTTTGTAGAATTGCCAACATCGCACCTAGTCCAGCGTGCGCGTTGCTAACATGACGGTGTGTTATTATGAGCTCGACAAGGGCCCCGCCCTTGGGAAGTAGTAAGGGATGGCGTCTCCCGTAGGACAGGTCCGACTTCCGGAGTCTGCCCCCCACGCGGATTAGACCATCCTGATCAATAAATGGGTTCAATCTGGCGACAGCACCCTTCAACTTAGCACGTCCCGAGTGCAAGGTTTGAAGCTCAGACTTGAACCGGTCCTCCTGGACTAGGCGAACCAGATGACGCATAGCAATGCGCCGATCCTCAGCGGTCGCTACCGGCGCGAGCCTCTTCTGCTGGGGATGGCGACAATTGTGGATGAACCGCAACATCCAGCTGGTGACACCCAACAGCTTGTCCAAGCTGCTGTAACGGCGCAGCAGCCAGTCAAGATCCAGCGCGGGTTGCGCCGTCACTGCGTGTACCAACACGCCTGGCAAATCCTCAACCAGGCCTGGCTCAGGTGTACTCGGCCAGGTCGACTCTGGTTCCAGTAACCACTCTGGTACCCACCAGAGATGATGACGTATGAGTTCGGGGGCGGTGCAGCCGCGTGAGGCACAATCAGCCGGATTGAGCTCACCGGGCACATGTCTCCAGATTACTGTAACGTCCAGGTCCTGTATCTGGGCCACCCGATTTGCCACAAACACCTCCAGAGTGTGTGGCGCCGCCCGTATCCATGCCAATGCCACTTGGCTATCCGACCACGCGTAGGTATCCCTGATGTCTACCGTGGCCGCCAGTTCTTTGCTCACGTGGCCGAGGAGTCGAGCCAACAAGTGAGCCCCGCATAACTCCAGTTTCGGGATTGTGAGTCTGGCCTTGATAGGAGCCACCTTGCTTTTAGCCAGTAGCAATCTGACCTGTACTCGGCCCTCCGAGTCTGAGGTCTTTAAGTACACGACTGCTGCAAACCCGCGCTCTGATGCGTCACAGAAGCCATGTAAGCTCGCACGGTACCTACCCGGGGGCAAAATGCACCTCGGCAGGGCCACCTGATTGAGCTCTCCCATCGTTGTGACCAGACCCAACCAGTCATCAAGCGGGCGGCCATCCAGCGGCTCGTCCCACGAGACACCCAATGTCCACAGTCTCTGTAGCAGGCATTTGACAGCAAACAGGACCGAGCAAATCCAGCCATTGGGGTCATACATCCTAGCCAGAGTAGACAGACATGTCCGTTTAGTCCAAACCTTCAGGGGATCCAATCCAACTCGGAAGGTGAAGATGTCTGCCATAGGTTTGTACTGAATCCCGAGTACAGCAACCATTTCAGGGTTTTCCTGATCCTCAAAGAGGTGCGGATTCTGTTGGTGATCATCCGGGATCCCTTCCAACAGACGTGGGTCATTCGACACCCACTTCCGCAACTCGTATCCTCCAGTGGCGAGGAGGGCGATGAGCTCGTCCCGCAGCCGGATCGCCTCCTCGATTGTAGCCCCGCCCGTGTACACGTCATCAACATACAAGTCACGTGACAGCACGGCGGCGGCACGTGGAAACTGGCTTCTCTCCTGCTCGGCCAATTCCGTAGAAGGGAGACGGCCCACGACGGTATCCAGCACCGTCGCCGAAGCCCAAATTCTCCATCTCGTATCCTTATCTGCGGAGAATGCGAAGTGTGTTCGTCCAGTAACACCTGGTACCTCACTACCTCCGACTCCGCTCATTCCCGTGACTGCGGAGTGTCGGGGTAGGCCCAGTGTCTTAGCAACCCGAGTTGACACCAGTGTACCCTGGGCCCCTGTGTCCAAAAGGGCTCGTATCCGGACGTAGCCCTCCTGAGGGCACCAAATGCGGACCGCCGCAGTTGGCAACAGGACGGTAAGGAGTTCTGTTGCCTTATGGTGACTGTGGCAAGCTAGTCACGCGTTGTACTGGCCCGCGGGGGAGGGCGGCCCCGTCCAGTAGGGCGTGCGCAACATATAAGCACTTTGAGGCGGAGCATATCCCGCCGCCCTCCCGTACCGATGATACGGGGGGTGGTACTCCAGCCTCGGGTATTCGTGGAGCGGGGGCGAGAACCGGTTCGCCCTTGACTCCTGCACCGGCTCCCGTGCCGGCAATTGTGGCCCCTTCATAACCTGGGACCGCGGCGCCTGGGCCGCTGGAGTCCGGACTGCAGCCAATCTGGTGGCTGTCGTCGGCCCCTCCTGGTCGACCTGGGTTGGGGAGTTCGCCCTGTCTGCGCACGCAGCACATGGCGAACCTCGACCAGATGCCCTACCACTTCCAGGTGGTGATGCTCTGGAGCCCCCGCCCGTTGGGCGCTCCACTCTCGGTGGGTAGCCGTCCCTTCGATTACACAGAAGGGTATGGTGTGGTCCTCCACACCTGGGGCACGCTGTGGCCCTGGGGCAGTCCCGGTACTGGTGACCCCCCAGACAGCCGTAGCAGCGTCTCCTTTCTCTCGCCCTCCGGCGGCGATGTCCTACGGACAGTTTGATGAACTGTGGGCAGTCGACCTCCCGATGGTGCTGCCCACATCCCAGACAGCCAGTGTCTGGTGCTCCAGTTGTCACCGCATAGGCCTGCGTCGGCCCTCTGCGCTGCTGAGGCCTTCCCGTTCCCGAGCCGGGCGGAGTGCGTTCCGGTGCAGTCCTCCGGATCGTTTCCACCGAGGTCTCCGCGACCCTGGCCTCCCACTCCAGGAACTGGAGGAGATCGTTGAAGGTGGGGAGGTCCCGACTCCCAGCCACTTGTTCCCGATCGAACCGGGCCCGCATCTCGGCTGGAATCTTATCCAGCACCAAGTGCAGGAGCAGATAGGACCACTGGTCCACTGGGAGGCCGAGCAGCCGCAACGTGTTGGTCGCAACCTTCACCGGAAGGAGTATCTGCGACCTCAGCTGCGAGCGGCTGGTCACCCTGGGCAGTGTCAGTAGCTGCCTGACATGCGCGTCTGCCAGTAGACGCGTGTTTTGGTACCGCGATTCCAGCAGCTCCATCGCGGTATCGTACTGGTCACCTTCAAGGGGCAGGTGCTGGATAAGCGCCTTCGCTTCACCACGCACCGCCGTCAACAAATAGGCCAACCGCTGGACCTTTGTGAGATCCTCCCGTTGATCCACCAGGGAGGTGAACATATTCTTGAAGGCCACCCAGTCCTCCACCTTGCCGCTAAATTGCGGCAAGTCCAGTGTGGGGAGGCGGCCTGTAACCCCTTTTCCTGTGGGGGCCGCGGCTGTCGTGTGGGACGCCGACGTTCCTGATTCGGCCCTCCCGCTGTCCAGTTCCCCGACAGCCTGGATGACCTCGTTGTAGAGCTCCATGATCTGATCAAGGTCAGCAACAGCCTGATCTCTCCTCTTGGCCCCATCAGATCCAGATTCTGGGTCATCTGCATCCATCAACACGTGAAGGGCACCTTCGGCCCGAGCGAGGCGTTCCCGAGCCTCGCTGGCGCGCTGCCTGAGCGCGATCTCCCTGTCACCACGTCCTATCAGCGATCTGACAGAGCTGAACCACCTCAGTTCAGCCGAGATGAGGGTTGTTGGTTTCGCTGGTGCCATCTCGCTATGTCCAGCAGTGAGTCAAGCACCCAAATAACACAATAAAGGAAACCAAAATAACAAAAACAAAACAAATAAACAACGGCAGTGACAGAATCCAGCAAGTCACCAACCGGTACACTTATTTAAAATAAACCGAAAAAATAAATAAACAAAACAATATATTAATGCACTAACATTAAATATTACTTGACTCGGTTATCAACAAGTGAAACAAAATATCATGGTAAACCCGTATCGGAGCCCGTACCGGATCCGGTCCGGAATCGATAAATCAGAATCAGAATTTGATGATGGTACAACCCTAGTGCATTCCGATGCACCGACCTACCTTCGCCAATTTTTTAATCTTTCACCCGCGAGATTATTTATCAAAGTAGATTCCTAGATTTTACTACGGAAACTACGCTCTGCTACCAAATGTTTCAGCCAACTCTGCTACCAGAATGTTTAAATTTTGCAGTGGAAGCGTGTATGATAGAAAAGTTAGTCTGAACACTAAAAATAAACAAAAGAAAAGTACCTTACGCGCTTGGGCGTGACTTGCTTATTAATCCGAATTAATCAAACCCGTTTAAGCCCCTTCTCATGAGATACCTACACATCCCCTATTAATTCGGTGTCGATCCGGCGAAGCACGCGAAGTCAGGGTATAAGATGGGTCTCCACACAGGTTATTTCACTACCGAGTGTTCAATTGTCAATATACTTTAAACTTTTATCCACTAGGCAACCGGGCCTCACTCACGATATCAATGCGCAATTATTCCCGAAGATTGAACGCAAATCGTATTAGAATAGTCTATCCCGAGACTTCACAAGTAATAAACAAAGAGAATGCATCTAACCACGGCCGCGCGATGATGCAGACTCGCACTGTCATGGCGTCATGCGCGTCAAAACCCGCCAGGGATGTACCAAAACCGAAACTTGTCGATTAACCGAATCGAGCAAATTCAACGTGAATATATATTTGTCTGATGAATGTTTTATCCGAAACATAGCTCTTATACAAGAACCTTATCTTTACAAAGGCCAAATAAGTGGCTTTGGTAGTTTAAACAGTCGAATTTTCACCCACTGCACTACTAATGATTCAAGAACATGTGTCTACATCAGAGAAGGCATAGACGCCATGCTCTTGAATTCCTTATGTTACAGGGACCTGACAGCAGTCAAGGTTCAACAAGGGGCAGGCCAGACTGTGGTTATGGCTGCAGCCTACCTGCCGTACGAAAGCAAGGACCCAGTGTCTCCGGAGCTGGACACACTCGTGAAACACGCTGAGGAGAGGAAACTGGGCCTTGTCATAGGTTGTGACGCAAACGCCCACCACATCATGTGGGGCAGCTCAAACAACAACGCGAGAGGAGAGAAGTTGGCGGATTATTTGATAAGTTCACCTCTTTTTATTCTCAATAAGGGTAACAAACCTACCTTCTTCAACTCTGTGAGAAGGGAAGTCATTGACGTTACACTGGCCTGCAGGAAAGCTTCTACCAAAGTTGAAGGCTGGCATGTGTCGGACGAAACCACACTGTCTGACCACAACTATATATGCTTCAGGTACAAATGTGACAATATAATATCACAAAATGTTCGCAAAAGGAACCCAAGGCATACTGACTGGTTATCGTACAGAGAAATGCTAAAAGTAGAATTAGGAGCTCCAGGATCGAAGCTTAACTCTGTTATTGACCTCGAAATGGAAGCTGATCGTATCGTTAATGGTATAAAAACTGCCTGGATGGACAGCTGTCCAGAGCGCAAACCTAGGGGCCTAAAGGAACCTTGGTGGACGCTAGAAGTCGCAAAAATGCGACAGGAAACGAGAAGGCTCTTTAATGAAGCTAAAGCCAAAAAGGACTTTAGGGACTATCATAAGGCCCTAACCGAATATAGTAAAATGGTGAAAAAGGCTAGGCAAGCGGCTTGGAGACGTCAATGTGACTCGATAAGTGCACTGCCTGAAGGAATGCGACTGGCCAAATCTGTAAGTGTTACTAAAGCAAATCCATTGTTATCTGTGAAAGATGAAAATGGTTTGCAAACCGAAACCGGCAAGGAAACATTGAGAGTGATGTATAATACTTTCCAGGTTGCATTGAGATAACAGTTGATCAGCAAGATCTCAACTGCCTGGAATCTGTAGAGGTGAAAACCTTCAAAAGAGACTGGGAGGTTGCAAAGAAGGTAGTAGATGACGAGAAATTAAAATGGGCCTTGGGAACCTTGCAGCCGTACAAGGCACCAGGACCAGATGGCATCTACCCGATATTCTTGCAACAAGGAATCTCCATACTAGGTCCACATCTATGTAGACTATTCAATGCCTGCATAGCATTTGGGTATATTCCAAAAGCGTGGAGGTTGGTTAATGTGACGTTTATTCCTAAGCCAGGAAAAGTGACATATGATGAGCCTAAATCCTTTAGAGCTATAAGTCTGCAATCTTTCTTGTTGAAGGTATTGGAGAAAATGGTGGATAGATACATTAGAGATGGTCCACTTAAGAAGCATCCGCTCCACAGTATGCAATGCGCCTATCAGCCTGGTAGATCGACAGAGACAGCCCTACACTATGTAGTGAACCAAGCTGAGAAGGCGCTCGAAAGTAAAGAAATATGTCTGGGGGCCTTCCTCGATGTAGAGGGGGCATTTGACCAGACCACATTTGAATCTATCTGCAGAGCGGCAACGGTACACGGTATTCCGGAAACACTCTGCAGATGGATGAACAATATGCTCAAAAGTAGGATAATTACAACCGAGCTTATGGGGGATAAGCTATCGGCGGTGACGATTAAGGGATGTCCGCAGGGGGGAGTACTATCTCCGACCCTGTGGAGCCTGGTTGTGAATTCTCTGATAGCTATTCTAAATAAAGGACCAGTAGTAGCGGTTGGTTATGCAGATGACATTGCCATCCTTATTAATGGTAAAGTTCCTAATACGGTAAAGGATATAATGAATAAAGCTTTTGTGGATGTACAGAAATGGTGCTTAGAAAATCACCTGAGTATAAACCCGAGCAAAACAACAGTTATACCCTTTACAAGGCTCCGGAATCTGACGGGACTAAACAACCTCAGGATGAATGGTACGGAGATCACATTGACCAAGGAGGTTAAGTATCTAGGTGTAACACTGGACAAAGAACTGACTTGGAACACACATGTTAACAATATTATAACAAAGGCCACAAGAGTATTTGGCATGTGTAGAAGTACATATGGTAAAACATGGGGACTTAAACCGTATATTGTACGATGGCTGTACGATATGATGGTGAGGCCTATTCTGACCTACGGAGCACTAGTATGGTGGTCGAAGGTCCAACAGGTGACATGTATAAATGCCCTTAGAAAGCTACAGCGGTTGGCCTGCTGTGCTATCTCTGGTGCGTTTACTACTACACCAACGGTATCCATGGAAATTATCCTAGGAATGCCGCCACTACATCTATATATAGAAGGCGAAGCCTGTAAAGCACTCTACCGGCTGTCTACAGCTGGCGTGTGGAACAGGAACGCACCAAGGACAAGGCATTTGCAAATGGAGACCACACAAGAACTCGACAGGATGTTAAACATGGGAAGCGACAAGATACTACCCGTGTATAACTTCAAAAGAAACTACAAAACATATGTCCCATCAAGGGAAGAATGGAAGGGAGAATTTAGACCTTTAGAGAAAGACTGCCTTACTTGGTACACGGACGGGTCAAAAACCAACCATGGAACAGGAGCAGGCATCTTTTCCATGGACAGGCAACTGTATCAGAGCATGGGACGGTTATCCACCGTTTTTCAATCAGAAACGTATGCGATTACTGTATGTGCGAAATTGAATCTAGAGAAAGGCCTAAAAAAACAATCTATCTACATTCTTACCGATAGCCAGTCGGCTCTTGCTGCTCTCAGCTCAGACAGGATTGATTCTGGACTAGTTTTGGACTGTGTGAATTCCCTTAATAAATTGGGAAGACACAACAGGCTGAGACTGGTTTGGGTGCCCGGTCACGTTGGGGTTGAGGGGAACGAGAAAGCCGATAAACTGGCAAGGGAAGGATCCAGTAATCCTTTAATAGGACCTGAGCCCTTCGTAGGGCTGGCATATGGAACGGCAATTACAGCTGTCAAAGAAAATGTCGAGAGGAGACAAAAGGCGGAATGGAATACACTGAGTGGACTCGCACACTCGAAGGCGACGATTGGTGCCAATGGCACCTGGTGGCATAGGAAGGTCTGTAGGTATAACAGAACACAGACAAGAACAATAATAGGAGCTCTGACCGGACATTTTGAAAACCGCAGTCACCTCTTTAAACTGAAACTTGTCGAAAGCCCCGAATGTAGGGCATGTGCAAAAGCAGAGGAGTCCATGAGCCACATTTTGTGTTGCTGTGACTCACTGGCCAGCAAGCGAATGGACCTCTTTGGAGCAGCATACCCTGACCTGGAGGACTATAGGCACTTCGCACCAGGTGATGTTCTGAAGCTCATGCAGTCCTTCTTCAGAAATCCCTCTGTGGGTGAGTAAGGGATGGGGTAAGTACAAAAGGACCCAAAGGTTCGACGTGCTTCCTTTAATTTAGGACCCATATTTAAGAAAAGATAAGATAGAGTATTAATAATGATTTGCAATCCATCAATGACTGGTCTCATAAGTTTGGAGTATCAGTCAATCCCAACAAATGTCAGGCTATTTTGGTTAGCAGCACTCATCTGTTGAGCCGTATTGATCTTAATTCATTATCATCTATCAGTTTTGACAATACTGACATCCCTTTTAATAACAATGTTAAAGATCTCGGTCTTTATATTGACTCAACCTTGTCATGGAACATGCAGGTCTCAGAGGTTGCTAGAAAAATTAATGGTGCCCTCCGCTCACTCTATAGGCTAAAAACCTTTTTGCCTATCAAAGTTAAAACTTTGCTAATGCAAACATTGATTCTTCCTATTTTAGATTATGCAGACGTATGTTGTTCTGACCTCAACTGTACTCTTCTTGACAAATTAGAAAGGCTACAGAATAACTGCATTCGCTTTATATATGGTCTCCGGAAGTACGACCATGTCTCAGCCTGCCGTAGCCAGCTGAAGTGGCTACCTATCCGTCAGCGTCGCAATTTGCATATCCTTAACATCCTTTTCTCCATTCTTTTCGACCCCAAAACTCCATGGTATCTCAAATCCAAATTTACCTTTCTTGGCAATATCCATGCCAGAAGTCTCCGTTCTTCAAACGATCTTCGTCTTTATATACCTGTACATCGGAGTAGGTTTTTTGCGCATTCGTTTACGGTCCAGGCGATTCTGCTTTGGAATGCCCTACCTGTTGATATCCGGAGATCCAAGACTCGTTTAACGTTCAAACGCGCGGTTCGAGCACATTTTCTTCGAGAACAATCAGACAGATTGCAATAAGACTTAAAAGTTACCTATATGTGTAGTATATGTATTGGTTTTTGGAATATATTAAGTATTTATGTATATTTGTATGTATTATATGTGGTATTATATTTATGTAGTTATTTATTTTTAGATTTATATTTATATACTGTTTTTTGGTTCTCTCATTTGACTTACCCCAAAAAGATGTTCTTCTCTGCACCACTGGTTGGTTGACTGGTAGAAAAAGCCTATGGCTTTAAGTCCGCCATTTACATTTGTATGTAATGAAGTTAAATAAATAAATAAATAAATAAACCAACCGCAGACGGCCCGCGCACATTTCTTCGTGGAAAAGTCTGTTAAATTCTGCGCGCGGGGTGAGGAAATACTCAACATAAGTTACTATTTTCCCGTGTAACTTTTTTTGCACCGCACAGTTTTTCTGTTTCTCCCAATGGTTGACTGGTAGAGAATGCTTTTAGCATTAAGTCCGCCAATTGTATAAGTATTTAGTACTTTTGGAAAATCAAAGTTTTATTAAATGAATTATTTATACTCGTCAAAAAATTACACTTGTATAAAATATCCAACACAAGCAAAAAAATACGCACACAAGTACAAGCAGTATGACCGGCGGTCATATATACATTACCTACATTTGGCAGAGTGGGTCGCCTGTCAGTGGCTACTCCATTTGGTTTTAAGCTCTAAGGCCAATTACAAAAAATATAATAAAAATTGTGAGATTCGCTCCAGTTTGTTTGATGTTGTGAACACGGCTGAATTTGTAAAGGAAAATAAAAATAAAGTCCAGTTATGAAATGATTTTTTAATTATTTGTACAAATATAAGTCGAAGCATTTTCATAAAAATATTTGAAATGTGTTTATGAGACGTTGAGAGACTTGCTGTTGTTTCCCCAGCGATACTGAGGGTTACCAACTGCTATTTACCATCCCTCTCAACAGATCTATGATAGAATTTCTTTCTTTTCCCATGCGTTAGTCATAATATCTTATGATCATTATCTTTGATTTAGATTTGTTTGGATGTGGGATGTGTGGCAATTTTTTTTGTTCTATGTGTGGCATTTATTATATGGAGAAAAATGAACTTCATGTTTCTCCCAATTATTATCCCCTTAGTCCCATTTCGTAGCCAGATTTCGTAGCTGGCTTCGAAATGGGAATAAAACGGTCCCATTACGAAGCCAGCTTCGAAATGGGAATTTTATTTCCCATTTCGAAGCCGGCTACGAAATTTGGCTACGAAATGGGACTAAGGGTTATTATCAACCTTTACTGCTTACTCATATAGTAGGTTAAAATAGAAATCAATCATTCATATTATAAAACATTGTCAAATGTCAATTTCATTATTTTATACTGTTTACCGGTTTGTTACAAAACTTAAAAGTAATTTATACTTGAACCCTTTTATTGAGTTCCCCTCTGTTCAGCAAAATGTTGTTATCCAGCGCTCGCCCACTTTTGACTTTGTAATACAATTAAATTTGCCTCTTGTTGAATTGGTCTTATTTAGGCGACGAAATATATTTTACGAAGGAAGATCAATTAATTTTAATGAAATTCATTTTATTAACAAACTTTGATGCATTTTTGCGTTTGAGTGTGCCCCGGAACCATGTGGCTTGGGATGCAACCGAGAAAACGCTGTGATGATGATAGGATAATATTATAGTAAGTTCTATATCCAGAAGATAACTTCTTGTAAGTGAAACTATAGTTCTTGTAATTCACAAGATTACATCTTATACCAATAATTTATGAGGGCTGCACGTACATTTGTGTACATACATTTTTCCTTAATATTTTATATTAAAACATTAATAATAAAAATATGTCTGTAATTGGAACACGGAACATCTAAAATTAATTCATTACCGTGATCATATTGTCACTTAAATAAATAACTATAGAGTCACGATATGAAGTGAGTTTTTAATAAAAGCATGTTCCGCCAATGACAAAGCCTCGCAGCCTTATTGTTCCTAAGCGCTAGTGGCTTCAGAATAAAGCTGTTGGAGAACCTTTTATACGTTCTCTGAAATATTTTCACTCTATTTCAGGTACACAATACTATTGGTTTTACATTCATTGGTAAGTTTTACTATTAAAATTAATGAAGTACTTTGACACGCCATTTCCTATGCCATTTCGATGGTATCATGAATTTTCGATGAATCCATACTATTTTTACATGGTAAGTAAAAAAATCCACCCATATATTGAATACTAGCTGTTACCCGCGGCTACGCCCGCGTGTAGGTCGCTTTTCGCGTAACCTGTGTTACATTGAAATGAAATGACGCAATCGAAGTAGCCAGGACATTATTCAAATATAAACAAATATCATGTTTCAGAGTTAAGTTCAAAGAATCTCTTTGTAGACAACATTAGCAGTTCTTCCCTCAGAGTCTAATAAAAATAGATGTTCGGCGCTACTGACCCGCGAGCAAGCCACATACAGTAGTCCATGCGAGAAACATCTTGTTGACTTGTTCTTAGGTCGATGCCAGCTGCTTTTAGGGTTTGTCCCTGCGACTTATTTATCGTCATGGCAAAGCATACAGCAACTGGAAACTGGGTGCGTTTAAATTGAAAGGGGTAATTGTTGGGGATGAGTGGTATTCGAGGTATGTACACCGTTTCGCCTGAACCACACCCTGTGAGAATTTCGGCCTGTATTAAGTTGCGCTGCAAAACCGTTACTTTGAGTCGGGTCCCGTTGCATAGTTTAGGCGGAGAAAGATTTCTTAGGAGCATAATGGGAACGCCGACTTTAAGGGTAATGTTATGAGCAGGAAGACCACTTGCAGCCAATGAATTTAAAAACTCGATACGGTAGGTGGTAGCATCATCCTGATGCACAACACTATTATATGACGTGTAAATCACTTCATCCCCGACAATTTCCGCCAAAACCTTGAGTTTCGGTAAACGTTTCTGAAGCCTGAGATGACGCATGACGCTCGCGGTCAGCGGACAACTGAGACTCTCTGTCAGAAGAAGTTTCTAAAGACCGAGACAATGCATGGCGTTGCCTATCTTCATCGAGTCGCATCTGTATATCCGCATTCGATTCTTGAGATCTAGCTAACCTTCTGCTTTTAGCTATTCTGGAATGATGAGACAGATTAGATCGTTTCCTCCTAGGCATTATTTAAAATAATTAAAATTCTTTATATAAGGTGAATTTTAATCAACTGCAAATATTTTAAGGGCAGATTCAGACCACTCAACTGAACAACTTTCCTAAATAAACTTATGTCGAAATACGATAAAAATTGTTTGACCTCCCATACAAATTGAGAATCAGCTGATCTATTTTAGTATGGAGAGTGAAAAATAAAATTTCTTATTTCGATATTAGTTTATTTGGAAAAGTTGTTCAGTATAGTGGTCTGTATCTGCCCTTAAAATATTTGCAGTTGATTTGTGTCCACCTGACTCCACCTTATATACGACATAAATTCAATTTTCAATTCAAGCAAGACAACTAACAATAGCGAACCGAACCGTCCATTTACCAAACCAATCAATAGACAACAACCAAAGAACCAAACCAAAAGAACTACAAAGACCATCAAATTTTTAATTTGCTGGGGTTAATTTCAATCTGCTATACCATAATGCGAAAACGTAACCATAGCGAGTTGTAAAGTAAGTCAGCGCCATCTATTGAGATTTTATGTTACTAAATTTACGATCAAATTCAATTCTTTATTGATATGGATAATATAAAGTAGAAATCCTAGCCTTATCTAAATGAAATTAAACGTAAGTAAACGCATTAACAGTTTTGAAGCAGTGTTTGAAGTAAATTTTCAATCGACCATAACTTCTTTTTCCCTTAACCGATTTTGACGAAACAAAGTTTTGACAACGCTCCTAATTATATGTAATCCTCCTGTGAAAACCACGTTTAAATCCGTTGAGTATTTTCGAAGTTATAACGTACCAGACAGACATACATACAGACAGACAAAAATTCCAAAAACTGTCTTTTTGGTTACTCTTTTTTAACCGCACTCAATCAGTTTTTTTGAAAAATATTAAATGTACAGACACTCGCATTTTAGTGTCTTATTATATGTATTGTTAAAGTATTTTAATTTAATTAAGCGTGGGTTACAACGCCGTCAAAAGTTAATTCAACAAAAATAAATATCCTACAATTTTAAAACCGACACCGTACAAGTTACAAGGATGATTGACATTTAAAATTATCTAAGCAGGTACCTTCTCGAAAATATTGAAAACCGGAATTTATATCAAGTTTCAAACTCCTACGTATAGAAGTTGATTTATAAAGTTTGTAGAGCAAATTGACGTTTTAGGAACCTTCCACGTCAATGTTACCGAACAATAAAAGATGTTAACTCGACGTCAACTTTACCCTCCATTGTTCATAGGATCAGAAGAATATTTCATCAATCGGAGTTAGTTGACAAAAACATTTTTTTCCCCTTAATGTATGAACAACTGTTTATAATTTGATTCATAATAAATAAATAGGTGGCGTTGAAGTAGGAAACTGTGTAGAGAGCTGCACCCATAGCCAAGTGTCAAAGCGATTATCATGCATTCTTCTCTAATGCTTGTTAGCTTGCGTCTCACATATAGAATAGTCGCTGCGAATGCTTGCTAATTGCGAAACAGGCTATTCGCTGCGAACAGATACAATCGCAGCGAGTTGAATTTGCCGCGATTTGAATTGAATGTATTCAATTTTACTCGCTTCAAATGCGCACATGCTACGATAATTTGCTGTGACAAGGTGCCCGCTGCAAATAGCTGCGACAGACGACTATCTTTGAATTTACGCACCAATAGACTGTCGAAAACGCTTGTTTGGAACTCGCTGTTTTCGACAAGTAAGTAGCGAATTGTCGCCGCGACTATTATTCGCAGCGAGTAGGTATTTCCTATGTGTGACCGAACTTAATGCAAAGCATAAACAAGAATCGCTTCTAAGCGTTCGCTATTGACAAAGACCGCTGGTGTCGCAGGCCAAGATCCTCTTTAGGTCGTTGAGTAGTAAGAAGGTATATATGAAATGAATTGCAGTATAAGTAATATGAAATGGATCTGAATTGCGGAAATTTAAAAACATATTCGTATATATTATGGAGAGAGATGTATGTATCTGAAGTATAATTCTCGTATGACAAGCGACACATGTAACCCCTTTAAACTCTCATGAATATTCCCAAACATGTGTCTTCATTTACATGATAGTGATAGATGCATACGTGGCGTAATGCACTGGCTGTGCATCCTCTAATATTCCAATTATGCACACTGCAATAAGTTAAACAGTATTGTTTAAGTATTATAATCTACACATGAGTGTCGTAGTTTTACTACTTAGGATGTATATAAATTCATTGATCTAATACTAGGGCAATATTTATTGGCATATAATTAAAGTAGAAGGAGTTCAAGATAGAAATGCCACACTTTCGTTTTGAACAGGCATGCTTTACTAGGCTGTTAAAAAATATTGTGTGCTACAATTTATTGTTATTTTTAGTATATTTTTGGCTATAAATAATACGTTTAAATAAATAATGCTTAATGTTTTACGTTCTTTGCAGAACAGAACAAACGCTCCTCATTTGAATTACAAAGTCAGGTTAAAATGTATAATGATCTTTTTTAGATAAACCGTTTTTGGGTGTTTAACCAAATCGATAATAGTATCTATACTTCAAAAAATGCGTAGAAAAAAAAACTGCATTATATTAAAAAAAAAGAAACATAAATCTGTTTTTATTAATTCAATTTATTCTTCTATTTAAATTAGTATAGAGTTTTTTTTTATATTAGAATATTTTATATTTATATAATTATAAATATATATATTAGAATATTTTATCTTAATTAATTATTTTCTAAAATTAATATTAATTAAAAAATGAATTTCAATTTCAATGATACTGAAAACTGGTCTACAATCCAACCATAAATTATTACGGGCTGGTTAAGCTGGAGACTGAGGTTATATGGTGTAACCCTTCAGCGAATAATTATTGGCTCATTAATTGAAGGGAACACATTGAAGTGAATTTGCTAGCAATTATTCATATCCAACATAGGTTTCAAGCTAATAAATTCTCTGTCCGTCGGGACTAGAGGAACGATTAGTTATTATGTATCTAGTTAATATTAAATACCTTCTCTACTACAAATTTGTACAAAGCTTTTCAAATTGCTTCTGTATCGTACAACATTACATTATAAATTTTCAATCTAGGTACACATCTATATAAACACAGATTATATAATGATATAAATAAACAAAATTAGTTTGTTATATAAAATTGTCAGCTTTTTACTAAATGCAGAAAATCTCCAAAAAGTAGTAGTAGTATACGAAGCTGTCAAAATCCATACCAACAACATTATTTACTGGATGATATTGTAAATTTGGTAATAATAAATGTTCTTGTTTTAACTTTAAAATCAAATATTTTTGCTTTCAAAATATTAAAAATCAAATAAAGAAATGGCAAAAGTGTGCAGTTTCACAAAGCGGTGGAAAGTTTAACAGCAGAGCTATATCCAGAGCCGCAGGCATTTAATAATATTCCTATGAAATATTATATTTTTCTGTGCATATTGCGTTTAGAGAGACCAATAAAATGTCGAATACAGTTATGGCGTATAATGTTCTCTAGTCCTTTGTTGAGTTTATATTTGATGTTTGTTTATTTAAATAATAAATTTTAATTGTTGGTAAATTTCAGGAAGATTGATTCAGTAGATAGGGCGTGAAGAGGTAACAAAGTTGGGATATAACAGCTCAGATCAGTTTGTATGATGTTATATCAAGTTTAAAGCGTTTATCGAAATCCCCTATCTCATACGTAACTTGTTAAGACATGAACAAGTTGTTACGATCTAGACTTAAACGTGTTTCAGTTTTAGACGCAATGCTCTAGGTAATGCATTTAAATGCATTATTTTTAGTGTATTTATCATAAAAGTATAATTGTAAAAGTTCATCCTTACTATCCTAATCATAACTAATATTTTAAATGCGTAAGTGTTTGTTATGCTTTCACGCCCTATCTACTGCACTTATCCTTCCGAAATTTTGCAACCACATAGATTGAGAAGGACATAGGGTGCTCTTCGTCCCGGGAAAAAGCACTGTTCCCGTGGGAAAATAAACAAGTAAATAAATAATAACTCAATGCATTCCTGAAATTAAATAGGTTTCGGAGTATTGTGGACTACACATGAAGTGTAACATGATAAATTATATAGTGATGTTGTAAAATTAAAATCAAGCTACAAATATTTTTTTATTGAATGTCATAAAGTAAATACAAAAATAAATTGAGTTAGCAGAAAACGTTTTAAAATTGTAGCGCTGTTTTAGGTTTTAAATATGTAACAATAACATAAAAGCTTTTGTTAAAATTTGTAAAAATATAATTATGAACAGAATTCATAATTCTATTTTTACAAATATTTGAAAAGAAAAAAAAAATATCTCACAGTCTTATTTATTACATCTCTTACATACATATCATGACGCCTGTCTCCCGCAGGGAAAGGCAGAGACTAGAGATTTCTATTGGCTACGGTCCTTACCACTGAAATTTTAATGTCCTTACAGTGCAGACCTCCCTCGCTTCCTCCACGCACATCACTCTTTTTCTTTGTACTTCTCTACATTTATTGGTAATAAATTGACATATGTTTTTATCTTGCAGATTACGAAGTTTTGCGTAGGATTTCTGCATGCCATAAAACATACAATGAATATTGACTTGCTTTTAATTACCCTTGCTATTTTGAGGTCAATCTTTACCGGATCTCAGTCATTAGTAACTTTGTTAGATGCATGCAAGTTAGTGGGATCCCAACATTCTCAGCAGACTAAACGTATTACTGTTCTAGAACTTGCCAACTATAACGTTGCAGTATCAAATTATTTAATACTTTGATGAAATGATTTTGAGTTACGCAATCCCTTCCTCATCATTTACAAAAGTCAGACTAAACCGAAAGAATCAAATGCTATTTTTTTAATTAAAGTATTCAAAATGTAAAGATAGAAAATAATGTGCAAAAAGTCACAGAGGTCGTGGATTAATAGATCATGCGTACATAGTACTTATTATTAAAAAAAATTTATCTGTTATAATTATTATATGTTATAATTATATTTTCAATAGAATTGTGCCGTCTCTAATATTTCTACTTACAGTGAGACATTGTCTCAAAATAACAACAAAACTAATTACAAGTCTGGCAAAAGCGCCATTTGTGACGCTTATGGATACTTCGACATCTTTCGGCATTGTATCAAGTTACTAAACCTTATAAATTCTATTTATAAATGATATTAGATTTTGCCTCTCGTGAGAACTGCGGAACCAAAATTATCGTAAAATAAAGGTAGGATTTGACAGAAATAATTGTAGATCCACTCTCTTAACGATATAATAAAAAAGTCTTTATTTGCAGGTATAGTATAGACCCATAAAAAGTATACAGTTGTACAATTTACATATTTCAAATGATAAAAATAAAATAAAATAATTGCTTAAATTATAATATGAAATCTTTTGCCTGATAACAGATCAATGTTTCTCTTTTGTATCTGCTGAAAGAGAAATCTTTTATTTTATCTTGTATCTAACTGTATTTTATTCACAGTGTATTTGAAGTTTAAATGAATTTGGCAAATAAATGATTAGTGTCTCTCTATCAGCGCTTTTCCAGTTGCTTTCGCAGTTGGTTATTTCGGAGTCCAGGGTCGGCTTTTCTACTTTTTCTTCCCCACTTTGTCCGGTCTTCGGCATCTTCATTGTGAGACCAAACTAATGCGAATTGGTTGGAACTACACATATTTTTATGTCCAGATATCCATCATTGCTGATCTCTGATCGGTGTTCCAATATCTGATAGCTGTAGGCTGAAAGGTTAATGACGATCTTACAGTTGCAACCTCATGTGCGTATCTAAAGGTTAGTAACTAACAAAACTAATTTGGATTAAACTAAATAAGATATTCTCAAATTAACGCAGAATTCTCAGTAGTGCAATTAATTATAAATAAGCATCATATATATGCAACAGCGTTTTGATTTTAAAAGATATCCTTTACTAATGTTTTTAACATATTGCACATCAATAAATACTAATTAAGTAATGTTAGTAATTAAGATGGAAATTAAAAACTATGGGCTACTTCCCGTTCACAAAATTTCATAAGATAAAATATCGACATGCTAACACATAAATAGCCTTCATAAAATAATAATGTACTAATATTGCTATGTACTAATATGTACTAATAAAACTTGAATCCAAGTAATGCAACTAGCAACTAATATTGCATTATAAACGTGTTTCAGTTTAGTTCAGTGCATGCCCACATTGCCCAGTCGTAGTTCTAACGCCATTAAACGTTATGACGTCAAAGAGCGGGCTGTTACAGATGATATTACTCTAAATGGGAGTTGAATCAAGGGCTATAGATAGAGGGCAGATATGATGCAATTAGTGCTCCAGCTATACCTAATGAAATGTCGAGATCCAAGTTGGAGTTCAAATTTTGGCAAGTCTAACTTCATTTAGGTCTAGATTTTATACTACTGAGTAGATAAGCAGACCTATCCTGATACTTATTGGCTAAGAGTCTTGAGATATACACAACAAGCTCTAAGTTGCCGATGAAATTATTTTTATATCTAATAACTTTCTTTCTTCCTTATCGATTGTGATAGTGGTCAACACCAATATAATTTTTATCAAGCATCTTGAAATTTTTTGTACATGTTTTATTATATTTATTATATTATTCTATTGCAAAAGAATTAATTAAAAAGTCTCTGGTATGCTAATCTTAATAATATTTCATATTTTTTAATAGTTTTTCTTTTGACAAAATTGCTCAGTCTCCAAGTTGCAAAAAATACTAGTTAGTACTTATATAATTAATGTCAAATTTTGTTTTTACATAAAAAAAGCAAATGATGACTAATTATTATGTTATTTGAATTAAAAGTATCACTAAGTAGGTAGTTTTCTAAAGTAAAGCAATTAGCAACTTGACGAAACATCTTCAAAAACGCTCAGCCGTGCTAGTTGGCCTCTTCGAATGTAAACTCCTAACGATGCGTCATTCTCAAACTTTGCAAGAACGCAAAGTATTTTTACAAAGAACAGAGTAGCTTTTTACCAGTACGTAATTTCGGCTTTGAAACTCTTAAAACGTAGTCGGCTTATAATAAAGTTTATAAAAGCGGAGTTCATAAGGTAGCTTTATTAGACGATTTCCAGGTGTAGAGCATCTGACGTCTTGGATATTAATTTGTGATGGATCTCGGAATCCCGGGAGACCCCGAATTCTAATGACCACTCGTCGCACGGTTTTCAAGGGTAATTCACGCTCGACTGAGACGGCTACCGGTCGCTGTCGTGTCTTTATTTAAATACTTACTACGTATATTTAAACTAGCGACCCGCCCCGGTTTCGCATGGGCATAAAAACCTTCCTCTTGAATCACTCTATCTATTAAAAAAACCGCTTCAAAATCCGTTACGTAGTTTTAAACATTTAAGTATACAAAGGGACATAGGGACAGAGAAAGCGACTTTGTTTAATACTATGTAGTGATAAACCTATAAAACGGCGATGAGATGAGAAATGTCTTGTGACGAAGTTCTACCTACCCCCGTAAAGAATTAAATGTGATGATATGAACTATTCTTTTTCTTCATCGGTCCCTCACTGCTGATGATCGTGACCACATGTGCGTTCAAGTTATGCGATCCCAGTGCCATGGACCGCTATATGGATGCTGCCCCCAGCTGCTCTTTTCACTCTGTCCACTCATGTGGCTGGAGGCTTTCCCCTAACGCGCTTTTCTTTCAATTTTGCCCAAAATTATAAGTTTTTCCAGACAATGCCTAAGAGACCGCATGATAAAGCTCAGAAAACATGAACCAGATAAGGCAATAATATTAACAAAACGCCTTTAAAATCATGTAGGCAAGCCTATTTCAAACATGCCATTTTTTTGACGAAGGGAGATCTGAAGCGGAAAAACCTTTAAGCTCAGGCCACGCAATATGCTAGAGTTGGACAAGGAAGGCTGACCTCAGTGCGATGTATTTACTAGATTCGGTTACAAGGTGAAGATATTGAACATGACCACTGAAACGAGAGTGAAGCCTGGGAGAATAATCGGGACGTTGTCTTTTTGTTTCATCACATTCGCTGATATGACACCTTAGTTCTGGCTTATTCTTTCCACATCCTCAAGCTAGTGTGATTACAAAATTTAAATTACGCCTTTTATCTCACACGCTTATAATTTTATCATTATTAAAACTAAAAAGTCACAACTCTTTTATTTTTTCAGTTTGTGATTTTTGCAAGTCTACATCTGCGCTTTGGTAACTAGTACCCAATATATAGGTTAATAAATTAGAAAAAACCTCAACACTCTATTTCGAATAATCTTTATTAAAGGTCTTCATTGACAGTCACATTCGTATTTCATCCATAATTGATGCAGGGATTAAGAGGGAGTGTGATTCAAACTATAACTAGCTTAACTGACCCGTTGCTCATTACTCATTCAGCTACCTCGGCATTTGTTCATTTCAAGTGATTTTGTCCCTCGATAACACGCGGGAAGTTCCCAAAGTTGTGGGATGAATTGTTATTACCATAATTCTGTTACAAGATGGGGGTGTTTGTCATTATGATGAGCGTCATCGTTGTAATTGCTGGAGATGTTATTACAGAAGTTGCTAATGCGGTGCTCAGTTATAGGAGCTGAACTTATCAAACTGAATTAAAAATATACAGAAAGGATATTATACTTGCTGAAAGGATAAGCATTGCCATTCAATATGGCAATGCTGCCAGCGCTCTTGGTACACTACCGCAAGGCGCGACTTTAACGGGACTGTACAATTTGTAGATAAAAGGATAATAAATAAGTAATTACCGTAAGATTTAATTGAGTTATCATTATAAAGTCATGATATTTAATAATTTAATACGTTTAAAATTACCTACAGATCCAGAACCTTAATAAAATATACATGATAAAATTAGATTCAGTTTCCTCTCGATGTCTCAAAATCCAAGGGAATTTCACAAATATACGATATTGAGCCTTATATTACAGGAAAATACTTTGCGTAAGTAGTAGGATTTTATTAGGGTTTCGAAAATAATAATATACAATACTACGACATGATTCAGTATTCGAAATTTTAAAGGCGTATCAAAAATATTCTGCCAAGTTAAAAATACAAAGAAAACTAAGTAAATATTAAAATAACAAACGTTATAAAACAAAAAAGCAGGCTTGTTAATGACGACGGAGTGTTTATCTCAAAATCTGCTTCTGTGTACCAAAGGCTTCGACCCAAATAAAAGGGTCGCTCAAAGGTGTCCTGCTAAGCAGATTGGGGTATACGTGACAAGACAGACAAGTGCCCAAGGGCTCTAATCATCAAGCTAAGTTACCTTTCGCGCGATATTTACCCGTGCTATTTATTTGGAAGATCGATTGCGGTTTTTGTGGGCAAAAAAACTTAACTGGTATTGTAGTTACAACAATTGAGTGAACAAAATTTCAGCCGATTCTTTACAGTCGGTCTATAATTTTAAAAATAATAAATAACCAGACTTTGGAAATAGATTTTTATAAACACTGGCACATGGCCATTTAATTTGTAATTTTATTTTACTATAAATCAAAGACTATAAATTACATTTTATGAATTAGTTTTATTTAGTTAGATATTTATATTTAATAATAATGTTTTATTTATAATTATTTTAAGTTTCCTATGTTTGTATTTAAATTAAATTAATAAAATTTTGAATGTCATTTTATGAATAAAAGTATCATATTTAAAACACTGTCGTTTACTTTTAGTAGGCGCATATGATAACATTTATTATACTTACGTGCTTGCTAAAAATAAATATTTGTATCCCCTCCAAATTATAACACCTGCCATTATTTAAAATGTTCTAAAATTATTATATTTTTATTTATAATATTACATTACTTATATTTTTGTCTGAATCCTGTAATTTCGTATGTTATATACCAAAATATTTACCATATCGCGATGTTATAATGAAACAACATTTAAATTGGGACAATATTTAAACTTGGTCCACATGAGACCGGATGACGAGGGTCGAGCAGACACGGATTGTTTACGTTCTTGTACCACCAAATTTTAATAACTATCTTGTTTATACATTAATCGTAGTTTACTCGAATGTTTACGTATTGTCTGTGAATGTTGAATGTCTGAAATAAGTGTGAATAGGTACCACGGGAAGAGTTTGTTCAAGTAAATACCAGTAACTAGTTGACTTTAAGAGATCCCTTTCTGGGATAAGTCCGCCATTCTACTTTTGTTTTATTTCTATGCTTTTGTATTTACTTTTGTCAAGTACAATAAAGTTATTACAAACAAACAAACCAGTCTAATACGACATTGCTGGGTTGAGTCTACGAAATCTGGCTACGAAATGGGACTAAGGGAGTCGTTTCTGCTTTTTGATATTTTTTGATAATATTATTTTCCACCACAAAAAACTAAAAATACTATACTGACTAAGCCATCTATCAGCTTATCATCAATATCTATATTATCCCGATCGCATCCAAAGCCATATGGATTTGAAGGCCGGGACAGCCGTAAGCCATGTTTTGTTTTTCCTTTTATAGATCCTCAATTTCACTGAGCCACTAAAAATTTGCGATTATAATAATGTTGGGAAAGGCGATATGAATAAATAAATAAACTGGGCCACTTATTATTATTAGTTTCGGACGTATTTTGTAAGTGACCACCTGTCTGATGTCAGCCGTTCTTGGGAATTTTCAATTCAAAAGTAAGGGTAAATGACGACCTCTGTAATTCCCTTAATTGCCTATTTCTACCTTGAGAAAGAATGGCGGTAGTTTATTGTTATCACAAGATTTCAGGTTCGAATCCTGACAGGGTCGCCATGTAAGGGCGTAGTCAGTGAAACGTCTGTTTTATTCGACGATTCGCTTATTAGGTCCATGAGATTGATACAATATATTGGGAAAGGTGTAAATGTGGCGCTCACACTACACTATCTAACATATTTATATATTAGATAGTGTAGTAATATTGAATTAAAGCAACATATAATATACATATGTTGTTTTAATTCAATTTTACTGCTATTTTATAGTCGGTGACCTGAACCTAGGTCAACAATGTCTCGCCTGATAACAAGAAGTAGCCTGTCGTCTGTCGGGGGAATCCTGACTTTTGTTCGTATCGCAAGAGAGCAAGGGTCTCCTTATAAAACAATGTCATGAATATTTATATAGATTTAAGGATAGTGCAGAGCCATTCTGTAAATAATTGCGGCCAGGCGCGTTCTTGAATTTAAATCCGTCTCTGTTAGCTTTCCTGAAGATCGTACATTTCTGAAACGACGAAGTACATTTTGTTCAATTTTAATCCCTGTCCTTTTATATATATAAATCAATTCATTTTGTCATTCACGAATCAGCATTTGAAAACCAAAAAATTAAATGTAGTTTTAAATAAATATCAAAAAATATATATCGAAGTTTATTTAAAAAAAAAAATTAAACCAAATGTATGAAAACGTGTACATTATAAAACCTCCATTGGCCAGCATTTTTTTTATTACATTGTTGTTTTAGACCAGCAATGAGTCTATTGACGTATTGTTTTTTTTAAATAATGAAGCTATTTCCGAGCAAGAGGAAGTAAAATGTATGATTCCTGCAGTAAAGCGAAAACATTAGTAAAACTTTATCTCACTCAAGTCCTTTTTAATCTTTTATAGCTAACCACTGATGGAGTAGCCTTATTAGTGTAAATAATATTATTTTAGCTTTTGCCTACGGAATCGCCCGCGTGTGATTCCTTGTCTATGTCCTTTTCAATAGTCCTAGCTATGTGTATGCGAAATTTCAGGAAGATTGGTTCAGTAGATAGGGCATGAAGAGGTAACAAACAAACAAATATACAAACTCACTTTCGCATTTATAATATTAGTTGAATTCTATTAAAATGTATAAAATGCTAAGAAAATTCCTAACATTTAAAAAGTAAGTAATACATTTTACATGTCTAACTGATTTGGTTTACAGACTTTCTGTTCGCGTGCGCTGCTGTTAGCAAGCTATCTTCGTACAACATGGACGTTATCGTAAATGTCTCCGAATTATAGTCCTTTTTATTTCCTTCAAAACAAAAGTTAAAGCAACGGCTTTTTTAATTTTTTACCTCAGCTACTATATTCTACTTACTATAAATGCGAAAGTGAGTTTGTATATTTATTTGTTTGTTACCTCTTCACGCCCTATCTACTGAACCAATCTTCCTGAAATTCCGCATACACAAAGCTAGGAGTATTGAGAAGGGCATAGGGTATCCCGCGAAAAAGCACTGTTCCCGAAGGAAATTCACACGGGCGGAGCCGCGGGCGAAAGCTAGTGTGTTATAAATAAGATTGATTTTATCTGACAAAAAGTTGAAATTATGATGACAAAAATATTCATTATTCTAACCCCAAATTTGTTCAGTAAATATAAATTAATTACGAAAGTTACAGTTAAGAAAAGTAAAGTACCTAACTTAATTTGTATAATTACGTAGAAATGTGGCTTGTGATTTCATAGCATAGTTAAAAGAATTTACTACTTACTAAGTACCGATATTTCAAAATTCAAATAACATTTGCGATTTCCTGAAAAAAAAAAAACAGAAAATATGATAATGTTTCAAGGATATTTTTTTGCAAAGCAATACTGAGCTTCTGCAAATGACAAAATAAGAGTTAATAAAAGTTCAAAATAATTTTTAAATATTATATTTTAAATATAGTAAAAATTATGTAAAAAAGTAGTTTGAAGAATAGGTATAAAACACGTTTTCTTGTTAGCAATTAGCTTGGTTGCTAAAAATTCTATCTATACTGCCACTTAGTTTAGGTCCCGCTTTCTGCCTTTTAGAACCTCGTTCTTATCTGAATTCGATTGTAAACCCTCTTTTTCAGTCAAATGGTTTTCGTTAGACTGACTGGTATTGAGTGAGTCTTACATCTCAACTATAGCACTCCACCTACGATTTACGATTTTGGGATAAAATGTTAACGATTATTTAGCAAGAAGCTTTCATAAACTAAAATGTTAACATTGAAAATAGTATTTTCTCAGAACTAATCCTTATGTTAATCACCGGGATTAGCTCCTGCTTTGTAGAGGTCCACCGACGCTGAATGTTCCCGTACCGACTTTGCGGTCTCGGGAAACCGCAAACCACTTCACTGCTAAATTTTCATCGAATATATCAAGATTGGGATATTTTGAAATGTGCTGTAAATTAAAAATATTTTAAACAGTAGCAGACCTAATAGTCTTGACCCAATCGTCCCAGTCATACTCGAGTTTTAGCCAGACTAACAAACAGCAATCGATTTTCATCAAAGAAGTTCGAATCGCGCGCGGTCTCTCTACCGACGCATTTTTTTTTAATCTATGATTTTTCATATATATGAAATTCCATTACGATGTGCTCTGAGTACTTAATATTTTTTTTTTTGCATTGCAATATAGAGTTCCCTCGATGGTGAGGGTAATCGCAAACGATCCTCTACCTAAACATAATAGGGTATCAAAGGACTACAAAAGGGGTATTTATATTGTAAAGAGATCTTAATTCAACAGATTCAAATGAATCTACTGTCAAGACAAAGCGATTTCGAAAGCCCGTCCAAGGCGAGGAGGATTTTCAATGAATTATAACGCTGAAAGCACTGAAATAAAAATATTTAGATTACATTTTTGTTATAAAACAAAGTTCAGGCTTCAGAAATTGAAATATTTTAAAAAGAAACTTAGGCTAACAGACAACACTGAATTGAAAGAAATCGCAAATATTATTAAATGGAAGGCTACCTGCCTTCCATTTAATAATATTTGCGATTTCTTAAGTTAAGTAAAGAAAACTTAAGCTATATTTCTATGATATAAATTTACCGCATTGCATCAGACCTATATCCATGCTAATATTATAAATGCAAAAGACTACCTGTCTGTCTATCTGTCTGTATATCTATATTCACGGCTAAACCGTTTGACCGATTTTGATGAAATTTGGTATGCAAATAGTTGAGATCCAGGGGTTAAACATAGGCTTACTTTGGGCGCGATATAACCTAGATCCACGCGTGCGAAGCCATGGGCAACAGCTAGAAATATATAAATTAATAAACGATAAAAAGAAAATTATACTTCATTAATAGCCTGAAAATAAAAATAAAATATCCAAGCCGACTACATAATCTTAACGATGATTTTGTATCTACATTTTTCGTACTGTAAAAACCTCTTTTACTCAAGATGCGTTGTTTTTGTGCTGAATCAAAGTAAGTACGTTACACAAAGTCCCACTCTCATTAGAGCCTTCTCACTATCCGAACTTTGTGCGGAGTCTCTAATTACTATCGGCATCAGCTTTCGGTACCACATGCGGAGCTTAATTCCAAATTCAATCTTTAGCTGTCAGCTTCGACAAACAATTGTGTACCAGCCTGAGTGTACAGCGTTGTACAGTCCATAGAGTATTCGTAACGCATAGAAATAAGATCAATCTGTAGGTGCTATTTCACTTTATTAGTAATTAAGTTTTGAATCAATATGATATTAAAAATTAGTGTTTCTGTACTAACGTGCAGTAAGATCACAGACTTATAGGCCCTTTTGCCTTGCTGCAGCACACTAATTATTTTTTGTGTTTCTTGTATATTAGTAGGCCTTTCTTGATTATTGTTTTAGTGTCTGTGGAAATTCAAATAAAGGGTCTCTATTATATGCTATTATTCAAAATGTCATGTTTGTTAGTCAATCACGGATCAAGGGATTTGGATGAAGATTGGCACAAATATATTTTTTTCTGGAGCTAAATAGTTATTACTGCGATATTATGAAGTAGTAGAAAAAAGGAAATTTTTATCATGGTTTAGTTCGAATAGTACCTTCGTACTACAATTTTAATGAAAAAAGTCTTCCCTTTAGTGTTCCTAAAAATTTACTAGCTTTTCTTTATTTCTCAGAGGAAAAGTAGCTTATGTTTTAATACAGTTATGGAACTAGGTATGTACCAAATTATATCAAAACCATATTTTTTTTTATTTATTTATATGTGTGTATTGAGCTAGCCCCAAAGTAAGTTCGAGACTTGTGTTATGAAATAGGTACTAACTCAACGATACTATAATTTATAACATGTACATAATTTCAAAGTACAAACAGCCAATACCCAGGCAAATCATAAAAATACCATTTTTTATCTTGACCTGACCGGGGATCGAACCCGGAACCTCTTCAGTAGCGTCAATCAACTTTTGCAAGTATCTTAACTTATAAAGAGTCAAGTGTATGCTAAAGTTTTCACTACATAGAACGTCTATTGCAGACTTATCTCTATGTTAATTTCTAACCGAGGGGTGTCAAGCGATGCATCGATTTTCCATAGCTACGTTAGTGCAAAGAATTTCAAATTTCTCAGAGAATAGGTATAACATAGATTTAAAAAAAAAATGATTGGCGTCCGTCCGCGGTTTTCAAATTATATGTACAGGTCAATTATAAAAAAAAATTCTCATGACAGTTATAACGCTAAGATCATAATTTATTCTGTTATTTTAACTCATTATAGGACTCTTTGTCATGGATTTTAAAAAATTGTCTTAGAGCAGCGCGATTCCAAATTCTTTGCTCTTTCTCATAATTTTTTTTTCATAAATCATTATGTGACTCTCTTTAACGGCCTCATGTTGTTTCTTACATGACTGATTCTGGTTGCGGCCGGGACAAACGGATTCATTCTTCGTTTGTCCCACTGAGTTTGTCCCACTAATAAATTTCTTAGTTAGTCCCAAACATTATGCTTCCTTCGTCCCGATGTACAATTTTTATTATTTTATTCCTAGTTGGTCCCACTTTGCATTCCTTGTTCGACCCGTTGTTTTTTATAAGTAATTTTCTTTCTAAATAATATAGGTTTTTATTTTGTTATTCCTTCAAAATACTTCTCTGTTAGCTGTACCTTTAAAGTACCTTCTTGTGAACTGGGACAAACCGGGAATATAAAAGTGACTGGGACAAACGAATCATTTTTTGAAATGTGGGACAAAATTTCAGGACGAACGAAGAATAAACCGACAAACGGCTTAACGTTATATGACAAGCAGGTAAGTTTGACTAAAACTCCTAAATATTCGGTTATGTTTAGCTGTCTTATTTCAACTCCTTGGTCTATTAAGAACATCATTTATTTCAATACAAAAATACGTTTTTTTATTCTGAAATTAAATTGTATGAAAATACGCAAATCGTCTCATCATTTTTTTCTATAACATTATATACATTTTTTTTTATATTTATTACTAGTTGATGCCCGCTGCTCCACTTGGGTGGTACTTGGTTATATCACGCCAAAAGGCAACCTATGTTTGACCCGCGGCATTTAACTATATTCATACCAAATTTCATTAAATCGGTGCAGCAGTTTAGCCGTAAGTGTAAGTGACAGACAGATATATAAATAGACGGACAGGCAGACAGTCTTTCGCATTTATAATATTAGTATGGATTGAAGTATGAATTATATAAAAATTTTATACAAATATGCTGCATGTTTCTGGTAGATTTTTTTTGTACAATACTGCAACGGGCATGTAAATTTTAGTCTTATCGTCTGATTTTGTAAATTTCATTTGTCTGCTTCGTGCCATCGTCAATAAAGTATGTAAATGACTCCGATGCTCGGGTCTGGAAGTTGTGCATATAATAAATTCTATATAATAAAGTATATTATTATAAATACTTTTTATAATAAAGTACGAGATATTGATCAGTTAACACTGTTTAAATGTTTTATATTCTGTACTTTTTGTGTAAAAGTAATGCGAGACTGGGTGTTCTAATGGGATCATCAAACAAGTAGTAAATTTAAACGATCCATATGTTATTTATACAATTAAGCAGTCAAACAGGCATACGTCCCTCCATGATAAGTGGTCACCGTAGCCCATGGACGGTATGACTCAGATAACTGCCTCCGTGGTCCAGTGGTTAAGGCGTTTGCCTGAAGACCCGGGGGTCGAGGGTTCAATTCCCACGGGAAGGATACTTTGTTTAGTTGTTTCCAGTTTGGTTAGGACATTGCAGGCTTGAATCACCTGATTGTCTGACAAAAAGATGTCCGTGCTTCGGAAGGCACGTTAAGCCGTTGGTCCCGGCTGCCATCTGGTAGTCGTTAAAGGAACCATGTCAGAGGCCGAGAGGCGGTTCCGAAGAACTCTGACACCAGGGTGTGCATGGTCGATTGACCATGACACCTACACGAAATGAATGAATGAATGAACCTACAAACGTATACAAGCATTCATGAAGAGTATGAGATAGTCAGACATTAATTTCAGAGACATCATTTTGAGTAGTTTTACTTCTTATTTGTGAACGTTGCGAGTTTTACAAACTTCTTGAGGCAGATTATTTCCCTATGCGTTCAAGTGCAAAGCGACAGAAGTGTGTTGGTTTTTCTTTGCAAGTTTGCGTGAACCGTCTTCCAGCTACTATATTTGCAGAGCCTTTAATGGAAGTGCACATTCAGATGTAGCCACGACAAAACGATATAGCTACTAACCTAATACAATTTATTTTTCTTAAATGTGAGCATTTGTCTGAAAAGGTCAATGCATTCTAAAGATGTGTATAAACACTATAGGCATCAGTTTTTTAAAAAAAACTGTTTGTATAACTTGATGATGTAAGATTGTGGTCATTTTGTCAATATACTCACTTTGTAAATCAAAAGTAATATTTTTTCGTAATTATATTTAAGCTTTTAAAATGTATGTAAGTGGTACAAAGTTAGCTTTTAAATAAAAGTATTTATAGCTCATATATCATTTCTTGTATCGGTTAAGTGTAAGTGTAGTAAATAATTTTAATATAAATAGAATATACATAAATTAAAAACAAACCAAAAACACAAATCCATACCAACCAGTAATCACTTAGAAACTTATTCTTCGGCATCAGATAATAATAGATAAAATAACAAACAACCAATTCAAGAAAAGTCAACAGAGGCGAATCCAAGCGCAGTTAATGGACGAGTTAACCTAATAGCCGAAAGCACTCAATGCTTACAAAGTCGCGTCGGCCGCTTTATGGGGCCACTAGCTGTTAATTTCCTACATTGCGTTAAAGGAAATTCGTTTCTAAGGAAAATATTAGCCTTATTCTGTGGTATTGTTTAGTTCGCTCTGGATAGTTCCATTGTGAGCCACTGTAGCGAATAACTAGTACAACGGTTTTGGTATTGTCTATTCTTTTCTCTGAAGTCTAGATAGCTTAGATCAGTTTGCATTAGCATCGCATTTATATCAGATGTAGTGCTACCCTACTTGATCACCATTATCTACCAATATTTGATTAGTTATTAGGGGACTTTTAATACGGTTTCTCATAGTTGACACTCGTAGTCTTTGTAACCATGTTGCAGCTAATTGCGTAGCGCAGGATTATATTTTTAACTCGACCATTGCTTTTTGCGGGAAATACAGGGTCAAAGTAAAATTTAGTGTTGACTTCAGTACCCCTAGTTAGAGTTTTTATAAACGTGGACGCTATTAGCGACTGCGTTGGCGATCTTGTATGACATTCCAATACAGCGCTCCTGCCGGATAGCAAGGAAACTAAGAAATTTCATATAAAATCTTAACACAGTCGCTAGTGTCTGCGTTTATAAAAACTTATACTAGGGGTACTAAACTAACAGCTCTACAAAGTGTAGAGTTTGTAGGTACAATATTTTTTCGACAGGTATTTTACAACAATGTATTTTTTTTTTAATTCTTTTCGGTTAACACTTGCCGTCGTATGTATGAACCGAAATGTTATGTTGGATTCTTCTCTTGACCTATTTTATAAATCTTGATATATATATTAAATTTAAAGATTCTCACATCTTCGAATTGCTCGGTGAGTTAATCGTCAGCTTGAAGAAAAAATAATTTGAGAAACGACTCGTCCCGGTCACGTTTCAAGCACTTAAACATCAAAGGTAGCTATAAAAGGTCTCACGAATTATAATTTGAATTTATGACGTTAAATTGTACTTGTTCAAGAACTTCAAAAGAGAGAAACACGTAAATCATAAGGTACCATTCGTTGATAGCATTTAAAACAAATTTGTTACTCAGAAGGCTTGAAGACTGAAAACAACATTAGCATTCATGTCGTTACATTTTAATTTATGTGGGAGCTAAATGCGACGTTGAAATTTATTAAACGTATCCCCTAATATTACAAGTCGTAAAACAACCGAACGAGTTTAAAGTTAGACATGGAGATTACGAGACTTCTTGATAGGAGAGCCGTAAAGACTTAATTGTACTAATTGTATTTTCGCGTCTTGCTATTACTACACCGAAATTCAATAGATATTAATAAACAATTTATAAATGTTTTTATCTATGAATTTTCGTAAGATAAGATGGTTTCTTGTTACGCTTTAATGGCTGGACAGATTTAAATGGTCTTAAAGTTAACATACGTACAGTGGGCCACATAGGAAAATATACCACCGTGGTGCAAGTTTAATGGTAGAGTGGAACTTTTCTACATAGCCCACTGTACTTAATACTTATATTATTATCCCTAAATTTCCACAACAGCGAAACTATGCTTCCAAATTAGGTATATATAGGATATGACGTGACCTATACATAAATCGCAAAAATGACCAGTATCATCAGAAATTTTGTACTACATAGGTTACATTTCAAAATAACATAGAATAGAGGATTGAATAGTCTTAAAATCTTGCATATATCTAAGCACACATAATTACACATTATAACGTACATGTTTCCCTGGGGGTAGGCAGCGACTATAGTTTTCCATTAGTCTATTAATATTAATATAATGTGACATAATTTAAGATAATATGACTGTAGGTATAATGAGCCACTCTTATAGATAGACAAGACAAGGTAAAAATAAATTTGTCTCATTTTATGTTTTAAATCGTAACGTTCATCATTCTTGATAAAACATTCCGACGAATTTAGAACCTCCTCCTTTTTTTGAAGTCTCTTAAAAACTAATTTATATTGGAACTTAAGTGGTTGGGCGGTTTAGTTAATTAAGGCCTCCTTTCAAGAACACCTATTTTGATATCTATGTGGAATGTCACAAAAAAATAATATTCGATTTCAAAATAAATTGATCGACCATATCGCTGTTCTCTTCTCATTTAAAGGCAACTTGGTTTGCTGGAAAGAGACAGTGAATCTGTTGAGGCTGACAGCTTCGGATCGCCGTCAGCCCCTTTTTTCCTCTTGACATAATTTTTGCTGAAGATATAATGTTCCATCTTATGGATAATATTCTTCAAACAAGAACCTACTGTCGGTTCAATTAAATTTTACTTTGGTATTAATTGTAATACTATTTTCCTACTGTGCGAACTCTTATAATATATCTGTGTGAAATATCTGTGCTGAGAAGACAGGCGCTAAATAAAAATTCAATATTATCTGAAGACACCTCAGTCGGTCTCCTCGGAGTAAGCTGTTCTCCGGAAGGCAGGTCAGTTGTCTTTTTGATTATTGAACGGTGCCGTTGGTCGGCAAAGATTTATTTGAAATTGATTCATTCATACGCATGGATATCTAATAGGTGTTTTGCACGAGCTATGCTCACACAAGGATGAGCTATTTACACGCTCATCCATAATTTTGGTCCTTCGAGTTCCGGATAGAATTGGCATACGGTCAGGCTTGCGAAATATAGTGCGTAACTATAATTGGCACGTAAATTCGAAAGTGTTGACCGCCATTTTATTTTCGGAAAATTACATAATTTTAGCATATTTTTCATATCTTATTTATCTTAACAGTAAATAATTTAATTGGCTTGGTTAGTTCTTTGAGAAATATAGCACGTAATTATTGGTGCGTAAATTCGTATAAGGCTATTTACCTGTCGCTATTTTTTCTTTTAATAAATAAAATATCTCAGTTGTTTATTAATAACAACTGAAATTTCTTTATTGTTCAATTCAATATATTTAAATTAAATATTTTAATAAACTATGATGGCTCCTTCTGATAATATGGATGTCGATCCAGAAGTGTGTCTATTAAATGCGAAAAAAGAGATGATATTTTCGCGGATGAATAATGTGTACGAACTTTCTAAGAAAATTACTGATTATTCTTTAAGATCTTGTGAGAATTTTATGGCTACGTCAGAGACGATTGAGGATTTGCGAGTTAAGTTTGAGGGAATAATTGATCAACTCAACAAACTAATGTTAGAAGACAATCCGAAATTTACTCCCAATTATCAAGAGTTATGCTCCTTTGACGATATGTATAGTCGGGTTAAACGCGTTCGTAATAATGTCATAAATGATTCAAAGGTCAATGAACCTTCTACATCTAAAACTAAGGGTTTCATTAAATTGCCCGCAATAGAAATACCTTCTTTTGATGGAAAAACTGAGAATTGGCCTATTTTTTATGAGTCGTTTAAAGCAAATGTGCATAATAATCCTCAATTGACTGATTCCCATCGTGTTCAGTATTTGATAGGCAAACTCACACACAACACTACAAAGGTAATGGCTGGTATTGTTCCTAATGGTGAGACTTATAATATAATTTGGGAAAGTCTAGTCAAGAAATACCAGGATGTACGTAATTTAGGTACGCATTATTTACACAATATTTTTGATTTGAAAAATACAAATTATTCTGCTCAAAGCTTAGAGATATTCATTGAGAAATACTCTGCTTCTATATCCGCTTTAAAACAATTGAATATTGAGGAACTTTCGGATTTTATTTTTCTCAATTGTGCTTTACGAAAATTAGATACTCAATCTGTACAAGCATTTGAATTATCTGTTCGTGATAAAAATATACCGTCTTCCCAGGATTTAATTTCATTTATTCAGGATCAGGTTAAAATATTACAGCGCTCAAATAATAATTATGGTTATTCGATCGGCAAACAAGGTAATGTATCAAACACGAATAAGTTACAAGGAACATCGTTTATGAATTCCTATAAGAAAAATACAAATGTTTATAACAGTAATACGTTAGCAGTCCAAAGTGATGGAAAATGTTCCTACTGTAAGATTTCAAATCACCCACTCTATAATTGTTCAGCTTTTCTTAACTTGAAGTCTTCTAACGATAGGTACGATTTTATTAAGTCTAAGAATGGTTGTGTCAATTGTTGTGGCTTATCACACACTCTCACAAAGTGTAAATCGTCAGCTGTTTGCGGTTTATGCAGTAAGCGACATCATACTCTTCTACATTTTGATAGAGACCAAAGTTGCCAACAAAGCACTTCTGAGAATAAAACACTTACACAAACTGCGCAAGTACTTGTTAGTGAGATCGGCTCTGTGCCTTCATCTACTGAGACGGTCGTACAACCGCAGCACCTCGTTGCAGTGCGCCCGCATCCGTACGCTGCAGAGAGAGAGTCAGCGCACTACGCTTCTGCTTCCTCGACTAATACGCCATCATATGGCGATAATAATACTTTTTCTCTCAATGCAAAAGTGAGGTCTAGCGCAGTATTACTTGGAACTGCACAAGTATTTGCTAAGGCTAGGGATGTCACGGATAACAAAAGGCTTATACGCGTATTATTAGATAGTGGCTCTCAAAATCATCTGATAAGCACTGCCGCTTGTAAGTTGTTGAATATACCTATAATTCCATTGAGTAATTCTTTTGTCAAAGGAATTGGTATGTCATCGCGTCCAATCTATGGTTACGCCAACTTAGAAATAGAATCTCGTTTAGACTCTAAACTGTCATATAAAATTGATGCTTTAGTTGTCGACTGTTTGACTGATGAATTGCCGTCATGTTACATTAATAGAAGTGAATTCACTCACATAAATAAACTTTCTATGGCCGATCTTACTTGGAACATTCCTGGTAATATAGATTTGATTCTCGGCTCTCAATTATTTCCTTATGTTTATTTAGGGGAAAAAATTGAGTCAGGTAATAATGCTCCACCTGCTTTATCGACGGTATTTGGTTATATATTGATGGGTGATGTGCCTAACACTCCATCTTTACCTTCCTTTTCTGGGTGTGCTCTTAATGACGTAATACAAAAGTTCTGGGAGTTAGAGGAGTTACCTCAAACTAAATATCTAAGCCCAGAGGAAACGGAGTGTGAAAATTTATACAGATCATCGGTATCTCGTGACAAGGGTGGTCGTTATTCGGTTTCTTTGCCATTTTGTCGTTCGCCCGCTGAATTAGGCGATTCTAGAGCAACTGCTCTTCGACGATTTTTTATATTAGAAAAGAAGTTTAGACATTCCTCTGAGTTGAAAGAAAAATATATAAATGTTATAAATGATTATATTAATAATGAATATTTATCTGAGGTTTCTCAATCTGAAGTAAATACAAAGGGTTACTATATACCCCACCACGGTGTTATAAGACCTGATAAACCTCTCCCTCGTGTAGTTCTAGATGCTAGTTCAAAGACTCATACTGGATTGTCCTTAAATGATGTGTTACACGTAGGGCCTAATCTACAGGCGGATCTACTTCTACTGTTACTTAATTTTAGATTGTTTCCAGTGGCTATGACTGCCGATATAAAACAGATGTATTTGCAAATTGGTATTCCCCAAATTGACCGAAAATATCTTAGAATTTTGTTTCGATTCAATGAGAACGAAATGATACGTGAATTTCAGTTTAACCGGTTACCCTTTGGTTTGAAAGCTAGTCCTTACTTAGCTATGAGAACTGTTAGACAGTTAGCTGAAGATATGTCTCATGAGTTCCCTGACGCCGCCGTCGTGGTTAAAAAACTTTATATGGACGACTTAGTCCATTCGCTTCCTAATAGAGAAATTGCTATTTCCTTGTCCACGCAGTTAATTTCTCTTTTTAAATCTGGTGCATTTGACCTTGTTAAGTGGAATAGTAATGATTCAGCTGTTTTAAAAGGTTTACCTGAAAGCCATCGTAGTATGGTAGATTTTTCGAAAGGGAATCAAATTTCTAAGGTTCTTGGTTTGGCATGGGAACCAGCTGAAGACAAATTCTTTGTTACTGTACGTAACGTAGAAGCAAAATGTACTAAAAGGAATATTCTCTCTGTTGTAGCCCGGTTATTTGATGTGTTAGGTATAATATCGCCTGTAATTCTGTTTGCTAAATTACTTATTAAAGAGTTATGGCTTTCTAAAGTAGATTGGGATGAAACGCCGTCCGTGAATATCATTAGTCGGTTCGCAGCTCTTACACAGGAACTTCCCCTTCTATCCGATCTTAAAATTCCTAGACATATTGGAGTAACTGAGGACACTATTGTTAATATCGTGGCCTTTTGTGATGCGAGCATGCATGGGTATGGCTGCGTTATATATTTACATTGTACTGATAGAAAACAAACAGTATCAGTTCGACTGTTATGTGCGAAGTCAAAGGTCTCCCCTACTAAGGTCACTACATTGGCTCGACTAGAGTTATGTGCGGCGGTGTTAATGTCCAAGCTGGTTAAAGTTGTGCATGACACTTTTAGTGTTCGGATTCCCATTAGTGGTATTTACACTTTCTCTGATTCTACAATAGCGCTTTCTTGGATACATTCATCACCACATCGATGGTCAGTCTTTGTTAGTAACCGCATTGCGCAATGTCAAGAGAATTTAAAAAGCCATAATTTTTATCATGTCAATGGAAATGAGAACCCTAGTGATTGTGTTTCACGTGGAATGTTACCTTCACAATTACTTTTACATGATTTATGGTGGTATGGCCCTTCATGGCTGATTAACCCTCCATCGCAATGGCCTATAAAACCATTTTCTCCTAAGGATTTGAAAGATTTACCTGAGCTTAAGGTAAATGGTTTAATTAGTAAAACTTGCTTAGTTGAGACGCCTTTATTATATGATTTAGCTAGGCGTGTTTCAACTTGGGATAAACTTTTACGTATAATAATTTATGTATTACGATTTATGAAGAAAGTTGAAACTATTAATGTCAACACCTTCTTGATTGCCGAAAGATATATTCTGCGAGCAGTTCAGATGGTATATTTTGAGAATGATATAAAACTGATTCAATCTAATAAACTTCCATCTAAAAAGTTACTTAATCTCTCGGTTTTTCTAGATGAGGTAAATATGCTTAGGATAGGAGGTAGACTCTCTAATTCAGATTTACCATTTGAGGTAAAACATCCCGTGCTTTTACCCAAACATGATCATGTTGTTGATCTTATTATAAATTATTATCATATGATGAATTGTCATACTGGTCCTAGTTTACTTATATCTATTTTACGACAAAAGTTCTGGATATTAGATGCTAGAACTGTTGTACGAGCTAAAATAAGAAAATGTAATGTATGTTTTAAATCGAAACCATATCACCCTTCTCCAAAAATGGCAGATTTACCTGCTTGTCGCATAACTGAAGCGAAAGCTTTTATGCATACTGGGGTGGACTATGCTGGTCCTATTCGAATTACACTGTCACGACGTAGAGGTCAGCATGCTCAAAAGGCGTACATTTGCCTTTTCGTGTGTCTTGTTGTAAAAGCTGTTCACATTGAATTGGTCTCCGACCTTACTTCTGATTCATTTTTAGCTGCTTTCAAGCGTTTTATTTCTCGCCGCGGTCCTGTGTCTTGTCTATATTCAGACAATGGCACTAATTTTGTTGGTGCTAAAGCGCAACTAGATGATTTATATACATTTCTAATGGATCCTAAATATAATAATGAGTTGAGTCAAGAGTTACTTAACCGACGTATCGAATGGAAAATGATACCTCCAAAAAATCCACATCATGGTGGCATATGGGAATCAAACATAAAAAGCTTAAAAACTCATTTATATAGAGTTATAGGAACTCAACTACTTAGTTATGAGGAACTTCAAACAGTATTAATTCAGATAGAGTGTATCATGAATTCTAGACCATTAAATGCAGTTACATCTGATCCTCACCCTGAAGTAATAACTCCGGCACATTTTTTGATGTCGACCCCTTTGCAGTATTTACCTGCTCCGGATTTATTAAATCAACGTGTAAATCTTGTTCAACGTAAACTCTTGTTGGATAATATGGTACAATCTTTCTGGAAAAAATGGCATTTAGAATATTTACACACCTTACAAGTAAGACAAAAATGGGCTTCTCCTGATCACCCAGTCACTGTAGGTACTGTGGTGCTTATAGGGCAAGATGATGCTCCTCCGTTAAATTGGCCATTAGGTATTATTGTTAAAGTTTTCCCAGGCAATGATAGTATCGTCAGGGTCGCATTAGTAAAGACTAAATCTGGTCTATTTAAACGTCCGGTGGTCAAGCTTTATCCTTTACCATCTCAATAATTTCTGTTGACTTAGTTAGTTTATTCATTCTTCTCTGGTTTAGTTTTGTTAATATTTAAAGCCTTTAGTAATAGAAACTTAACTATATTTTTAAACTCTTTGAAAGTTCTTTGAACTTCCAAGCCGGGGAGTATGGTTGGGCGGTTTAGTTAATTAAGGCCTCCTTTCAAGAACACCTATTTTGATATCTATGTGGAATGTCACAAAAAAATAATATTCGATTTCAAAATAAATTGATCGACCATATCGCTGTTCTCTTCTCATTTAAAGGCAACTTGGTTTGCTGGAAAGAGACAGTGAATCTGTTGAGGCTGACAGCTTCGGATCGCCGTCAGCCCCTTTTTTCCTCTTGACATAATTTTTGCTGAAGATATAATGTTCCATCTTATGGATAATATTCTTCAAACAAGAACCTACTGTCGGTTCAATTAAATTTTACTTTGGTATTAATTGTAATACTATTTTCCTACTGTGCGAACTCTTATAATATATCTGTGTGAAATATCTGTGCTGAGAAGACAGGCGCTAAATAAAAATTCAATATTATCTGAAGACACCTCAGTCGGTCTCCTCGGAGTAAGCTGTTCTCCGGAAGGCAGGTCAGTTGTCTTTTTGATTATTGAACGGTGCCGTTGGTCGGCAAAGATTTATTTGAAATTGATTCATTCATACGCATGGATATCTAATAGGTGTTTTGCACGAGCTATGCTCACACAAGGATGAGCTATTTACACGCTCATCCATTAAGAAAATGAAGTTGTTTGATAAAAAAAAATTTCTAATTATTCAACCACTATCTTAAAAGCAGAGGAAAGCATTAATTGGCAATCCAAAAAAATATGAGTGGTTTCTTTTTGTAATAGACCATTATAGAGAGACAATTTGAACGAAAAAAATATTAAAATTGTATTTAATTCTAAAATTAGAATTTTAAAGATACATACAGTGATGACGTCACTCCACGTTGAAACAATGAAGTCTGATTATGTTTACTAGAATAAAAATATTACTTTTACAGATTGACAATTTGACTGACTTCTGCTCACTAAGAGTATAATAAAAAAATGAGCAAGCCGCTTATGTCGCACGTTGACCTTATAGAAATTTCTGAAAAAGGTCTGTGGGATTTTTACTATAATTAAAAAAAAAAACTTGCTTATAAAGCGATCCGATTACCGCAAACTGTTTTCTAAGCCTATTCCTCGAAAAAGTTTTCGAATTAGACATATTTGTAAAAAATTGAACTAGCCAATTGGGCTCTAAATGAACTAACTAAAAATCAACTGGGAAAATGCTAAGATATAGCTAAGACATATTACAAAACATGGGTTTTTGTATAGGGTCAAGTACTGCACACATATATTAAAAAAAAAAAAAAATTAGACGAGAAAAGAGCAGATAGCAAAATCCCACTAATATTATAAAGGCTAAAGTTTGTATGTTTGTTACTGCTTCACGCTCAAACGGCAGGGCTAATTTTAATGATATTTGGTATGGTGGTAACTGATACCTTAGATTAACACATATGATACTTTTTATCTAGAAAAGTACGCGATTCCCTCAGGTAAGGCAGAACAAAGGCGCTTTCGTAGCTATTTATAAAGTAGAGGCTGCTGCTGTGTATGATAAACCGCAGGTAACACCGCGGGGTGCAGCTAGTAAGTATAAAAAAATCACTTGTGATTATACACATTACCATTTTCCAAAACTAAATATATAATATAACCTATAGTTGTAAATAAAGAGCCGCATTAAGACCAACAGAAGATTGACATCCGAGTCTTTAAGTTAAAGTCAAAAAGATAGTCACGGCTTCGAACATGTGCAACATTATTTGACGAACATCAGCACTATGTAATAAAATTGAAACTTATACAAGTCAGAGCGCGACGCTACGGGACCCTAAAGATACTCTATCTCATGAGCTCTCGACGGCAGCGTGGTAGGTTCCGCACTAGATATATGTCTGCTCCAAAGCTATTTAAGGCGTGAACTGATGCGAGAATAAGTGGCGAAGTTTCATAGTCCTCAATATAACAGACGTTCTCAAGGCGCTTTTAGTGTTAAAGAATTGGTTAGTCAACCTAAAAATATGAAAGTAGTGTTGAGATATAGAGATATTCTATTTTGAAAATATCATTCTGCAGCATTCTAAAACATATTTGGAACGTGTTTGGTTCATGATGAATGGTTTGTTTGTAATAATTTATTTTTTGTACGAAAAGGACATATCTACAATTATATATGTAAGCCCAGGTACCGTGGTCTAAATAGAAAAGTATCCCGGATAAGGTGTAAAAGTAACTAAGTAAAGTTACTCTTATACTTTATCTGGTATACATTTATATATGTTTAGTTTATTATTTATATTTATAAGTAATTAAACCTACATTAAGTACGAACTCTGGTTGGCCGAAAGGTTCATTACCTATTTGGGTCCATAAAAAATCATTACACTTTTTAGAATTATGTTCGCCTTTTGTTCTATACGGCTGTATTTTTTTGCAATATAAACTTTAAAATAAATACAATTACACTGTCAAAAGAAACGGAATATACAATGGCGGAAATGTTTGAGTTTTAAGTGGTATTTTTAAAGAGAAGAGTTTCTTTGAACAAGATCTTGGGGACTCTGATATAAAAATGTTTTTGTAATCAAATGATAGTCCAACTTTTTTGCATTTTATGAACGGTTTCAGATAAATACCAAGGGGGAGTGAAACTGCGGCAGTATGGCGCTGTCTCTACGAGCGAGAGAATCGCGGCGATATACGAATTACAACGATTATATCGCCGCGATTCTCTCGCTCCTGGAGACAGCGCCTATCGGTTTATATGAAAACTAGCGACCCGTCCCGGCTTCGCACGGGCGCAATATTATGTCATATATACATAAAAACCTTCCTCTTGAATCACTCAATAAACCTAATACTCGCTCAATAATTTAACTATTAAAAAACCGCATCAAAATAAGTTGCGTTGTTTTAAAGTTCTAAAGATCTAAGAGTATTAGGGAAAGACAGCTGGAACTGACTTTGATTTATTCGTAATGATAAATACCTACTACCTATTTTATTATATTAAATAACTAAAGTCTGTGTTTATCTAATATCTGTTAAAGTCAAATCGTCGAATGTTTTCTTTGACAATAGTTAGTCAAAGAAATAGCGCATAGTTTGTACTTAAATGAAAAGTCTACCTTAATCAGTAACAATTTTTCAGTACGTCATAAAGTTAGCGCCGTCATACTTTGTACCATGTTAATTAAAAGCAAAAACTGAATGAAATTATAAGATTTATACTTAATTGGCTTTCACCGTCGCAGGAATATCCTTCACGGATTATGAGTTTAAATTTATTAAGTCAGAAACAAAATACCGAGTGGAGCGCGGTTCGGGGCGTTCAGCAAATTGGTTAATAAATTAAAAGCGGCAGTCTAAGGCCGTCGTCGACAGATGGCGCCTGAAATACGACAGGTATTTAGCGTGTTGCAACACGGTCCTCCACGATCTACGTTTTAATTTTATGCTTTACGAGCAATTTTTATAACAATTTCGCCGGGTTGCAGTTAGGTATCTACTGATCATAATCGCAAAACAACGAGAGTACACAAGAGAAATAAAGTAAGTTGTCTTGTTTTCAACCGTCTTGCAAAAAAGGGGCAGGTTCACTTAAATTTATACCTATATCAAATAGATAACCAAGTATAAATTCAATATTATAGCGAGAATTTGTAACATTAGATATTTATATGTTCTTGATTTTTCAAGCTGGTTTCATTCTAAAACATTATGGTATAAAAATAATAACATATTACACATTCTTTCATCTACAAGTTACGGTATAATTTTTGACAAACTAAGGCATTGTCTGGTTTGCAACTGATAAAGTAGTATGTATATATATATATTTCGTTTACAAAACCGGATTGCAAAGGCGACAATGAGCTGGGTACATAAAGCAACTGATGGCACTTGTAGACCACCGGTACTATGTAAAGCATAGAACTTCCACTTGTGTTTGTTCCACATGTGTTATGGGAGTAAAATGAATAAAGACATTAATACCTATACTATAACAACCTTTCCTTACTTGGATATCTAGTTAGGCGACCAAGATAAAAACAAACACAGTACGTTAGAAGATCCAAGAACTATAGTTATTTTAAATAGCAGCTCTACTTCGAAATATTTGTATTTAAATAAAGGCATACCTACCATTTAACGAATTCAGATGGTGAATGTTATAAAATGTAAAATTCAAAAGTTGCTGCATAAGATGTCCTTTGAGATTTTATTCTTGGCTTCTTTCGCAGTTGTTGAAGATAAATATAAAAGTTAAAGATTTATTCAAGCCAATCTGCCTGTTTTGAGGGAAATTCAATGTAACAAGTTTGCGAGGAAACTAAAAGTATGGTTTAAATATTTACTCAGCTTGCTTTCTATCATAAACACTGTTTGTGTTTGATTATGTACTTTGATATTCGGCCGGCCTTGTGATATTTGGCTGAAAAATACACCACCGGAATTAACGAATTAATATTTTATAAATATGCAGGATCACTACAGCTATTGAAGATTTAATTATCTTTTTGAATATATATCTAAAGGATATTAGCTCGTGGTATATTAGTGGAAATTAATAATACTTAATATCATATTGTTTTTCAAATATTCATTTTGTTGCAAACCCATAAGATTCTAAACTTCGCATTGAAACATGTCAGGCCAATTTCAATAGGCGTATATTATATAAATGTGTGAATGACCCATATTCTTAACTGAACCAGCTCATTTGACAATTATGGCATCATTTACTCTCACCTTCATAATCATACCAAAATTATCCTTTTATTATATCTCTACTGGATTTTCAAAGAGAAAAACTGATTTCGACGAAGTATCTTGCCTTTAGCAACAATAACAAAGGAGGCAAAGTTCTTTGTTTATCGATCGAAGAGTACGAAAAACTTCCTGCGTTAATAACAAGAAATATCAAGAGCTACGTGACAACGCCGGCTTGATTTACGAGTAAAAATACAGCCGTGATAACCTAACCGAGAACGTGTAAGCAACATGATGAATGTTTATCGTTTAGCATTAAGGCTGATTTACATTAATGCCGCTGTACACGACGCGTGTAACTGGCGCATGAAGAGCAGACGCCGGTGAAGTTATTAAACTTTCTACAACTTGTACTGAAAAGACGATTTTCATTTCATAACTTTTGGGTATGTTGACTTACGAAAATAATTTTTATTTGTTACTTGAAATAAAAATATCATTCATTCATTCATTTGGTGATCAAGATTTAATGAACGAGCTCGGTGAGATAATTATCATAAATCTAGCAATACAAAAGACATAACGACACTCCAAGCAAGTACTAAGTAATAACTGGTAACTAAACTAGTAATACTAAAAGTAAACTATCATGAACGTAACGTAAATCAGTGAAGTATTTTTATAAAATTTTATAGTACCTTATAAGTGATAATTATAATGAGATATCGCGCGAAACATGCTGAGAAATGCCAATATATTTTCAGATCAGGCGCCGTAAATGGTCATAGGTAGCCACTCACGTATTTTGAGAAAAAAGCTTTGGAGAGCACACTCCCAACCCCATGCAAGGGGAACGTTGGCCGTCCAAAGCAGACCGATACTGGCTGCACGATCGGAGCTGAGCTTAAGACCGTAGGAGCGACTAGTCTAAAGTAAAACGCGTGGCCTAAATCGCCTAAGTCAGATTGAACCCCACCTTGGAACACTGAATGACTGATGAATAAAAATACACAACTTGTAGTGTAGTACTAATAGATTATAGAATCAACTTCGTCGGGTTATAAACTATTTATAAACTCGTACTTTTGGTGATACAGTCCTAAAATAACAATTAAATGTTTACGCGAGCGAAGGTCAAAGTTTGTTTAAAGTTTTGAAGTGCAGGCGTTGTGTTATTTTATTCGACTACCAGCTTTTCACAGGGTCTCCTTCTTCATTCTAGCGCTTTCACGGTTGCATTCTTAGTTCTTAATGGGCTTTAGAACCTAGAGCATAGTACTATTATGTTTTTTATGTATAGAGTAATAGGTAGGTATTTCAAAACTTCGAATATTACGTCGTTATTACGACACCGTTAATAGTTTATTTAGGTACTCATTGCTAACTTAGCCAGGCATACTAACCTTAGCCAGGCAGAATATATTTCGACATCAGACTACTTCACAAAACAGTACTTCCAAAGAACAATTCTGCAATTTACTTATTTAGCGAATCTCTAATGCTATGGGTTCGAGGATACTAGGCATAGATTTAAAAAAACTAGAGACCGTGCGCGTTTTCAAAATTCTTAGATCCTAGGTAGTAAATAAATATATACGGAAAAATAACACAGATTTAGTTAGCTCTAAAGAAGTTACAGACTTGTGTAATGGGATACTGCCTTAAAGATACTACATTATATAAAAATACATTTATAAATGAATATCCAAGACCCATGCCAATCTTATTTTTCATCTTGACCTGACCGGGGTCGAGCCCGGGACCTTCTGAGTAGCGTCAGGCATTTGAACCTTTACGCTACAGAGGCCATCAAGATACATCTAGGAAAGATATGCGACTCATTTTTTTTATTTACTCCGTTACATCCATACTAATCCATACTATCCATACTATCCATACTATCCATACTATCCATACTATCCATACTATCCATACTATCCATACTATACTAATATTATAAATGCGAAAGTCTGTCTGTCTGTCTGTCTGTCTGTCACCTCTTCACGGCTAAACGGCTGGACCGATTGTGATGAAATTTGGTAGGGATGTAGTTAATGACCTGAGGTCAAACATAGGCTACTTTTGGGCGCGATATAACCGAATCCCACGCGGGGCGGAGCCGCGGGGAACAGCTAGTAGTTAATATAATTGTAAAATGTATTATCACTTCTATCTCAGCTTCAATCAGCAATCCTCTTCTTTGTTAATTGGGTATGCTAAGTTAAAAATATATATATTTTTTATATTTTTAACTAAAAATTTAGACTATTTTAAGAAACTAATTTGATTTTTTTCGCTTAAATTATTATTATTAATTTTATATGAATTTTTAAAGTTTTATTGTTCATGACGTCATTTTACTAGACGATGTTACCATTATATAGTATAGTGCCACAGTGTGGTCACAATAAAAACGAACGTGCCTTTTATTTTACAATAATTTTCAGCCCTGGAAACAAGTCCATTAAGGCCTTTCTTGAAATTTAAATTTTCTTCAGTCCTACTTTAATCAAGTCAAAAACGTCAAGTCAGTAATTTATCCCAGTCAAGTAAGTCTATAGTCAGAGTCAGGTGGCTTAATACCATCTCTTAAAACCATGCAAGGACAAGTGAGTAAGCGAGACAGCGCAATACATAAAGGCGACATCTCCCTTACTCAATCGTTCTTGCATGGTTTTAAGAGATGGTAATAGGCCACCAAGGGGTGGCCTACTACCATCTCTTACGGTAGTAACCCCCTGGGTTATTACCATCTCTTAAAACAATGCAAGATCCAGTGGGTAAGCGAGACAGCACAATACATCATGTAAGGCGACATTTCGCTTACTCACTGGATAAGCAACTGGATAGATGGTAGTAGGCCACCAGGGGGTTACTATAGTATCTTAAAACCATGACATTGAAAGATTGACTTGACATGACATTGAAAGATCATAGGTTTTTTTTTTTTATTTGTCCGTTTTTACGGTCGTAATCCTAGTCGAAATCCGAAGTGTGGACACGTACACACTTAGGATACGAATTAAAGCTTAGACGCAGCTTTATTTGCGTAATGACGTCATTTAGGTGTCGAATGAATGTTACAACTTGCACGGCATTTTTGAATATTTTACCGCAATCAATGTACTTTTCTTGTCGAAAATACAAAAAAATGGTATGAAATTAAAATATCTCGAAATGGTTTTCGTATTTTAGTGTGTTAAAAATATTTAGCATACCCAATTGTTTAAGACATATAATGCGATGAATTCATGTGGGAATGCTTTGATAATATTCACCACTAGACGAAACGATTTGCCGCTGTATGTTATATAACATTTCATTAACTTTTAAATTACTAATTTTAGCTTAAAATATTGTGTTAATTAAAAGATTAAAATCCACGAATAAAATAATATAATTTATTCTGTTTTCACCTGTACTGTAACAAGGTCAGTCCTTCTAGATATGGCACTGAAATCTATCAACAAAAGTTACCGGCATAGTAGAAAGCATGGTGGCGTTAGTCCTAATGCGTCCTATAAAACTGACAACACTTTACATACATACGAGTACGAATGCAAGCGAGTGTTTTGTCACGTTCGTGGCCAACACATCGGCGGACGTGGAGTCACGCACCGCCTGATTTATGGAAGGAAGGTCGGCTGGCCTCACGAAAAATGTTGCAGCCGATAGCCACTGGAAACGTGCGGCAAATGAACGAAACTCATTTTATTCTGTTACTGTGATGGGCCTGCGGGACATTTGTCTCGTTCGTGATGCTTAGTGGCTTCGACCTTCGATTAATCTCAGCCTAGATTGATAGCGGTAAACTTTGACAATGTAACACGCATTTGCTCTTAACCAAACCCCACAGAAGGAGGGTTATGTTTTTCGGGTGTATAATTTGTTGTTTAGTTAAATTTGTGGATTGATGTATTACGTGAATTCGAGATAAAAGATTACATGCAAATGAAGAAATAAAAGTCTGGACTTTGTAGGACTTTGATAGCTAGCCAAAAAGGTTATTTGAAGCTTTCATGTATGCTGCTAAAGTTTGCTTTTGGAACCGTCTTTATTGATCGATGGATAGGTTTATCTGTAGTTTGTCCTTGGCGAGTTTTATATATCTCGTATAGGCACAGATATATGTTTGATTTTGCCAAATATTAGATATTTTACTAGTTTGATACAAATCCCTAAAAACTTTATTTCACCAATTTCATAAATACATCATTGGATTGTACAGGATCGAAAATAAAAATTAGTACAAAGGCGGACTTATCGCTAATGCTATTTCTTCCAGCCAACCTTAGGGTAGATTTTTAGATTAGATTTAGATTTTCCCAATCCCTAAAATGACTTTTTTCGTTTCGATACAAATTTCAATGTAATTTTTATTTTATTTCCTACCGCTAGCCGTGTTAGAAATCTTCTGTCAAAGAAACATGTTAGTAACAAATAACTTACGGTAAAGACTCTTCATTACTATTGTATTTGAAATTCTCGTTTTATATGGTCCAATTAGGTATAAATAAAAATAATTTTTATCATAAAATATCTGCTGCAGAGTGATGGTTTCTCACCTAAAAAAATATTGACCCAGTAATATACTGTTTAATAAATATTAAATGGCTATTATCATAGGCGCTATACAGGCAGCAAGCCTCATTATTTATGTTACGAGGATGTGCACGGAAGGCTTAAATATGTTTCGTTATGAGTTACGGGTTTAAAACTGAAGCCAAATTGTCCGTCTAGGGTTTTGATAAACTAGAACAATTTGTCCGGAGCGCAGAGCTGTGTATTTGAGCTCGGCTTCATTTTGTATCCATGAGTTTTTGGCAACGCTGACTTAATCTTACGTGAAGATTAAGTCACGTTCACTTTTCATAAATAGGAGGAGTAGGAGCTGATACGTCAAATGTTTTCCTGTTAGTTGTAAATCTATATATCCCAGAATTAAAACTATTAAAACTGAAGTAAAGATTATTTGTTAAATTTGCCTTACAATTTTTGATTTCCTATCAATTCATTGATAAGTCTAAATAAATCCGCTAATGTTAACCATCGCTGTATGAACTTCAGGACCTGAATTATAAACAATAATTAATTTGGACCATAAGATATTCCTATAAAAGTTATAATATTTGAATATGTATAATAACATGGTGACCATTATGAAGTGTGCAAGTATATATACAACAAATAAACAATGAAAAACATTTTACTACCTATTCAGTTCCATAATAGTGACCGCGAACGTTCAACCAAGATACTTGAAAGAAATTATTACCATTACTTATTCTTTAAGCGCTAAATTACCCATTTGAAGCGTAGAACTTGTAGCTTCTTAAGCCTATAATAGCCTATATAGCAATCTAGAAGTGGAGGGAATTAGCCAAGCTTACCGCTTAATCTAGCTCCAACCAAGACACTGCCACAGGAAAAACAATTTAGTCGACTAATGACAAAGAAGCCTCGAGAAAATACGGTTTTTACTCGCCCTATGGCAAATTTTCTTCGTCTCGAGTCGGGTCTTTCTCTCGTAATTTTACGAAAACTATTTTAAGATTGTATAATTTTATTGGACTGTTTATCTGGTTTTGATACTTTGAAACTGGAAAAGTTTGTGATATGATTAGCCGTATTTTATTGCGAATGACTCGGATTTTTCATCTTAAAATTGTTTATGTTTATTACGAATAACTCGAATTTTTATCCGATATCTTCCTCTTTATAGACGACCTCCGTGGCGCATGGCGTAACGGTTTTAACATGTATGACCGCTACTTAGGAGGTCCCGGGTTCGATCCCCGGTCAGGTCACGATGAAAAATGATTTTTTTCTGATTGACTTGGGTCTTGGATGTTTATGTACTTATTATATAGTATTTGTAATAAAATAAAGTATAGTTGTTACGAATTTACTTTGGGGCTACATTATATTTACATTCATTGCTAGATTTAGACTAGGTATTCAATCTGTAGACTACTTACTTATTTACTGCGATGGCTCAGCGACCCTAATCTTGTTTCCTGACACTAGTGTTCTTTGCGTCATTTACAAGTCAGCATTTTGGAAGGCTTCCAGCCTTTCACAACTTCATCTCTGTGCCTGTATCCGGGACATTAAAAAGGAAAATAAGCTCGTGGTAGCCGAAGGAAAGAAAGATGGTTCCAGAACCATCTTTCTTTCGGTAGGCACAGTCATGTAATATGGTGGATGGAGAATAAGAACACTGTGGAGAACTAAGGGAACTAATGATGATGATAATATTTAAGTGTAAATGCTTGGAATTCACAATCAGTAGCAAAAAGGATTACGAGTATCACATATCACATACATATAAAACAAAGTAGCTTTCTCTGTCCCTATGTCCCTTTGTATGCTTAAATCTTTGAAACTACGCAATGGATTTTGATGCGGTTTTTATCTATTTAAATAGAGTGATTCCAGAGGAAGGTTTTTATGCCCATGCGAAGCCTAGCGGGTCGCTCTTGTTTTATATATCATTCTCTTAAAAAATAGAAATAAGTGTTGTGCCGTTTTTCGGCATTATCGCATAAATTTATTGTTATAATCGAGTTTTTCAATAAATAATATCGTAATGGATTAAATAAGTAAACTTATTGAATTTATATTGCATGACTTAATAAGTATTTAAAATATAATTTGCTATTATAATATCCAATACTTTTATTGAATGTAAAACGATTAAGAAGGAAAAAAATCTATACATCTTTTATTTCATTTTTACTACAAAATTCAAATCTAATAAGAAATTGAAGCTCAATCCATTGTTTTTAATCTAGAACAAAAAGGCAGTTCTCACAATGTGATTGTTCTATTCACACTAGCCCGTGGCCCGCGATTAACATTCAGCTAGCAGCCGCGACGTTCTTTAATGGTTTCAATTGTGCAGAAGATTTTATTGCATTCAATGAATCTGCGGAATCCAGCCGCAGGCACCTCTTTTAAACGCTCACCTTTTTATTGATCTTGGTTGGGTAGAGTACACTTTAAATGAAAACTGTTTGGAAAAGAAAAATAATTTGAAAAATTCTTCTTTTTCGTCGGTCCCTCACTGTTGAGGATCGTGACCACATGTGCTTCCAAGTTAAGCGATCACCAGTGCTATAGATCGATCGATGTTGCCCCCAGCTGCTCCTTTCACTGTCTACCCATCTGCCTGGAGGCTTTACCCTGGCAGGCTTTCCTTCAATTTTTCAATTTGAAAAATTAAAACATATTTTAATATTATAGAGTCAACAAAACGTTTTCTTAGTAAAAATACATATTTACTTTATCTCATTATACTTCTGAACCAATTTTAATTAAATTTGCATAGTTCCCTAAGTTGAATCCATGTATTATCAATACTTACATATTTAATTATATGAACGGTAGTAGTGTATAGGGTGGCAAATGGCATGATAAAAACTGTTGTCATTCAAATAGTGGATAGACTACACAAGAAACTACATAAGATAAATATAAGATCAAATTAAAAATAAAATAAAAATCTAATTAGTTTCATAAATAAATCTTGCCGCGCGACTGTGCGTGCGGCAAGATTTATTTATTGATTTATTTTGTAAAAGAAAAACAATGGCTTTAAGTTTTTAATAAGATTAGGAATCATACAAAATAGAATAAAAGTAAGTTATTTTTTTTTTAATCTAAAAACTGAAACTTTTAGGTACATTTACTCGCTAAAAATACGGATAAGAACTAAGAGGCTTTAGAATGTTGTTTTATAAAACGCTTGCCTAAATGAGCGCAGGTGTAGGCGGTGAACAAGAGGGATTACAGGTATTTATAAACAAGATACTAGTCCGGCTGCGTCCGTCTTGACATCTTACTGTCCAACTTTCTACGTGAACCCATAATACAATATTTTAATAATTTCAATGTTAATTTCAATGAATAAAACATTAATGAAATATCACTTTTCATTTAGAGATAGGTTATATTATTTATTTATATATTATTGAAAAAAACGTTTTTATGAAATAAATACGATTGCTCTAGGTGAAAGAGATACAGGAAGAAAATAAGGGTAAGCAATTCAGTTGTATGAAAAGACTCTTACCGGACCTCTAATAATTATGACATAAGAAAACGAATATTACAAAAAATATATATATACAATTGAATTTAAAATTTCCTATGTTTTGGAATTCCATTGCAAACTGCCTAAATTGCATCGGAAAAAGAATGTCACGCACGACTATCCCCTGTTTTGCACGATTTGATGGACATTGCTGTTTAGCCAGTCCCCGAGATCATAAAACTGTTATTTCTTCGTATTTTATTTGGCGGATAGTTGCTCACTTTAAGGAAGATAACAGTACAGATTTCCCTAATTTGCCACGGCAGCCGAAATAAACTATGAACGCGAAACTTCAAGCTTGTTGAAAATTGTAAGGATGTTATGTTATATGAAGTAGCTTAAAATGTTACAAATTAACTTTGGTAAAATATGAACCTTGTCACCGCTATTTGCTATAACTTGCAATCATTTCTCAACATTCAACTTTAATTATTTATTTCTTAGAAGGGACCATTACATGATTTTTGTTACGTTAGTAAGGATTTTCTCATAAAATAATAATGGATAAATTATAAACACAGACTGTTTTATATACCCAACGAATTCCTGGACCCACGGAAGGTCGAAAAGAATGTGCGTTGAGCATAATATTTAAGAATGTCGCTGGATATATGGAATTCTTTTATTTTTTTTATTATTATCATACTTATGTAGTGCACAGATGTTTTTTTATCATACATAAAATAAAGTTCTTAAAAAAGCATTAATATGTATTAATGCTCTACCTATGTAGATAGAGCACCTACTAGGATATTCGGCAGAATATCTGATATGTAAATTTTTTACACCAAGTATGGCAGTACTTGGTGTAAAAATTTTACATATCAGAAATCGGAATTGAAAATGAATACAATGTATTTAATTGCATTCTATTGTCAATTTCTTATGTTCCATGCATTCATAGATTGTTTATGTTTAACTGTGTGTGCTCCTGACTTCGTCCGCGTGGAATTTAACAAAAATAATTGTTCAGTTCGTAGGGTTAACTAAGTTACTCTAAGCCGCCTTAGTTATTCCTTATTATATCAGCTCATTGCCGATAAAAGTCCAGTCCAAATCTATTTATCCGTTCTAAAGATTAGCCGGAACAAACAGACAGACATATAGAATGTACCCTATATTCAATTTAATAGCATAAACAGACAATTCAATTTTATTTATTTGTATTAAAAAAAAGTATGTTGTTTCTAATTTAATACGTTAATAATATTTAGTTAAAAGCTAATAATTTTGTTACTTTTATAGCAATTTATTTTTCTAATTGCGACTAGGTAGTGCATTAGCAATTTGATATTAAAACATTAAATTAGGAGCATCTTGTCTCTTTGTCATCATAGCGTATTCGCGGTGCATCTAAGCTGCTTCAGAATTAAGGATCCGATATGAAAACATAAATTACCTTCTTACAAAATCTTTCGTAATAAAACCGATTTAACACATTCGCCGTCGAGAAACTTATAACTTTGATAGATATCTTATTTTTATGTCCATTAAACTATTTTTTGACCTTTACTTTGCAATAGGCAAAATTCAAATTTCTTAGCATATTCGCTGTACCCTTATCAAAAACAGAATTTGAAGTTGACGCAGTAGTGTATATTAATATTAAACTTAAACCCATCTTTATATAAAGTACATTAGGATAAAGATTCGATAAAAATATATTTGTAAGTTCAATGAGATTTTCTTGTTGATTGACGGTTTATTAGACATTGGTTGACTATAAATTTAAAACTAAAATATATAAATATTAAGATACTTACCTTATAATTTAGAGAAGCTTTTTTCCACTATCATCTTTCCGGATGATGACTTTAATCATCCATATCTAATCTTTTTCCAGTTATCATTTCATTTGGGCTATAAAGTCGATCGACCATACACACGGTGTCAAAGTTCTACAAAGCCGCCTCTCGGCTTCTGACGAGTTTCTTTAAGGACTACCAAATACATACGTGTCTTTCTTTCGAAGTACGGGATTCTCTTTTATAACAAATAGGTGCTGAATTAATAAAATAATATTTCAATAATCCCTCATGTTCCCAGTGTACTTCCCAACTAACGTGAGAAATGTGAAAGTAACTCTGTCTGCATGTTATTCTTCATGCATAAACCACTGAACAAATTTTCTAGTCGTACTTTGATTAAATTTTGTATGGGACTAGGGTAGGAGTGAAAAATTTTAAAACGCTTGAATTTTTTTCTGTCCGTAGGAATAAGGTTCCTTGATACCAGAAAAAAATCTCAGATTTTTAGAATCAGCCAATTATTTTCAATAAAATATTATATTTTAATGACGAATTAATGGCGTCGCTACGGCTTTTGCGTGTTGGTTTTAGTTGTCATGAAAGTCATTGTCATGTTGGTTTTGGTTGTCATTACTGTCATTCATGTTCGTTTTGGTTGTTAAAAATGTCATATACGACAACCAAAACCAACATGACAATGACTTTTGTTTTTTTTTACCGAACGAAGCAAAGGAATAGGCCGCAAAAGCCGTATCGACGCCATTAATTCGTCATTAAAATATAATATTTTATTTAAAATAATTGGCTGATTCAAAAAATCTGAGATTTATTTCTGGTATCAAGGAACCTTATTCCTACCGAAAGAAAAAAATTCAAGCGTTTTAAAAATGTTCACTCCAACCCTATTGCTTTACTGCTATAGAAGAACATACTTATGCTACAATCAACAAACAGTTGGACAAGCTAGTTGATATTAATTTTAAAAAAAGTATTATCTGCCTCTCTTTCTGTAAACTTTATACGTCAAAAGTTTTAATATAATTCGGTATATTGGAGGAATATGGTAATATGCAAATTTTTGGCCAAAAAATAGGAATCGCGCGGTCTCTAAGGCAATTTTTTTATCTATATTTTTGGCGCTATTAACCGGAGTCCCATGCAACCGCAGATAAGTCTCTGCAGGCAATAGTGATAAATAAGTTATACATTTCATCCAGCCACTGTTTTTAGAACAGCCCGAATCTATACATAATTCTGTGCTGCTGCTTTGAATAAGGGTCTAAAATAGTGTGGCATGTAGACATTTCAGCTTAAATCACTGAATTATAAATATTATCCGCTAATCTGGAGATTTTCGATTGGTGACATTTTCCACTATTTTTTATTTTATTTATTTATTACTCTAATTAGGAAATGGTTCTGCATTTCCTAATTAGAGTTAAAAGGGCCTAAAATAAAAATAATAATTATTTTTCTCATCTTAGGGGCTATATATCTTATATGTTGTAAGGACTTTAAGAAAAGATGAAAAAAAAACCATTGCGATTACAATTAAACCTTATTTAACTACTAACATTAATGTATGTATGACACATATAGTAAAACATAATCTAAAATTGATTTTTGAATAAAAAGTAATAATAATTATATACGGACTTCACACAGATTAAGTTAGCCCCAATGTAAGTTTGAGACTCGTGTTATGGGATACCAACTCAAACAAACAATGATTAAATATATTGTAAAAAATACATATATCAAAGACTCAGTCAATCTGAAAAAAGAAATATCTTTTCTATTTTGACCTGACCGGGGATCAAACTTGGAACCTCCGGCCGCCTGGCATGATGACCACAGAGGTCGTCAAAATAAATAATAAAATATAAGTAAGCCCTGTGTTCAGTAGAGAATTTTTGATCAGAAAGAGAACAATAGAGAGGACAACGGTTGACAGTGCAGTACATTTGTTTTAAAAATGCAGCGGCTAAAGCTCTCACGCAGTCGCTGCCCGGAAGCGTCTCACTAACATTAAAGGCTGTTAATGAGGCCAGCAGAGCTCTTGAATTTTTTCCCTGTTCCTTAACATCAAAAGTTTCCCTTTGCGAACGCTAACGAGAATTTCCATGTTAATTGCCCCTTGCCACCGGAATATATAATTGCATATATTGTTTCGCTTCTTACAACGACAAAAAGGGAGTTTTTGTGATTATTTGTAATCTCTAATTACAATGCGAATAAGAAAAGTTCTGCAACTATTTTAGTTTAAAGTTGTATGCAGATATTGGCTGTGGTACATGTACAACAATTGGTTTCACAACAGTTTTAGGAATTACATAGGGTAATGCTAGTTTCCAATTTCTATATGTGTTAGTTGTTTAACTAAGCAAAACAAATTATAAGTTAACAAACTGTTAAAACGAATAACTTAAGTATTGATTTTTATTATTTGACTAGCTGTTACCCGCGGCTTCGCCCGCGTGTAGGTCGCTTTTCGCGTAACCTGTGTTACATTGAAATGAAATGACGCAATCGAAGTAGCCAGGACATTATTAAAATATAAACAAATATCATGTTTCAGAGTTAAGTTCAAAGAATCTCTTTGTAGACAACATTAGCAGTTCTTCCCTCAGAGGCTAATAAAAATAGACTTTGGGCGCTACTGACCCGCGAGCAAGCCACATACAGTTGTCCATGCGAGAAACATCTTGTTGACTTGTTCTTAGGTCGATGCCAGCTGCTTTTAGGGTTTGTCCCTGCGACTTATTTATCGTCATGGCAAAGCATATAGCAACTGGAAACTGGGTGCGTTTAAATTGAAAGGGGTAATTGTTGGGGATGAGTGGTATTCGAGGTATGTACACCGTTTCGCCTGAACCACACCCTGTGAGAATTTCGGCCTGTATTAAGTTGCGCTGCAAAACCGTTACTTTGAGTCGGGTCCCGTTGCATAGTTTAGGCGGAGAAAGATTTCTTAGGAGCATAATGGGAACGCCGACTTAAAGGGTAATGTTATGAGCAGGAAGACCACTTGCAGCCAATGAACTCAAAAACTCATGTGGTAGCATCATCCTGATGATAATGCTACCACCTAACTACATGATATGATGATTATGACGTGTAAATCACGCCAAAACCTTGAGTTTCGGTAAACGTTTCCGAAGCCCGAGATGATGCATGACGCTCGCGGTCAGCGGAAAACCGAGACTCTCTGTCAGAAGAAGTTTCTAAAGACCGAGACAATGCATGGCGTTGCCTTTTTTCATCGAGTCGCGTCTGTCTATCCGCATTCGATTCTTGAGATCTAGCTAACCTTCTGCTTTTAGCTATTCTGGAATGATGCGACAGATTAGATCGTTTCCTCCTAGGCATTATTTAAAATAATTAAAATTCTTTATATAAGGTGAATTTAAATCAACTGCAAATATTTTAAGGGCAGATTCAGACCACTCAACTGAACAACTTTCCTAAATAAAGTTATGCCTAAATACGAAAAAAAAATTTTGACCTCCAATACAAATTGAGAATCAGCTGATCTAGTTTAGTATGGAGAGAGAAAAATAAAATTTCGTATTTCGATATAAGTTTATTTGGAAAAGTTGTTCAGTATAGTGGTCTGTATCTGCCCTTAAAATATTTGCAGTTGATTTGTGTCCACCTTATATACGACACGATCGTATGTTCCGTCAAACAACAAATTCAATTTTCAATTCAAGCAAGACAACTAACAATAGCGAACCGAACCGTCCATTAACAAACCAATCAATAGACAACAACCAAAGAACCAAACCAAAAGAAAGACAAAGACCATCAAAATTTTTAATTTGCTAGGGTTAATTTCAATCTGCTATACCATAATGCGAAAACGTAACCATAGCGAGTTGTAAAGTACGTCAGCGCCATCTATTGAGATTTACGATCAAATTCAATGTGTTATTTTATTAAAATTAATAGGTGCAGTGCGTGTTTTCGTCTTTATTGATATGGATAATATAAAGTAGAAATCCTAGCCTTATCTAAATTAAATTAAACGTAAGTAAACGCATTAACAGTTTTGAAGCAGTGTTTGAAGTAAATTTTCAATCGACCATAACTTCTTTTTCCCTTAACCGATTTTGACGAAACAAAGTTTTGACAACGCTCCTAATTTTATGTAATCCAACTGTGAAAATCGCGTTTAAATCCGTTGAGTATTTTCGAAGTTATAACGTACCAGACAGACATACATACAGACAGACAAAAATTCCAAAAACTGGCTTTTTGGTTTCTGTTACTCTTTTTAACCGCACACAATCGGTTTTTTTTTTAAATATTAAATGTACAGACACTCGCATTTTAGTGTCTTATTATATGTATTGATTATAATGCTCGTATGTAATCACTACATAGTATAAAACGAAGTCGCTTTCTCTGTCCCTATGTCCCTTTGTATGCTTAAATCTTTAAAACTATACGCAACGGATTTTTGTCAGTCATAGAAAAAGAATATTTTGCCTGGTGTCAAAGACCGTGTCTTCGTAATTCTATGGTGTCATCAGTATTTACTTCAAATGTTCGTTTGTTGATATTGACGTGTCTGTTTATAGACAACATATGACTACCTGGGCGTCGATTCAGCTAACGTTAAGTCAAAATCGTGTCAAAATAGTGTTTCAATTGTAGTGCTTTTTACACGCTATTTACAAGAATTATGACAGTATGATGTGACGTAAATGTAGTGTGGGATGTGACCATCAGCAGTGATATAAAAAAATATACATTTCTTTTACCTAGTGTGTAAAAAAGCACTTCCATTGAAACACTATTTTGACACGATTGTGACTTAACGTTAGCAGAATCGACGCCCTGGTCATATATTTTCTATACATCCTGTAGGAGTAAGCCTGTAGTCAAACCTTGACTACAGGTCTAGTCGATCTACAATTTTTAAAGGCGAACACTTAAAACCATTGTAATCTTTTCATCATTATTATACAACTAAGCAGCTAAATTAGAGGTACATACAGAAGGATAAGATTTATAATTCAAATTGGTACTTATCTAAAAAGTTCACAGTACCTATAGTTTAAAAAATAATTTTATATTTAAAAGATTATTCGAATTCGTGCTAAAAAAAATTAAATAACTGTTTTCAGAAATGCAAATATAGATTCCATTATTTCAATTATTTCGTTCAACAAAGGCGATTAGGACTTTTTTTTATATAAAACGTGAATTCTGAAAATGTGAAAAATAAAAATGGAGGTATATTTTTTATAATACGACAGCTACGTAAGTCCGGACCTGAAGCTATTAAGAAAAAATAAATTATATACCAGCGGAGATCTCAAGAGGACGTTCTTGAGTATCTATGACCGCGTTTCAGGCAAGATAAATCATAAACGGGCCCAAGTTTTGATGTCATGAGCAAGACGAATCGACGGGAAACCACGTCGATATAAACTCCTTGAAAGTTTATCAATTAATTGCGTAGGTAACTTCTTAATGCCGTCTGGAAATGTGATGAATGATTGAAGTATATAAATTAAAAGCTATCAAATCCCAAAATCTTCATGACTTTGATGAATTTATTTATTATTCATATATGAAAAAGGAGGTTGCCAACACTCAGTGACTTCCGTCCACGTCTAGTATATTATAACTAAACATCAAAGCATATTTTTTCTTTTAATATAAAAGAAAACTTAATTAATTAATTAATTTAACATAATTTTTGTCTATAATTTTTTTATGGAAGAAATGTTTTGTTTGTTTGTCCGGTTGTACTCTGGTTTTTATTTTTAAACCGTTTGCATAAAGTTTAGTAAGCAGTTATGGTAAATTTGAAGAGATTTTTGTTGATTTCGGATTTATTCAAAAGGCCCAGTTATAGAGGAAAAAATATCACATTTCAAACATTTTGAAGTGTTGAAGACGGCATAAAACATTTACTCTTGTTAATTAATGAGTCTGATTTGAAACCGTGAGTTAACTAAACGAGTAGAAGCAATGACATGTTAAGCGCTCAAAGCCAATTTATCGCGTAACCTTTCACTAAAATACAAGTCTCCGTATGGCGGAGTTTCGAAATTCGCGATCGTAATAACAGAGGGACGTAACGGAATCATTATGACGCGTATTCAAATAACCATACGCAGTCATGGCTAAGCGTTTATTTTCACTAAGGTGCGACGCAGATGAATAGGAAACGCTTATATATATGTCACGTAAACAATCATTTTCAGCTGTTTAATATTTGATAGTAATTAGGACTTCTTGTGTTTTACGTATACTGATGTTCATTTATATGTCTAGCTTAACTTAGTTACTTATCATTTATATTGTGCAGTGTTACAGGGTCATTTGACTCTGCGTACTCCGGTGTTAGTTAGAGGAATAGATAAGGTATAATTGAGGCCGTAATTTAAAAATAAAAATCATAACTTTTTAGGCTCAATAAAATCAAGGGAAATACATCGATATTTTCTTGTTTGTAAAGAGAAAATTTACGCAGAACGTTCCGGTGGGCTCATCCTGAGATGGAATCGCTGACTATGCTGCTACAGCGCGCGCCATTTAAAGCACAAGAATGCTAACACGGTTTAAAAACCGTGTATAGTTATGGAGGCGCCACGCCTCTGTGTGCATGGTGCCTACCGTCCGTACATGGAGCTGAGCGTACATTTTTCCTAATAAACATTATTCCGCGCGGGCTTACACCGCAATGTCGCGTAAATCCAGCGTCGGCTAAATGGCCCATTGCGGGTGAATGCGGATCTCTGCAGAATTAGTCTAATAGCAGGCTACTTCTTCAATTCGCGTTTGTTGCGAGTTTTTACCAATTAATTTCGTTTTTGTTACGCCAACTGGATTTGCGTAGCCTTCAGACTTTCATCTCTACTTCCCTCTGCATTTTGCATGTCTAGGGTAATTTATGTCACGTAGTTAAAAAGTGTGACTTAGATTATAATGTTTTGGTAGTACCTACTGGTAGTAGTAACATGTGTTGGATCTCATTTTTGGCAAATCTATTAAAGAATAAATAAAGAGAGGTATTAGTATCGACTTAGTCTTTCCTATCCATCCATCTGATTTTTGAGATTCGAACACATGAATGTTAACAGTTATAATCCAAACACCCAAACTATTTTACCCCTAGTATGAGATTTTATAAACGCAGACGTAGCGACTGCGTTAGAAAGAATGATGGCGGAATTTATACGAATAAAAAATTTAAATATAGAGAACTTAAAATAAATCGCATTAGTAAGAATACTTCACTAGTAACATGTTTACCACCACAAAAAAATTTTAAACCCCGGGGTTATTTTAATATTCCATTTTATAAAAGTCGACCTTTTGTTTCGTTTTCATTCGCCATTTTGAACGCAACTGAAACATTATTTCACCCTGACAGTTGTTAGCATTGTCAAAGCGATATTGACAGTTCAATATGGTAGGTTACATTCATCGATTTAGTACCTGGAGGGCTATACCATCTCTTAAAACCACGCAAGATCAAGTGAGTGAATGAGATGTCGCCTTACATGATGTATTGCGCTGTCCCGCTTTCTCACTGGATCTTGCATGGTTTTAAGAGATGGTAGTAAGCCACCTGGGGGGGTCACCATCAACTTTTTAAGTAGCAGGCTCACTATCAAACGGTATACTACCATCTCTTAAAACCGTACAAGAACGAGTGAGTAGGCGAGACAGAGTAACACAGTAAGACGTTATCTCCTTTCATCATGTATTACGCTTTAAGAGATGGTGCCTACCACCATCTCTAGTAACCATGCAAGAACGACTGTCGAAGCGAGATGTCGCCTTACATCATGTATTGCGCTGTCTCACTTACTCATTGGATCTGGACAGCGTAATACATGATGTAAGGCGACATCTCTCTTACTCAATCGTTCTTGCATGGTTTTAAGAGATAGTAGTAAGCCCCCAGGGGGGTTACTATATACAGTCTCTTAAAACCATGCAAGATCCAGTGAGTAAGTGAGACAGCGCAATACATGATGTAAGGCGACATCTCCCTTACTCACTGGATCTTGCATGGTTTTAAGAGATGGTGGTAGGCACCCTGAAATGTGTTCCTGAGCCACACAATTTGTGTAACAAATGCCCATAAGGGAAAGAATTTGTACGAAAGATATACAAAAAATATTTTTGTATATCTTTCGTACAAATTCTACTACTTAAAATGAATATTTTTCTTAATACAAAAAATAAATAATTTCACTGTTAGTTTGGTGTAAGATTTTGTTTGGCGTCGAATTGGCCAAACAAAGAAAAAATTGCCACGTTGACAGAGACAAAAATATCGTTGGTCCTTTTCTTACTCATGGACTTGTCGCCTATTTCGCCATCTTACTTTTTCACCAAGTAAAAATTAATTGCTTAATCACAGGTACAACTACTTAATCTATGAACCTTACCTATCATAATGAACTGTCAATACCGTTTTGACAATGCTAATAACTGTCAGGATGACATAATGTTACAGTTGCGACAATAATGGCGAATGAAAACGAAGCAAAAGGTCGACTTTAAAAAAAATTAATATTAAAAAAACCCCGGGGTTTAAAATTGTTTTTGTGGTGGTAAACATGTTAATAGTTATGTTTTCTTACTAATTCGATTTATTTTATGTTATCTGTATTTCAATTTTTTATTCGTACAAACGATGTATGGAGGTTCGCCATGACTCTTTGTATGGAATTTCTTAGTTGCATTACCTTACTATCCGCCAGGGACGCTATAGTTTGTCATACAAAATCGCAAACGCAGTCGTCTGCGTTTATAAAATCTCTACTAGGGGTAGTGTAGTTGCAGAGGCTCTGTGACCATATGCAATAATTTTAGCATTCAACAAAAGCAACTAATGATTTCTTAAATGTACAAACTTACCTATGGAGATATTTACGTAAGAGCAAATAACAAAATTTCATTTACATTATTAATGTAGAGACACCTTAAATATTAATGGAACGCCCGAGTCCATTTCTAATTACAGTTTCAAGTTTGTAAAACAGAGTCTGGTGGATTAAGTTGAAGCAGTACCTACGGATGATTAAACCCAATAGGTTGTTGCAAACTTAAGAGATGAAGTAGATGGTATTTTAATCAGACACAAATTGTATATTTTATTTGAAGAACTTACAATCTGAAAATTGACATAGGTCTGAAATGAGAGCAGTGAAAATATTTTCGATCCGCATACAGTATATTTTTAAATGTCATTAATGGAAGTATTAATTTATAAGTTGAAATATTAACAGAGAGATGGGGAGAAAATAGATCTAGTATGTATGTAATAAAAACCCAAAGGTCATTCATTATTCATTCGTGCAAATACATTCAATACGAAATTCATACAAAAAATATGAAATAGTAAAATTGGCAACACCCTGTACGATTTTTGTCCTAAGTTTTGACCGGCAGAGAATGCAAGGTCATTAAGTCTACCTAGTATCTGTTGTATTTTTTTTAAAGTGCAATAGAGTTTAAATAAGTTTATCAAATTAGAAAGTTGGTAAATATTTTTAGTCAGCTAAGAAAAGCTTTCTGGGCACTTCTGTAATGATTTGCCGGGACTGGAATTGTTGTAAGTTTTTTTATATTGGTTTTTTTATAGTTTAAGTAGTTTAGGATTTTTAGATATATACTTATTTTTTTAAGTTGAATAAATAAACTTTAATCCAGAGATTAATTAGTACACGAAGTTCTGAATGGAACGGCATCGCAGCCCTGAAATGCTGGTAATGATATTATGAAATAGTTATATTTGCCATTTCAGGGTATTGGAAGAGATGGATTAATCAAAATAACATGCATTTAGTTTTTTACAAAGAACTGCAGTAATTTAACTACTGTATACACATAATGGTACTAGAAAATATATAAGAAATAAATTCGAAAGTTAGTTGGCTAAATGGGTAAGTATGTAAAATATGGGTTTCTTGGCTCCTTGTGCAATCTTGATATATAACCCTCTCCCACACATTAGAACATTTGTAACAGGGAAATGGTCACTTATTCTCCTCTATATGTTATTTTAAAGTTGAAAGCGACATATCAGGACAGGACGCCTTGAAAATTTAGAATTTGTAGTGCTATGAATTTTCTTGGCAGCGTTTGGTGTTTGTAGGAATTTGCTGCGATGAAATATTTTTTTAGGCAAATAGCACACACAAAATTAAAAATTACAAGTAAAATAGAGAAATAGAATATAATAAAAGTTTCGTGTGCGAGGCCGAGCACTTATTGTTTACTTATTGTGGTCCAGTGGTTAAGACGTTTGCCTGTAGTGTGTTCGATTCTTACGGGAAGAATACTTTGTTTAGTTGTTTCCAGTTTGGTTAGGACATTGCAGGTTTGAACCACTTGATTGTATGATAATAAAGATGATTCCGTGCTTCGGAGGGCACGTTAAGCCGTTGGTCCCGGCTGCCATATGATAGTTATGAAATGTGACTCATTCAAAATCGGTAAATCTGTTGGTGATTATCTTTCGATTACGAATAAATTTCATTCTACATAACCGATAAGTAGGTAGACTATTTTTTAATAAACTTACCGTTTTGAGTCAGTTACAGATTACAAAAAAGCACTTATCCTATTCTGTATTATTAGTCTTCCTTAAAAGTTGAATATTTCATTCATTGTGCAGGGGTAAGTATGCAACTGTCGTAACAAGTTGGTGTAACAAGCGGCGTATCATTAGGCAGGTCTTAATGAGCGCGTCTGACCCGGGTCGATAGCGCTGCAACTGTCATATACACTGGGACTGGGTGTATAGTTAGTATACTTTTATTCTTTGCCGGCAAAGCAAAGATAAAGATAAAAAATATTCGTGTCGTCTTCGGTTTAAGTATAAACCAACCAAAATTCTCTTCTATTGCGTTTAATAAGATAAAACCAAAGAAATAACAGGTGTTTACTTCTTTGTTTGTTTTCTAACTTGTGGTGCATTTCAAGAGCAACAGTATTCGTAAAGAGGGTCGATGTCAGGCAGGCTGTCGGTTATATAAATAAGGATAAACATCATAAATGCCGTTAGTATCTTTAACCCCTCCCGGGAAGGCTTTTGTTGGTACAATTCGCTACCAGTCGGACTGGTAGGCAAATTAATTTGAGACACTTTTACGATACCCAAGAGACGTGGTAGTCTTTTCTGATGACTGAGACAAATGTATTAGTTACAAATACACACTAAAAGAATGAAGAAAATTACTAAATTCATATAGGTACATATAATGTTATACTGTTTCTACAAACTGTTGGATCTATGATGTTGCATCTGGCACATATGCATACGTAAATCAGATTACGCGTAAATCCTCCTATGCGCATGCCGCCAGTAATCCTTGTTTCCACGGAGTCTGCCAAATTTACTAGCAAACTATTTTGATCGATACCTTATTGCGTACAGTCAGCAAATAGTCAAACAAATAAAGAATTTATTCTTGCATTGGTGTTGGTCAAAGAGTTGAATTAAGTTTTTCAATTTAGTAATGATCCTGCTTATTTTAGCGATAGTGTTAGCGCCCGGTAACATCACGTGACAGGTATCTCCCCACTACAGGTAAACCCCTCTTGGCAGTAGTAGTGTCGGGGTGAGTATCAGTGTAACGCTCTCTTCTCCTTGGGTTCGCCGAGCGGTGCAGACGTGTATTGTGCTCTAGTGATTTAACATGGCCTTTATTAGTATTTGATATGATATTGCTGTTGATAATTTTAATATGTGTTCAAATGTAACTGTAGATTAACATAAGTAGGCACGGACGAGGGATTGGTACGCTTCAGGCTGGATCCCAGTGATAGGAGCGGGGTTGGTGCTCCTATCTTTACCGTGATTAATGCCAAAGCTTAGACACGAATGGGTAATTCGGTCCTAGCTAATAATATGAATTGTGAAACCAAATAATATGAATACTAAATGGTCCATTTGAACCATTAAAATGTTTTAGTTTGAAATACTTGTTTTATTGCTAGCTGTACCACATGAAACGAATTTCATATGCATGCTTTTGCCTGCCAGTCGGTGGTTTAATTCAATTTAGAATGTATTGTGATAATACTATTAGAAAATTACTTTGGTGTCTTTTGACTTTTATTAACTAACCTAAAGATGGTGCAGCGACCCGTGACCTCTTGCCAATTTCCTTTACCTATATTTATCATAAAAATAAAGTTTTTTGGTTATCTAATAAATTAATTAATCTTTGGAATTCTCCCATAAACTACACAATATACCAGATACGTATCTGTACAACAAAGTACTAAACTAAAGCGTACCGACATAAAGGAAGTGGGCGTGGGGCGTACTGTCAAAACTCCAACTACCCTACTAAAACATAGTCGAACACAGATGTAAAAGTTTCAGGTAAAGTTATTAAACTCCAAATTTTACAATTAACCGACCGTGCGGTACTTCCATATTTTAGCATAGGTAAGCGCTCGTTTCTAATATGCCGCGAAATATATGGAGACCCCACTTCTACAGAGAATTGGGCCACGGTCTTAAAGTCTGCGGAAAGCGATAAAATGTTGTAATACCTACGGGAAAGTTCTACAAACCCGGCTATACTCGTTACCCGTTTTGTTGCAGAATTGTTCTAATCTGCTTGTATTCTGAAATCCCAAATATTATTTTGCGCACTGCTTTCAATATTGTTTAGGCAGTAACATCTTAACCACAAATTTATTAGATTGACCAGACTTACTTGTACCTGTGTATCAGTGAAACAATTTCTTGATTATGTAAAAAGTAAAAAAAAAATTTTGTGTAATGTTCAATTTAATCTTGTGAAGTTTAAACTTTTTTAAATATGCAGTGGCTTTCTTTCTTTATACGGCATTTTTCTTGTAGCATCTAGACTTTTTTGTTATTGCCATCCTATAGGTATATCAAACAGCTATAGGCTAAAGTGATCTCGTGCACATCTTACATGTCTTAACTTGATTGCAATTCTGCTCAAAAATAACTCGGCCTTCAGCAGTGAAAAACAAATGAAAGAAGACAAAAAGACGTTGTTGTGAATGAAAGTAAAGTGGACTGTATTTTATTATTATTTGATGGGAAATGAATGTTATTAATGAATTTTTAGTATATTAGTAAAATCAGCAAACTCAAATCAGGTGTCCTATAATTTCTTTTATTTTTACCACTGACAAAGTCAAATATAAACAAATTCAATATAAAAAATAAAACATATCAAAAAGGTTTCTATTAGTTATCAACAGACGTTCTCTTAGCAAAAAAAAAAGAAGACGCATTCAAATAGTCGCTAAACATAGACCCGAGCTCTAGTAAGAAACTTGCAATGGGACCCAAGAGGGCGATCAACTATACTTACACTTACGTTAATAACAGTACTCACACCGGTGTCAAGGTTCACTGGAGACGAATATTACTAAAATTATCTAGTTCTGTACCTTTAATTTCTGCCTGTCTAAGTGGAATAGTTGGTCTTTGCAAGTTGTCCTTGAATTGAAAATCGTTATTAAATAGTCTTACAAACCTGTAAAAACTATTTCCACCTAACGTGTTTAAAAAGGTGTTTTTTCTCTCTTGGATGTTCCTCTAAGTATCTGTTTTTGCTTACCTATGCATATTATTTTTTTTTGTATTATTTGGTTATTATTTATTAACGAAAAACTAATTTATGGGCTTATCACTCTCACTCTCTGCATATATATACGCAATAAAGTTTTTTCCCCTCTTTACACTTTATTAGATTCATATCCATTTTACATGAAAAAAGAAGAATGTAATCACTAGAAAATAGAAAACTATTCATATTTGCTTATCATTGACAGGAAACCTGTTAAACATCCTTTCAGTCGCTCTAGACACCATACTAGTAATGGGTGATGCAAGGAATTTTTAAATATCACATTTATAAAGTTATATAAGTATAACAAGTTTCTGTCCTAACTTGGATCTCAATCATTTCGAATTCTCGAAACATTTACTTATTAAAATATTCAAGTATTCGAAACGCTATTGAAGCGTAAATCTCGGGGTCGATCGTAAAAACTGTTCCCTAGAGCTCTGAAAGTGACTCTGTTTCATTGGCTCGTACCATTGTCCTCACACGCACTCCGAGAAAAAGACCAATTTCTGAGATTTCCGAAGGGCTTAGCTTCATTTCCTTTTATATCTCCCAAGATACTAAATTCGTTCAGCCAATAATAAAAAATCGGCGGGGACAGTCGGAATGGACTCGGCGTAAAATTTACTCACAATCCCCGCGGCGGATTGGACATTATAACGCACTTACTTTTCTGAGTAAATAATCTCTCTTGATCGGATATTAAATAATGCTCAAAATCATAATTCTTAATAAATTCTTCTAGTGAGCAAGTCTTTTGATGTGTCAAAATGTATTTTAGAAACTGTTAAATATATTTCCAGGAAATCTGGCCCAAAATATTACAGCAATATAACAGGTCTTTCGCAGAAAGCTTTGTTTCTATTTCGCTCAACAGAATTTATATAATATTCTACAAAAATAAAACGGGACATAGCACCTTCGTATACGTTACGTTTATATATAGAGGTTTCCACATTTTACAAAATAAAAGAGATTTACTTTTAAATATTAAATACCTAGAGTAGAATTTAGTGCTATGAAAACTATTTTTATTTCATGCACGTATAATACTTACATGTTTTTTTGTAAAGACACAACAAAACTATACTTAGAACTGAAATCTAAATTTAAAAAAAAATTATTAAGCTGGCCCCAAGATAAAATGGAAATAAGTATAAACACTACTAAACTATACAAGATAAATTAATAAAATTAAAATGTAACATTAAAATAAAATTTTCAAATGTTCAATTATGTCATATATGTATAATTCTTAAAATTATATAATTATGATACCATGCCTCAATTTCACCCAACATTTACATTGTAAGTTTATCAATAAGTCTTCTGACTCTCAGACTTGCTGTGTTATTTTGTTAAACAAAGGTTATCTAAAAACAAAACATCCAAATACATCTTGAAAATATGTTTTATAGCAGGAAGTGTCTAACCCACATCAAACAGTTCCATACGACACAACTTCGAATGTTTGGACAATAATGCGCCGGCGAGAGGCATGTCACTTACGAATAAAGCCTTATTGAAGGCATGAAAGAATCTAGGTTGCCTGGGGAATTCAATAGTACATCAGTGGAAATGCAACTAGGATGTTAGAGTTAGAAGTTTATTACTAAACTCGGAATCAAACTTCTGCTAGTCCGTCCACTGCGTATATTAGTTTCAACCGCTATAAAAAGTAAGCAGTGAGGATATCCTGTGATTATTATATTGTGTGTTACTGTGTCTAAAATTAAAGCCAACCAATTGTACTTCTTTAAAGTAGAATAAAGTCAAAGGGAATTGACGTCTTAATAAATAACAACTGTGGATAAGATAGACGCAAAGATGAGGTCAACTTTGGGCTGGGTTCCAGTGATGAGAGTGGGGTTGGTGCTACTACCTTTTAGTTATTAGTGATAAAATCATAGACACGGACAGATATATCAATCTGGGAAGATAATTATGCGTAATTTTTATAATGGCGATAATTAAAACACTGAGTTTCTTAAGTTTGATAAAAAACTTTGTTTTGCTGCGATTTTTTTTATCTCCCATGAAAAGACCTTTCAGCGGATCACTCAGTTTGTATGAAAGCTCTTAAGAACGTTGCTTATTATCGAAGTACCCAATTTATAGCAACTTGTTAATCAGTATTGTATTATTAAGACTATGTATTAAATTCTAAACAGTAACTTCATCCGAAAAGTTTACGGATATTGATTGCACTTTCAAATCGGTTTAGATTTTCGTACTCAATAATTCAAAGGTTAAACTGTGATGCGATCCCTGCTTGTTGGGTTTATACTTAGCTAATTTCGGTAGATAAATAATAAAACACAAAGAACTTAGTATCAGCATATTTATGGGCTTCCGTTACATGAAAAATAATAAGTAATAATATAATAATAATAATAATAAAAATCTTTATTGAGTTATTTCAATACATTGAAGTACATTAAAACCAGCTGTAAACCAAACGTCTATGGGGCTGTCACTCGGCAACCCACCATCGAACTAGGAACAAACCTGTATCTCAACGGTGTGAAGCTCTGCAACAGCCATAGGGATGGTAGGTACTTAAAATCTAATAGTACAATGTACAGAAACAGTCAATAAAGTGAGAGTATTAACAATTTGAAAACAGTAATTCCCAAACTAGATAAGTCTGTCTTTTGGGAATTATAGGGTAAAAAAGGAATGAGACTATAATATAAAATAATAATATGCATCTGCTGTTGCTGCGGGCTCTCAGCGCCGTAAAATAAGTGATGAGTGTGTACGTACGTGTATGATGTGTATGGTAGTGTGTGTGGGTGTATAATGTTTTGTAGGTGAGAATGAAATTCATGTGATTTCGTTACTATTTAAATTATTACAAAGTTTATCGAATGAAGCTATGAATACAATAAATTTTCAGTTTCTTGATAGTTCAGTGACAGAAGCCACTTCTGTGTTTTATTTTTTGTTTCGCGCTTAGTTAATGAATAGATGTGTAATAGTTTGTTTACCATATTGTATAAAATACAGCTGAACACACCGAAGTTCCGGGCAGCTAGGACCGTTCTGTGTGGAGGAATAGAGCAAACAAGATCAGATCTTCGTCTCCGGATATATATAGTTGGATCATAAGGAACCTGACTGTGCTTACGGAGTAAGGTACTCATAATAAAGAGTTGTCTCACGGTTAAGACCGATACATCAGCATAAAGTTTGTCAGTGGGATACAGAAAGGGTTTCTTAGTCATGACTTTGAGAACAGCTCTCTGTGCTCTCTCCAGTGGAAGTGTTTTTGTTTTTGCTGCACCACCCCAAGCCGTAATGCAGTATGTCAGTAAGGATTGGCATAGTGCATAATATACCACTTTTAAAGTATCCGGGTCAGCACACATGTTCAAGTTTTTAAACACATAGATCAATTTTCTGATTTTTGGAATTAAATTATTTATATGCTCATCCCATGCCAAAAACTGATCAATGTGTACCCCAAGATACCTAACAACCTTAGCTCTCTCCAAAGATAAACAATTGCAACCGCCAACTGGTTCACGGCAAGTATGAGCTCTTATGTTAGCTTCTTCATCTGAGGGTATTGTTGATGAGTTCATTGCAAATGTTATGTACATAGTTTTTTTTATGTTTAGAGTGAGTAGATTTGAATGCAGCCATGACATGACAGAGGTAAGTGCTATTTCAGCATATCTAAAAGAAGATGGCCAATTCGGATCTTTGACGATTAGTGCAGTATCGTCAGCATACACAAATAATTCACAAAATGGGATAGCAAGATTACAAAGGTCATTTATGTAAATGATAAAGAGTGTCGGGCCAAGTATGGAGCCTTGCGGAACTCCATAAATCAGCTCCTCCTCACTACTAACAAAATCACCTATTACTACGCTTTGTGTGCGGTTTATTAGATAGTCTTTAAAAATTGACAGCGATAGACCACGAATACCATATTTCTCTAGCTTTGATAATAGCAAGGGAACAGAAACCGTATCAAATGCTTTTGAGAGATCTAAAAACATGCCGATACAACGCTGTTTCTCATCCAATCCTTTAACAATCGTGTCCAGCAATAAATTGACAGCATCATCCGTACCAATTCCTCTCCTAAAACCGAATTGATTATTCGCGATGAGGTTCTTCGATTCTAAATAACTCACAAGTCTTTTGTTCAAAACTTTCTCCAACACTTTAGACATAGCAGTAAGCACCGAGATAGGTCTATAGTTCGTGATTTCTCCCTTATCACCAGACTTATGAATTGGATGGACCAGTGCCTTCTTGAAGGCTTTGGGAAATTGACCAGTAGCTATTGATAATCTACATATATGGGTAAGCAAAGGGATGAATATCTGCCGGGATGTTTGAATTATACGTGCAGAGATACCGTCCCAACCAATTGCACAATCACTTCGAAGGCTACTTATTATGTGGTCTATTTCGCTCTCGTCAACATCACTCATAACAAAGGAGTCACATGAAGACATTACTGACAGCGGTTGAGGCTGTTGACGGTTTTGAATTTTTTCAGCCAATTTATTACCAATATTAACAAAAAATTTATTAACAAGGTTAACAGAAGTATTTTGGTTGTCATGGAGCTTAAGGAGTTCCTTAGCTTTTGAGTTAGTCGGTTTGAAACTTGTGATACTTTTAACAGCATTCCACGTCGATTTAGTGTTGTTTTTTGCTTTTTGTAATATTTGTTTGTTGTAGTAATTTTTTGTGTTTTTTAAGAGCTTATTAAGAAAATTTCTGTATCTTGTGTACGTTAACTTTAAAATTGGATTATCTGGATCCCGTTGTAAGGTTCTGTGTAGTTTATCACGATGTCTGATACATCTTACTAGTCCAGGTGTTATCCAAGATTTTATATTTACTTTTCTACGTGAAACTTGAAATGTATACGTTTTGGTTTTTATTATATTAGAGACTGTGAATATTAAACTATCTACGGCTACGTTAACATCTTGGGAAGAAAAGATATGTCCAAAATCAGTCTCCAGTATCGTATTATGTATGGCATCGTAATCAATTTTAGTTCTTGTCTTAGATATATTTATAGGCTTGTGTTTAAGATTCATTATCAACATTGTCGGCTTGTGATCCGTTAGAAATGTGTCCAAGACCAGAGTCGTTGTCGGTAGTTTTGATTTAAGCATTATATGATCATAGCATTTAGTACCTCTTGTGATAAATAAGTGCGTAGGAAGGAGTCCATGTAATGAGTTCAAAATAAGATATTCATCTGCATTATCATCTTCAGTCCCCTTTTTTATATCTATGTTAATATCACCTATAAGGCTAATTATTGGAAAACTAGACAAAGTTGTAAGAAGATCACCAAGAGTATTAAAAAATGGACTGGTATCGGAGAAAGACGGTGAACGGTATACAGCAACTATAGCACACTCACTATCGAGTTCGAAAACCAAGCAGTCAGCCTCTTTTATGGAATCAGGCTCATACACCTTACAGTTAAGAGAACTTTTGACATATATGACTATGCCACTATTTTGGTTGGCATTTTTTAATGTATGAAAAATATTATAGCCATCAAGTTTTGGTAGGTAAGGTGCTTTATTAATCCAGCACTCTGTTAAAATGATAATGTCAATTGAAACATCTATAATTTTTAATAATGCTTCAAACTGATTAAAATTGTGATTAATGCTACGTATGTTTAAATGTATTACAGATAACTGTTTGTTTTCTTGTTGTATGTAATTAACACAATGTTCCGGTCGACACTCGTGCGCCTGCGATGGAGTTAGGTGCTCCAGTTCCAATGATAAATTTTGAAAACTATCCAAAATCATAGTATAAATAAATAAACAATATGAATAGATAGGTTCTTGAGAAACCAAAGCAAACCACTCCACCGCAAGCACACGTAAGCCCCGAAAATAACCGTCTCAATACGATCTCATCTGAACAAAGTGTTAAAAACATAGTTGTATTTAAGTTTATACGTATATATGTGGTATGTGTAAGATGTAATTCAAATGTATTTGAGTAATGTGTGTAATATGCTAAAAAGTTTAGTTTTACTGTATTTGTATATTTATACTGAAAGTTATTATTGTGACAGCAGACGCAGTATGCAGATAAAGCTAAGAGTAAACTACTTTGTGTAATTACAGAAAAACATAAAGTGAAAAATATCATATTTTTAAATAAACAGCTACAATGGTAAACATGAAAATAAACAGGACTACATTTTTCTGTTAAGCGGCAGACTAGTCATTCTGCCTGAAGTCCGCGAAGGCCAGCCTCCGACTCCACACATATAGCTTTTGATTGTTCGTTTTTACGTATATAGATTTTACTGTTCGATATCCAGCAAAATTTATAATTGTTAGCTTTTGCGTACTCGCGACACTGATAAAACAGTTTTCTTCCACTTCCAGGGATATATTCAGACACATAGACAGGGGTACTTTCACCTACAGATCCTAATAGTGTTGAGTTAAGCTTTTCACCTTTCACACGAGAGTCATTGAATTTTTTAACTCTTGTTAGAAAATTGTTTTTTTGTCTGACTGTGGTAAACTCAGCCACAATTGTCCTCGGCATACCGGGCCTACCGGGAAGACGATATGCATCACGGATGTCCGAAAGCTGAGTATTAGCACCAGCCACCGCTCCTATCTTTGTCACATAGGAACAGATATCCGCTATCGTTTCATTTTCAGCACAAGGGATGTTACGAAGCTCAACTGCGGACTGGCGAGATTGTAGCTGCATATCTCGTATCTGAGTCTGCAATTGATGGATGGTGGCGATCATGTTTTGCTTGTCCTTCTCCATGACATCCATTCTATGGGTTAACTTCTCTTGATTTTCACGGATTGACTCCATTCCCTTAATTATGTCGGAGTTAGTCTGCTGGATTTGCTTGTTTTGTTGTTTGATTTCAGCAATATCATCGGATAGTTTGTTAAACAATGTAAGCTGACTCATTTGCATTTTTTCCATAAGAGCCCTCATATCTCTCATCTCCCTTCCAATTTTGTCGGAGTCATCGCGCGGCGATGAAGATTCCTCTCTTAAACGTTTGTTTCTAGAAGAAACGTATTCCGAAAAGTCGTTAGTGGAAAGGTGACATAAGTCTGGATCGGATTTTGACGTTGATGGGGTCACTGGAGGTGTCCTTTTGAGCGGCATGTTAGTTTTTAGATTAAAAACAAATCCTTGTGGCAAAATAAAATGAGTCTTAAAACTTACAACTCCGGGTTCAAATTAGTATGAGGAACCTTGTAGATAAATAACACCGTAGCAAGGGCAAAGCGTCGTAGCGTTTCGTAGCTCGGCAAGACAGCGGCGGACGAGCGCGGGCAGCGCCTCAGGTACGGGGGAGGCGTAGATATCGTAGCGTGTAGCGGGAGCAGCGTCGTAGGCGCAGTGACGTAGCTGGTTAGGATTTCGTAGCAGATGGTTGAGTGCGTAGTGCAAATTCGCCTATAATTGCACCTTTATTCTTGGCGTAGTGGCTCCGTTTCGCTTGTTCACCTCAGCGCACCGGGTTCAAATCCAGCCACCAATAAGTAAAGTATCTATCTCAATCTTGATTTTTAACTACGTATTAACAAATTGCAACTATCTCACTCGCGACATGCCCAGTAAGGAGGAATTAGTCCATTTATTCACAACAAGAGGAAACGAGAATCGAGTATTTTAGAAATAAGCCAATAGGAATTTAACAATCCGAATTAAATTTGTACACAAGTGACACACGACTGTACGCGATGAGTGCCCGGAAGCAAGAGGAAGAAGTTATCTTTTGATCCAACGATGATACTAACAACTATTGAACTCAATAATACTTGGTGTTGTTAGTAAACCTTAATTCCTCGACCACCGAGAATCCAGACATAATTGAAAAACTATTATTATGCGGCACCCGGCTACCGCCCAGTCGTCAAGGGGTCAAAGGCGCGTGTCTAATCAATATACTTAAAATTTCTTACCTAAACACATGAATAGTTGCAGTGTTGCCATATATACAGATTTTTCATCACCAATACAGATTACAGATTTAGCATAACTTTTATACAGATTTTCGTAATTTTCGCAATTTTCGTATTTTTTTAGTGTATAATAATTTAGTGTTTATTTATTGCCTTCAACATTTTTTCCCTGTGTTCTGTGTAAATCGTTGTCCCTGGCAACATTCATAGCGTACTGAAGGGATTCCCCGAAACTTTTATCAACTCTAAGTTGATAAAAAAATGATTGTTAAAATGAATAAAAAAAATATGTACAAAAAATTATAAATATTGTTTTCTTAAACAGATTTTGTACAGATTTTATTACAGTTTTACAGATTTTATACAGATTTTAGCGTTTTGTGTTCATACAGATTTTGTACAGATTTTTCGACCGTTCTATCCAGATTACTTGATCTAGCGTGTGGCAACACTGAATAGTTGTAATCATCAATTCTAATAACCAGCACCTAGTTTTCATTTACGCCTAAACCCCAGGAGCATGTCCCACTCCAAAATCGTCAGGACAAAGTTTACTCAGGACACAGGCGTTGCTTTTAGCGGGAAAAGTTTAAACTGCAAGCGTTTACTCAAAATGCAAATTACAGGCTTCGCACAGACGCCCCGCGATGTGATACAGGTCCCAATATTAAACCACACGATCGCGTCATAAATTTAAACCTGCTTGGTGTATTGCGTAATTTTCGGGGTACGTGGCGTTTACACCTTTATAAGTGTTTTGCTGTTGGCTTATGTAGCTTAACATTAGTTTTTTTGTATTTCATTCATTCATGTTTGAACTTGTAGTGCTCACTTTTTTTTCGTGTCGATCATGTCACATTTTTTTAGTTAGATCCAGATGACACTTTAAACCATTTAGACGGTATGTGTTTAGGCACGTAGAGAACAACAATAGATTCACCAGATTTCAAACAACAGTACTCTTAGTAGTAAGTACTCTTTTTTTAAAACGATAAGGTTGGCAGTTATGCATATGTCCCACGTGTACGTTACCGTACCCTATTTACGCTCGTGATACAGTAGGAATACTTACAGATAAATCTATGTGAATTATAATTGTAATAAGATTGTTTTTAGTTTATTAAGTACACAGAACAACCAAATGGCTAGTCCAACAGACGTTTCAAAGAAAAAAAAATTCAGTACCTACTTTTAAGTTATCGAAGACTGTGCGACGAGCTTATGGCATTGTTCATTGTTCAAGTTTAATTCACTTTGGCACTTCACTCTTTGTACGACATTTACGTCTGTTGTTTATTTCATTTTTATCTCTTTCAAGAACTGATGTTTTTTGAGTAGCTAAATGAATTCCTTGGAAGATTTTCAAGGGTAGTTATTTTTATTTAGGTATTAGTTATTGCCCGTGGCTTCGCCCAAATGAGACCCTGTTATATTGCGCTTAAAAATTGCCTATTAATTTCCCCTTTCTTACCAAATTTCATCAAAATAGGTTCTTCATTTGTCCGTGTATACCACAAAGGATACTTATGGTACATGAGGGACTTATTAAAACATTGCCAGTATTAAATTTACTCATTGTAAGTTCCGGACGCAGGAAGTGCCCTGCAAAAAAGATTCAGTAAAGAGCAAGGGCGAAAAAGAAAACGACAAAGCGCTTTGAGAAAAGGTAGGTTGTCTCCCTTTTCTCAAAGCGCTTTGTAATTTTCTTTTGCCTTATAAGGATTATTTTATTTAAGTTATAACTTGGGTATGGTAATCTATCCAGACACATAATTCTTGGTATATGATTGTTTTTAGTGAACTTTATAAACATAGGCACATGCTAAGTTACAATAGGCTACTTACTTGACTCAAGAAGATATCAAGTTTTATGCAACAAATGTTCATTACGAAATTCGGAACAGTAAAAACGCGGGGCGTATCCGTATTGATATTTTTCAGATTGGCCTGGGTCTTGCTATAAATGTATTTGTTATTTATAATTATTTTCTATTAAGATAAATATTATATCTAGGAACTAAATAAAAAACTAAATACAAACTTAAATACGTTAAAAATAAGTTAGTAACTCATAACACAAGTCTCGAACTCACTTTGGGGCTAACTCAATCTGTGTGATTTGTTCCTATGCCTATATTGAGAAAATAATGTATTAATCTGCCGTTTAAGAGTAAATGGTTGTTTTATGATGGTGAACTCGGGTTTTCATATTTTATTTTACCTAATTTTATCAGTATTTTTCTTTCCCTTATTTAATCGCTCATATGCAACTGAAAAAGAAAATGACACTACATGTGAAATATTACCAAGGTTTACCAATGGCATTAAGTCCACCTTTTATACGATACAAATTGTATTTTGTGCAATTTAATTCTAATAAATAAACAAATGGGGAATTATTTGTTTAAAACTTATCAGATCGAGAAGAGATATATTTTTTATATAATTTTAAACCAAACCCATTTTCATGTTTTCACATAAAATACTTTTGGTGGGATACTTATTATTTCATACTAACACGATATTCGAATTGCATTTTTTTAAATTTCATGCCTTATCTAACGTGCGAAATTTAATTAAAGCTCATGATTTATGCTTAATTGATTAATATTTTGTGTCCTCAGTACAAAGAATATTGAAGTACAGTACAGTAACACTATGAAGAATCCAATTAGTAATCGATCAAAAATACAATAAAGGCACAATATATAAATAATTATGCCCCTGATTGTACCTAAAGTACTCATTATATTACATGATAGACATATAAGTATGGCAATAATAATTTAGTAAATACAAATAATATTGCTTTACACAAAATGTTAAATTAGGTCATTCATAATTTGGTACAGGCACTTCGCCCGGATAATATAATTCCTGTTTAGGACAGGTTTCCTGGATACATTCAGGACATAGCTAATGCATTGTGTTAGCTCAGCTTAGTGCAATTCCACTGTTTTAGGCTAAAATTTATTTCTTAAAATAGTATTTCTGTTTTGTTTTCTGAAATCTATGATTATACTTATACTTCCAGACTGATTTTTCCAGAATGCTTTATTAATTTCCTCTTATATATGCGTTCACTGACGACTGCAATATTTAATTTTAATGATAAAGGTGCACATACATTGTAGACAAGTTAGAATAACGTCAATATAATTATTCATTCACTCGTATTTCGTATGTACTAGCCTATAACTTCCTTAAGAGTTTTTCGAATTCAATCAAGAAGTTCAAAAGTTTTAAGCGTTCAAACAAACAAACTTAGCTTTATAATATCAGTATAGATAACTTTAGGTGGTCTGTGTTAAGATCGTCATGTTTCGCGTCTAGTTCCCTTAGTCTCATTTCGTAGCTAAATTTCGTAGCTGGCTTTAAAATGGGTCTAAGGATTTTGTCCAGTTAACCTCCCCTTTTCGAAGTCGTGAACCTTCATATGCACTAGACTCCTCATTGTCCTCAACATAAGATTTATACCACACCACTTTACGTGTCTTTTTTAGAACATCCTATAACATAGAACCTATCAGTACTTAATATGTAAAAATCCAATACTGTTAGCTCAATCCATCTATCTCATTAATTTTGAAGACTGATTTTATAAGCGATAAAATGTAATCACATAGCCGTCCCTACAGACCTATAAAACAAAAAGGATGCCTAGTATACTAGCATATTATGGTATAATTTTATAAAATGCCTGAATAATTTAACTTGTCATCAATATATTCAGTATAGTATTTTTGATCATTTTTATAATTAAGGCAAGAGGAAAAGTCTATAGATGCTATTTTGTGTGACCGGACGATCTGAAATAATAATATGAAACTCAATCAATCATTTACTTATGTAAATGTCCGTAAGTGTAACACCTAATTAAAAATACCAAACAATTATAGTGAACGCTCTTTTCATCTGAGAAGAAAATATTAGCTTTAGAATCTTTTAAAATGAAGAAGCAGAGAGTTTGCTACTTTTAATGACGTTTTTTTGTGAGAGCATTTATATTACTCCAGCCGTGTCAGAATATTTACGAACTGCAATCAAACTAAGGCTCTGTCAAGGTATAAATGATAAAAATAGTGAAGGTATTTTTTCTGTTTGTTGTTCTATTATGTTCATGAAAATAAGGATACTTTTATCTTGCCCTTAGTTTTCATCTATCTGCACGCTCGGGAACCTTTACGAAGCCACTGACAATGCCTTTTCAGAGGCGGAGAGTTGGTCCTCACATATATAAATAGCCGGTGTCACTCGCTTAGAAGAAGCATTACTAAAGACGATTTTTTTAAGTTATTATGTTAAATCAAAATGATATAATTACATTACATGGTGTATAAATGAATCAAAGTAGAGTTGTCGTAAAAAGTACACACATTTTGCTTATCAATGTTAACGTTATCAACTTGTATTTGGTAGTAAACAATACTATTTATGATTATTAATGCGAAATATTGTTGACAATATAATGCTATCTGCTGCGATGGTTTGCAATAAAATTGTAATGGCACAACGCGGGTGGTGTGGCAGACCAAGGAAATTAGACGACATATCATTATGAAAATACTTGCGACGCAGAAAAAATGTTAGTCACACTCCTGGTTCACATCGAGCCTTTAATTTTTCATAAATGCAAATACTTATTTACGTAAACTTTTTTTTTAACATTTAGTAGGCAAATAAGCATACGGCCGCCTTCAAAGCATACCTAATGGAGTGTTTACCGCCGCTTATGGACGCCTGCAACAACAAGAGCGACACGAGCGCGTTGACGACATGTATAAAATCTTTTTACACTGACTTACATTGTTATAAAACGTTGACATCATTATATCCTTCGAAGTTCAATAATTGTTTCCCATGTCAAAAATGCCCAACGCGAATTTTGTGTTTTATTTTTACAAACGATCGATACATATCTCCTAATTTGTGATCTTCGGTGGCGGTAGCTATTTTCATTAGAGCATTAAGTCAAGCCGGCGAGGTAGGGTAGGGAAGCATTAATCTGTTTACGAGATATCAAGTTATGTAACCAGCTAGGTATTATTACTGTGTCGCAGTTATTATCACTTCGTGAATTTAGGCTCACCGCGTATTTTAGACTCGTTGTCCTTATGCCATCGAGAACATTTCATTTTAATATTTATATATTTTTTTAATATCGGTGTTCTTATTTTGGGTTTAAAATTACAGTAAGCGAGTCGAACCTATTGGTACTTTTGTAATTACCCTATCCCTTACCCATACTAAGATTTCTCAAAGACTACATGAGCTTCAGAACATCACCTGGTGCGAAGTGCTTATAGTCCTCCAGGTCAAGGTACGCTGCTCCAAATATCTCCAATTAGTTACTAGCCAGCGAGTCACAGCAACACAAAACTGGAATCCCCTGATTTTGCACATGCCATACATACTTTTCGAAACAAGTTTAAGTTAAACTTTTCATTTGCTAGTTGTTTCTCAAGTATAGCGGCATATTTAAGAAATATTGGAATATCATAATGTACCTCCAGTCATCGATCAGTTTAATACAAGGATCGGCCTTTTTCCTTTACGTCTGTATATAAGAGTACTGAATACCGCGGATACGAGGAATCGACAAGGCAAACTTGCACAGTACAAATAAATAAATATCCTCTTTAGCGACGAATATCCGAATAATGCGGTTCTGAAAATGGCACATTGAGAGTATATACCCAAAGGTACGGTAGGAAACATATATAGAGACGTTTATTTATAATTAGCTGTGAACGCGACTTCGTCCAAGTATTATTAAAACTTTAATTATTTCAGATTTTTTCATAAATTCTTGCAATAAAATGGAATAAATGAAATTTGCATATAATAATATTCTTTCCACCTCTTAAAATCCAACCATTTTATATTTCAATCTCAGCAATTTAATCCGCACACAATTTTATCAACTTGTTGACTTTCTTATCGCTCATTTATTATTATATTTCATTAAAATAATTGGCACAGACTGCAAATTTATCAAAATATTTGATAATGAAGCATAATTTAAACGACCTATTTATTTATTATTTCATTATTTTTAGTTGAGTAATTGGTTCTGTTTGTTTTGGCAAAAAAAAATGTGGTGTAGTTACAATTGTAAGTACTATTCATTTATTTTTGTGTTTTAACGAACTCTACCATTTTTTTTAAACTTCATATTCATCTGGAATGAACCATAATATTTTGAAGAAGTGCACAATGCCATCTAATGGCGAAAGGTAACCAACCCGAGTATAATCTGTTCTCTCATAGGTACAATACAAAGCGCCTTGCCACTACTATTTTTTTCACATTTGTCGTTGTTTTTCAGGAACTGCTTCAAAATTCGGGATAATTTATAGCCTAAGTATATGAACTTTTGGGTACTCTTCATACCAAATGTCGTCAAAATCCGTACAGTAGATTTTGCGTGATTGACGTTTAAATATACAGACAGACATACAATAATTCTAAAAATGTTATATTTATTTGGCTTTTGTTATCGATATAGATGCAAAAAAATACTTTTTTGAATTTATCTTTCATTTAAGTACAGAACTTAGTTACCTACTATTTTATTATTAGTAGGTATATAGATAGAAAAGATAACTACCTAGCTTTCATCCATGTATGTAATTCGAAAGATAAAGTCAGCTAAAGAAAAGTTATTTAGGCGCGTTGACATGTTATCGACAATTTTGAGATGAAAAAAAAAAAACCACTGACGCGACACTGTTACCGTAACCTTTCCATTACTATATATACCATTCTATAATCTGTGCCGTAACCGACACTTCAAAAATACACACGTCATTCCGAAGTGCCACTGTTTATAAGTTAATTCAAAGATTTATCAATTACTAGCTTTTGCCCGCGGCTTCGCCCGCGTGGACTTCCCGGGATGAAAGGTACCATATGTCCTTCTCCTGGCTCTAAACTACCTCCCTGACAATTTTCAGCTAAATCGGTTCAGCCGTTCTTGAGTTATAAGTGGAGTAACTAACACGACTTTCTTTTATATATATATAGATTAGACCTTATGAATTAGGCACAAGTCGTTTTTACTAACTAGCCTATTTTGTATTGTATTGTAACAAGTACCTATACTCGTAAGTAAGCTCCAAGGAAGGACTCATCAATATACAAAAGAAACAAAATATATGGTTAATTATTAATCACTTTAGTATATCTGTATAAGACCCCTGAGAACCAACAAATATTTACTTAAACTAATATTAAGACGAAGCTATTTTCATATTTTTAATAGCTATCCCGTCTACATTCATTTGATATTCGCCGGAGAACCGGAATAGAATATCTTTCGAAAACAATAAAACCATCTGAACACTATCCCAAAAAGGTTTATCTCCAACTAATGCGGGAGAGAACATTTACAGGCGTTTCACAATAGCCTGAAAGGGAGGTTGTGAGTGCGCATGTACGCCACCGCGCCATAGAGGCAGCCTTAAAGTGCCACTCCAGTCTGGACAAAACCGCGCTGGTATACTCGCGTCGCCTCCACGGCTCGAACTCTGGTACGTAATGTAAACATAAATCGCACTCAAATTTAATTCCCCAAACAAGTGCTACGGATGTGACTACGCAGTGATTGGAAAGTTTTAAAAAGTTATACAAAGACTTAGTGAGCGAAATAACGTGATTTTTGTGCGGATAAACAGTTCTTCGACATTATCAAACTAGAAGTTGGTTTTGTTTCGTCAACGTTCGAGCCAAGGTAAAAGCAATTTGAGTATCCATGGGAAACTTTACGAACCTAATTGTAAAATAATAATCTGAGCATTAGTTTTACAATAGAAATGGTCTACAAAAGATTATTTGTCTTTTCAAAACACGAACCATTAAAAAACAGGAGACTTACATTATTGACTTTTCGTCTCTTTGTCTGAGAGTTTTTCCGGTTTTTTTTAGCCTAGTGTTCAAATTTAAGCTATGTTGGTACCTAGTACTATAAGCTTTTGTTTGATGGAATGCTCTTGCTAGTGGAAATCACTTACCGTAAAGATATATTTAAAAGCATTAAAAAATTGAAACCTTTAAGAAATCAACAGAACAGTTGTCTATTCTTACCTAAACCAGAAGCCCCTTGATTACGTATAGGTTTAACGGAGTACAACAAAATTACAAAATCGCGTTATACTTGTATCGCTTTAATTCTTTTCCTCCAATTTTTCGCAACCTCTGGCGCTGTAATGACCGTTATTTTTATCATTTTTGAAATCACACGCTAATTTATGAAAATTATATTTTCAGGCTGGCTGGTAATAATATAAATTAGGGATATCCTTTTATGAAACATTACAATTTATTTATATGTATGTGGAGAAAATCACTACATAGTATAAGACCAAGTCGCTTTCTCTGTCTCTATGTATGCTTAAATCTTTAAAACTAAGCAACGTATTTTGATGCGGTTTTTTTTAATAGATAAGATTATGATATATAGATAGTGATTCAAGAGGTAGGGTTTTATGCCCATGCGAAGCCGGGGTGGGTCGCTAGTTAAATATATTTTGATTGTATTTATATCAGAAGAAACAAGTGAAGTGAAGCTAACTGGGTAGTTCACTGGTATATTATATGAAGACAGTACGACCAACCCCTTTCGAAATCCCACTAAAAGGGCCAATCCATCTTCGCAAATATCTTGCGGCATAGACTGAAGAAAGGAATAAAAAGTACATCAATTCGATATGCCTGAAGTGACAAAATTGATCCAGCAAGACAACTATATGCGTTGAGATTGCTAATGAATTGAATTAGCACTGAGATGGGCAACTAACCATCTATAATGGTAATTCACTCAATTCAACTCATTAATCAGGTAATCATTATAACTATGGATTTAGATATATTTGCGAAGATATCTGTGACTTAGTTTTCTCATTAGAATATCTTTCCTATTCTGAATAACACAATAGACAAAAAAATGCTTATAATAATTGTTTTTGCCAAAAAAAACCAAACCGACTTCATTTCCTCAACTAAAAAGGATGAAATAATTAATACATTGTTGTTTAAATATGCTTCATATTATTTTAATAAAATATGCTTATTAACGAGCCAGCAGCTATTCAACGAATTTGTAAAATTGACACCAACTTCAAATTTATTAAAATGTTTGATATGAAGCATATTTTAAAAAACAATGTATTAATTATTTCATCCTTTTTAGTTGAGGAAATGAAGTCGGTTTGGTTTTTTTGGCAAAAACAATTATTTTTTAGTTTTAAGTACGCAATACCTTATAACTAAAAAGTTGTAAACACTTTGCATTTTGGAAAGTCGGGTAAACGTCATCAGCGTCGTCTCACCTTATTGACATGGAATATATCAAAAACGACCCAAATCGCAATAAAACTTGAAGAGTTCCCTCGATAACTCCATAATTCCATCATCAGATCCTGATCTGATGACTATGGAACTATCTCGAAAGTATACCCTTTCTAACAAAAAAATAATTTTACCAATCGATTCAGTGGTCTTCGAGTAATCGAGCAAGATATAGGTATTACAATCAAAAAGTTGTAAGAACGTTGCATTTTTGAAAGTGGGTTAAATTTTCCAGCATCGTCTCACCTTCGTCTCACTTTAATAACTTGGAATATATCAAAAAATACCCATGCCCAATACAAAACTTGAAGAGTTCCCTCGATTTCTCCATGATCCCATCATCAGATCCTGACCTGCTGAACATGGGACCAATTGGAAAATAAACCCTCTTGAACAAAAAAAAAAAAATCAAATCGGTCCAGCCGTCTTCGGGTAATCCGGTAACATATAAAAAAAAAAAACATTCTGACGAATTGATAACCTTCTCCTTTTTTTTGAAGTCGGTTAAAAATGCACCAAATGAAACCGTTTTAGATTGGTCGGGAATTCTACTAGTTTTTTCCACCTATCAGGTTCCCTCGCCTCCTTCTTCTAGTTTCTAGATTTACCTCTTTCTAAGGTCTTCCATCACGCTGTCCATTCATCTCTTTCTTATTAGAACAAGGATACAGGAACAGGGGTAGACCCCTGGGTCTTTTTTGTTGCGGCGTCTATTTCGACATAATCTTTGGGGATCTGTCATTTGGCATACGCTCTATATGCCCCGCCCACAATCAAGCCCTACCTATGGGTTTTACAAAGAAATTCTAATTTATCTTTTAATCAATAGTTAGCTAAATGTCATAAAAAAAATCTTCAATAATATAACACGTATTGAACTCAGAATATACCAGCACAATTTCCGAATAAATAGCATAAATACAAATTAACCTTGCGTAACAATGAACACCTAAATTTAATTTGAGCCGCTATTAACTTTAAGTAAATATTCAATATTAATAACGAACGCTATGTTAATATTAATTAAAGCTTTTGACCCTTTTAGCTAGAAATGATATATAGATTTTATGTAAGAATATTATCTAAGTTTGATTTAGTTTATTACCTTAGTAACATTTAAAAATATAAGTTAAAAGTTAGGTAAATGAAGATTGAAAGCAATGATTCGCAAAGACCTGAACAATTCGTGGAACGAAATGCCTAAATTCTCCACCGATCCTAATGCCTTGATCGCACGTACCGAGTAAATGGGCAAGACAGTGCCCTCGGCCGAATACTCGGTGCGTCTAAACAGTGCGCCGCCGTGTGCTCAGCCTAGCGAGTGACCGAGGAAATCACTGTCTCGGCCGAGTAACATTTTACTGTCTCGCCCGTCTACTCGGTACATGCGATCAAGGCATTAGGATCGGTGGAGAATTTAGACATTAGGCAGGCTAATAATTAAGGTTAGTTCAAATCGAAATGGCTTTTCGTTTAGAAGTTTCATCACAAAAATAAGTAGACAAAAAAAATTATTGCTCTTTACCTAGCTATACTTTATAACATCTACAGTTAGATACCTATTGAAAGAGTGAAAACAAAATCCTTGTCTGTCTATCCATCTATTCGGCTCCATGAGAAGATGAGATAAACCATTGCTGGAGACTAAAATTTTCACAGATTTATTTTACTTTGGATGCTACAACAACAAATAGTAAACTTATTCACATAAAAAATACTTAAATCTGCTACCTATCGTAGCAACCATCCAAAGGAGCTATCAATAATTACTCATTACGTTCTCTCGGATATCGTTTTTACAAATGAAGGAACTTCATATCTCAAAAATAGCTGCCCAAGAAAAAATATAGACAAATATCATATCGAAATATCAGTTTTAATAGTAGACTAGTATTTGCCCATGGCTTCGCCCGCGTGAATATTCTTCGGTGCTTTTTCTTGGAATGAAAGGTACCCTTTGTCCTTCTCCTGGTTCTAAGCTACCTCTCCTCCAAGTTTCAGCCAAATCAGTTCAGCAGTTCTTGAGTTATAAATAGTGTAGCTAACCCGACTTTCTTTTTTATATATACGTATAGATATATAAATATATAGAAGATATACAAGATTTGAGGAGCTTAATACCCTGGCGCATGAGTGTTCGTAACGAGTTCATAGCGTAAAAAGCGACAGCGAGCGTGACCTGACTTGGATTGGTGGTATTTCTTAGTGACCCTCATGTTTTAGAAGGCACATAACAGACATCATTATTACAGACATTCAAATAAAATTTGTCACGGAAAGCAATTGGTCTCGGCTTTCACTAGATATTTAGGTAGTGTCAGATGCCTTTAAACGGCCTGAAATATCTGACATTATATTAGACACTAACATAAAAGAAATCACTTTTTTACTCCCTATCAATGCTGAAATAAATAAAACGGAACATCGGAGGTATCTCAGTGGACCCGTCGAAGCGAAACAATGCAGTTGGCATGCAAATTTCTGCAGTTTCCAATACACCGCGGAGATTCCGGCAGTTACAAATGTTTTACATACGATTTCATATTTGCTTGCAAAACTTGAAGAAAGAACCGTATTTTTTTAGAAATCCAGACTACATCACCTTTCTATGTTTATACATTTATAACGCGTTTTTACCCGCATAAGGTATAATAAATATTTGTTTTATTTTTTTTAATAAAAACAGAACAGAGTCCAAATTATTCCAAAGTTATTCACTCAAATATACTTTTTATCATCCCCGTTCAGGTTAAGATGAAAAATTATCTTTGTCTGATTGGCTTGTCTTTTGGATGTTTACCTATATAAATTCAAAATAATTTATTTGCTTTAAATAAGGTTTAACCAATATGTTTGTATATGTATCGCTTTCACTAATCATCACTATCACTGCATAGTTTAAAACAAAAACATTTCCCGCTGTCTGTCCCTATGTATCTTTCAAACTACACAACGGATTTTGATGCGGTTTTTTTAATTGATAGAGTGATTCAAGAGGATGGTTTATATGTATAATACTTACATGTATTATATAGCATTACACCCGTGCGAAGCCGGGGCGAGTCGCTAGTTTTTTATATAATATAGTATCGTTGAGTTAGTATCCCTTGACACAAGTCTCAAATTTACTTTGGGGTTAGCTCAATCTGTGTTATTAGTCCCTATATATTTATTTAATTATAATCAATAAAATAGGATTCTGAAAAAAAAAAATATTATGCGAAATTCTAGTCTGTTATGAATTCAGGGCTTAAGCGTTGGACCAATTTAATATTTTTTATATGGCATGGATAAAGTTAAAGATCGGAGATCAAAGAGGCTACTTTTTGGAGCAATATAATCGAGGTCCACGCGGGCGGATCCAAAGGCAAAGGCTGGTAATTAATAAAGAATAAACTTGAAAACTGCACCGTTTTATAAAAGTATTTTTTTGTAATCTTTATAATATAGAATTCAAAGAAAACGACCTACACCTTGAAATGATTTTATCATTTTCAGAATTTGTTAAATCCCTTGTGTGCCCATTTACCGTTTACTTCATTCTCAACTGAGTATTTCTATTTCGGATTCTGAAAAATGGGACAATGAATATAGTGCTCAGAACGACAGTGAAAAATTATGATATATACATCAATGATTTATTTACAACCATTTATTTCAATTTGTATTTAGCTTACAGCTCAACAGTATTAGGAGAGTTGGTAGTTAATATTAAGAAGTTGCCCTTTTTTATGTTTGCAAGCTGAGCGAGAGTATTAAATCAACGCTTATATTGTGAATTCTAGCTAGCAATTTTAAGCAAGTTTTGGTGTGGGTATAATTTGGATGGGCTTTATATTTTAATTGCACTTTTAATTAAAGAATGTCTGTACTTATATGTGTATGTTTCTTGATACCCTTTTCGAAAGGGTATAAAGGAATCACTTACTCTTTTCTTCTCGTTTCCTTTTTTGGGTTTGCTGAAATTATTTCCATATAGAAATAAGAAGCTCACTTGTACAATGTTCCACTCTACGTACGGGCAACCGCTAGTGTTGTAGGTAAGTAAATATTCAAATTATAACCAACAGGTCATGTATTCAATAGTTATAACAGTTACATACCAGTAGGTTGTGAGTGAAGTGTCTAGCGTATATCTGGTTCGCAGATATCGATATTGTAAGCGAGAAAATGTGATTTGACATATATAAAATGGTAATTGTAAATGTTATACCAGGCTTACGCAAAGCAAGTTTTATGGTTACTGAATCGGAAATTGTGTCAGAGAGTCAAAGCTATGGTCGACGCGCTTTAATAAATGGTTTCATTTAATTATTTCCTCCTTCTTTCTTGGAAACAGGCAGTTTTATTATTAAATAAAAAGCAGATGATATAATAATTGAAGCAGATGATGACAAAAGAGCAATTTTTTTCGAATCCGAGATTCCAATTTAAAAATAAGTCTACATATAAGTTTCCCCTGTATCTCTGTTCCCTTTTCCGCCAGTTGGTGTTTCAGGTTTAATTAACAGACAAATGGAAGCGTAATAAGTTACTACCGAGAGTTTGTAAACTTAGTCACTAGCGAGTGCATTAGGATTTGATATGGAAATTCTCAGTTATCTTGCCATTTGCCAGGAGAAACTTTTAGGTTGATAGGTCTTGTAAGTAGTTAGAGAGTCTTATTGTAAACACAAGTGTTAATTTTTATTGACAGAATTTAAAAAAATAACAGGTTCAAGGCAGACTAATAGGATCATGATCCAATCCAAGTGTGTTAGTGGCCAACAATAAAATTTATTTTTTAGGCTGCCTAAAAAGGCCTATAACATAGCCATATGACTGCCATCTAGCTATCAGCATCTAGAAGCACGGAGGAGCTTATGATAGCAATGCCATTCGTCCATTTGCTAAACACACTCAATCGTTACAAGCACGCATGCATCAGTTTCAAGCTTATTCGTCCTCTACATTGCTCTTTGGTATTAGTATATCAAAACAATGATCAGTATAAAAAGTGATAATACTAACTAAAGTAAAACATCTTGGTTGATAAAGCAAGCTAATAAATGGACATTAAAAATAAAATGATCCTTTCAAATCCTTTTAACTTTGTGTTATAACAATAAAACTGAGTTATAAAATCTACCTTAAAGCGTTTTCAAGTTTTAAAGAGACAAAGTGGAGATCTTCAAAGAGACAGTTTATGTTTTACGGATCACCGACCATTGTTTTCTTTGTCTACTACATAACATGTCAGTATAAAATACGAATAATTGTCATAACATTTTTGATACCATTTAGTAAACGGGCATATGACCTATCTAATGGGAAGCGGTAACAGCTATTCTATGGAAGCCTATGAAAGCTTGCCACGAGTGTCACGTGCGCATTGCCGACTTTAACATAAATATATTACTAGCGATAGAATAAGATTTGGTCATTATTCTATCATCTGATCTTAAAAATCTAATTTTTATTAAAATTTACAAAAAATGTAATAAGTTAATTTTAAGTCTTTTTATATTATTGTGAAAGATATAGCACAGATTAGAGAATACTATAATAAGTTCTAGATGGTACTAAATTTCTGTCCGAAAGTCATCATAACAAGTTTGCTATAAGCTTCATAATCCATAATGTTTAAATATCCGTAAATTTGATTAACCTAATTATCTCGAATCATATCTCTTTTGTGCCATAATATGAATTGCTATAATAATTTAATTTTCTAATTTTGAAAGTCACATGTCCTATGTTTTGTATTCTATAAGTATATTAGTCCGAATGTTGTAATAATTACGTAGCAGCGCCATAACCGTGTCAGAAAGCGTGCTTGTTGCATGTTTGTTTGCATGCTGCATGCAAGCAATCATCCTGGTGGTCCTACTTGATTTGTTTGCTAAGACTTATCCATCTTTTGACCGGTAATATATTGTTCATGTTAGCCCATTTGACACAAAACCTTTCTATTTAATACGACTTTATGGTGGGTATTAGATTATGGTTAACTTTGCGACCTCCAAATAAGCGAGCGAGTGATGCAAGCGAGCGTTCAACAATGGTTTAGGCTTCTTCCAATATAATGATTGTGATGAGCCGTAGAATATTTTTATTGGGTCTATATCTCATATTTTTTTCTATAATTATCATATCACCGAAATTCTGATACGTGATTTGATATAATTATGGGAAAATATATACATTTTGAATATTATGCATCATAAATTTATATCAAAAAAGTTATAGCACTTTGTATTTCGGTTTACAACTTTCAAGCGCGTGATATTATGTCATATTATAATAGGGCTAGCCATCATTCGGACATATGATTATAATGGAAAAAATATTATGAGATCTTAAATTATGGATAAAAAAATATGGGATAAAATAGAGAACTGTACTAGTAATAGTGCTCCCATTGCGTATAAAAAGTTATAGGTACATTAAGTGGATTTGAGGAGTAAAGTTATTAGTTTCTATAGAACTCCTTACGATTTAGTTACTACTTAAGTGAGATTTGTTGTATTTTTGCAATACATTATATGTACCTATACATCCTATGTACCTATACATCATCTTATTCTTCTCTAATTATATTTTGTAAAAATGGCCATCGTGGAATTTTTTTAAAGTATTTTCCTTCGTAATTTTTTACGCCACACAAATTTTCTGTTTCTCCCATTTGTTGACTGGTATAGTGAATGCATCAAGTCCGCTTATTGTTAAGTATTTCGTTCTTTTAATCAACATTTTTATGTTTGTTTCAGATATTGCGCGCGAAAGAATGTGGTTAAGTGGACTGTGTAATGTGCAGTGTAGTGTTGGACTCAGTATGTGAACAGACAAACACACAATGTGGGCGGCGGAGCTGAGTTGTTTCTTCATATTGTTCGGTAAGCCAGCCTGTAATGACATCTTCTTTTCGTTTTGCCGGTTGCTTTTTATTTGTTTCCAAATGACTTTTTGGCTTCAACTTAAGACATTCTATAGCACTTTTAGACATTAGTAAATATGGTGGGTATCATTGTTATGATTAGATGGTTGCATAGACATATGCATTCCTCCAAGCGCAGTCGTTAACTCTCCTTGGAAATGATCTTGTGTGATAAGTACAAGTAAATATGCTTACAAAAGATCTATGTTTATTCCTCACATTTTATGTTATACACGCTATATGATGAAAGCTGTATACTCTTAAGAAAATGAATGTATAAAGAGGAACTTTCGATAAATTGGGGAGCACTCCTTATTTCAAAGTGAAATGGTTCATGGTATTGACATAGATATAGTGTCAATTGGTATTGAGACGGCGGCGGCGTATTGGTAACAAATTTATAAGTAATGTAATGTGGTGAAAGTCAATTGAAACTTGACTGTACCTCTTGCTCATATAGAATAAAAAAATGTACTTCCTAATTCTTGATTGTATAAAACAAAAACAAATACACTTTACTTTCAAATTTTCCTCTTTCGTGCAACACGTTTTACATTTGTAATTATTTGTCTGAAGTCCGGAATTACCCAGTAAAAATATTTGTCCCTGAATAAATAAAGCATCAAAATTGTTTGATCTTACACTTACACGGTTTGTCATGTACAGATTTAGGCCCTTTTTGGTCTCGCAAGGACTACTGGCGAATAAATTACGGCGACATGACATATTATGTGCACACTTGATCTTAATGTTACGGGTTAGAAGCTGACAAAGCGGAAAAACGTGTCATTATGTGGAGTTGAATAAAAAAGCGAATTTATATCACGGCTAGCAATACCTGAACAAATGTTCGCGATAATACTCAAAAGTAAGTGCGTTTTTACCTATGGCTTATTTTATTAACAATCAAAAATTTGGCAAAACACGTAACCAAACAACAACGTTGATAATTATATCTGTATACCATCTTTTGTGTACCTTATACAAACACAAAAAAATACTTATTCTATTCTATTCTGAACTCCCCTTCCGAAACCTTCAGGAAGAAAAACAAATCGTTTACAAAGCCTGTCTATATAAAAATATGAAGGCAATGAATAATATGTGATCTAAGAAAACAAATACTTAACTTCCGTACCTGGGACAAGGACACTGTAAGTCATTAATCAACATAGATCCTACGACGCTATCTAACTCAATATCATTAACATCACAATGAACCGATATTTTTCACACAAAAACACATTGTTTATTTTTAGGTGAACAATAAAGAAGGCAGTCATGGCCAAAACTCAATTTGGTTTATAATTCAAACAAATGGAACCCTTTATCTCTGCAACAACAGAATATTCATTTTCAATAGGCGGACTACATAATGAAATATTTATAAAATAACCCGGTTGATGTTCAAAAATGTGGGAAATAAAAAATAACGGGACGTGACGAGAACAAAGCACGTTTTTATCGCAAAAAGGGATCGCTCTGTCCTGAAGGATTCTAGATCTATCTTTGAAAATTTCAGAGATTTTTTTTCTAATTTCCTTCGATTTTTTTTACCAGTTATAAGTTAAGACGCATTAACCAGTTCGCATCTAAGATTTTTTCAATTACTACGGCAAAGATAGGGGCACCAAGCCCTAATCCATCCCTCCTATTACTAAAATCCAGCATGAATCATACAAATCCCTATAGTCCATATCTAGCTAAGTTATTTACAGCAGCTATCCCTGACATATAAATAACTAGCTGTTCCCCGCGGCTTCGCCCCGCGTGGGACTCGGTTATAAGCGCCCAAAAGTAGCCTATGTTTGACCTCAGGTCATTAACTACATCCCTACCAAATGTCATCATAATCGGTCCAGCAGTTTAGCCGTGAAGAGGTGACAGACAGATAGACAGACTTTTGCATTTATAATATTAGTATGGAAGTATTACTCTAGCATTGAAAATACCCAAGTTAATTGTTATGTTATAGTTAATAGTTCCCTTGTTCAATAGTTCAGTCCTTTCTCTAAAAAGATCCAAGTGAAATCTATAATTACAAAGATAGACACAATTTAAGATTACACCTGTGTTTTTATTTTTAAAAGTTTTATCACAGCTCGTCTCTGAATCTAAGCATCAGCTTAAGATGCAATGTAAAAACTTAAATGAGATAGTACAGACAAATACACAAGCTTGTCTAGTTATTATAAACGTATTACATTATTCCTTCGTAATATATTAGATATGTCTCAAATTAACAGCAGCTATATTGGAGTTCCATTGCGGTTACAGTCAATGCATTATCTAACAACATTGTAATAGTGTTTAGGAATATCCAATATCAAGCTGATTTCCTTTATATACGCAGTAAACAGGACGAGTAGGTTCATCATATCGATTCGAATGTTGGAATAATTAATATTGATATAAGTAATATGAAATTGTTAAGTTTTAATAGCCTAGCAGGTAATGTGTGTTCGTAAATATCATGGATATCACGGCCTGGCTTGAACATCATTAGTGGCATCTTGAGCTTCTAGGTGGAAAAAGGGAACCATAGTTCAATCTTATGAGATATTCCTAAATGGGATCAGTTCGCCACTGTTACGTGTTCTTTTAAATAATCCTGACTTTCCTAACTTCCTAATCCTAGCTAATATTATAAATGCGAAAGTAAGTTTGTTTATTTGTTTGTTACGCTTTCGCGCCCTATCTACTTCACCAATCTTACTAAAATTTCGCATACACATAGATAGAATTATCGAGAAAAGTTAGTTAGTAAACTATAAAACACACAGCGACAACAGCAAAAGTTAGTAAAATATAAAACACTAGCATCGCCCGCGGCTTCGCCCGCGTGAATTTCCCACGGGAACAGTCCTTTTCCCGGGATGAAATGTCCTTCTCAATAATTTTTCTCCTTAATTTGTCCTTCTTAGCTATATGTATACGAAATTTCAGGAAGATTGGTTCAGTACACAGGGTGTGAAGACGTTAACAAAAAAACAAATATACAAACTAATTTTCGCATTTATAATATTCGTTGGGATATTTTATTTTGTCTGTGCAAAAAGTCATTCATAATGTTACCGACAAACACGAATACATATTTTACATGTTTTTCACAGAAATAAATTGTAATTATAAATGCGTTCTCTAATTGCTCCAATTCAAGGTAGCATAAAATATTCATTAGTTTCATTAGTGGTTCGCTTAACTTTCTTTTTTTCTGTACATTATTACAATAATATTTAGGACGCCCCTTGTAACTCTTGAATTTTGTTTGTTTTGTTAGTTTAGTTGTTAATTCTGGTTGGCGTGTAACAGTTTTGTATTGTTTTACAAAGTTTGTTTTTCATTTTGGTTAACATAAATTATTTAATGTATGTCACACACTGTTTTCTTTGGCTTGTTCTTTTTTTTATATATTTTTTAATTGAATTATGTTATGTCTCTGGGTTTAGTCCCTTAGGCTTCTGATATCAAGGAAAAAATCTTATCAGCATTTTAGTATTAGACTGCTGTAAATTTCTAAATAAAATTTTCGGATCGTCAAAATAATCCTCTTTGTCACCTCTAGTTCCGAGAATTTCGATTTCATTTCTAGTTATTGTATTCCTAAAACGGATTTCACAGACTCAAACGCTTCTCGTATGACGCCCACGCGTTTTGAATCACGGAATTCTAGTTCTGAGTATTCAGGTGTGTAAAGTCCTATCTTTGTCGGATTTGGGTTTCACTACATCACTATCATTATCACTACATAGTATAAAACAAAGTCGCTTTCTCTGTCCCTATGTCCCTTTGTATGCTTAAATCTTTAAAACTACGCAACGGATTTTGATGCGGTTTTTAATAGATAGAGTGATTCAAGAGAAAGGTTTTTATGCCCATGCGAAGCCGTAATGGGTCGCTAGTAAATAATACTACACGAATTTGTTGTAACTTAAAGTTTGAGACAAATTGAGACAAAACGTTAGTACTATTACGTATTCTGTGACACATCTTCTTCCCCTATTCACGTAGCTATTCCATAAAATTTTGATGTCTTAAAAGACGAATAAGGGACAGAGTTTATTGTAGCATTTTTTAATATAATCCATATTTGCATTTTGCTTGCACAATCCTACCCGTCCTAGACTGTTGACTCCTGTTATCTCGACCTTTCTGATTTCAGATTGCTTGTTATATGTTTGTTGAGTTTTTATCTATTCTGTATTGTGGGAGATAAAGATGTTTTGTATTGTATCCGGTCGCGAAAAGGATAAGCGGTTGATCTTTATTTCATAAATCTAGTCTCCACTCATAAAAATATTCAGTTTGATTAAATCATCCGTCTTAAGTTTCCACTCATGAAAATATTTAGTTTAGAAAAAACATGCAATATTTAACTTTCGTGATAACTTAATCGTAATAAAATGCTATAAAATGGATTCCCTGTGCAATATAGCATGAGAATATTTGAATCTGCATGAATAAAGAGTAAATGGCTTTATGCACGTAAACATGACAAACATACGAACAAATAATTCTTATTAGGGTTCGTTACCTTATTATACAAAACAGAACCTTTGTAGAATAATTCGTAGTAGTGGTAGATTGTTGGACGATTTGGAGCAAATTATTCGAATAACCTGATCAGACCACGTGGCCTAAGGGAATCTATTGAATTAATTAAGTATATTATTATCTACTAGCTGACCCGGTGAACTGCGTACCGTCTTAGCGTAAATTTGATTTTCTATATTTTTTTCCGTACGAACCTTGTACAGAGTATAAGAAAATTACAAAAAAAAATCAGCTGCTAAATCGGGCAAGCCGTTTTCATGCTATGTCATGACAACGGAAAACGGGTTTCATTTTTATGTTATAAATATATATATAGATAATCTGAAGACGAACATCTACCTAGTTTTGTTTTGGAGTAAAGTGATTTACTTAGAAAATATTATTTGAATTGTACCATTGTGTTTTATTTTAGAAAGGGATTAGAATCATTATGTACAATACTAGTTTTTGCCCGCAGCTTCGCTCGCGTAAAGTTCAAAAAATGTGATAAATGAGGAACCGCTCACCGTTTTTGTGCAAACTTCACGAAAACCATCTACTAAATAGTCCGAATAAAACCTAAACATTTGGTTTGGATAATGTGAGCCCGTTTTTGAGTTATAAAATTACAAAGAAAAGTGGCATTGATTTTTATATAAGTATATTGAATCAGAATTTTTAAAAGTTTGTAGTTTTGAAGTTGTTTGTTTAATCTTATCTGAATGAAAAAAAGCATTCCTAATAATAGGCCCATTTACCCACAATTTTACGCAAATAAGTAACTTAACTATACAGCTATATAGATATGGTATTTATTACTTTCCTAATGCTGTATAGATATTTTTGTACAAAATGTAAATGTTTGAGAACAAATCATTAATTTTATCATATATTTTTAAATGTTCTCAGCTCTATTTTCATTGTCCCATTTTTCAGAATCTTAAATAGAAATACTCGAAAGAAATAAACGCTTAGCGACGGTAAACGGGGATGGGATGACACATGGGATTTAAAAACCTGAAAAAAATATGATAAAATCGTTGTAAGTCGTATTGTATTCAAACTTTTAAATTTCATAAAATTCGATATAATATGTAACTATATTAAGATGAATATACTTGCAAATATAACATGGTAAAGTTTTCAAGACTTTATTAATAGCTTGCGGCTCCTCCCGCGTGGGACTCGGTTATGTGGCAGGGTCGGTTGTGTGTGGTAGCCTATGTTTGATCCCTGGTCCTTTATTTATACCAAATTTTATCAAAATCGCCCCAGCGGTTTAGCCCTAACAGCGTAACAGACAGGCAAATGACGGACATTCAGACTTTCTCATATTATTAGTTTGGAAGTACATATGGATTCTCTTAAAATTACCTTTTTAGTAAACAATATACTTACAAACTTTTTTTATTTATAAAATTTAGAAGCTGTACTTTGGTCTGTGGAAGGCTTCCACTTCTGTTGGCTACCACTGTAAGCTATCGGATTCGCCAACTTTAAAATTTAGGTCGTTTAGTCGTCGTTTAGTCGAGGTTTTATGGTGACAACAAAGGCTAGGCATTTCTTTACACAGAGAAGAAGCATGCCTTTTGGAAACTATATTTATCTGGTGTTAGAGCCGGATTGGGAAAAATAAATCAAGAGAAAAGGTGCCAAACAAAACTAGTTCATTTAATTCTACCAGTTACTGTATAGCTAAAACTCGCATAAATAATTTTGGATTCTGACCGCAAATATTACTGTGTAAAGTTAAAAGCTCTTAAATATTACCTTTTAAAGCCAATATAGTCGTTAAACTGTCGCTTTTGTATCCTAACGCCTTCTTTTAGCATTCCCCTGCGGATAATGTAGACAAACTCCGTAGAGCAAATAAGACTGTGTGCCGTATGTGTTAATGTCGTGTTTTGTTTGCAGGTGTGTCTGCCGGCGGCGGAGGCTGGGAGCCCTTAGGGCAACCGTACTTCGACAATAGTACGAAGAGAGAGGCCACCGCCGCCGTGGGCCAGCCGGCATACTTACATTGCAAAGTGCGGAATCTTGCTGATAGAGCTGTAAGTAACAACTTATTACAAGATAAAAGTTTTGGTCGACTATATACTTAAAGAAGTTGGCTGTAAACATGACAGCGTTTCTTACACTTTTTCTTACATTGTTAAACTTTTGTCACCTTTATAATATTAGCGAAGTGAGAGGGAGTAGTCTATTTTTAGTCCAGAAACCATTCCTTTTCGAGTCCCTGTGACGAACTCAAGACAAAATTTTATTTCATCTCGTTATAGTGTCACACTGTGAAATATTGTTGTTAGTTGCTTTCCAAAGTAAAACAATCTAGTGTTGTAATATTGTTTTTCTTCCATTATTTTATTTTATGTCTTAGAATCTCATGTAAGAAAAATAAGACATTGCTTTTTAGCGGATCCTGAACTCCAAAACCTCCAAAGCTATGCAATCGGGAAAACGATGAGATAACGATGACTTATATACACTTCCATGCTATTCATCCATACTAATATTATAAATGCGAAAGTCTGTCTGTCTGTCTATCTGTCTGTCTGTCACCTCTTCACGGCTAAACTGCTGGACCGATTGTGATGAAATTTGGTAGGGATGTAGTTAACAACCTGAGGTCAAACATAGGCTACTTTTGGGCGCGATATAACCGAGTCCCACGCGGGGCGAAGCCGCGGGGAACAGCTAGTACTAAATATTTCAAATTTGCAAGTCTTTCTGTTACTTCTTCTTATCCGAAATTTATTGTATGTGTATGTGTGTGTATGTATAAAACTGTATATATATGATTTTAAAAGTAGATAAACTAAGCCCAGTACTTGAAACTATAAACTGTTTACTAAATATATGGTTAATTTATGAATTTCGTGCATGTACTATTTGCTATTTTCAAAATTAAAAAGGGACATTTTATGTATACTTACTACATTTAAATCCATTTAGATACAAGTTGTTATTAAGTATATTAATGTAGTAGCATTATTTTTAAAGTCTAAAGACATGAAATTTCAGTAATTATTTTAACTTAGTATAAACCAATTATTTAGCTAGAGTTGGGTCAAGAAACTTATTTTTAAATACCTACGTGAAATACCTATTTAGACATAATTTATATGATTCTGTGATTTTTGACTCGTGGTCCCACCAATTTTGTTCCACTGTTACTGTTTTTTTTATATAATCAGCGGCGTGCCTATGTCAACATCTTGCCTTTAGGGATGCTTTTAGTATGGAGATTCGAGATCCTGTACTTGGACAGACATACTTGTCGACATACTTAGTAGTCATATTAGATAGAGCAGTGCAGACATTCAAATTAAAATGCCTTAGTATAATTAAATCTCATTCTGATACACTCGCTTATTCGATCAATATAGTCTGTAATCTATGCCAGAGAGTGTTGCCGTGTTGCGGTCGTTCCGATAGCCAGCTATAGGCTATCGTTTAGTGCCATGCTATTAGTAGCAACGGAGAGCTATTCCTTGTTAGAGTGGTTCGGTAAGCCTTTGATAGATTACTGTTAAGTATCAGTACAAAGTATGTTTTTAAAATTTAAAATATTGTTTTAAGCTAAAATATTTATCCACATACAATGCTGAAGAGTTTTGTTTTAAGAACTTTGTAGTTTTTGCAATATTATTATCAAAAAAATAAGCTCAACCTAGATTGACAACTAATACGGTTTTATAATCTGTATTATTTTTCAATACTAAACAAAAAAAAAACTAAATAAAAAAATATAATCTACAAACTGAGTGCTGCTCCTGCGACATGGTGCCAAGAAGCCCAGCTGCATTCCCGCGTTGAATAGCAACTACTATTCTCCGGTTTTCTTGTCGCCAGCGTAGCAGCGTCTAGTCGCGCTGCCAAAATTTTTATTTTTTTCATGCTTGTTAAGTATTATTTTTTGTGTTTTGTGGGCCATACAGCCATATACCACCTAGTATACCTTGGAAGAGAGTATTAGCGTAATGTGGTGCATACTTTTCTTTGTGGCCCACTGTATTATGTATATAGCATCGTAGTTCCTATCTACTCTATAGTAGATGTTTCTAAAATGTATGTTACATATTTAGTAAAGGCGTTTCCAGTTTTGTTCTGATATTGTATGTTTAAATAATCGAATTTCTTATGTGAAAGAGATTTCCGAGCCGATATGTATAAAAAGCCGATGGTTCCAAGCCTAGATCTAGCGCTTAGGTTATCAAACTAATCAGTTTTTGTGTTTTATAATCTCTGACAATAGAGTAAGTACCGAATGGTCTTGCAACTCACACAATTAAAGATGGATTTTACCTATTATGTCGAATGATGATTTGTTCTAGAGTATTCATTTAGTAATAAAAAAGTTAATGATTCAAGAAAAGCTAAGTATTTGGAGTTCACGAACTTTCTTCCAATTAATGTAAAGAGTTGGTAACTTTTCAATTTTATCTTATTGGACTGTTTTGAACAAACTTTTTGACTTCTGATTTCTATCTGTTCTTTTGCTGAATTTTTTATTGTAATAAAATTGAACAAATTGATTACTAAATTACCCTGTATAACAATTTTATTACCTGTGAAAAATAAGTAAAAAATCCTTTTAACATCAAACTGTGAAAACTATGTTAAAAATACGGTTATACATAAAAATTAACAAAAAAAAATGGTTGCCTGTAAAGTCGGTTTTACGGGCGAAGATTTTACGTGACAACGTCTTTTTCTCGGTAGAATATTTATTGATATGAATATAATCTGCCGCGCGCGGTCTGCCGCGCGCGGCAGATTATATGAATGATTGATATGAATATAATCTGCCGGCAGACCGATCATAGTTGAGTGGGAGAGAGACGCAAGGCATTCGGCGGGCCTCTCTCTCGTTCGGTGACTCATCGTAACGTTACCGAGCGTTACACTTTTTCATAAGTGACTCCCAGCCGCAACCTAATTTAAGACGTTGTCACGTCAAAAAAAAAAACGTTTAAGCCAATTTTAACTACTAGCAGTCTTATTCTTTCGCTTCAAATATTGCTAAGAGAGATAGGGACTATACATACTCTAGTTAAAATGGGTTTAACAAACGTTTATTAACTTTTACTAATAAAAATAAATAAAAAACAAACTTTATAAATAATTTTTGTTCACCCCTTATCCTTTCCCTCGTCCAGTATCATAGTAGCAATCTTTCTATTCGTCCTTGCCACTTTTCGTTTTTTGGGGTCATTCCTAATCATGCGGCGCCACTTGCATCGGTCGAAAGTGTTGCCGGTGTTTAGACCGAAATTTCTCATGTCCTTTTGAACATTCGTTAGCTAAGTAGATCGTACGCGGTATACCCCTCTCTTTCTTTATATATTGTTGCTATGGTAAGATACTTTTTTCACTACATCGTCATCGGTCCGAATCTATGGATAATAGGATACTAGTAACATTAGGTGCATGTTTACCTAATTAGTAGTACAAAAAAGTAACAATAAAGAAAAAATAAGCCTTTAATAATTCTTATGGTCGCTTTTACTAACATTAATAGAAAGAAAGGGAGAAGTGTAAGTATTTCATAAACATAGGGTGATTTTTATAATCAATGTTCTATAACTAGGGCAAAATCCGTTTTTAGTTATTATATTTAATGATTAGATTAGGTACTAATTTACCGTCCATTTTCCATATCAAATTAGGTCCCTCCAGTCATGTTTGTCATTATTCTATTTTAGTATAAACCTTTTAAGTAAAAGAAAATAGTTATTAGTCCTGGAACTGATATATTCTAACAATGATAAATTTTGATACACTAAAACGAATGTAATATAATTTAATGCTTTAATAGGATAAACATCCATCATTGTAGTGACAAGGTGGACTGGTGTTTGTATCGTAATGTTCCACATTCAGAAACTTAGGGGTAGGGGTTGATTAATGAATATCATAAAATATGTAGCTAGCACATGCGTATAACTATGTGACATATAGAAACATAATGTTCAGTGTTCACTAATCGCTACTATATATGTTTATATAACTATCTACTCCAAACGAGATTGTAATTATGTAATTTTATTTGAGATTCAATTGAAAAAGTTTTTGTGAATTATTTGATTTTATTTACATTTAATTACAAAATATGATAACATTTATGTAAATAAATCATTCTTTCCTCATTATACTGGTCTGTGTTAATAAAACTAAGTTCATTTAGTTAGTGTATCAAATATTATCAAATTTCTACCAACAATCCATACTGCTAATATAAAAACGCAAAAAGGGTTGAGAACAGGCAGGAAAAATGACCACATACCAGTAACAAAAATGAGTTGTCGCTTTAATACATAGAACCCTGAGTTCCCAAGCTATGTATAGCTAAGTTGTGACCGGGAGATACAACTATTGATAGCATGGTTTCCGAAGCAATCACCAAAAAATGCAACTTTTTAACATGACAAATATTTAGTAATGCAATGTACAACTGAACTGAATGGGCAATCTTTTATGTGGTTTCCGATGGGGACGTGGAGTGAATAGTGGCCAAATTGCTAGTGAAGGGCTGAGTCATTCCGCAGATTGCGCCGATTCACTTCACTTATATCTCGACTCACTCTGGCGATTTCAATTATCGAACGAATTGCTGCGCTGTTTTATATTAAATAGGTTTTATATGTACATAACCAACTATAATTTGTATTTAAATACTGTTTCATCCTGAGTTAATTTTTAATTACAATTATCTATACTAAATAGGATATGATACAATGTTAAAGATGTAAATTAAGCATTGAGCTAAACGTTTCCTTTAATAATACCTAATAAATATGCAAAACTATTTTTAGTAAGTAATTTCTAAATGGGCTCAAAATTGCGCAACTAATTGAGGTCTACGAAGTAACACAATTAAAACTACAAACAAGTTTGGTGTCACTCGAACTCCAAACAAATTAAATACTTTGTTTTAATCAAATGAACCTGAACAAGCTATCAAGAATATGACTTGTTTTCAAAACAAATTATATATTTGTATATTTTATTTTACTAAAACTAAACGAAACTACCTTTGCTGGCCAAAGATCCTTGAAATAAAATTTAACTTTCACCGAGGTGGTGAAATTAGTACTGTGTCGAAATACCCTAGGGCCACGAGTTGTCAGTGTGCTAGTGACACTCGCAAGGCATCACGAAAATAAATAGGCTGCAGAGACCGCACGTCCATCTTTTGTTGGCCATTTTCATGACTGTCAACGAAATCATATAAACAAGTAAATTATTGAATACAAAATTAATTATAATTGGTAAACTTTTGAAGTACATATTTTTGTGCACTTACGTTGCAAAATAACGTTATGAGTCTTCCGCCGTGGTAGCAACTACGGAAGCCTACTTGCGCGTGGCCCGTCATGCACTTGGCTGGTTTTATTTTTATCTACCTAGTGTCACTCTCACAGTGAATCCGAATCTAATAACACCTTTCAAGCTAAAATCCATCAAGCACTTCAGGTTGCAGAGCATGCCAAACTATATTACATTATCCTGGCGCAGTCGGATAAAAAGAGTAATTAAATAGATTGAACACGAAACCGATAGCTTAATTGGCTTTATTTCTTTGTCAATCGGTAAAAATAGCCCCACTCCGGCAATTTACATAACGCAATCTACAGTAAGTACTGTCAATATAGTTTGTGCCAACCCACAATGAGTTCAATCCCAGTTGATCTAGGTTTGACCTATAAAAAACTTCGCCGAGAAAGAATGGGCGGGGAATATCCAGTTAGTTCTGTCGTCGCCACGCTTTAAACCGTGTCGCGAAGAAAGTTTTAAAACCCCGTTGTGAATCGGTAGGAATACAAATTCGAATGTGACAGCCGCATTTAATGGCAACACTGAAATACTACAATTACTCTGTTACAATAGTCTCGTAAATTACGAATAATTTTGTAAGCACTTAAGTGGCTCTTCGCGTTATTATCAGTAATGTGCTCTTGTTTATGAGATTGTTTTATGGGAAACAAGTAAATATTATATCTACTTAAAGAAGTTGTAAAACGGAATTTGCAGGAATTAGTCAGGAAAATCATGTAGGTACTTCCTTTTTTATTTATTTTTCATTGTACAAAGTACAGTTATTAAGATCACGACATCGCACCACAACTCGAAAGAATACATAATTATCTTAAAAACGGTTTGAAAATATTGTCATGTCTGTTTTGTAGACAACATATATCTTGGTATCTTTAGGAAATTATCATCATTTTACACAACACATTCTAGTTAGATTTTAATTTAAGTAGATAAGCTGCTATAGAATCTATCTTTGTACTTACCTATGTTCATCAATAAGTGAAAATAATTTATGTACAATTTGAACTATTTTTTTTTTATTATTATTATTAAATTTAGTTTTAAGGTTTTATTATTAACGCGTGTAATAAAACTTGATCCGAAATACTTTCGCTGACAGTAACGCCTCTCAACGTAGATAACAATTAACTTTTATTGTTATCTCGTTTACTGCGAAAGTGTTAATAGCTTACAAGATAAATATTAGGTTAAAGCTTATAAGATAAATTTTGAATTAATCTAAAGAAAATATTTTTGTATCCAGGTATCCTGGATACGCAAGCGAGACCTGCACATTCTGACTGTAGGAGTCCACACATACAGCAGCGACGCTCGCTTCGCTGCGCTCCATGCCGACGGCTCGGACGAATGGACACTCCGGGTGGCGCCTGCTCAACCCCGCGACTCGGGCGCTTACGAGTGCCAAGTGTCCACTGAGCCGAAAATCAGTTTGTCTTTCCGACTCACTGTTGTTGGTAAGTAAATCGCTCTTTTTAACTTTTATTACTAGATTTGAGAAGTTCCATGGATTGATATTACTTGAAATAACTCTATTCCTTTTAACTCCAAATATACATTTTATTGAAAGAAAAAATTATACCTGAATTTCTTTCTATTGCGAAATCTTTTAGCATGGAACTATACTGTGAAATATACATATAAAAATTGTTACTATACGAATTGAGAAATGTAAGCCCTTGTCTTAACAAGGTCAATAACGTTAAAGTAGGTTTTTTTTAACCCCCGACACAAAAAGAGCGGTGTTATAAGTTTGACGTGTCTGTCTCCTGTCTCTGCCATCATAGCTTCCGAACGGATGAAGCGATTTCAATTTATTTTATTTTTTGTATTAAAGGTGACTTATGGGCAAGTGATCTTAGAAATGTTTGATGAAAATCGGTTGAGCCGTTTAGAAGTTGTGGGGGTAAATGAGGGGAAGAATCACCGAATGTCTTCAAATATTATAATACTTGAGTGGGGTCTCAAATGAAAGTGCGTCACGGGCACATCACAAAATATTATGTTCAATGAGTATCGGTTGAGCTGTGAAAAAACTCTGGGGGTATAAGTGGGTAAAATACTTAATATCTGCAAATAATAAGTGGAGGGGGGAGAAATCAGTCGACCCTCACTACTAAAAACAAATTGTCGTGGGTTTTCCTAATTTTTTTATTTAATGTTTATTCACTCATCATTATCCAAGCGTATTTTTGTCAGAAGATTACGAGCATACACTGAGTACAAGCAGCCTTGTCATTTTTTAAATCCTTAGGGGAGGTCTATGTCCAGCAGTGTACAGCCTGCGACTGAAATAATGAAAATTTCTCAGTTGAACCAACGGTTCGACATGCTTTCCGAAGCACGGAGGAGCTCTAACAGCCACGCTTGCCAGCGCTTGACATACCGTACGAATCGATACGAATACGTATACGCCTTTGGTCATAACGAGCTCCTCGAATAAATTCATCTTTAAATTGTTCATTACGTGTGGTAAATCCTTTTGATTTCAATATTCGAAATATTTTTCGAAATAATTAAATTTTATTAAAGGTATCTTTCTAATTAAAGGTATCTAATTAAAATCATTGTTTACAGAAATATCAGCCTTACCATTTTAGTAGCCAAATAGTCTATTTTGTTAATATGGACAATCAAATTAGTTTTACTAAACCGATATTCAAATTATCTTGTTAAATAAATTATGACTTTTCGCCATCAATGTAAACCTCACAATTATTTAACTACAAAAATTTTGATGTGTCAGTTTAATAATAATAATAATAAGTTTCTTTATTATATCAACCAGGGATCAATTTATTTGTTAGTAAAACAGAAAACCTTATAAATCTAATGTTAGTAGATCAATATAAAATAAAACATAGATTATAGGTTGCATCACATTTGTATGTTCCTCAGTATGTGAACCATTGAGCAATGGTTCACATACCGAAGATCAGCTCGTGACGCAAACATACTCAGGATGCTGTTGGTGCTAGCCCGCAGCCTGCCCGCCAGGGACGTGCACCGTTTGCGCATGGTTGTGTAAAAACAATCCACGCGCGCCTCAGCGAACATCCCCGACGCGCTGCAGCGTCGGGACAGCTCCACCAACATCCTGAAGGCATCATTATACTAGACCCGCAGGGCGCTAAACTGCTTCTGCGTATAATTAACCCAAAGGCTGCTCGTGTAGAAAGATGAGCAGTACGCTCTAAACAGTGTTATTTTTACTTGTTTAGTACAATGAGCAAACCTACGGGCTATCATGTTAGCACGTACAGACAGCGCCCTGACACGAATTATTAAATTGAAATTCATTTGTCATTATTTCAGAATTTATCAGATCGGATTTACATTTAAAAATGTTAAAGCAGTTTCTATTTTCACAATACGAGTCGAGACTGAAATTTAACTATTTATTTACCTTAATGAGGTCAATGAAGTCAAAGTTTTAGTAGAAGGTGACCTAAATATTTAAGTCAAATCAGTCTTCAGCGATCAAAGTTTCCATTGTAATTAAGTACAAAAGTCTTTGTGTTAAATTAACAATTAATTGGAATTTTAAACTAGGAACATAAGAGCGACAATCTGTTGTTAAATATAACTGTCGCCGCAAATTAAAGACTGTATTGTTTTTAGGGGTTTTAAATAAAAAAATTACAATTTACGATCACACATTGTGTCTTTTAATCCATCTTCACAGTAAATATCTGTTCTACTTCGAATTTGCAGTATCTGTCTGTTTAGATCTGAATATAATAAATTTTCAATCTTTCTTAAATATTTGTAACTTTTAAAAATATTATTTAATTTGTTTTAAAATTGTAGTTCTGTTGGCGACAATTTTATTTAATAACTCGATAAAGTAATTTTATATAAAACGGGAAGTGAGAGACCGGTTTATTCCCGAGGCGGACAGTTTAAATGAATTTGTTTTGCTCTCTATAACACTATTGTCAACAAGACAATATTATTCGACAATGAATATGATAGAAAACAAATTGGATACAGTTTTTTTTTAATATTTGTTTCAAACATTTTTACTTATTGTATTGGTTTTGCCATTTTCAATTTCGGGTAAGACTATTTTATATATTAATACAGCAAGAGTAGATTATTTGAAATAGACTTAACCAAAGCATTGGTATCTATAATTTATTTCTAACATAATTATAATATGATATCTACTTATAACAAACACTTTTAAAATTATTTTTGTTGTTTGTTTTATATTGTTGAATTGAAGTACAATAAAAAAAACACAAACCACACTTACAAAACAATAAAAAAATGAAATAGGCTTTTTATACAAAATGATAGACGGCATGACACACATTGCTATTAGTGTATTTTATTTTATAGATGTACTTTTATCATAGAACTAGGAATCGCGCGCGGCTTTAAGGCAAATTCTTTAATCTATGACCTTTATTGATTAAACATCAATAAAACTTACTAATGAAGTTGTAGCACATCTACAAACGAATACCGAATGTCGTAGCACATCTACAAATAAGTGCTACGAATACCGTAGCACATCTAAAACTTCTTGTAGCAATTACATTAAAAAAATATAACTATAATATAAATATAACCTTTTATTTTTATTTGCCCTTGCTTATATTCATAAAATTTGGTATAATAAAGAGTATTGTAATAATACAAAGTATAAACTCTGTAATGTAAAACTGTAAACATTAAGTTTTTGTAAAAAAGAAGTGTAGATGCAAAAACGAAGTTTGCCGCTACTTGAAACAAACTGAACTCAGCATAGTTAGATTAGTTGCAGGGGCATTTCGTCTGACTAAAGCCTTCATCCCGCAGTCAGCTACGCCAACTTTCATAGGCAAACAAATGTTTGTTGATTTTGAAATTGTATTCCGATCTGTTGATTTACAATAATATCTCTGTTTGACAGTCCAACCCCTATTCCATGATACGTTATATCATTACTGAATCTATGCACCCAATAATTAATATACGTTTTCGAATTCAAATGTGGAAGGATGGATGCATAGACATCACATGGATTTGTAGACTTTAAGCCTAATTGGCAGTCAGACAATATAATTATTATAGTAATAGTCTTACAAAAAAGGGATTTTAGGGTAGAACATGCTTTATGCATTACGTTTGTATTTATAAACTACTAGCTGTTCCCCGCGGCTTCGCCCCGCGTGGGACTCGGTTATATTACGCCCAAAAGTAGCCTATGTTTGACCTCAGGTCGTTAACTACATCCCTACCAAATTTCAGACCGACAGACAGACAGAAAGACAGACTTTCGCATTTATAATATTAATTATTTACTTGTAAACATAAAAGATTTTTGATAAATAAATAAATACTAGCTTTCGCCCGCGGCTTCGCCCGCATGAATTTTCCTCGGAACAGTGCTTTTTCCCGGAATTAAAGACACCCTATGTCCTTTTCAATACTCCTAGCTATATGTTTGCTAAATTTCAGAAAAATTGTTCAGTAGATAGGGTGTGAAGAGGTAACAAACAAACAAACAAATATACAAACTCACTTTCGAATTTTCAATATTAGTTGGGATGTCCTATTATAATAAAGCCTGTCAAAAAAAATAAACACAAATTGTACAAGATATTCAGAAAATAAATTTGTGTATCAATACATAATTTATTTTGTCAACAGTGTCAAAAGCTGAAATCCTGTCCGGACCGGAGCTGTTCGTCCGGGCCGGGTCCGACATCAACCTCACGTGCGTCGCTAAATACGCGCCGGACCCGCCAAGGTAAGAAAATTATGCCATCAAGTGGGGCGGGCCAGGAAACTGTCGTCACATGTATAAGCTACTCACACGTATTCCTTTTTTTTATTTTCTATATGAGCCACCTAAGTGATAAGGCCGCCTTTAGTACCTTTGTTTCTATTTGTCCTAGTACTATATTTATATATTTTGTAAAATCCTGGTGCAATAAAGTGTTTTGTATTGTATTGTACTGTCCCTGCAAATAATGTAAGTAGATAGTCTTCGCTAGCTTTTGTATTTTCAAATTTCAATGGTAGAAAACATCCATTTACATAAAGTTATAAAAAAATCTAATAACTTTGGTATGTGCACATATTTTTGAAGCCTAGCACGGGACCTAGGTATATAATGTAAAAGTTTATATTCTCAGAAAGAAATTAAGTGGTCTATTCTTAAAATAAAAATGTCAATATCACCGCTCATCTCTCTTCTGGCGGAGGTTACTAGCTAAAGAGCCATGTCGTATCTAATTCAAAAGCAACAAAAAATCTACAGTTAAAGCTTAGAATGGAACCTGTATATTGTTTAATGACAGAGAAGAAAATTCTCAGCAAAGGTTTTATATAGTTACGTGGTTTTTCCATAAATTTTTGAACTAATATGTTATGATGTATTTTTCCACTTGTTTCCTGGCCTGATGATTTCCAATCACGACCCTTCGTCCGTAGATTTGATAGAAAGAGAAAAAAATCTTTAAAAGTTCGAGGAAAACATTTATCAAAATGGCATTTTGCTTTGGTTGGGAACGTTTATCGCGGAAAATGAAAATCACGTTTTTTATTATAAAATGGTACTAGAACGACGTGACCAAAGAGAATGTCTTATTAATCTTCTCTCTAATCAATACGAATTCCTGGTTTCTGATGGATTGATTCATTATGGCAATTTAAAATAAAATAATTCATTCCTAGCGTGTCTGCAAAAGGTCAATTGACCATGTGATTCTTTTGTGAGAGTTTTTCGTAACCACCTTTGTATATCTATATATATATGTTCTTTATTTAGTGGTCATGGGTGTGTAATATATATTTTACTCACAACTGCACTGACTATGTCGTAATTTTCATTTCTTAACATCAGCATGTGATTGCTATAATTTTGCACTTAAGCGTGTTGTATACCAATTGCCTTTCTGAACAAGCCACAATGGTGTCGTGAAATGCGTCAAGTCTAATTTTTTAACAGGTGTTGTATGTTAAGTAAACTTATTTTACAATGCCACTTTTGGCAACAATGCATGTTACAAAAACCTTTGCGCTTAATGTTTCCTCTCAGTTGTAACTTATACCACATAATGTTGTTTGTAGAATGAGTAAAGTGCACGGGCAATTTAGAACAGAGCGCCACAGTGTTGCCAATTTCAGCATTTGCTACAATATTGCTTTACGAGTGATTAATTTTACAGTTACAAGAGCTGTGAACAAAATTACGGCAGTTTTGGCGGGAAGGTAAAAGTCAAAACATGTCGACGTATTTATTTTCGAAAATGTATGTTTTTTTGAGTATTTATGCATAAAAGTATTCATGAATAGGCAGGAGTGCTTGGAAGTGACTTTAATCCTTTTTAACAAAATCTCCCAAACAAAATTCTTCCACCATAGGCAAAAAGATTTAAAAAAAAATTGCTTGAGACCGCGCGCGATTCCCAAGTTCTATGCATAGGCCTGTGAATACACATGACTACTGACTTGACCTTTTTGACTTCACTAAAAATATACATAAAGAAAGAACAATAACTATACTAGCAGAAATAAACTTTTTACAATTCGTGTTTTTTGAAAACTTTGAGAGGAAACTAACTGTAATAAAATCGGTCATTTCAGTTAGTTTCCTCTAAGGCACTACGCATTTATAGTAATATATATATTACTCTAAATGAATTTTATACAGATAGAAACAAATATAAGTACTTAAGTATTTTAAGCATACATTTTATTAGTATGGATAGGATAATCTTACTGTAATTATACATGATTGGTACCATTTCCTTAGCCTTTGCCATATTCTTAGTGAAAAAGGTCTCTTAGCAAGCAACTCGCTGGTGAATAGGTGACCCATCTTTCAGACCTTACGATCTTATAATGGGAGTGTGTTATCGTGTACCTTTTCACACCAAGGCGCTGCTATACATTTAGTCTTCGCATCTATAAACATGATAAGCTTATTTCCAGATAAAAGGGTCGACGGGGGTCCCTAAGTGAGGCATTCTTTGCCTATCACCATTTAATGGTACCCTGTGTCTGAGATCTCTCCGCGAGGGACCTTCAATTTGAATATTGATAGGATGATATGCCTTGTGTCCCCACATAAGAACGACATTTTTTATTCAGGTCGCCTCATGTGGTATGTATATAGCGTCTTAGGGTTTATAATGATCATAAAAAGGCTTGATCATGTATTGTTGACGTGCAAGCGAGCGATTTTAATAACGTGGCTAAACAACCCAGTGTTTCGCCGCAAGTCGCCATAATGAGTGGCAATTATTATCAGGTCCTCTGGTTTTAGAAGAAACATTGAGCTATTTATATGTCCCGCAAGTTAGTTTAATTAAATTAGCTTATAAGAACTGGCCACTGACATTGAAAATAAAATAAGAATAGAATTTGGATAAATAAAGAATGGTTTATACAAAATGTGGATAAAATAAATATTTGTATCTGCTGAACTAATTGATGACTGGAATACTGTTGCCTAAAATGTCATTATATTGATTAGTTACCAAAGTGGACGAAGGGGAAAATAAATGTCGCGCCTCAGCAATGAATTTAGAATTTTGCATTAGATCTTTGTTTTTATAGCCCTAATTCAACTATTTATAAGTCTAGCCTGGTAGACATCAGTATAATGATTTCTTATGTTTTCGCGATTGTTACTTAGGCGAGCTTCAATCAAGACTTACTACAAGCCGCATAAGAAAATAAACCAACTTTTAAGACCTGTTAAATCCAATATCCCATTGCAAGATGCTGGAGTTTATAAAATTGACTGTGACTGTGGTTTATCATACATTGGGCAAACAAAGAGAAGCATTGGTACCCGTATCAAAGAACATATTGCTGACATGAAACATAGACGCTCAACCAAGTCTGCAGTCTGTGGACACTCACTTGACAAATCCTACCACTACATGCGATTTGATAATCCTCAAGTCCTTGCAAAAGAAAACAGATTTATACCAAGGATGATACGTGAAGCAATCGAAATTAAAAAACATCCTAATTTCAATAGAGAGGATGGATGGCAAGTACCACCAGCTTAGGACCCAGTTATCAATTTAATAAAATCTCAAACTCATCGGAAGACTGGAAGTGTTTTTGATACTGTCAGCCAATACTGTGTGAATCGAAATAGTTTTCAATGATTTATGAGCTATGGTTTTGTATTCTTGTGACATCAGAAACATATGACACAGACGAATGTCAACTCAGTCTGCCTGCGACCATGAGCTCTGTAAAGTGTTGAAACGTTAGGTATAAATAAGTAAGCAATAAACGCGATAGAAAACCGTATAAAATAGTTTAATTTAAGATATCAGTATCTATTGAAAATAAAATTGCAACTTTCCGGTTCATGCTTCGTAGAGTATGTCCTTTCTCCAGAGCAATTAATTTTGTACTAAAAACCATTTTGGTTATGTAGGTAATTCGGGTGTTAAAAAGAAATTATATATTTAAATCCAGCAGTGTGTCGTATAAAGCTGATACAAATAAAATGCCTTAATGTAACTTTAAGTTAATAGGTTTTTCCACTAATATTATCTTTTCCCTTAATCCTGCAATTGGGTTTATTTTGATTTATTTAAAAAGTCAATAGAATATGTACTTTCTACCTATTTTGTTGTCGGTACATTTGCATATCCTACTTACGAATTTCTATTACGAATATGAAAGTAGGGATTCTAGGTCATCATTATCTTCCTAGCAAGAGTCGGGACTGACCCTACGATGAGCTACGAACAGTTAGCAGAATAGTATCTCTTCTCTTATCTGTGGTTAGGAGAGCGGCGAAAGTAAAAACCGAAAAAAAAAGAAATAGAAAAGACCCGTCTTGTTACAGGGTAACAAGACGGGTCTTTGCTATTTCTTTTTTTTTTCGGGTTGTCGCAGATTCAATCACAGCTAGTTTTTTACGCGGTATGATTGAACATGTTTTATTTTACTCGCTGCAAATTCACACTTGTCGCGACAATTTGCTATGTGTGACAAGGTGCTCACTGCGAATAGCCACAAAATACTATCTTTGAATTTTCGCACCAACTGACTGTCGAAAACACTCATGTACGCTCTTCAAGTAATTATGGATTCTAAGATAAAGGTCCAAAAGTCTCAAGACATGTTTATTTTCAGTTTTATCTACTGGTACCGTGGGGAGCAAGTGGTGAACTACGCACAGCGCGGCGGCATCAGCGTTGAGACGGAGCAGCGCACGCGCACCAGCAGACTGCTGATCGCACGCGCTGCGCCGCACGACTCTGGGAACTACACGTGTGCTCCGAGTAGCTCTGGTGAGAATACCATAATCGCTAATATTTTCCAGGTTGCATCCGAATCAGACTAAGGAGTCTGGAATATGCATTTCTTTGTAACCGCTATACTCGGCTAATGACTTAATGTGTCAAAAGGCATAAATAGAGTTAGCCCCAAGAAAAATAACGTCGTACACTATGTTGGACCACAACATAGTGTACAACACGTTTAAAAGTACTAGCCATTGCCTGCGGCTCCGCCTGCGTGGGACTCGATTACATCGCGCCCAAAAGTAGCCTATGTTTGTGACCCTTGGCCCCTTACTATTCATACCAAATTTCATCAAAATCGATTCAACGGTTTAGCTGCGACAGTGTAACAGACAGACTTTCTCATTTCTAATATAAGTATGGATACCACCTGAAACTTACCTATACCTAAGTTGGTAATACTTTTCTATATGGCCTACTATACTATGGGTAACTCATCGGTACTAAGTTCATTTTATAACAAACTAGCTGTTCCCCGCGGCTTCGCCCCGCGTGGTACTCGGTTATATCGCGCCCAAAAGTAGCCTATGTTTGACCTCGGGTCGTTAACTACATCCCTACCAAATTTCATCACAATCGGTCCAGCAGTTTAGCCGTGAAGAGGTGACAGACAGACAGACAGACAGACAGAATGACAGACAGACAGACAGACTTTCGCATTTATAATATTAGTATGGATGGATATGGATTCTTATATAGAATAGGGATGGTTGATTACAAAATAGTAACGGTAAATGAGCTTAAAGGCTAAAAGAAAAACTTCCCATTAAGGACACATGTAATTATGAGTATGAGGTTAAATGTTAGGTAAAAATAATAAATAAGTCGTACTTCAAAAAAATATATCAATAACTTACAGAAAAAACATAAATTTAATAACAAATTAATTACAAGAAACACGTTAGTGTTTCACTACGTTACGTAAGCCTATCGATGCTACCAATCTCATAAATATAATAACCAAATGTGGAAATGCTGACACAGTTTCAGGAAATATGTCGGATAATGCGATTAAAAGTGATAAACTAGGTAACGATATTAATGTTATGTCATTGGTTTTATATCTTTAATTGTAATGGGGACCAACTACGAAATTGTCGATAGTTTCGAATTTGTCATTGACTACGGGATCGGTTATTGAAGGACAAAATACGAAGCTATAACATTAAATAGAACGTTTATGTTATCCCCTTTTTGCATTAATTGAATTTCAGGACGAAGCTAACTTTTTCCTTGTTAGATTTTAACTTTCCTTACATTGTACGTAAAAGTTTCTTGAAATGATTTATAATTCAGGAGTTCCCTTCAAGTACAAGCTTAAATTATATTGAATTTTTTCGGTAAAGATCTGTGTTTGAGTCAGAATTTAAAGGCAGTTTGAATATACCCGAAATGAGGACGATTATAAGGCATAAAGTTAGTATACCTACGCGTATTAAGGGCGTATTGACTGAATCTCGTTTATATTTATAGTCAGATATATTCCAAGCCCAAAAAATACCACTTTTGAACGAACGGATAATCCTCTCAATAGTTTCCTGCAAACCTAATTTTTGCTACCAAAAATTTATAATATTAGTAACAGGTACATATTATTACTTTTATTCCTTTAATATGTATTTGTTGTTGCACTCAGTTAAAACTTCAAATAGTCAAATTTGTTTCAGAATCAGCTTCAGTGATAGTTCATGTTCTGAGCGGAGAGCGTCCTGCCGCCATGCAGAGTTCAGGTTCGACGCCGCCTCGCATCAACCGCACCATCCTCAACGCAGTCTGCCTCATTACAACATTCAACCAACCCAGGATCTGGCTTCTCCTCATCCTACCAGTCATCGCTACATATATTTCCTCAGCTACTTTATTGATCATTATTCTTACTGCTACCCATTTGGTTGACATCGGGAAAGTCGTGGGCAGCTCAACTTTTAGACCGCTGTCTTTGAGATGACCAATCTCCAGCCAAATAGTATAACTTTCAACTAATTCTGAACAAGGAAGAAAAACATGTACAGTTACAATTATTAGATTTAATTACAAGTGTTTGTAATTTAATAAGTTTAAAACATTCGTTCAGTTACGTTAAAGTGTATTTAATACAACGAGGATAGATTTATAAATTTATGTCAAGATATATTTTTTTGAAAATTTAAAAACTTTTCATCAATTCATCAGAATCTCGTAATAATTTAATAGGATTAGCTAGCGTTTACATTGCGAGCAACCGTTGCAGGAATCTGCAGGATTATTCGCCGCTGAATTTCCTTTTTTTCTCGGCTAACTACGCTCGTCTTAATCCTTGTTCGCACCCATTCACCCTGAGTAAAAAAAAATTTTTTTTTCATAGTTGTTTCATGGAAGCCATCTTTATCTGATAGTCTTTGACACAAAAATGCAATAATATATTTAACACTGTTTTAATTAAAGTCAAACAAAACTTACTCCATGAACGTGGTCACCGCCGTCGGTTATTCATTCGTCTGCTCTTTCTTTGGTAGTGGTCAACATTGTCAGATTTTCAAGCAAAAAGTGACTCCAATTATTATAATCATAAACGTAAATCAATCACAAACAAAAAATCATAAAAATCGTATAATTATCACAGTCACAAAGCAAAAAAAAAACCAAAGATGAAGAGGTGCGAAATCTCCCAAGACGGATATTACGCCAACAAATCGATTTCCTGATACCAATCTGGAATAAACCAACATTGAATCCAAGCAACCTTATCTATGTAATGGTCTCTAATCCCGCAGTTGCTCTCTTTACCACATTGTTTGCCTTCGATCAAGTTGGACAAACAATTGTCTGGACTCACATCTACTGCCGAGACGGATCTTGCACAAGTCACGGATGACCTACAATGACCTACATACCTCTTATCTTGAATCTGCTGTATGCTGCTGCTGGTTTAATAAAACTTGCTTATACTATATGTACTTTTTTTGGGAAATTATTTAGCTACTAATCTTTTGCAAATGTTTCAGATAAATATTTAAAAAAAAACTCTCAAACCTGAAAAGACAATGCGAAGGAATCTCATTTTTTATGAAACATTACATATTATTACTTCATTACTATTTTGACTTACCTCTGGAAAACTCATGTCAAAACTTTACATATATTCCTGTGTCTTCTAAAGTATCTCGAACAAATTCAACATTCAATAAGAAATATGAGCATATTACGAAGAGATGTTGGTACTTACTTACCTATTATTAAACTTTTACTGAGTAAAGATATCAAAAGTAACTCAGAGAGAAGTTTCTTACTGTATCGATACTAGTATACTCTTATGAAGGGTGTAATCAACTGAAGCGTACTCTAGTTATTTAGACATCTTAAGGACTTTGCCAACATGTCTTATATCTGGTCTTAACCATATCAACACGCTTTTATTAGCTTCACCTATATGTTTGCCTGCTTGTCAGTTTATAACCGACTTCTTTGAACTTAATTTAGACCCACTTTGAACGGTCAGATTTAATTGAAACTTTGTAGAATTATCAAGTGGGATTGGCCTTAAAACACCACGCTGGCCATTTGCGTGTTGGTGAGCACCTCTTTTAGAGGGCATTTCCATACCTCACGGCTTGTGGTAGCCGCCCGGTCATATTTAGTACCAGGTGGTCGAGTTATTTAACCGCCGCCAGATGCTCGGCGTTGTCTCTCGTTTAGCACCACCCGGAGGGCACGTGTATGGTAACATTGGGTATTCTACCTACGGACGCGAGAGATTCCACTCACCATTTTAGTTTTGTTAAGTTTATTTTTAAAAAGTGGAAAATAAATATAGTTTAAAAAACCTAAAACACGCTTTAATGAGAAATAAACGGAAAATAAATTTAACCTTGTTTGATGTGATCTGAGAATTTAACTAAAAAGCGTGTGCCTGATTTTTTATTTATCGAGCACCCCATATGCTTTTAGTTGTATTTATTTTACGTTTTTTAGTTCAATTGCTCATTAACTTAATTTTAGCCGTGTTTTTTAGTTTTTTAAACTATATTTATTTTGTTACCGAAAGCAATCCGTACGTTTTTAGTTTCACGCAGGTTTGATTTCACTTTTTAAAGCATGGTCACCACTTTGCCTAAATAAATAACACACAACACAAAACCATTTGAACTAAGCAGCTATAATTTTTTTTCAAAGAGAAAAACTGGCAATATGCATAACAGATTTTTCATTATTTCTTTTCTCATAATATACTGAACCATTAAAGCCCTAGATTGCTGAAACATAACATCGGTTTCAGTATAGTTTCAACAGATTTTCCGCCAAAACCGAATCGGTACTAAAACTTCTAGAAGTCTGAACTCGCCTAAGCTGAAATCGAAAGTTGGGTTACAGTAGTTCCCGATCGTTAAATCTGCTCTCATCCATGTCAGCTTGCTTAAAATAAAGCTATTGTCGTAAAAGACATTTATGAGGATGCAAGTTTTGGCGCGAGACTTTGCCCGTTTGAAATATTTGATTCGTTATGCCTCTTAAACCGAAGAGCTCCGAATTTTTACCCAACTCCGAATGTAAGGTTCCTCGCTCCTCGTTTCTTCCTTGCTGGGTTCTACGAATGAATTCTTCGCCAAAGAATGGTTCACCCCATCACGGTTCTACAATTAATCGGTTTTAATTCTAATCTTATTTAGTTTTTAGCCCTCTGTTGTGGAATGGACTGTATATATATTAACTGTGTGATAAATAAAAGGATTATGTTGATAAAAGGTTTTTAATGAAAAGAAAATGGATATAACTTACCTACGGGACAGGTGAATGACAAAATATGATGCAAAAACAACTAAAAAACGTGACAATTAGAATTTCTTTTAAAAACATATAAAAAATAAAGGTTAATCTGAAATGAGTTTATAACACCCTCTTTAGCACCCTGTAAATATGTTATATTAAAGTTTCGCCGTTATTTGTAATTGAACAAAGGAAAAAAAAGCACTTTAAAATTGTGTTTTACTTTGTTCAGGTTATTTGGCAACACTTTTAAGTACGCAATGTACTTCGGTCTATGCATCAGGTAATAATTTTTATTAAGAACTTTTTTTAATTTTCATAATAAAACGGCCTGGCCTTTCATAATAACTTAAAAAAGCATTTATAAATTGGGGACTAATAAATTCACTCAATTATATTAAAATGAAACTAAATAAAAGCTTGTAATGAAGTTTGGCTGAAAGTAGTTATGAACTATCGTAGTGAAAAAAATATATTGAGAATTAGTCATTTTGTTTTTTGATAAAAACGGTAGGTTTTTTGCGTGAATTTGTCCACGTCCCGCCATCTCTTAAGAAGTTAAAGAACAACGTCCTATTATTACGGCTTCTACTAAAGCTAATGAAGTTATAAAAGTTGAAAGTGGGAAAGTTTTCTTATATCAAGTTGCGGACTATCATTGCAATCACCGGCCATTACAGTTATTGTTTAATTATATTTAATGTAAGAACGTTAAAGGGTTGCGTAGGCAACGTTGCGTTGTTGTATGATGACCAGTCACCATAGATAAATATAAAATCTCTTTACATTCAGGTTCTTTTATCTTTACCAAATTTAAGAGAAAATGAATATTTTCATGATTATTACAGGTTTACAAGAATTCAAAGTATGACTGATAAGTATGGCCGGGAGCCATTTTTCAAGTAAGCAAAAATTGCCTCGGCGCGGTACCGTCAGTCAATTTTTTGGCTTTAGATGTAATATCAATATTATTTAAAAAATCTTACCTTGCAACTTGGCAACAATACGAATACCGCACAATTTATAAGACTTTGTTCAGGGTTCTAATATTATTTTGAAAATAGTATACCTACAAAGCAACATCCTCTTCACATAAGTTTAGTAGTACCGTATCATTCCAAATCAGCCAGATCTGTAGTAAAACATGTTTCAGCAAGTTGTTTTTATTCCGCACTCGCCCTTGTTTCTCATACTTATGCCGAAAGTCCGGAGACAAACAAATTTACGAGTTTCTAAGTAAACGAAGTAGACAAAAGGGTAAGACATACGTTTACTCGGCCGTTTTATCAACATTCTCCTATTTTCGATGTTCTTATTTTTATTTGTAGGGAAACTTATCAACGCTTCGATCTTGTCTTGGACAAGTAAAAATGTAAAATACTGTTTCTAGCTCTTAATCAATATATGTACTTATTTGTATTTAAGAATATTAATGTGAAAATACAATTTTTAATTTTAGGAAAATAAGTTGACTGTATATATAGATCTAAGAGTGTAAATATTCGATAATGATGTAAATATATTATTTACCTCAAATTTAATTCCGTTATTTGCTATCGGCCTTATCATAATTATGTTGTATACTTTATTCCTTTATTGTTTTAGGACATTAAACTATGATTATCTAAAATGTATTATTTCAAAAAGCAACACATTTGTTTTTTAAATATTAATAATAATATTTATATATATATATTTTTTTTTGATTGACAATCGCAATCCATATACTCCACCGCCTTTAGGTACTACTGACCTCTGGGTGAATCTTAAGTTATTTTGGTTATTTTCTCTTCACTATAGTTTTGTTTCTTAAAACCCCAGTGGTACATAAGCTGTTGTAGCGGAAATCGGTTTAGTAATCTAAGCATGGCATGATTGGGACTTGGATGCGTAGCAGCCACTAAATATGGCATGTCATAATTCTCCGTGATTTTTGTCATAGTTGTTATCGATATGTGTAATCGAAGTTCAACTACTAGGCTAAATGGATTATGTTTGTTTGTTTGTTTGTAATATCTTTATTGCTTTAAAATACATAATAAAAGGAACATTATTAAAATAAGAAGATTATAATACCAGCGCCGACAGTTAACACGCATAGTCGGAGGTAGATAAAAGTGTACCCATCTACTATAGTGGTCCGGGTATCAGGTTTATCTCTCCCTGACCATACACGACTGAACAAGAACAGATGAAAATTCATGCTAAAATATTTTTTTAAAGTTCTGTATTTCAAATTTCATTTTTTTATTCCAACGGAAAAGTCACAAATAACAGGAGTAAAACTTAATCGGTTTCCTAATCACAGCCCTAGTCTGTTATAAACTGTAAACAACTACATATAAACAAGCGATATTATTTTTTTAAACTGTCGCTGTCTTTAATGAGTAGTTAAAAAAGGGTTGTGTAAAAGTATGAAATTGTAGACGTATTATCATGTTAATTAACATTTGTAACAATACGAAATAGAATAAAAACGATTGCAGGAATATACGTTGTTTTTCTTTATTCATACATTCAATGATGTATTTATGTAATTGGTGCAATAAAGTGTTTATTAATTCATTCATACAAGAAAAAATATGGATAAAATTGTTTTTTTTTCTATCCGACGTTAATTCTTTAAATTAAATTCGCAAGCGGAAGTTAGATTAAACAAATTCGGCTTAAGTTGCCGTCTATATAAAAAATAATCTCCCGAAAAGAATTCATCTCGCGGTTGGGTACAAAAAATTCATTGTATTAAGTAATGTTACCACAAAATGGCGTAGCGAGATGCGGGCGAATTGACGGAGCTTTCTTAATGAAAGAAAAAAAAGCTTATTTTCTGTGTTTGGTGATATAAAATAATAAGACCAGATATTGAATATATTTTGAGGTAATATACTTCATGTATGGTGTAGAGTAACACGTTTCAAATATATTAACAATTCAGGAATAAGATGCCTTGTTAGAAGTACTAACAAGATGGTTCAAAAAGCTTTGATAGCAGTTTTTTCATTATTAATATAGGTAGATATTGAAAATACTATCTTTTGAGACGCCAAAATGCCCGCTATTCTGGTAAAAATTAAAAATAATTTGTAAGAATTTTAGTGGTCATGCATACGGCCTTTTTTAACATTATCTCAAATCATACTTCTTCTTCTTCTTCAAATATTTTACTACCATCTATTACTATCTTTGATTATAGCAAATAATAATATAAAATAACAGCTCATAAAAATAATCAAATTGGTAATAACATTCAAAACAATTTCCCATTAAAATACCTCCTTTATAAACAAAACAAATGTTATAGAAAATACTTGTAATTTCTCCTGAGTTTAGTCTGGTTTTGAGTACAATACAAATCAATACTTTTGAATGCAGTTAACTCGAGTTCGAGACTTGAACGCTAACAATGCAAACGATTTACCAACAATATTTTTGAGTTTAGCTCTTAAAATTTCATAATCATCATTTAAACTATTTGTTTTCGTAGTTCCGTCAGCGATTTAAATTTCGGGCTTAAAATAGTATATTATTTTGGCTACCTTTAAATTTCATCACGGAAAATTAATGAATCACATTTTACTGTCCATAACTTAACGATACAAGCATTATTAAATTTTAACACGTTTTTAGTTCTTTTTATTGCTTGGAGTAACAAAATATAAAATTCCATCTCATATTTTAAAAAGATAATTAACACAATCTACTAAAATACAAGAGCGTCATAAATAAACCTAAATGTATCAAATGGTTACATACAAAGCTGCGTCACAAAACTTAGATTAGGGTCATGTTCGGTAGGACAAGCATTTTCTCGAAGAAGTTTCGCGGAACAAGTGTAGTAAGTTATTTCGCCCTAAATTACATATGTACCACGAAACTTCATACAGAAGCCTTGAGTTATACCGTTACGTATTTGGCATACAATTCATAAAAACCATTGACAAGTAAAATTACCGTTTGATCACGATCCACCATTAGGCTACCTAATGAAGAATACGAAAATTGACAGCTGTGGAAAGTAAGTACCTATTATGTCATTTTTTATTCATCTTTCATTGCTATGGAGCAACCCTGTAAGATACCCATGTATCTTACAGGGTTATTATTTCAAAATAATACTTCGGTTCCTTAAATATTATATTATACAGGAATAATACGACTACGGGGAGAAGAAAGTCTTAACATCATACTGCTTAATACTACTGACACATAGGTAGTTACTATATGTATTGAAATATCTAAGGACATTGTGCTGTGGGTCATTGCAATTTCAAATCCGCACCCTGCAGTGGTGCCTCATAGTAATGTGAAATAATTTCGTGATCACTAGACTATAAAATTGTTTAGCTCAGGCAAACATTGTAAGAATAACCAATATGTTCTAGTAATAGTCACATCTCCTTTTGATTAAATATATATATATATATATATATATATATATATGTACATATACATTATTTTTTTGTTTATATAAAAGGCCTCATGCCGCATGCTTGTGTATTTTTGTTAAACAAAACTTCAGTTACCGTTTCGCACTAACAGTTTTCGAATAAAATGAAACAATTTTAATTTCAATAAAAGCTTTGGTATAGGCGCAAGTGTTCACACGAGAGTTTGTTGAGAATTCAACCCAAAAGATTTCCAATTTACCGAGAAAGGTTCGGATGGAGGGTCACAAAGCTAATAGTAAAAATACATTCTCAAAACGTGACCGTAACTCTGCTACCCGACAGAGACGTGGTCACATGAAACATAAATAAAAATATAACAGTATACAGGTCCAAGTGTGAAAATCATAATTGAAGATTTTTCATATTATTATCATGTTTCGTGATACCTCTATTTTCTAGCACTCACATCACATCTACATGCTACACATTTATTTTTCTAAATAAAAATAAAGTAATTTCAGATTTAGTCAAGTGGCACTCTTATTTATAATTCTGAATGGCACCCGTTATTTAATATAAGTAGACCCATACAATTGGTGCATTACATTGGTTAAAGAACTAATTCATAAAACAACCAATTTGAGAACAAAGAAATGTATCAAATGCGATAGACTGCATGTTTTGCCAAATAATCACAATGTAGTTCAGGATAGAGTGCGTCGGTTGTATCGAATAATATCGTGTCTACAACCGTCGGAAACAACATGTAATAATCACTATTATCAGTCATTGGAAACAAAACAGATACTCTACTATTTTTGAAAGAGTTGCTCATTATCAAATTTTATCTATTATGCGATTCCTTGGTTACAACAACATCGGCAATAAGGTTGAATTCGTGACTCTTGTTAAGTAGGTATCATATTCATTTTTTTTATATTTCCCCCCTTTTTGGCATAATTAAACAGTCACATATCACGGGCAAAAACGAATGAAACATCTATAACAAAACAGAATTTTTCGAAAAGAAATAGAAAAACCATTGATATGTGACAAATCCACAACCGCTTATTACCTTTACGACATACAAGATTTATAGGAATGAGAACAACGTACAAGCCGAACGGCTTCCCCGTGGGAGGCGACATCTATTTTGTTAGTTCCGCCGAGTCACTGGGATGCTCGTTTGTCATCCTACCCTTATTGAGGAGCAAATTTCAGTGACCGCCCCCTGCCTGTTATCGTCCTGATATTTTCATAATTCCCCTTGAAAGACATGTTCGGGCAGCCTGATGTCCTGTCGTTTGCCTCGTAAAAATGGTACACGGCGATTTTCTTCCGGCATCAGGCTTACAGATCCTTAAGATGATAAAGTGAATTATCATCTTAAGGATCTGTAAGCCTGATTGCATTCCAACATTGGATGTTTTTACGAAGGTTTTTGTACATGACTCAATTCATTTTGACGATAAATAAAATGGGATTATTGCATAATTTTGAACACAATAGTTACTATAAAATAAATAATATATTTTGATTTTGCACAATAAGAGTTATGTACCAGCAGCTTAAAATCTAAAATAGAGCGCTTTTTATCTGTCTTCCTACCATTGCCAGGATTAATTAGTAGAAAACCCTTAATATGGCGCAGTCACTTGATACCTCGAGAATTGCCTCGAGAGTGTCAACTGCACATCACTGCTAAATCGTTGCCTGCGATGTTTTGGTAAACACGCAAGCAAGCAAGCACTCTGTTTGGCGGCAGAAACACGTGATAGTACCCAAGCTGACGACTTTTGTACAAATATACTACTAGCGAAATTTAGCATTAAGTTTATACTAATACTTATGAGACTATGTTTCATGAATAAATAATTTTTCATTCATTCATTCATTTGAGCCTCGAAAGTGACTGCGTATCACTGCCAAATCGTTTCCTGCGATGTTTTGGTAAGTAATTTCAATGCGTCTCACCTTTCAAACTGAAATTCAACAATGCAAGCACTCTTTTTGGCGGCAGAAACACGTGAGAGTATCTAAGCTGACGACTTTTGTACAAATACACTACTAGCGACATTTGACATTTAATTGTTTTTGATGTAATAACCGATTCCAGATAACACACTAATTTACTATAAACTAAGAACACTCCTTTTTAAGTGGGTTAAAATACCAAAGTCTTCTCTTAAATGTGTTTCTGATACCCGCTTCAAAATCGGTTCAGCCAAACACGAGATAATCCCGGAGAAACAAACAAAGAAAGAGACTGAGAACCTTTTTTGAAGTCGGCTAAAAGACAAATTAAGTTCAATTAATTTAAATTTCTCTCAGAAACACAAAATTTTCTTATTCAGAGCTATAAATAGATAAGCTTCAAACAAAATTTATAACACCTTTAAATTTGTTTAGTCAGAACAAGCCCAGTAATTTTGATATTATTACCCTTACCCAACTATGTCGCTGCTATTTTTATAAGTACTAGAATATTAGTCAACCCTGCAGAGTTTGCGCGTTATAATATTACATAAAAAGTAGAGTTAATTAAATATGTTTTGAATTAATGATATTGATTCCAATATTTTAATATGCATTTTTCTTAAAATTACGAATGAAATTAATAAAATAATTAACAACTACATATTATTATAAATTCCATATGTTTGCTTTAATATATAATCACTGAAAATATTAATAACTTTTAATATACTCACAAATTAAAACATTACCAACTTTGAGGTATTTTATTATTCAACGTTTTTCATAAGTTCCTAAAATAGCAGCTGATTTGCCGAATCCTAATCGATTTTTGACACGTAGTCCTACCGATTTCCACCTTTTGATATTTGTGGTATCAAAGCAGGGTTAAATATAAATAACAAAGGTTATTATTACCAGGTATTTTAGGTACTTGTAAGTTAGCTTAACCTTGTATATTTTTAACATTTCCATTTACTTAACATGTCTAGGATATTGTAATCGATTCAAGTCACTTAAGTCTTATATATGGTTGCCTGTAAGAAATTGCTTTAGCGATAGGTAAGGCCGCTTACATCCTGTGTCATTGTATTTTATGTTCATTTTTCACTCTTTCGACAATTCCTTATTATTGCATTAGCGATAAGTCCGCCTTTGTATTAATTTTCAACTTCGTTCCTGTATAATCGAATGATGTATTTATGTAATTGGTGCAATAAAGTGTTTATTCATTCTTTCATTGATTCCTTATGACTTTTCGGTACTAGTTTTTCACTTAGCAATATTTAAACAATACTTAACAATCAGCACTTTTAATATTACTTATTCTATTCTATCTCATTTTGATTCGCAATATCATTTCGTTCATTTTTATTTGATGCTCTCAAACTCAGAGCCTGTGGTTTATGCAGGGAGTTCCAAAACTACGACATTTTTCATTCGCTATCAGTGTACCAATCGACGAAAAAATAATATTGCTTGTTTCGCATTTGAAATACATCCTGACTTTTTTAATCATCTGCATGAATGAATGTTCTTATTAACATTTTTGGGTTGGGTAATTCATGACAAAAAAAAAGTGCGATGGACGTTAAACATAGGTATCATAAAAATAATACCGAATCATATAATACCATAAACATATAGGTACCGCAATATTTATGATATTGTCTCCGAAGTCTTTTATTTGTGTCAATTTATGTCCACTTAGGTTTCACTAATAAATAGCTCTTTATTTGTAAATGTTAAAAATCATATTTTTTATACATTTTAAACCCAAATTACATAAATATATAGGGACAAATCACACAGATTAAGTTAGCCCCAAAGTAAGTTCGAGACTTGTGTTATGGGATACTAACTCAACGATACTATATTTAACAACAAATACATATATAGATAAACATCCAAGACCCAGGTCAATCAGAAAAAGATCATTTTTCATCTTGATCTGACCGGTAATCGAACCCGGGACCTCCTGAGTAGCGGTCAGGCATGTTAACCATTACGCCACAGAGCACCAAGAATTCTAAGACAGGTTCCACATTTATTGTACAAAACTTCAAAGCTTGTAATAGATGTTCTCTATACAATTGCTTGTTGAATTCAAATTAAAAGCAAGTAGGTACACCATCCTAACATTTACGCGTAATCCTATTGTAAGCACTAGTCCCATTAGCATGGAATGGTCGTTTCGACTGCGAAACCCCGCTTGCAGTGTTGCCAGTCTAAAATAAACGGGATGCCGACGTAAAAAATGAAATAGCTCTTTTGCAGACTTAAAACGAAATAGGGATTTGGGTTTCATTTAAATTTGTAATTTTTGAATGTAATATAATCGACCATAAGCTACAATATAGCTTATGGTCGATTATATTACATTCATATATTATTTTGGACTTAGAATAGGTTTATTTAAACCTCAGGACTTGAAAACTTCTTGCGGTTTTGCCTTCGTAAATTCGTTAATGGGATATGGATACATGGGGCAAGGATGCAGTGGTAACGACAATAACGCTGTTTTCGAACGCTAGACACACACGCCTCTTGGTAGATGTAGTGTATAAACCATAAACCAGTACTGATGAAAGACCCTATTCGTCCAAATCGTCCATAATTACTGTTTATTTATTTATTTATTTATTGAAACTTTATTGTTTAATAAGTACAAAATACTTATACAATTGGCGGACTTTATGCTAAAAGCATTCTCTACCATTGGGAGAAACAAAAAAACTATGCGTTTTTGTCCGTTTCTACTAGTAGTACTATACTATGAGAGAGATGTTTTCACGTATATTTTCTTTTCATCGTGTTATTCCTGTTCCATTCTACACCGTCTTACATCGAGCCTAGGTTCATGCACGATGTACTTTCCGACGACAAATTCAAAGTTTATTACAACTAGGTACCTGAAACATCAATCCTTGGATCCTATATATGTATAGCTAGAGGAATACGCTACCTAAAATCTTGTTATTCACACATTAGAATCAAAATGTGATCAGTTTAAAAAAATAAGTATTTTTTTAATTGGACAAGCGGAATATCGGATAACACGAAAAAGCGAACTGGCATCTGGCAATACCGCCTGTAACAGCGCTCGATCCGTGAGTTACTTTTTATTTCCCACCGCCCCTCATAAATTGGAGTGAGCGTCCGGCCAGCGAATAATTCACGTTTGCTCCTATCTGCCCACTTGTTACAATATTTACCGCAGTTTTCCACTCAATTACTGAGGGAACCGCAAATCAAACTAAAGTCAAACGACATACCAACATTCAATTTGTATTTTCCTTGCGTCTTTGCTTGCGTGGAATTTTACAGACTTCATAAATGTAGCCTGTTTGTGGGTAAATATAGCCTGTCTGAATGTTTACACAAAAAAATGGTCGGTTGCTTTATCCTGTTTGAAGAGAGAATATCAAATATGTATTTCAATTTTACATCCTTCCTTTCATGTTTAAGTATTATTTAGTATTAAAACAAGATAAATATGAATATCAAAATAAATGTTTAGATATACAAGCCGCTGAGAGAGACAAACCGAATTCAGTCATTGATTACAGAATTCTATAACATCTAAAAGAACTAATTCAACTAATATTGAGAAGAATCAGATGCATCTGTATGCAATATGCATGCAATCATTACTTCGAAATAAAGAATCCATATTCTTTATTTCGAAGTATAATTATTTATAGGTATTTTGTAAACGTGAAAAGTATATAAATTTTATGATAACTAAGTATAATTTTTTTTATGTTAAATTTACAGAATCTGATTTGATTTCTCTACATATATAATTTGAATCACTTATGTACTTATTTTACGCTTCTATTTACCCATACCACATAATTGTATAGTAAACTTAAACTATTTGACAGCTGTCGCAATAGAAGCAGCGGCAATACCCACCGCAAATCGAAATAACTTTTGACAGCTCTGATAACCGTCCTCAAATTCCTAATATATATTCGTCACAATAGTTTTAAAATTTACTGCGTTGGTTCCGGATTAAGAACAGATAGATCACTTGATCTCTTTTTAACCGACTTCAAAAGGGTGAAGGTTCTTAATTCATCGGAATGTTTTATAGTGCATATATGAATATAGAACAGAGCTAGGGGACAAATAAAGGTGACAATTTTCTTCTTTTTGTGTTTTGCACTTATATAGGATCTACAAAGAGTGATGACTTTTTAAATCATGAAAGGAAGAAGTTGAGACAGTTTTGGAGAAGTTAAGCATTTAGGATACCGAGAACGGTGTGATAAGTGAGGATAGTCAGATTAATACATTAATAAAGCAAAATTAATAAATTATCCATAGCTATGAGCGATGTAACCGACATTTGTAAAAACCAACGCAAATTTCAAACTACTTAGGTTATTAAACTCACGCAACCGTCGGCTCGGCAGTGCTAGCAAACTTGTTGTAGCTTAGTTTTTGTGACCTTTGATGAGCTAGGAACGCATTACACTATAATTTGACTTGTACTTACTCTATTTTTTATCTATTTAAGTAACTTCATATTTTTATATCCAGTTTTGGTACTTTCAAATTTATAAAAAACTAGCTGTTGACCGGGGCTCCGCTCCCGTGGGAATTCCGGGATGAAATATAGCCTAAATATTGTTCCAGGGTCTAAGCAATCTCCATTTCAAATTTCAGCCATTCCGTTGAGCCGTTTTTGAGTTATAAATTGTGTAACTTACACGACTTTCTTTTATATATTAGAAGATATATAGATGTATTAAATTTATCTTTATCATCCTACAGTGTTCTTGGTTGAATCGCCTTATGACTGCAGAGCATGAGGTCTGGGATACTGAAATAAGATTTGCAATAGTTTTATTAAATTTTTCATTTGGAATTATTGTTTATGATCGAACACCAGGCGGACACAACTTAATGTTACCATAGATTTAGAATAACTAATATATTTTATATCGTTCTTATAAATCTATGGTTGTTATTGGAATGCTTTGTTTCGCATAGTGTATGTTTTCTATGCCACTCAGATGTCTATTTGTCCCCTCGTTACATTTTGCGACTTGCGACTTGCGACTTCGAAACATTTGATAAAATCTTTATAACCTAACAAAAAACATTAAAGTCAATCGAATCGAAATTCGTCTGACAGTGTCACATCAATTTTCAGTTATAAATGAAAAGGTAAATGTTAAAAATAAATACAGTTTCGCGATGATGAAAATAACATATTTTTTTCTGATTTATATGTTTTTTGCCACTTTTTTATATTTTACTTTTACTAGAGATGAGTTTGCAGTGTGATTACTGCCGAAGATGTCGGCAAATGTCACCGTAATGTATAGAAGACCACAAAAAACAAATGTTTACTTATATCATGTGTTGTTTTAATTAACCGATAATGTAAAATTACTAAAAAATGTGACAATATAAAGCAAAGTATTTGTACCTACGTGCTTTCTTTAATTTTTCATTTCCAAATGAATTTGTCATTACTTTAAGGAGCTTCTCGGAAATAACACTTTCAACAAACACTGTATCATTGTATACGTGGTTTTCGAAACAGCTGAGCTAAGCTGGTTTGGTCGACTGAAAGACTACATTCAGAATTTTGCGTTTATTCTAGGCTTGGTGAATTTACCCCTATGGTTGTGCAACTTTTTATCCACGTTCCCTTTGTTTCTGTTACTTGCAGTTTAAATATGTGTACCAAAAAAATATACTACTTATCTAAGGTGTAAGTGTAAGGTGGCACACATTTATATGTGGTCCACTGTATATGCGCGTCTTTAGAAAATGTCATTTGCGGACCCATCATATTACTGGCCCTACTCCAGTCGTATATATGCAAATGTAGCTTTAGATTGTCAACTCAATAACCCATTTAAAATATAGCCCCCAAAGTTAAATTATAATAGGTTTTGTGTAGGTATGTGCTAAACATGATTGCCGCATGCTGCCAGATAGGTATTTGAGCCCGGCTAGTAACATCCTAGGTTCATCCACGCAAAATATGGCTGGATGACCTGGACAACTTCTGGAGAGTGGAATGTCAACAAACAGCAAACGTCAGAGACACATAGAAGACAAGAGGGGAAGCATTTTCTCAGCAGTGGAACACTTTAGGCTGCTAAAAAGAAAAGGTTTTAAACATTTATAGATAAAGTTGCAAGCAATTATTAGGTTTCTATTCTATCTCTCTATCAAACGGAATAATTTTATAAACTCGTGTGACTAACGTAGATCAATATAGTAGGTACTGAATTAAAAAAGTCACAATTAATTCGGTTCATTTGACCCAATTTGTAACTTGTGCCATCATTAAAAGTTTTACGAGCAATCTTTGGCAGGCAATAATCTATTTAGTGGCCATCAAACTGTAGAACGAATTTCTCATTTCTACTGTGATCATAGTAAGCTTGTGGAGAAAGTGATAATCTTGAGAAGCACGATAGCCATGCGTGTTCATAACAATCCCGCGTGTCAAGCGACGGCGAGTGCAGCATGATTTGGATTGGTCGGCCATAGTAGTAATCTTGAGCTGCTAGCACACTAAGCCGATGGTCTCGGCTGTTTTCGGTTGATGGCAGTCGTTAGGCTGTGTTAAATGTTTTAAGACACCCTGATCATGCACTAATTTATCTGGTATGTAAAAAAATGCGAACGTCAAACGGCAGTCGCTTTATTGTAACAAGTAGGACCACCAAATCTAGGACCATAATAAAAAAGCTAAGGATGCAACTGGAAAAACGCTCGGACGAAGATGAGCGGAGAAAGTTTCAGTGGGCAGCAGTCAAGAAATAGATTTAAAGATAAATAACCAACAACTATTAGGTAATTAGACCCTTATAGACATTAAAATTTATAATTTTAATTATGATTTGAAAATATTATTAAAACCAAAAAGCCACAAAATTTCATTCACAAGAATGAAAACTTTTTTGTTTGCAATTTCCCGATGGATTTGTCCCGGGCTCGTATTATTTGTATCGTCTTAAGTAAGTATCATTGTGATGGGAAAAGTTACAAATATGAGAGGATTGGAAAGTTTGTAAAAACTCCGGGTGAGAGGAGTGGGGCGAGAACGTTTTACACGCATTTGTTAAAAGTTTCAATAACAAAGTTGGCAGGACCTTATATTTCAGAGTCAAGTCGTTATCATCATTCCGTGTAAGTGACACTGTCAATTGATCATGCACACTCAGAGTTCTTCGAAACCACCTCTCGGCCTCTGAAGAGATTTCTTTAACTACTACCAGATGGCAGCCGGGACCAACGGCTTAACGTGCCTTCCGAAGCACGGAATCAACTTATTTAAGCTTCCCGTGGGAATTTAACTTACAACCCTTAGGTCTCGCAAACGCCTCAACCACGGGGGCAGGAACGTCATCACTACATAGTATAAAACAAAGTCGCTTTCTCGGTCCTCCCTCCATCCATCCCTATGTATGCATAAATGTTTAAAACTACGCTTTTTTAATAAATAAAGTGATTCAAGGGGTTATGTTTTTATGCCCATGCGAAGCCGGGGCGGGTCGCTAGTACCATATAAATCGAATAATTCGTAATGTTTCAAGATGATTTTTTTTTTATTGCATGCTTGGATAGATTAAAAAAATGCGTCACTTCAAAGAGACCGCGCGCGGATTGGAACTTCTTTGCTTGCATGTCATTACTAGATTAATATTCAATCGTTATTTTTAAAAGTAGGTAGTAGTAGGTGCCTATAATATGCACCCAAAAAACTACTAAAACCAGTTTCTGCTATGTAATTAAATTAAATTCCATTTTTGTTGTTGTATTTGCAGTGCAGTCCAGTTTAATGATGAATACAGTCTAGAATCATGATTTGGACGGTGCTGTAGACGGCACGTTGTTCCTTTAGTTTTGGACGCCACCTGTCTAATAGGTAAACCTTGTTTATGGCATATAGGCAATTTGAAAAAAAAAAAAAAAAAAAACTTTAACCTTGTTACCTACTACATAAAGAGGCAGACTGAAAAAAGTAAAATAAAACTGATACTTATTTCGCTTTGTTTGTTGTCGCAACAACAGATTTCTCCAAAATAGGTATCAGAGCAGCTGCGTCCTTCAGGAAACCGTCTGCTCGGCGTGTAGTTTGTCATTGCAGTCATTCGTTACAAGTGCTTTTCGCTGCATTTTCTGCACAAATGTCATTAACTAAGATTTGCTTTTGGTGCAATTAGCGAAAAATGTATTTATTAATATTCATATCCATCTTCTACCTAAGTAAATAAACTATTAACTTAACACAAAGCATGACAGTTCTAAGATTATGCCGCTTAAATTAGGTATACCTGCACAGGTACTGCGGGCGTTAATGGTTTAAGTATAACTTAAGAAATAAATCCCATCCCAACTAACATAATAAATGCGAAAGTGAGTTTGTATATTTGTTTGTTTGTTTGATATCTACTGAACCAATCTGCTTGAAACTTCGCATACACATAGGAGTACTGAGGATATAGGGTACCTTTTATCCCGGGAAAAAGCACTGTTCCCGAAATTGCAGGTGAAGCCGCGGTCGAAAGCTAGTCCCAACTAATATTATAAATGCAAAAGTGAGTTTGTATATTTGTCTGTTTGTTTGTTACCTCTTCACGCTCTCTATCTACTCAACCAGTCTTTCTGAAAATTTGAATTAACATAGCTAGGAGTATTGAGAATGACATAGAGTTTTATCATAAGGGTTTTATTTATCTGTTTACTAATGAGTCCGTGCACAAAATGTACTCGTGCGGTACAAAAAGCAGGGGATGGCGCGGTCGAAAATATAAGCGATTTTGACATTTATATTCGTTGTTAATTTTATGTAATTATTAAGTTATTGTAAAAAGTTTAATGTGTTATTTTTAAAACCTTTTATAATGTTGCTAAAATTAGGTAAAAAATATATATTTGGCTTATATTGATTTTTACTTATAGAGATTTACCACTATATATGATGCTTTTTGAAAAAACCCTACGTTGACGAGTTGTGCTACCTATAACGCAATTTAATTAATAAAATGTAACATACTCACACAATCACAACACAAAATCGATCAAAATGAGTCGATTTACGGAACGGACTCTTAATTCATTAGATTAATTATTATCAATACATATAATAAGACACTAAAATGCGAGTGTCTGTACATTTAATATTTTTCAAAAAAACTGATTGAGTGCGATTAAAAATGAGTAACAGAAACCAAAAAGACAGTTTTTGGAATTTTTGTCTGTCTGTATGTATGTATGTCTGTCTGGTACGTTATAACTTCGAAAATACTCAACGGATTTAAACGTGGTTTTTACAGTTGGATTACATATAATTAGGAGCGTTGTCAAAACTTTGTTACGTCAAAATCGGTTAAGGGAAAAAGAAGTTATGGTCGATTGAAAATTTACTTCAAACACTGCTTTAAAACTTTTAATGCGTTAATTTGCGTACCTATAGACAAAACCCATTTGAAATTTCAGCAGTTAAAGTTTGCAAAGCATGTTGGCCTATCGGTAGAGGTCGCGGATCATTTTTTTAAGTAGAGGGTTCGAATCCTGCTAGACATCACTTCTTTTGTTTTTACCCTTTTTTTGTTTTGTATTAATTTTTTAGAAGTCTATTTTTTTTAAATATTTTAGTAAAGAAATGTTTCTAGTAAGTAGCTGGATCGAATCCTGCCACAAACAATAATTTTCTGTTTTCGTTTTTTAACTGTTTTCTAGAATTATTTTCTTACTTAGAGAAAGCTCTTAGCGTTAATTCCGTTAATATAAAAGTATTTTGTATTTATCAATCTATACATATAATAAGACAGTAAAAATCGAGTGTCTGTACATTAAATATTTTTCTAAAAAACCTCTACGGGGCAATTAAAGAAGAGTAATAAAAACCAAAAAACACAATTTTTGCAATTTTTGTCTGTCTGTCTTTCTGTCTGTGTGGTGCGTTATAATTTCAAAACTACTTAACAGATTTGAACTCTGTTTTCACAGGTGAATTACATATAATTAGGAGCGTTGTAAAATCTTTCATTCATCAAAATCGGTTAAGGGAAATAGAAGTTATGGTCATTTAAAGTTTACTACAAGCACTGCTTCAAAACTTTTAAACAGTTGAATGCGATTTACATAAACGTATTTAATTTAGATAAAGCTAGAATTTCTACTTATATCAATAAAGACAAAAACACACTGCAGTCTCTATTAAATTTTAATAAAATAACACATTGAATGTTTGTGGGCGTATGATTTAGTTACATAAAATATCAATAGATGTCGTTGACTTTATTTTAATAGCAGATTGAAATTTTTCCTTACGGCAGCAATTCATTCTAATTATTTAAAAAAAAATTTGGTTGTTGATTTAGTACTATTGGTTGGTTTGTTTATCGGTCGTTTGTTGTGTTTTATTGTAAGCTATTTGAATTGATTGGTTGGTTTGGTTTGGCTTTGGTTTAAAAAATAATCAAATCAGTGTTTGACGGAACATACGGTCGTGTCGTAAGGACTAATTTATCTGACTTATCACTATTTATTGAGCTTTTCTCCACTTTTCACGCCCACTAAAACTTTGGGAGTGGATTTTAGGTTCTAATGACTCTGTAATAGGCTGCGTCTACTCTTTTAGATACAAAGATTGATAGTATGAATGTTAAGGGCTCCTTCTTCTGAAGGTACGTTGTTCGTAAGCCGCGTAGTCGCGGCGCTCACTCATTTTGTAGGCATTTAGACATCATATTTGGGAAAATAACACTACAACATCTACTTCAGCGATTTTCACTATATAAATACTTTATCTAAAGGCTGGTATAAAAAGCAGGACAATAAGTTTATTATTTTAGGCATAGTATTGAAAATAAACTTCCAAAGGAGGCAACTTTAATTTTTCTATCGAGCGAATTTTGTCTGATATTGTTACTGTTACTGTAAGCGAATTTCACTCAGATCTCAACTAAAAACATATATTTTTTTCAGAATTTTACGACTGTTTAATACTGATTCCTATTGATTTTAAAAATGGTAATATTTAATGATATCGTAGCAATGTAATGGCTTTATAAAATTGGCACGGGAAAAGGATACAATAGAATTAACTATAGGTCTGGATAGTTGTAGTTTCCACAGGTTACGCGAAAAGCGACCTACACGCGGGCGGAGCCGCGGGCAACAGCTAGTGTATAATAAGTCCATGGATCCCACTGTACATTAACTTTTGGCGCATAAAATATACTTATTATTTGTCGAAAACCGAGTGACACTTGACATTAAATCCCCTGAGTTTATAATACGTGAAATACATGTTAGTGAAATAGTATACTTTTAATTAATTAATTCAATACCCTATTTTCATATAAGTACTTATTAAATTTTAAGACAATAGCTGCACGAACAAAAGATGATATTATTTACAATTCATAAATAGGAATTATTTATTAAAGGATTACAAGAATTAATTTAACGAAGACATTGAAGAATATAATGAGCAACTTCTCGTGTAACAGTAATTTTATATTAAAATTTAACAAACTGATCACATTCGAGTTTAATTTTGTGCTTATAAACATAAGGTTTTTTTTCAGAATTAACGACCTTAGAAACTGAAAAGCTTAGATTTACACTTGTATATATATATACTAGCCGACCCGGCGAACTTCGTATCGCCTTTCTTAATATTTTTTTCCGTAAGAACCTTGTACAGAGTATTAGAAAACTACAAAAAAAAAAACAGCCAAATCGGTCAAGCGGTTTTCATGCTATGTCGTGACAACGGAAAACGGGTTTCATTTATATATATACTAGCTGTTCCCCGCGGCTTCGCCCCGCGTGGGACTCGGTTATATCGCGCCCAAAAGTAGCTTATGTTTGACCTCAGGTCTTTAACTACATCCCTACCAAATTTCATCACAATCGGTCCAGCAGTTTAGCCGTGAAGAGGTGACAGACAGACAGACAGACAGACAGACAGACAGACAGACAGACAGACTTTCGCATTTATAATATTAGTATGGATATGGAAGTATGGAAGTATGGATAGATATAGTAGATTCTTAGGTAGAGAACTTAAGTAAAAGTGGTAACTGTTTACGTGGGTGTTTATTTTATTTATTTATTTATCTTCATTACATGTAAATGGTGGACTATGGTAGCCATATGCTATCTTTACCAACCAACCAACTAGAGTGCAGAGAAGAACATCGTTTAGGTCGATCAGACTGCGTCCACAATGCTTCGCCATTTCGATCTGTCTTGTGGCTTCACGTGTTTTACTTCAAACCAGTGTACTATTTTTGAAATTTATGACATAGCGAAATCGGTGACTCGCGCGATAATCATTTGACTCACCGGTTTTGGGTATGTATTTGTGGCATTTCAAAAATAGCACTAATGGTCATTCCAATGGACTTAAGCTCCTCTTTGATTGGCGTGTGACTTAAAGTACAAACAGACCTAGTAACAACCAGTTATGTTTGCCCTTTGAATAAAATAGTGTGTAAAGTGTATAAAATAGTAGCTTTTATATTCCATTTTAAGTGTTTTACTAGATAAAGAATCAATTTTAAGCGAGAACATTCAAAGCAAGTTCAGCACAATATTTCAATAGTTATATATCAAAACATTTAATATTTCGTTGTAGAGTCAGTAAATTACATATAAAAATTCTAAAATAAAATCTTTCACTTACCTTTCTCTGTTTTCTCGTCCGAATACGGTGTGTTCTATCTGCCTGCATCGTCCGCGACCGTTTAGCGTGTTTCCGCACCTTTTCTTGTCTCCAAAAAATTCTGCTGTACAATTTCATATAAATATTTTTCTGCTAATAAAAAATTTTCTACTCGTCACATCTGCTTCTTTTTTACCTATAGTGCAGCTTGACCGCCCGCGTCCATTGACACCGAAATCGCGACGATCGGCTGACAAATTCCTGAAAATTTTGAGAAATTACCTCCTATATTTCGGAAAGCAACCCTTGTCACCCCTTCCCCGTGCTTTTAATGCTTTTGTTGTATTTTTACAAATGTAAGTGAGAAGTGCTCCATACAAACAAACGCGCATTATCTAATTGTAAAAAGGTTTTTCTAATTGCCCTTTTTACCCGACTGCTCGAAGGTTTGCTTTTTAAGGGTATCTATGTATTAATATATGTCTGTTTTTCCCTCTATTGCTAAGTTTTTAGCCAATTTTCGTTAAAAATCATCAAAAAAAAAATTACTCCCGAATATTAATATACTTGAAGATAGCAAAAAAATTCTATAATCCTAAATTTCTATTAAATTATTTATAATATATTATACCTTTATTTAAAACAGTAAATCTATAGAAACAAAAGAAAAATTCTATCGCACGCCGACAGAAATATAAAGCACTATCAGCAGCCTCTCTAAACCAAGTGGAGTAGTGTCTCCACATTTTCAATTTGGTATACTTTTCTTTTCCACCAAAGCTGTGCTAGGAAAATGTGTCGTGCAAGGATGTGTAGCGGAGCTGTGATAATGTGCGCTACAAGCACTGCGAGCCGTGCGAGGATGTGTTGCCAAACTGTTTAGGTAATGTGTCGGGGCTGATACAGTCTCAAACCTCGCATCGCATTTTTATCGCTTATTTATCGAAATATTCCCAAAAAACTTTGTGCAGTCTCAATGGCGGATTAACGTCGTGTAGACCTTTGTGCATTTATACAGTATAATTAAAAAATTGAGGTGTCAAATGTCATTGTCAAATCAAATAAAGAGATAGTCTGTGGTTTGACCATTCCTATCAACCTCCTCCTCTCACCTTAGATCATGTACATATAGATGTACAAATAGCATGGCGGCACATGAGACAGAAGATGGACTTTCCTATTTCGCCATCTCATTTTCGCAGGAAATGACAAATCATAACTACATCTATATTATTTCTAAATCTATATTATCACCACTACCAACCGAAAACAAAAACAATCATACGTCAATCGTGACAATGTCAATTTCATTATTTTTATTTTTTTAACTCGTGTAGGCAAAGGTAATGGGTTTATTTATACTCTAAAGCATTTTTTGAATTTACAAAACTTTAAAAATATTTTTCTATAACTTAGATCTAAAATATCACGAAAAGAAAAAATACGTGTTTCCTAGTTTTCAAAATACTATTTACTGAGCATAAGAAAACAAATGGCAAAAAAATGAAATGTTGTTAATTCGTACAACAGAGCAAGTTATTAGAAAGTAAGATTAACAGTTGATGATCATAATTTTAGAAAAAAAAATCTGATTTTGATAAAAATATCCTTTCTTTTCAAAGAAACTGGTCACCCCAAACCAAGCTATCCTATCGTGACACGTCGTGCTCTCAAAACTGCGATGATAAATGGAGAGCCTACGTGATTCTTCGTAGTGTATCTGCAGCGAGCCGGCCCCCAAGGAGTCTTGAATTACTTTTATGCATTGAAAAAGGTTGACTTTGAGTTATTGACTGGAAATTCCACATAAATATAGCTTTATTAATACCCGCTTTAACCTTGAACGGTGTAGACGGAGAGAGACTTTTTTATATTAATAAAGACCTCAGTAGTACCTGTGAGTACTAAAATTTCTGTCGGTGACAGAGCTAAGACAAAGGGAGAGAAGTAACAGCAAACCTTGTCGCAAGAAGGGACCCTCGCTAGGAGGATAATGTAGGTAAGGTATTTCATCATCATTATCATAGGCCCTCCCCCAAGGTTTTTTAAAATGACCGGTTGGAAGTGGCCTGAATGCAGCGCCTGCCTAACGACCTTCAGGTCATCTGACCATCTGGTCGGTGGATGTCCGATGTTGCGCTTGCCGGTGCGAGGTCGCCATTCGAAAACCTCTCTGCCCCATCGGCCATCGATTCATTGCCCGTATGTACCCCGTAATCCAAAAAAATGGCATTTTGGTAGCCACTATATATAGTGATGATATAATACAATACAAAACCCTTTATTGCACATAGAATACAGAAAATAGGTTAACAAGAACTTATATATAAAACGCCAAAGGCGGCCTTATCACTAAAAGCAATTTCTTCCAGGCAACCTTTAGAAATGGTGGTAAATAATGAAATTAAATAGACGGTAGTGCGGGGTATATAAACTTACTTGAAGTAGTTATATGCCTAATAAGATAAACTTACATATACACATACATAAATACATTATAAAACATATGCCTAGAAGAATATACATACATAACTCGTTTTTTGATAGATCAGCAAACAAACTTAATAAATTAATTATCTGCCCTGAACTGGATCTGTTTAACTCAACCCCCAGATGTTTCAAAAACAGTATTTATAGGTCGTGGTTTAATGGTTCTCTGTCAATAGCTAGACTTGTCTTTTTATTTTTTGTTATTTACTTATTTTCTTTTTTTTTTAGTTTATTTTTTGTTGTAAATTATTAAGTACAACATTTTGGTCTCTATTTTTTGTTACTTGTTGGTTATATCTTAAATCATATACCAAACAAACAAGCACTTTTGCTATCTATATGCGAAAACATGTAAATGGTCTTTAGTATTATAAATAGCTTTATATTTAGATATATTGACTGTATGTTTTCCGAATAAAATAAAATAAATAACTTAAACTTACTTTATGATAATATGTGAAGGATATAGAAACATTTTTTGTAATCGAGAGCAAATAAAAAATCGGAAAATTCTATGTTATAAGTACTTAAAAGCATTAAATGTTTGTAAAAACATCATTGACAAAGCAAAACTGACCCTCGTCAACTGCCTGCTTATTTCGGCTTTAAAAAGGTTACACGGTGTAATACAAAATCTAGTTAATTTTCTATATTAAACATCCGATAAACGACTCTACAATAATTTTGAATTAATTCGATTTAGGGGACTTCAGAGCTTTATTTTCACTGAGCTTCTTAATAGGACTTATTAATATTACTAGTAGGTACTCAGTATAATATTATAACTTGTGATCGTAGCACTTAGCAAACCGTCGGAGACAATTATTAGCATTTTTTTAAATGTCTAATCGACAACTTAATACCCATAGCCTAGATATATAAATACCTATATATATTTGTACAAAATTTCTATTTTGTATTAGGTTTCGGGTTTTCTAACCCGAAACCTAATTCTTACTTTTATCCTTAAATTGACGAATACAAATGAAAGACTCCTGAAAAAATATATATACTTCTGAAAAATAAAAATATTTTACCTAACTACTTCGGTTATTTGAGAAATAACCAGAGTTTGACAAAATATTAATGAAATTAACTTAATTTAATAAAAGTGATTTACTAAAAAAAGACAAAAGGTTTTGATAACATATTGCAAAGAGTTATGTGGTCACTTTTTTGTGATGAAGATTGACGTTAGTTTGGTTGTGTCTATGAAGTATTTTTTTCAGTGTATGGAGGTATATATTTAGATTACAGATGAAGAGTGGAAAAACTATGACTGATCTGCTAACTAACTTTAGAGATAGCTAATATCCATATTTTTGTTAACTTTCTAATGCAAAACGCAAAAATAATCAACTCACTTCGGACTAGGATGTAATCTTTAAACATTGTAAAATACATAGTTGCCAACGAGCAAAAATATCAGTAACAAAACACACGTCGAGTCCAACTGTCAAGTGGTAATATCGTGTAAACTAATTTGCGGTTCGCAACACTAATCGCGGGACAACGGGATAAAAGCGGTCATTGTCCCGGGGACAATGGGCTAAGGAGCCTGGCTGGGTTTCTATTCAGACACGTACAGCAGTGCCCACTTGTCGCATGACAAATGGCCGTGTGTCGTGTTTCTCACCGGACATGACCTGCTCAAACAATCGCACTAACGACTTTGCAGCTATACGGTCTCATACGTATGCATGTGCGGTGTTTCTTGTGTGTCTAGGTACCTATTGATAACGTTAATGGTCGATTACTGATACCGCTATTGTTCTATAAAATATGTACGTAATTCTTGTAACGGCTACGTGGTCAGATACTATACATTTTCTTCCGTGTATATGTATATGTGTGTATATGAGGTTCTTGCTCACTTAATAGTAAACAATAAACTACTTAAACTTTGCAGTTTGTAGGTAGGAGACATTGACTAATTTCCTATTCTCATGAAAGTGAGTGGAGCCCCGAGTAACCACTAGTAGCTTATAAAATTCAAATGTAGTAGAATTAAATAGGTTACAGAAGGTAAATTGTAACTTCAAGTAATAAGTTACAGATTTTTACTAGTCCATTTTGTTTTTGATACGTATTCACATCTAATTAGTAATTGAGGTTAGGTTCATCAGATCATTACATTATCAGCTTAACTGGTCTCAATTCAATTTCAACTACTGATCTTTTATATTTACCTGATTTTCACCCTTATTGGGAGACTTCTTACTGGTAATATTTGCCCACTTCATTAGATAAGACTAATCTTTTGAAGCTAAACACAACAAATGCATTACCAACGTACGTTTAAATCAAGTTAACACAATATTTCTATACAAAATCGTTACGTTATAGGTAGGAACGCTAACATTTGAGGTTTCTAGTGTCTATAAAAAACCTATAAGAAAATTTGCCAATTATATAAGTGAAGTGACGGCAGTGGAGATATAATTCCGCTACAGTAATATGCCTGCCTAGCCAGTGATATTCACGCGCTCAGGTGCTCGACAATTTGAGCAGCGTGTCAACCCGGACGTTTCCGGTTCCGCTGCGCGTCCGCCCTGACCGTTATTATTTTTATTACCCCTACATAACTTCTTATAACATTATAGTATTTGAAAATGGAATCATCATATATTTTTTTAGTTAAATAAAACACACATTACGTGTGTTTTGTTTTAGTACTATTTCAAAATATGTTACTTACACACATCTAGCTAAGTAAAATTTTAAAACCTGAAATTGATGTCTAGATTAATCAAAATAAACGCTAATATTCCTAGTTCCATATAAACTTTAACCTTAAAATAGGAGTATACATATCTATATTGTTACGTGTACTTAGTTTAAAATACTACCAAAAACATACTCATACACACAATAAATCATGAAAAAATATGCGATCATTTTCACTAGTTTCATATCTGATGTAAAATATATATTATATATGCTGATTCTATCTTATATTATATAGATAGGTAGGTAGGATAGGTCGAAAGTTAAGAATGGATTTCAGAAATTCCTATGAATGCGGAGAGCCAGGCAGTAACATGTATAGCTTGAGATATATTAAATAAATAGGTATACCATAAAAAATCTCAAAGATTCTGCTCACTTTTCAGTAGCATTCTTCAAATTAAGAGGGATCTGTAAAGTTATTTTTATACCTTGAAATTTCTCATTGAATTGTCTGAGAGTTGGTTATTTGAATATTCAATGTTTTGTCTCCCTTAGCAATTCATTTTAGGTATATCTAAATGTTTCATGAGCCGTCAAGTATCTTTCAGAGAAGGCGTCTTTAACATAAATAATTCACTCCAGTTTGTTTTTGCATGATAACATTTTCAATGTGCTGTTCTTGTATTGGTAGTTATTGATTCTGTGGCTAAATACGCGACCTAATATATTCAATTCTAAGCTACATTATGGTAGCAGCATGTCTGCAAGGTTAAGAAATATACCGTATTATGATAAAACGTGATTATAGGACCCATGCTGGAATAGTTTTCCATTTTCATATAACTTTAACTCAAAAGATTAAAATTATGATATTTTCCTTTACATCTCCGCCATCGAAACGACAAATGACAAGTCAAACTCTAAAGAACGAATTTGAAAACCATTTCTGAGAATATTTACTTAGAAAAGGTATGTTAGTTGCCGAGGGAATAAATAAACGAATAAATTGTCCTTTTGTAACTTATTAAAAACGGTTCACCTTCAGGTTATAATACCAATAGTCATATCTAAAATAATACATGTTTAGTTTGTCTTTAAAAATATATAAACGCAAAAAATATTTGTTTATATTTTATTATTAAATCAGAAGAAAAAAATACTTAAACCGTTTATTTATTATTTACAGTAAGTGTTTAATAAAGCTATGGTTAAAGTCATAGATATAAGATAAATCTAAAATAAATTACAATATAGGGCGCTGTCAAAATCAGATAGCACATCCAATCATCTTTCCGAGAAAGTGAGTAACTCACAGTTCCTCAGTGGAAGTAGGTAATTATCTACAGTACAGTGTACATAATTATTCAGATGTGAAGTTTGTGAGTAAAACTTTTCTGTACAGTTAACTGCACAAATCATATTTCAAATGCCATTAACCACTGCTACCGACGCATAGATTTTCGTACAGGATAGGTTGGCATGCTGCCTGTACATCAAAGTAAGTCCAGATAAGTCATGTGGGCTCATAAAGTGCTACACGTTATCACAGACTGACAAATGTTTGTACTGGCTCAAAGTGAACAGTATTTCGCCAACCTTTATAATCTCTGATTTACGCACCCGCCGGACCGCCAACGAACAATAAAAAGCAATTTATTTTTCTCCCGCGCACTTTTTCATTAGCAAACAAGAATGACGTGTAAAACAAGCGCTTGGTGTGACGAGGGTGCCCGTAAATAACCGAAGGGAAGTAATTATCCAGCTGTATGTATTCTACATTTAAAAAGTCTTGGATGAATGCCATCAAATTGATCCAATTCATTCAATTTTTTGTTTGACGGAGAAAATCCTGTTGTGTTTGAATACAGTTGTACGAAAATTGTACGGCCTCCGTTGCGTTATGTACAACACGCTAGTGCGCCTTTGACAAGTCTAGGGTAAAAAAATGTTTAAAAACTTACTTTTGGGCTAGCTATTATGTGATTATATAAATGAAATTAAAAAGTGTCCAGTAATGTAGATGTTCATGTTCCATTAATGTGAAAATCAGTATTACATCTACTGCTTTAAGGGTTCCGTACCAAAAAAGGCAATAACGTAATCCTTATAAGATCAGATGTTTGATGCAGGACTGTCTGTCCTGGGTTATCTGGATCCCATTCATATCTTCGACAGCGAGTGTCATCTGCACAGCATGGAATTCTCATTTCGCTCGGGCCACGAACGAAATTTTTTCTTCATGATCTGTGGTTCTCTAGGATATATTTATTCAGGAATAATTTTACGATTCTCGGATGCATTATTTTAATGTGAGTCGTCTATGATGGTCCCAAAACAAAGTCAACATCATATACTTATACATACAGCAAACTGAAATTGCAACAAAAAAATTGAAACTGTACAAAATAAGTCATAACTTTTGGTACCTAATTCAATCTCGTTGTCAATTGTGTTATTATGAATTCATTTTTTTTTTTCATAAAACTTCGTAACTTGCGAATAAAGACGAAAAATATCACGCAATCAGCTCACAAAGTTTAACAAAAGGCAGCTCGGAACGTAGAAAGAATACTAATCTCAAATCGTGTCGCTTCTAAGCCCAGCATGGGGAAGGGCTCAAGAGACTAAAGAAATCTTGTACGAGACGCAATGTTCTACAACAGCTGTACGTACAAACGACGTGTGTTTTATATATTTAGTACTCACTAGCTTCTTCCCTCGACTTTGTAAGCGTGGAATTCAAAAGCGAATCAAGTATCTTTACTTATTTATCCTAAGGCAAAATGGAGAATATATATAGGTGTATTCCATTTCATAAGTCAGTTGTCGCGTGATTACAAACAGACAGATATGATTCTTAAATTTGTTAAAGAATATAGATAAAATAGAACTGACGAAGTTAAAAATGTTTCTTTTGGTAATGTTTTGAATTTCGTTAAGTCTGTCAAGATTAAACAAGCAATGCTTAAACGTCACCCGGCAAACTAGGATTCATGGGAATTCGGTATTACGTCCCGCCACTCCGCGGCCATCTATCAAACGAGAAATATCTCAGGACAGCAGCCCTGGCAGAGCAATATATCGCTCCGCACCGTCTTCATTAACAGTTATGATTCAATAGACCCATTTGACGATCCGTTTTGAGTCCGTATTTAGTTATTCAATTAATCATTATTTATGAGATATACTGAATTGATAGCATTAGCCCAATGTAAAAAAATTATAGGTGCTTAAGTCTTCTTTGATACTGAAGCATGATAACCTAGATTTCTTGGGTTCTCACAGGGTTGTAATACTTAAGATCAAAAATGTATACTTATACAATAATCACTCCTGTATCCCGCAGGGGTAGGCAGAGACTAGAGATTTCCATTGGCTACTATCCTTACATACCTCTCTCGCTTCCTCCATAAAAGATACAATAATGTATACCGTCTTGTATAGTTATGATATTCAAAATAATTCATTTATAACAGGCAACTGTGTAGACCTTTTTATGTTTGCCAAAGTCGTCTCGTTCCTGGAACCGGACCCTCGACTTTGAAGTAAACAGCTGAGGACGTAAAAAGGTTAAGCGCTAAGAAAATAAAGAAAAAACAATCTGCAACTAAAAATTATATTTAATAATAAAAAATGATATTGAAATACTTAACAATATAACTTCGCGGGTTTGAAATATATACTACAATCGTCCCGGTTTATTTACTAAATATTTTTGGCAGTAGCAAGACTATAAAACATCTGGCTGCAATTTCAAATGAAAATAACTTGGTAGGTTATGAAAAAGAACAATACAGTCACATAGGATCAATTCCCAGAACAGACAGGAAATCCGATGACAAAGATTATCGAGAGAAATCAAAACGCTCTGAGGGGAAAAAGCAAAATCCGTCACTACAAATTCTTGATAAATTCCTCCGCAAGTGAAGCGCCAATTTTTCCCGTGTTTGTTTTTACTTAACGTGAAATGCGTCATTGACAGCCTTATTTCTTGCCGGTAAGCTTACATAGAGTAGATAAAATATTTGCCAATGTGTTTATCTCCTTCAGGGATTGTCATGTTTTTAGTTATAAATATTTGAGTTACAATTTTAACAGTATATGAGGAGCGGGCCTGATCACTAGTGGTTGTTCTCTCTATCTTGACCTCTTCCATGACTTGAAAGAGGCACGTTAAGCCTTTGATACCAGCTAATATGGCCTGAAAAATCTAAATGTGTTTTTAATAACTTCAATTAAGCCAGTAAACTTAAAGCCCTCCTGATGAAAAATGTTATTCAATAAAAGCTTTGTGATAAGCTAGTTTTAGTAACTCATAGCGAGATAATCATTAAATAAAAGTTAGGAGGCATGAGCGTAGAAAGCGAAAATTTACATGCGCATGCTTTTTTTGTTATGTGCGTGGGGAAGGTTGGCGAATGTCGACTAAAATATATAAATATATTTGTAACATAATTAACTTGACTCATTATTTCTGAACACAACTTAGCACATATTTACCTAGGTATTAACTAGTGCAATCCACGCACAAAATAAATAAGACTTCTCAAATTTTTTTATAAACAACTCTTTTAATTAGTACCAAATAGAACCTACACAACAACAATAAACGTAAACAATTTAACCATGAACCTACAAGATTAAACTACCCTTCATAAGACTAAATTAGTCAAAAATATAAATAATACAGTCGGCCCGGCATTTATTTAACAATTTCAAGTAAACCCACTTGTAAATATGAGTTCACGAAACGCTCCGGCGACAAAAACAGGACACAACAAGAGCTTTAGTTAATGCGAATCATATTTCATTTGGCAGAGCGGGCGGCACTTCCGAGCCCGGAGATATTAGGGTACATACACACTGGTCTTTTATAGTCAGTAAGTAGATCGTTACGGTAACAACTCTTAACAAACAGGACAGGGTTAAGCTTTGCAACGAAAAGTAACATTTTACATCTTTTTAGGATTCCGTATCCAGGGATCGGGAAATTGGGTTAAAATAATAAAGCTAATTTTTTTACTCATATTTTTCACAGCGACCTGTATCGTTGCGGTTACGCTTTAGCAGTATAAACCCAAAAATAACGGTTTACAAGGTTTTTAGTTCCCTTAAATCGACCTGGTTGAAGGCCATTTCTTAGGTCTTACTTTAGACACGATAGGAATATATTCATGTCGTATCTAAAGGGTAAAACACAGGACCACTTCAATAAACCTAATACTTATTTTAGTTTTGTTTTGTTTTTTTTACCACATTCAGTCTTATTCAGGATATTTATATAATCACCATTAGATATATTGTGCGTAAAGCAAACTTAACTATGGAGTTATTTATATTTATGTCTATATTTGATTGAACACAAATTACTGTTCTAAGGGTTTGTATGCAGATTAATTATTTTGACTTTATTTAAGTGTTTAGAATATAATTATTCTTATAGTTATATATTCAATTATTTTTATTTTATTTAGTAGTTAGATATAGGTTAGAGATATGTAAAACATACTCATTAGGTACATATAAATTTAGGAATCATTACTCATTTGTAGAATTACAAATTTTAATAACTGATATTTGTATTACAATTTCATAATTTGTTTTAATTTAATTATGTGTTTTTATAAAACAATGAAAATGTTAATTAAATATGGTAATCTTTTTTTATTTAACATTTTATCTTTAAAGATATCCCAATATTTAATGAAAATGTTACATACAAACAAAATATCAGGTAACTAATGTGACCTTAACCTTAAAATTTGAGCTCGGGTCTACGGTTGCATTAAAACCCCTTTTAAATTGCGGTAATGTCTTCTATAATACAGGTAATCACGGTGGATAAGTACAAGGATTGTAGATAATTCACTCAATTTGTAATGAAGAGTATTACTTACATGTTATAAAACTTGAAGTTATTATAATTACAGCAAAATGTTTTCACAAATAGTCTGAAGCGTATCTAAAATCGAAATCCTAGTTTTTAGAAGTATATATCTTCACGTCTTTAACTGGCAAAGCACTAAATTAGGACAACAAGAAGAAATCAGCTAAAAAGGTACCTACTTATTGTCCTAAATGCCTACAAGAGTGAGTTCTCCCGACAAAAGCTGTAAGAAACATAAACACGGCAGCTGTATTTATTATAATAGGCTCTCAAAGCAATGCGAATAAGTTTTTCGCACCTGCTCACTCCTAAAGTGTTGACGTTCCCACAGCTGGGAACACCTGTCATCGTGTGTGATGTCTTTATGTTTTTGAACTCGAAGGATTACATAAATGAAATAAGATTTAAAATTTATTGCATTTGCGAGTATTTCTAACTGGATTAATATATAGTCTTAAGCTTATCGCCATCATCATTTTAGCCGCAGGCAGTCTACCGTACATAGACTCTTCAAAGGATTTGGGAAGCTGCCTACATCCAGTGCTTGCCTGCGACCTTCTTCTGATCAAATGACCATCTGGTCGATGGGCTTCCAATGCTGCGCTTACGTACGTGGTTGCCATTCGAGAACCTTTTTGCCCCATCGGCATTTGGCTCTCTTAGTTATGTGCCCGCTGTCACTTTAAATTTAGGTTGTATCTGTAACTTTAATTGTCCTCATTTCTGACACGTGTCTCAGACACGTTCCTCCAACTTCCCTCCACCTTGACACGTCCCCCAAGAAGTCACTGATGGACGCGTATTGTTATCGAGTAAATTCCATAATTTTCTTTAGTAGCGAGGAATTCGATGTGAACGATTTTTTTTGTTAATAGTGATCATTTATGGCAATAGCCCGATATTTGGAAACTTTCAACTCCACAATAAGGACGCACAAATCACTGCCACAACAAAAAGTATTGTGCGAGGGCCAAACGAAATCGTTTTGGATGTGACGTGAATGGAAAGGAAACTCTCCACTTTCCGATTTATAGAGTCACACATAATAGATATGTACCTTTTTTAAAGAAAGTCTATTGTTTGAATATATTAAGCACTTATTTTTTTATTTTTGTACGATGTAATCGGTACATTCAACATAAAACCACAAGTAACAGAATACTGTACTCTCTAGTAATGAAACGTTGAACAGCCCGCTACCGCGGCGCGGCGGCGGCGGGCCGCACCTAACACCCAGTGGCATTCCATCGTCGTACGCCTTAGCATTCACTCATTACAAGTACTTACCAAATTACTTTGCGTGCTTCCGCCACCAGTTAGTTTATGCAAACCACTGCCGGCCGGCGCCCACCCACTACTGTTATGCCCGACACCTAGTTTTCACACACATTCTTTGCGTCACGTGTTTCATCTCTACGTGTGTGAAAAGTAATGGTGGTGATATCACCAGCATTACTTTTCGTCACACGTAAGCGGCTTGTACAATTTATTAGACCTTGTAGTAAATTTTTGAAAATGAAGGTCATTGGGATTTTTGCAACTATCGCAAAAAATACGTGCTTAATAAAAATTCCGATTACCACAAACTGTTTAATAAGCATATACTAAATGGTTTTTGAATTAGACATTTTTGTAAAAAATTGGACTAGTCAGTAAGACTAGTTAATCAATCACAAGATGTAATCTCAGTATAATTATATCTTCTTTCAAGTCGTGTTCCTCATAGCTGAGGGTCGTGACCACCATAATTTAAATTATATGGATGAATTGTAAACAAGTATGACCAGCTGTGTGTAATGTGTATCTTAAGAACAAACCACTTTTTCTTTGATCGTGGATGTCATTGAAGACGTGGGACACACAGAGGTCTATACTTTCTATTCCCTCCGAATGATGCAGTAAGTATAGCAAATACGCTAGGATGATAACGAAATGGCAATCAAGTGTCATCATCATGGGGTGCATTTTTCGAATCGAAGTTAGGTAAAAATCAAGTGTGAACAAAAAAATCTGAAAATTAATTAAAACGTCTCATTTTATTTTCACACTTTCGCTATCTAAATTTGGAAAATGAGCGAGTTGTATTTGGCGGTCAAGAAAATATGAAAGGAATCAAAGTTCCTTATATTTCAATATTTTCTTTATTTTTTTACCTGTTTTAAGACAAGATCACAGACAATTTTTATTTACTTTTAAATAAAACAACGCATTCATTCATTCTATGTATAAAAAAATATAATAATGTAGAGACATTATATATTTCTGTGTTGATTAAAACTACTTACATTTATCAGATCTGAATTCGTAAGTTAAACGGACATAACTATTATATATGAGAAAAAAATGAACTACCACTAAAGATAGTTTCAATATTATAAAAAAGTATTTCCCCATTTCTCCTAGCACCCAAACGGCGAATATTTCTTGACATTCTGCCATTATTAAAGTAGTTGAAGAACTTTATTAATATTAATTCGGCCCTACACCAACTTCGGTACTTGAAGTTAAGAAGCTGCCCATGCGAAGAGCCATTTAAAACTTAGTTTATCCGACAAATAGATAATTACTAAACAAGTTGATAATTAATTTAATCAGAATAAATTGTAACATTACAAGTCCACAAATCTAATTGCAAGTCGACGTTTTTGAATTAAATTTTGTCATTACTTAATTATACTTATAAAGTTGACAATTGGCTGGCAAAATTTCGGTCTTAGTTTTGGCATTTTCGTATTGATCTAAAGAACATTTTTTATTGTACATTTCAAGGTTCTTTTATTAAAGTAATAAATACTGTTTATTCATAGATATATTAGGTATCTAAAAGGCTAGTTGACTGAAGTATTTTTTTTATTATTGAATTAGTTATTTTGTATTCGTTTAACCTAAACAATTTTTGCCACATTTTTTTACCAGATGTGATATAAAATATTGAAAGTTGAGACCATTCACAAAAAGAAAAACAGCGGCATTAACTCTTAGTTAAAATGTTGCAAACTGAAAAACGCAGCACTATTTGTCATAGCTACTTAGCGTCACAGACAATAACTTCACGTTGAGAAATCCCGCGCCACCTCTTTGTCACATTTTGCTAAGAAAAAGTGTTCGCCTTATTCATTTTGTCGTTTGTAGATTGTAAAAAAGGTAGCTTACAGATTTTATTTTTTTAAAGCACTTTATTTGATGAAATAATGAACTACGAAACAAACAGTACAGGCATTTTTTTTACATTTAATATAGTGATTCGAAATATCTTGTAAGCATCATCAGTTCGTTGAAAAGCCGTGATTTTGTCTGATATTTTTTTTAAATTTAAATTGAAATAATAAATTAAATATAGTTACTTAAATATTTTTTATATGTACTTATATAGAAATTATATCAAAAGGTTAATACTATATAAGTAAGGCAATAAATAAGAAGACAACAACACGATTACGATAGGTATTCAACGAACTAGTGTTGAAGTCACGATTGGCTGGCTGTCTTTATATCATGGCCTGATTTTTTGTCAAAACAATGTCAATTCTTTATTGAATATATTGACAATTGTACGAAAAACCAAAAACATTTATTTATTACCGTCAATCAATAAATTCACTTTCGTTTTTCATTTGATATATTCTTAGGAGAAAAAGAAAAGTAATCTTACGGATTGGAGGCTCGAACACGCGAAAAGATATTGGAAGCCATCCGCGAAATAGAAACGCTTTTATACTGTCAGAGATTATCCCTCATATATTAAGAAACAAACTTTTGCGGGACCTTATAATACATTTTGTTGAAAACAATCGCAGTGGGGTTTTAAGGGTTAAAAAGATAGATATGTATTTTCAAATGTAGTCTCGACTTCTGACCTTGTGTGTTACCAGTGTCATTGATTGACATTGTTATCATCTACCGGTTATCGGTAATAGGTATTTTTTTTTCCAATATACTTACTATAATGATGTAGAGTCAAATACATATAAAGAGGTTGGTTATTTGGATAATAATAAAATCAATAAATTGTAATAGAGTGCTATATAAATAGCACTCTTAAAACTAGTGGTTGGATTTTATCAGTGGACATTCTGGGAGTGGACATTAGGGTAAACAGACTCGAAATTCAAGTAATATAGAAACTGACATTTGCATTGTAGGGAACTCTCTCCACGCGAGTTCAACTCGCACTTGACCAGTTTTTAGTTTGACAGCTCAATTCTTTAAAAGTTTTAAAGGTACTTTAAAATTTAAACATTCCCGGTATTTTTACTTTAAAGAAAAATATTTACATTTTAACTATCTATTTATTTCTTTAATTCATACAATGTAAAAATATTTAATTTTTAACATTTCATTAGCTTCGGATAAATATTAAGTAAAGGAAAGTGAACTTTCATAATAAGTCATAAAGGAAAGTATAAAAATCGTTCATAGTCAATTCTTCTTCAATATTTTCGTTCAGTCCACCTATTTGTATTCATAGGGAAATTTCTCTGAATAGATAAACGGATAAAAAGGGTTTTCCGCATTATATTAGGGTCTGATGAATGGAAGACGAGCGAAGCGCAACATGATCAACCTACCCAAGTTAGGTGCTTGCTTCATATGTTATTCGGTAAAGTGGCCATGGAAAAGTATACCTTAGGTGTAAGGCTAAGATGGTATACTTTTTATGCGGGCAACTGTACGAACTACAGATTTCAAAATTTCTTAATGAACTATGTTTCTTGATATATCTGATTGTAGTCGGTAGTGGTTTCAAGACAGGTTGACTGTAACGACAAATCTTAAAGTAACTTATAGAGAGAATATTTATAACATCCAGATGAATAAAGATCATAGCGGGAATTCATGCCTTCTTGTAACGCTTGTAAGTGTCAATTGTGAATTGGTCGCCACCAGTGGTGTTGTTTTTTTTAAACACGCCCCCACCGATGGCCGACAAGCATTAAAAAAATATTATGTCTGCGATTTCGGCGTTTAACCTGTTAAGCAGAAAATCAGAGTTACTACATTATTATATCGAACTAAAAAACGGTATAAATGAAAATACCAAAAAGAAGTTTACTCTTATTCCACTTCATCCATTCTTTCAATTTCCACAATTTGTCGCGGTTTATAGTTAAAATTGTGGTCGGCTATTTATTTGACAGATATTGACAAGTTAAGCCACAGCTTTCTGCTTTCCGTTGTATCCGGTACGAGCCAGTACGGGCAGTCCGCCCAACAAAGCTGACAGACAATTCCCGTCGAACCCTCTGTCTAATAAGTATAAATGAAGTAGAGTAAAAATTTATGTGCCTTTAAATCTTAATATTAATTACAAAAATAATTTATTGCTAAAATTACAATTAATCTTAGCAATAACTTATTTTTAATACTTTATATACCTAGTTTAATCTTTTTTTAATTAAAAGGGAAAATGCTTCCAGTATCTTCGGAACCTTGCCTAAAGAGACTCCTTTCAATAATATAATTTAGTTGTTATAATATATTTCTTTTTTTTTATTACTTTAGGTTCATAACAGTAGGTCCTTGTTTCACTTAACATATTATTTACATAAATAAATACATCATTAATTGATAAAATGTTTACTGAAGTACTGATTGGTTAATTTTCGATTATAATTTCTGGCTGCGTTCACTTCTCATTGATTTAATGTTTGTGATCTACCATATACGACGACATGGTGTACAGCACAATACGAGGACATACAGCTTTTAAAATTACTCTTGACAGAGACCTGAAGAAAAAAGAAAAGACTGCCCAGCTATGAAACAAATTAGGCCATTAAAATTATTTGAAGGATTTCCGATTCTACAGAGCACCTCTAATCATACGTATTAAATATATTTTCTAACAACAAAAATACTAACATACGTTATGGCGCTAACTGAATATTTTTTCTAACATCGAGCCTAGTTAATAAATTTTTCGCGGTCTCATCGTTGGAGAGCCACGAAGAATTTATATTCCGCAGTGCGACTCATAAATTTGAGTGAACGTCGTCCACTGGTTGTTCTACGCCCGCGTACATTGCAATTTATGATTGTACAGTTTAAGATTTCACAACTAATAAATAAAGTTAGGGACGTTTTCTTTTTGCCGCGCGGGACAGCTCTTAGCGGCTCGGTGACTCTTAATGGGAAATAATAAGCCAACAGAGAAAATCCTTGTCAGAACCTTATAGTTATGAAATTCTTAAATAAAAACTACTACGTTTTTATTTACGAATTCGAAACGAAGAAATATATGAATAAATAAATGAATTAACACTATTGCACCATTTACAAAATACATCAATTGATGAAAGCAACTGATATGACAATTGTATCAATCAAAAACAGAATTATACAAGACCTGAAATAAATAAAAAATGCCTCCGCGCTCGATTTCCAAAATCTATGTACAAGACAGATATCTATATAAAACAACAGTTGGTCGACCGCCGAACTTCATTTTAGGACAGAAGTCAGAGCATCGCTTGGAGATTTGTTAGGTTATGTAATGGCAAAGTATTGAAGTTACGCGGTCAACCTACAGATTATACATTATACTAGTTTGATTTCTGTTACACTAATTCCTAAAACACAGAGTCATCTAGTTTGGAAATAATTGATCAGATTATTGCTAGTTCATTTCGTTTTTCTTAACATAGGTATGATAAGATTATTTCTTCAGCGATTCTCTCCACCACTCAAGCTGTTAGGTTAAGGTAAGTTCCTATTTCGATGGTGGGGAGCTTAAGGTCTGAATTCAAAACAGATTGGATAGCCTTAATGTTGGTTACCTATCTATGTTAAAAGTTTATTTTTTTTACAATCAATCGATAACTACAATAGTCTATTTATCACGCTATCACTAAGTACGCGATAGAATTTAATATAGCTAACACTATAATTATGATACGGATTTATTTTTCACTAGCGACACGCCCCAGCTTCGCATGGGCATAAAAACCTTCCTCTTGAATCACTATATCTATTAAAAAACTGCATTAAAATCCGATGCGTAGTTTTAAAGATTTAAGCATACAGAATGATATAGGGACTGAGAAAGCGACTTTGTTTTATACTATGTAGTGATTTGTTTTAAATTAACAATTTAATGCAAACTAGATGGGTGTATGGCTAATTTAGTACTTTTTGAGGGTAACTCGTGTGCTGCCATCTCATGGCTTAGCTTCTTTCGACATATTATTACAGCTTTTTTCTTGCGTATCTGGAGTAGCCATGTTGCTCGTATATCATTCAATTTGTCACACACGTAACGTCGGTATACAAGTAAATCTGACGCAATGGAATTCAATTTCTATGTGGAGTGAATATTCTCCTCCTCGACGCCAATCACACCCGTCACGTGTTAAAGTCATATTTGTCAGAATATAGGGCCTTAGAATAGAGCGTATAGTTACAGCTGAAAATCGATGTAGCTATAATTGTGAAGATGAATTGTTGAAGCATGTTGCAGATAATGGTTTAGGCTGGGTTGCACCAACTTACTATAACAATAACTATGTAGTCAAAGTACCGGTTAGGTAAAAAATGGGTTGCACCATTTTGTCAATCGTCAAAATACTACATAACTTTTACGCTAACCGTAACCGCCCAAATTTGACCGGTTAGCGCTATTGTTATTGTCAACTTATCTATCAGACGGGTCGAATAACCACGGAAGTCATTATACTTGTAACCCTGGTAACTAACTAGGTATGCTATAAAATACGACGGTGCAACCTATGTCGCTTCAACGGTTATAGTTAGCAGTAATGTAACTGTTACATTTGATTTTAACTGTTACGATAACTGGTACATTGGTGCAACCCACCCTTAGATTTCAGCAAAAACGATTAACAAAAAAGGATATGTAAGATATTTGTATATACATATGTACGTGTAAGATTGGAGTAGGAATATAACATAACGTATAATTCAAGTGAGTATATTCTTCAAGTGAGTATACTCTGGGAAAAATAACAAGACAAATAATACAATAATATGACTTCACATCAATAAGTAGTTACTACGGTAACTGTAGAACTTCATCTCAAATATTTAAACCAGTATAACAATGAGACTATGAAGGTGATACATAAACCTTCAACAGGATAAGTACTTACTTTTTACTTTATTAATATAATGTAAAAAAAGGTGAGAGTCGCAGGGTGCTTGGGTAGTGATGCAGGCTGTGTAACATCTTGTGCAAACAAAGGAGAGTGGTGGCGTCATAGGGGCTGTCGTGCCCTTTTATTGACAAAGCGCGACACAGATTTTTCTCATACGACCAGTGGTCCAACTGCTAAGCTTACATCAATTTTTTTTTATATATAGTCATTGACCAGCGATTGACCACGATCCCACCTGGTGGTAAGTGCCGGTGTGGTCTTAGATAGAGCTAACTGGTTCATTAATAGCCTTTTCACTTTGGTCTTAAAAAGATTTAGGTTATAAGTGTCCGGAAATATGTCAGCTGGTAGAGAATTCCACTCCTTCGCCGTACGCATTAAATATTAGGATGGACTTAATACGAGTAAATTATTATGTCAGTCCGTGACTTTAAACTCAGATAGTCAAGACTATTATAAGATAAGAATAAGAAAGTTTATTGCTACTAGAAATAGATCGTTTGTTCGCTTTACGGTAGATTCGCTTTAAGACAGAATTTGTACATTCGTGTCCAATGGTTTTTATTGCAATTTTGTTTTGGTTATTTGTTTTCTCCACGGTATTTCTCTGGGTGAAGGAAAAAATCTTAGTTAAGCGAAATGTAAAGGACCACTAAAATAGGCACTTAGTAGAATACAAAAATGAAAAGCAACATAAATATTTTAGTAATAGTCACAAAGACAAGTAATAACGATCTAATATCTACACGCTATAATAAAATTCCATTACATCCAATGACTTTTTATTAAATTTGTATAATTTTACTTTCAATAAAAAGGCGTTTCAGACATCAATCACTATCTAAAACGAAGTCTATTTATCAGATTAAATATCCATTAATAATATTATATTAATATAATTCATTTTTATTCATGTACTTTTTTATAGGTTTTCTTTAAATAAACCTTTGTATCCTTAATATGCTTTTTATTTTTATATTGAACATTCTGTCATAGACCGTGATTCTGTATAATTTATTTATTTCTGTGGTATTTCTATAATACAAAAAGTGTTTTTACTTACATATTATATGGCATGTGGTGCCTTCGGTTTGCCGAAGACAGGACGAAGTGGAAGAGAAAAGTGAACCATGGGCTCCGAAGCAACCAGCTGAGGTTGCAACCGGGAAATTGCATCAAGAAGCAGAATATTAGTTTTAACTACCCTGATATACTGACTCGCTATTGCATAACACAGCAATATTGCAATTCTATTTTTTTATTTTTTTTTTCTGGTTAAAGCTAGAATCATTGTACTACATATACAAAATAAGTGTATTTTCGGTTCTACAAATACCATGAATAAATTATATCTAAAAGAAAAAGGGCAGTCTTATTTAAAAGTCGTTTTCCCTTTCAGCCACTTATCCCCTATCAGTTGCTTCCGAAAAGGGTGTCTAACCTCACTCGCCTGAAATACTGCATTCGGCATTATTATGTAACGTTGAGAGTAAACGTACGACTTTTTCTATCTACAACCGTTGTTTCTCGTACGATCGTATTATTGTGTAACATACTTAAACAAGGTAAAAATAAGGTAGGCTATTAAACGTGGGTACTATTACTATTATATACTACAACTGAGTATAATCATAATAATACTTCGGCCCGTGGAAGAGGGAAAGCTGTCCTCGAATTAAAAATTATGATTTTTTAGCAATTGTCTTTGGTATCATATGATAAAAAAAAATTACGATTAAATAAAATTAATTATTATTAATTTCACTTTTCATGTTTCAACCGTATTGCAATGGCCCTGGTAACCGACCTTACTTATTTAATAAAATACAAATTGAAGAATGATCAAGAGTACAAAATGCGTATTAAGGAAACGCACAGACAAAACAAGAACTAGAAAGTGGGTGAAAAAGAAATCGCAGTAGAAAGTTAGTCGGTAGCGTTAAAAAGTATCTCGTGTGTTTCTCTGGAGAGCATATTTACGATATTCCTTATTTTTTCCTAAGAGGGCCAGACACTTTTTATTGTGCATATTTCTTTTATTTGCATGGGACTTTAGCGGCCCGACAGCTATGTAAACACGGATACACAAGAAAATGGTTTTCAGCAATTTTATACAGTTTGTAATAGAATAGATGTTACGTTTTACGATCTTCTTTGTACTATGATTGACACGATAAACCGCCTACTACTACTAATTAGTCTAAAAAAACGTACAGAATAAGTAGTCCCTGGATTATTAAGATTCGACTTTAGTCTAAGAAAACGTACAGAATATGCATTTTCTTAATTTTTAATAATGTGTTAAATCTATATCATACCTATGTGTAAATTTAAATATGTATTATTCAGTATCCCAGGTTAAACCTTTTATTTGGACTAGCTCAATCTGTGTGTTTTGGCCTTATCTGTAAAATTTAGTACTGTATTTGGCGATTTTTGCCTCAGAACTCCTTCAGGACAAACAAGCAAGAAGTGGTATAAAAGTTCTCAACAGTTTAACATCACCAAAACAAAAGAAGTTGGGCGAAAGAATTCTCATCAGCGTGACACTGGCTGCACTAATTGGGTCAAGCACCTCGCAAACTGCACTCTAGGCTTCGTGCCCTCTTAATGAACTGTTCTGACGAAACAAGCTTTTTTTAGCACAATTGTACAACTCCTTCACCGCTACAAGTGTCCATAAAACCTTAGTTTGGCCATTTTTAGCCATGTATGTTTGTATAATATTCTTGCAATGAATTTCGTATCTATTCAAAAAATTTTGATTATTTAACTTTTTAAAAATTTAATTATTTATAAGTAAAATAATTTTCTTTTATTTAACTTTTTAAAAATTTAATTGTAACTATGTATTTATTAAAATATTTTTAAATAACATTTAAAATATTTTTTGCATGACTGTTTGGAACGCTCTTTTATAGCACTATCAAGTAACCTTATCTTTCCTAAGGTCCAATGTATCTGTATATCAAATTTTATCTTTTTCGATCAGAAAGAAAAAGTAAAAAAGGTAGCAGGTACGACTATATACTCGTAGATACAGGTCAAAAACTATATTACACATTCATTCATAACATGCGTTCCACCTCTACGCACTTTGTAATTCTATGATTTGTGATATTAAATACTGATCATTTCATCCAATTTCCAACTTTCTAAACCATTGACAGTGATGTTTAAATTCTGCCAAAAATATGTACACTATCGAAACAAGAGTTTCATTTAATCAATTTGTGTATACAAACAAAAGTTACACAAAAAGAAAAAAATACATAAAGTTAACTCAGTTAGGAAGTAAGTAGAGCCGAGTGGGCGGAAGTTAACCAAAGTGAAATATTTATAGACAAAGAAATAACAAACACGACACAGGTTCCTACACCAAGGGTTCTGTAGCAGCTTGAAATCCTTACTTCTGAGTTCAAATTAAAAAAAAATTATAATATGAAAACCGGAGACAGAAAATGTTGTTTAATATATTTTATGTTTGTACACTTACAAAATTTGCTTTATTACTTGCGTATATAATTATACTATATGTAGAGTCGGTTGTAATATCAATCGCATATTGTACAAGTACACACAAATGTGGTGTTAGAATTTTAAAAGCAGCTAGGGGCTTTGATTGAGGTTTGTTTTACGACGACGACTAGTGGGGAAATTCAATCTGCCTACAATTATTGTACCAAATAGACGGAGAGTCGGATAGACTGATAACGGAAGCTTTATCATAGAATAAATAAAACATAGGCATCTACGGAACCCAAAAAACGAGAAAAGTAATAAGACAGTCTTTATAAATAGCATGAAAATAATAAGTACTTATGATAAATATGGTTAGATTGTTTTTATACATTTCAACAGGAATCAGTCAAATGAAATGTAGACATCAAAAGAGGCTGTTAGATGCTCTCAATGAATCAGATTGAGAATGGTATTCAAAGCAGAATGAATATATCACAATGAAAGGGAGAAATTCTAATCTTCTTGCGTTCCATTTTCCTGTGAAATAAATGGACATTAATTCTAATTGACTATGAAACCAATCCCTCTTTCCTGACTTCCGGGTCCGGATCTTTTGAGATATTTATAGCGTTTTTTGTCGATAGGTTTCCATCTTAAAAAAAGATTTCTTAACTTTAACCTGGGAATATCGTAAAAGGAAATTAAGGGACGAACACACATCGTGTTTTTCTGCAGAGCGGAAAACAGATTCAGAGGAGAAACCCTCCTTAAAAACTGAAAATATTAGGCATTACTTTAATTGTTTTTATATTATCTACAAATGCTGTTAATGAAATTTTTTTTAACATGATCCAATTTGTTGGATAACACATTTTGGTATAATTTTATCGATTGTGAGGATTTCTGACTTCTATTCATCCATTCAACATTACTTGTATGCGACTATGTCGGGTCGTCGGACTATTTGATAGGTGGATCTCTCGTACATTGATCTCTCTTGTACATGATACCCATCCAAGAAAGTTCACAGAAGTAATTCACCGAGTTGTGTCCGGAACTTGTGCTTTTCTCCCACATAGTGACACGGGCTTCGACGTGTTTTTTAACGTTTATAACATAGAATTAGGAATGAGCGGCCTTTCAAAATTTCCGAATTCTTATGTTTGCAGTGGATCTATTTATTTTTACAAGGACAGTAGTCTACACGCAGTTTAATTCAAAATTAAACTAAAAGGTAAATTATTGACGAGGCAAAAAAATCTGACTTAAATACGAATCTTATGATAACATACGTTGAAAAGGACTTCAGGGGCGAGGAAAAAAACCATCTACATATTTTTGAAAAACAACCCTACTTCGGGCAGTCGTTTAAAAAGTTTAACTACTACACAAAAGTAGGGCAAACATTTATTTTTATTTATCACTGAGAAACAATATTTTACCCGGTCCGTTTAAAATGTGTTTTACATTCCACAACAATCTTCCCACCAATTTTAACGAGCGAATTTCCGCAGATCCACTTCATCCGAGTTCCCTCAACTTTTCCATTAGTACTTTGGGCTTAACTTCCCACTTAAATTTCAACTTAATCGTGAACAAAATATTCCTTTTCTTGGACTCTTTCATGTTATATTTTATTATGCAAAAATTATTTTATACTGCTTTTTTTACTGCCTATTGAGAATACAAAAGGCACTTTAACTTGTTTAATGCTGTTTTAACAGTTATTGAACACCATACTTTTACAATTTCGTACAATCTTAAGCATTCTAAGTTTTGAGAATATATACATACACGCATAATTATGACTAAAGCTTTTTGAGATTTGCCCTTTCAGAGGAGGCGGCATGGCAAGTACACTTTTCTTTGGACTTGACTGTAGCAACTTTTTTGTAGCTTTTCCGATAGTCACGCCCGCCGCTGTCTCTCAAGGACATACTGCACATACAGGGGGCTTAGCCAAAGTCACAATTTCAGAAACGCTAACGAGTGTAGACAAGAACAATATGTATGGGATTGACATAAGATTGACCACGTGGTTTCGCGCGGCTTACGTCAATCCCATACATTTTGATCTTGTCGACATTGGCTTAGCCCCTGGTGTCCGCAATCTCCGTCTTCATGACACGCAGCTGCTGCATCCGCTTGCGCCGCTCAAGCACGGATCACGTCATTACCATGCAAAAATACAACTAATAATTAAAGGTCATTTACAAACTATATACGCAAATAGATGCGCATTATATGACTAACGATCTACAATCATCATAATATACATATAGTAGAAATCACATGGGAATGTAATAATTACATTACCACTAATTAACGCCCAACATCAGTGATTTCATGTTAGCAATATCGCTGCCGTAACCAATATTCCAAAGCTCAGGTGACGAAATTTAAAGTATACTTCCATAATATTTTTATTTACTTATGTTGTAAATACTGGTTCAGTCAACGTTGTCTAAGGTCATGGTCATTAATTTTTTTTTTCTCTTGAATTTGTATATTGTACCTATCGTTAAAATATGAGATATATCCACAATTTTTTAAATGTTGCTCTTTTTTTTAAATTTATTTCTATGTAGCCGAATACCACACGCTCATCATATAATGTAAATAAATAATAAGCTCGAAATTTGAAGAACATTTTTGGAATCGGCTGTGCGGTGTATATAAAAGGTAAATAAACAACTCTCGTCAGGCGAATGATCAGCACACAGACCAAGCGTCCGTCAGCCGCCGAGAGGCAGTAGAAAAATAAAGTGTAAATTTACAAACCCAACGATTTCTTTTTATCTGTTGCTCGGCTACTTGTGGCCAAGCAGGGATGCGCGGCGCCCGCCATATATCAAACGGCCCGCTTTTAATCTCACAAGCCCTATTTATTCACATTTATTCCAAAGATATTTTCCCACCGGAATTTCCCCCTTGGAATTGGTAACATTTCCCGCGTTTAGCTGATTTCTACCGCTTCTGTTGTGGTTTATTATTTTACAAGAACAAAAGCTACTAAAATACTCTTATTTTGACAAAAGACGGCAGTGATAAATTATAAGACGTTATAATTCCTAAACACAACGGCTTAAATGGACAATTCATTTGTATAATGCGGAAAATATAAATAAATAGCGAAATAATAAGAATGAGAATTATGATATAAGAAGGAACGGTCGCAGCGTATTGCCCTTTTTGGTCATGTATTTCTTTTTCTTTATATCTATTTGAAAGTTACATTAATCGTTACCGCATTTGTAGCAGCAGAAGTAGCAAAAGCTACAATTATCTCTCCCAAATAGTAAAGTATATTAAAATCAGTAAATACCGTATTATATAAGGTCTTTAAAATTAAAAATATAAATAACTTTAAGATTATACGCGAACTATAGCGTTTGTTATAGCAGTTTTTAAAACTAAAATAAATGTGTAGTTACATAGGGACTATCCCACAGATTGAGCCAGCCTCAAATTAAGTTAAGACTTGTGTTATCTATCTCAAGATACCATATTTTGTAACAAAAACATCAGCCCAGGTCAATCTGAAAAAGATCATTTTCTATCTTGACCCGACCGGGAATTGAACCCAGAACCTCCGTTGTTTGTCCGGTAGTGACCACTAGGAAACAAAGGTCAGTGCTCTGACACACTTGCCCTTTGACAATGCCTCTATTATTTGTTTCTGAGACTTAATTTTCACAACATAGGCTGAACAAAGGGTGTGCAAACGAGAGATTTATCATGGGCAATGCAAAAGTTGGAGCTACGTCGCGACCAACTGTTACTATACAGCATTTGCTTTGTGATTTTTTAAAGCTATGTGTAAAAAGTTGTTATACATGAACAATGCCGCGCTTTGCTTTTAGTCTCTAGATACGATTTTTATTTTACGACAAAGTGGAATACTATTTCAATATGCTCACTTTTACTGAATAAACTTTTAGAATTCCGTACAGCTAAATAAAAATTTAGATTCTTATTTATCCATTTAACACCAATCAGCTCCGAATCCACTGAACTGATTAATATGAAATTTCATAAATTTTTGACATAAGATACAAAAAACGTTTCAATCAATACGTAATATGAAAAAAAAAAACAAAAAATTTAAAATAAATGTAAATATCAGTTTTATTAATAAAAAAACCGGTCAAGTGCGAGTTGAATTCGCGTGGAGAGGGTTCCGTACAATGCCAATGTCAGTTTTTATATTCAATTGTGGTATGTTAATGTGAAAGGATTATGAGATGCGAGTTAAGGTGATACCTCGGTGAACACTAGCGCCACCATCATTTAAAATTCATTACTCACTGAAAACACAAGTTATCAAAAATCCCTCTGCTGTAATTACGGTTCTGGATCTGAAGTTAATTTTAATCATATTCAATTATTAAATTATAGTTCCATATAGTTACAAATTGCAAAACTGCTAAAAGTGGCCATTTTAAGCAATAATGCAATTTGTAACTATAGGGAATTATAATTTAATAATTTAATATGTTTAAAATTAACTTCAGATCCAGAACCTTAATTACAGCAGAGGGATTTTTAATAACTTGTGTTTTCAGTGAGTAATAATTTTTAAATGACGGTGGCGCTAGTGTTCACCGAGGTATCACCTTAACTACTACTATCACCATCTAGTGGTGTTTTCCGTAAGTGAACGTTTTATATTGAATTTACCACTTCATTGTCAATTGATAGAATTCTCATAGGTTTTCCTGTAATCTACAGGCAATGACCTATATTTCATATTTTTTTCAAAATTTTAGGCCCAGTAGTTTCGTAGATAAGGGGGGGGGGGGGGGGGATGGTCAATTTTCGTCTTCTTTCGTAAATAAAATGAAAACTATTTTTGTCACAATAACAACAAAAATATATTTGAGATCCTCATAACGAGCTCTTTCATTTGATATATAACACGGTAAGGTTTGCAAAACTTTCTTTTTTAAATTTCTAATTTGTCCCCAAAAATGACCCTTATTTTAAAAAAATATTTATTTTCTTTGCACATATGTGTTTGGGTTACAGGATTACGCCATCCTACTAAATTTCATCTGTTTTGGTTCAGTAGGTTCGGAGGAAATTGGCTGTGACAGACGGACGGACGGACAGACAGACGCACGAGTGATCCTATAAGGGTTCCGTTTTTACATTTTTGTACGGAACCCTAAAAATAGCAGACTACCTAATAAAATACAAGTACACAAGAACCATAAAACATAATGCAATAAATTTAATCGACTAATCAAACGATTCTCTTTTACGTTCGTTCATATATTTAATTTATAATCTACTCTATCGTTCAAGGTCGTCCTTGCATTTCAGTCTTAACAAGCAAATCAACAAATTTTCATTCAATTTTATACAATTCATGTATTCGCTTTACTGTCTCAAACTGTTTAGCTATATTTGCTTTTGTAGTATGGGGTTAGACACGAGACAATCTCTTAGTCAAACAGCAAACGGTAGTAAAGTTGCAGAGCCGCTTCGACATGTATGTCAAGTGATATGCACACTAAAGCACGTATTCATCTCCCCGGAATGCGTGGAAAATGTTATAAACAAGACTTCATACTTTGAGAAGTATGATGTTTATAGCATTTAGACAAAGGTCTATAAGCTATGTAAACAAATACTTATATTTTGTTAACAATGAAGCACATTTAATGACTGCATCTGTGAAAATCGTCATCTATATCACCGTATTTACAGTTGCATTCCAAGCCAGGTTTCTTGATAAATTATTCTGGTAAAATCAGTTACGAGTCGTACAAATTGTAATAAATACACACCTATATTGTTCTCTTTCTTCACCAGAATGAAGAATAAGCTGAAAATCACAGAGCTACATATGGCCAATAAAATATGCGCGCGCTATATAATAAATAAGTTATTTATATATTTACAACATTAGTCACGTCTTCCACTACCTCAGTTATTAAAATCATAACTCTTAGGTAAATAACGTATCTTCATTGAAATATCAATATTCAAGCGTTTTCGTAGGGATCGTAAAATGGATATATCGAATGATAAGTGTGCTTGTAAGGCATAGAGCCCACAATTTTTCCACGCAATTAATTTTCACGAAGCATTTGATAACTCGTGTAGGTGTATTTATATTCTCGCATTAATGGAATGTTTTTCTTGTTTTTCTCGTTATGATTTATTTAATCTTGTTTTTTGTGTGAATGTTTGGATACTTAAATCGAGAATATAGCCTAAGTGATAAAAGTTAAATTAGGATAACACGCAATTTGTTTGATAGCTTTATAGTATTTAGATTAAGAATATACCATTCCCTTTTTCAGTGAAAGTTATAGGTCTTAATTTATTTTTCCTTTTTTCAAATAGTTATAACCAACAATAACGCATCAAGGAGAATTGATAACAGGCAAGACATGAAAATAATGTCTACTCTTGTAATATATGTTTTACTTGTTAAAGGGAAAAAATTAAGAAATTACTTTCAGCTGATCGCAGCTCAATAACCGCTTTCGATATGTCGCGAGCCGATCAATATATTGTCCAGATCACGATGTGGCTGGACGCTTCTTGAAACGCCGGCACTTCACATAACTTTTATTCCCGAAAAACCTTGGACACCCTACACAAACGATATTCCCTAGTATGGCTGGGCAAATCGTCACGTTGATCGCCGAACGATGTGGCCGGTGTAGAATGGCCAGATCAAGAAGTGCCTCGATGTGCCTGGGCATCACGATCTGGCCAATACAACCATCGGGGGACGACAGATACAAGGCGAAAATCTCGGAGATTACCCTAATGTAAGTAGTAGGTAGGTATTCATAATTTCAAACATGCTTTTGTGGTAATTTCACAACAGTCCAACTACATAAACAAGTAAGCCACTCGGTAGAAAAATAGATGATTTATCAATTCCTTAGTTTTTCAGCTTAGTTGGTCAGATTGGAATAAATATACTAAGCTTACTTAAGTGTGAACTGGAACTCAAAGCCTGAACTAACACTGTAAAATAGTTGCGCTGCACATAAACGGATTAGATATTGGAAAATGTCCAAACACTCAATTTTCTCGCTTTTGACCACAAGGCGTTATATAAGATATTTGAAACATTTTAATTAATAGGAAATATGCCATTCTAAGTGTGTTTAAAATAATAAAGCTGAAGATTTTGTTTGTTTGAAATCTTATAACTTTACAACATGTTTGGACTTAAAAACATATTAAATTTGAAACCCTAAGTAAGTATACTCCAAAATAAAACGTTTTATTTATATTTTAACGATTATATTTGTGTGGAGTTCCACTGGATGGCTCAAAGTATCTTTTATTTGCACAGGACAACGTCTCGACAAACGTCTCTCAAGTTAGCTCCTTGCGATTAAATATGTACTTAATATGTATAAAGATATGAAGAGGTTTTTATTTTTATTTTAAACAAGATATCTTGTAACCTTAGCCTATTCAGAAGGCTTGTTATTTTATATGGAATTTTAGAATAACTTAAATGCTGGACTTGTAAATGATCCATTTCCTCTAACCTAAAAAAAACTTCAAAATAAAGTCGAAGTGCGTCATTTGCTCATTAATGAAGATTGATGAGCGGCTCTTTGTAATGTCACACCCTCTTCGTTCGTGTCTCTCCTACAGCCTACTTAAAATTCTGAATCAACAAAGAAATAAAAGAGAAAGCCGTTTCTCATTAATTTGTGTTCGCCGTCAAAGAGATCTGTATATCTTGTGAAATATATACATAAATCTAGCTGGAATTTGGTTTCCTATTCCATTTTGAAATATGGTATGGTAAAGCGAAACTGAACAAAATTTCGACTTTATTTTCATATTCGTAAAACTTTGACACATATACGAGTACATATGTAAAAACCTTATAAAAACATTTGAAAAATATAATTTTATTTAGCTACTCATGCTGCAGCGCAAATGAACTAAGTTACTTTAAATCAAAGTTTCGTTTGCGTTGGGAATTCTAAGAACTCGTTTCCAATTAAAACGCGATTCAAGTTGGCTCTTATGTTTCGAACAACAGCGTCCGCTATTGGAGGCTTGGGAGTGCTTTGGCATCTTGGGGAACTTTAAGTAAACAAATTACAGATCATATATTTGTATTTAGTCTAGTAGCTAAATTGTTGTGTTATTAGGCTACCTATACTTTATGACCCTATGTACAGTGGGCCGAATAGAAAATATACCACCTCAGGTTTTAGTGTAAGCTTAAAGTGGTAAGTATACGTATCTAATGTGGTCTACTGTATAAATTCGCCACTGAATATAATAAAGAAAATAATTAAAATGATTTTTAAAGATATTGCATTTAAATTACTTCAAAGACCACTGTAGATGTCTATAAACGCGTTTCAAATAGTAGGTACCGTAGCCTCCAGATTTGCAGACAAAGGAGATTCGCCGCATATAACATCTCCAATCTCCACTGTATTCAATTTGAACCCTTGTTTGAGACTGTCAGATTTTCCAATTCTGTGTCCTAAAAGTAGATTTAGACGTTTGGATCTTAGATTCTAAAATGTAATTTATTTAGTATCTCAAAAAATCAATATAATTTTATGTTTGTAATATTTTTATTGCTTCAAAATACATAGTAAATACAATATTATTAATATCAGAAGACAATGGCGGTTGGTGACAATGTTTTACTTCTTTATTGGCCCTGTATCTAAATACTAAAAATATTTTTGTTTTTCAATAATTTGGGTAAAGGTTGGTAAAGGTACGTTTTATATATTTTGTGGTAAAAGGGCAGTTTATATATCGCATAGTAGTTAATAGGTATTTACATAGTTTAATATCAAATTTATTAACACATAAATTCATTGCAAGCTTTTAGTCTTAATACGTATATAATCTCATTTGGTAATTTTGTCCGAAAGCAAACTGCTGGTAGAAGAAATTACTGTTATTGTTTAGAATACCCCTCTAATTTTTGACTTGTCATACGACTATATTTTTGTACATGATTAATCAAAGTTTTGTACAAAATAAAGCTATAGTTTTCACCTGTTCTGGGTATTTTGAAACATGATTACTTGCGTTAAATATACACCTAACAGAATATTGCGTATATGGAACCACGATAATATAACCCTTCGATAATCTGGTTGTTTTGATAATTAATCCATTGGATTCACATTGCTAATCAACATTTTCCTATTCAATGGGTACTTTCGTGGAACAATGATTGTATAATATAGGTGTATGTATCCATTACTGTTGTCATCAATGATAATGAATTGAATTAAGTAGTTTTAGCTATCCTATAAAATATAGAATATGTAAAAGTCGTTTTAAGCACCAAGATTGACATAGTCAGTTAAGTTACATATATGGGATTAAATGCGATCTATTAGTTACTATTTTGATAGTGGCTATCACTGATGTCAGATTTCGGAAATTGTCAAATCGTTAAATTTTCGTTTTAATGTATGATTTTTTAAAATAGTCCAATTGGCATAATAATCATAGTTTAACTTCCTTTAATAAAATTTAAAATACCGTAAATGTAAAATTAATTGTTCTCAATATTTAAAATTAGCTTTCTGCATCGCTCGCGCTCCAACGTTTTTTGTTTCTCTCTACCCTAAGGTATGCTGGAAAAAATTGCATTAGCGATAAGTCCGCTATTGTATTAATTTTTATTTTTGATCCTGTACAATCCAATGATATAATTTTTTATGTAATTGGTCCAAAAAAGTATTTTAATTAAGTTTAGTTAAGTTCATTCAAATGTGTACTGACCACATTGTACTGTCGTGACAATGGGGTATTGGGATGACTATTTGTATACAATCATAAATGATATATGGTAATGAATTGTTACGTAAATAGTGTTACTACTATTAATAAAAGATTTTTATCAGCTTCGACACGTGTTTATTCTTCAACCGTCAGTAACAGAATAAATCCCAACGACCGGGAACAGTTAATCATTTTTGAAAATGTTATTCATTCAACGTTCATAAAATCTATAACGTTACTTAGTGTTGCCATTCTTAATACCGGTTCGTTAAAGTTCTTGTCTGACCGGACGGTCCCAAGATGAAGACACCGGCCTACCTCTCAAGACACAGAACGAACCGACTGATGATTCATATTTATACAAATGGCAACACTAATCACAAATGTCAGCATTAATTACATGTCATAATAAACCTACTATTTTCACTAACTGTTATTACAGTTTGAATAATATTTAAACAAGACTGAGATTGAAACAAGTGTGAAAATACGGTAACTAACACTACTTTCTTCTTTACTTCAAGTAATTTGGTACCTCTAGAAAGGTTTCGAATGATACTCACACGTTATCAGAAAAACATTAATCTCAAGGTTAAGGCGTGTATATTTAGCAGACAAACATCTTCATCAATCTTCGTAATTACTGAGTGATGTCAGTGCCTCATAAATTCAGACAGACATACTGCTTTACTTAGCTTGAGAAAATACTTCAGTACAACTATAGCACAGAATGTATAATAGTACTAAAGTAATCAAAAGGATCGTTATAATTTGATAGTAGCAGTCACAGATAATTCTTATTAACTAAATTGTATCTAAGAAAATTTTCATGAATACGTTGATCGATTTGTAATTACAAGTATATTCCGGGTCATGAAGGGTTACTAGCAACATCGCTTTGCATATACTTATACATCTATAAATTAGTGTTAACTATATTTGTACTACTAGATATTGATATTAAACCAGGTATTAGGAAAGATACATGAAAAAATATAATATAAAAAGTGAATATATGTTTGTTCCGCTTGGCGTTGAAACATTAGGCCCGTGGGGACCAAGTATGAAACATTTTTTCAAATGTTTGGCTCCCAAGCTTGTCGACGCCGCAGGTGACAAGAGAGCCGGCTCATTTCTCGCGCAGAGAATAGCAGTCGCTATTCAGCGCGGGAATGCAGCCGGAGTTCTTGGCACTATGCCGCAAGGACAATTATTAGATTTTTAATAGTTGTGTATTTTATTAGTTTTATTTTAGCTTTATTTTAGTTTTAATTTAGTTTTATTTAAGTTTTAGTTTTAGTTTTATTTTAATATTTATGTAATTGGTAAATTTAGTACATTAATTAAAATATAATCTGTCAACACATGAAAAATAATCTAATAAATTAAATAGGTACAAACATATTAACTCAGGTGACGACATTATGACTTCTCTGCATTATATACCTATAGTGGGATTATGCCACAGGTTAAATCTGTGGCACCTTTCTTGATAAGAAATCCAACTTGATATTGCCAGTCCCAAAGCTACTTTTCTGAAAAACAAAATAGCTGAAGCGGATGACAGCTTATTTAACAAATTGAATAGGTACACTATTCAATTTGTTAAATAAGCTGTCATGACCAATGCTATTTACAAATTAATATGTCATAACTCATTTTTGTATGTATTTTTGTGGCGGCGACTCTTCAAGATTCCAAGTTACTAAGTTTTCAAACTCTTGTATTGAAGCCACCAGAAGTTCACATAAAGTTGTACCTACTCGCGGAATATTCTTGTTCGTATCAAATACATAAAGATTCAACTTTTATTTTACATTAATTTCTAGACTGAGATATCAAATAAATACTGAATTTCATTAACACTGACTTAGAGCACAGATTACTAAACTTAGAGGACAATTTAAATGGAAGCAACTTATCAATCTTAATCTAGATAATTGATGCTCTTTAATTGACTTTTCAGAATGATTTAAAGAGATTGATCATTTGAATGTGATTTCGTAAGATTATTCTACTAAAATACTAACTAACTTAAAGGGCCTAATGAAATCTTTGAAAAAGATAACATTTAGATGCTTTTACTTACCTATAATACCACTTATAACTCAATCACTTGAAAATATGACTCATTCTAAGATTATTATATTTTGTCGTAGATTATTGAATTTTACTCTTATCTAATCATAAATGTAGGAAGCTGATTAAAGTTCTTTTTAAATATCAGTTTCCAAATCTGATACTATAAAATTAAAAAAAGGAAACTCGAATGCATTTCTAACAACTGTAGCTAACAATACAAAAAAAAGCAGCAATAAAATATCAAAATAGCTGTAGCGACGTAGAAAGTAAGTAAGGCAACAATAACAAAACGATTTCACGACACTGTAACAAAATGACGAAAATCAACAAACGACAGCAAATACATCGGCCACATGACTCAACTGTCAAAAAGGAAAACGAATTTCTCATTCATTTAAACGTACACAGGCAAGGCGGTGATACGTTTGGTACATGCACTCGCGTGTTCGCTGACAGATAGCAATCAGGGGGGGCAGCGTAGCCTCTAATTAATGGCGCAGAATCGCGTGAAAACGAGCCATTTGTCTAAACAGGCGTCGGATGTTCACAGAAGAATTGTAAGCGATACAAATACCTTAAACGTCTTCAAACACTTACCTCGCCTTTCCCGCTGAAATTTTCCACCGCGATCTGCAATTATAATAAACGAGATCGAGATTGTAAGTACACTGTAGAATGCCGTTTTATTTCGGTTGAATTATGGATGCTTGAATATTGTTGGACGGCGCCTACGTTGTTTTAACATAATACTCAGATAGCTGCGAGTGAGGTAGGTATTTTTGCGGTTGTTTAAATAAAGTGGAAATTTAATTTATTCGCTAAAGGTGTGAAGATAGAGAAAAATATAAGTTTTTAAAGACCTTTGGAAGATCCGAAAACTGAACGCGAAATTTATATTTTTTTTAACAATGAAATAATTATTTTGAGCCCAAATAAACCGAAAATAAAGCTGATGTGACTCCTTGTACACAACCTAGCTCAAAGCAATTTATTGACCAACCATGGAAACGTTATGGCGATATTTCAAATATAATGTTTTGTATTGTATAAAAACAATTATCTCCACTGCGCAAACACATAATTTGCTGACGGCGTTTGTCGCAAGCAAACAAAATATTAAATGCATGATTGCCAGTATTCACTGCATTGTTGTCATAAACTGACCTATCGTAACTATACCATACATGTTGCTAATAATGAGACGGCCCTGTTTATATTATACAAGGATGATATTGGGAACATGAGTACAGAATAAAATGTAAATAAAATCAATTTATAACTGGTGGAGCGTTTACAATGATTTCTGGATTTAATTCTGAGCTCCTTGTTTTTAGCGGTCATTCATATTTATATTTTTTGAATGAATCGATACTATTTGCAGAATTGTTAAAAAACATCTGATCAATGCCTTGTTTTAATTATAACTGCAATATTTCCTGTTCATAGAAATGCCAGCCTTCAAGGCTATACGGCTATACATTTATTTTAAAGGCTATTTATAAGGCTATACATTTAACGTGACCGTGGACATGGATACTTGGGCACATTAATTCAGGGCAAATATCTTGCGAGACTTACGGTTTACTTATTATATTCGTTTAATTAACATTTATTATTTTACCAAAGTATTGTCAAACGTTGGCGCCCCGTTGAGAAGTTATCCGCTAAAAATACAATATTTACATACAAGGGCCGTCTCCAACGGGCGTATTTACATGCATGACAAATCAGTCCAATACGATCAATATGTTGTGTAAAGCAATGACTTAGTAAGGGGTTCTAAACGGTAAGACCGACATTTTGTTATTGTGCTCATTATGTTAAACTAATTGTCTAAACAATTGAGTTTATAACTTCTTAAATTCAATAACAAGAATTTACTGACTCATAAATTACTGTATTTTATTATTGTTTTCATTTTTGTATGATGATTTTATGATTTTTTTATATACCTACTTATTATGAAGTCTAATAATGTTACTGAACCTCGAATCCATACTAATATTATAAATGCGAAAGTCTGTCTGTCTATCTGTCACCTCTTCACGGCTAAACTGCTGGACCGATTGTGATTTAATTTGATAGGGATGTAGTTAACGACCTGAGGTCAAAAATAGGCTACTTTTGAGCGCGATATAACTGAGACCCACGGGGCCGAAGCCGCGGGGAACAGCTAGTATCAATATATAATGGATAATGGTGTTTACCCTGAGACCCTGTACATTTACTTGTAGGTATAACATCAAAATCAATGTACTAGAATATCTGAGCTAACTATGAATTCGTAGCCGTCATGCTACGCATTTCTACGTTAATATGCTACGTACTCGTAATTCGTAGCTTATAATCAGTCGTAGCTTACGAGCTACGACTGGTATTAGCATTCGCATCATGCAGAAAGAGTTAAAAGATTAATAATCTTAAAGTTATGGAAGTTGTAAATTGGCAAATCCTACTAGTTCTGTAATGTTTTAAGCGTATTTTTTTGTATATAAATGAATCCTTCGTATTCATAACTTTGTACAAAACACGAACTAAAGTTAAATATAATAGCTTGTAAAATAGATGTAGGTTCATATCGTACCCAAGAATGAGTTATTACTGAGCTTAGTTTGAAACAGAACAAATAGTAGAAACGGGGGCACTCGTCGATGGGCTATTAGACGTAGGGGAATACTTCGGGATCGCTGTATTAAATGGCATGAAAATGGACAAATAAGTTCTCATTTGTTTGCTCCATTTTCATCGTGTATTTGGCTTTAAATTCTCTTTATGTGAACTCAATTCACTTCGTAAAAAACCTTCTTTTACAGCTGAGACACTGCATTATTCTAAGTAAGACTTCATTTACCTAATGGATATGAAATTAATAAAAAAATCATTTATATCTACATATATAGGTTTCATAATCATCACCATGTCAGAGTTTTCCTGGTTGCATCTGAAACCTAAGTTAGAGCACCACAGAGCACCTACGAAAAAGTGATGATTTTTACAAGACGATCGAGACCCGTGACCGACAAAAGGACGAATGAATAAATAAACACAGTTAAATCATATTTAAATACTAAAAAAAATATGTAAATAAACAAAAACATTTGCAAATGTTTTTCACAACTAGTTATTAATCTTAGTTGCTATGGCGGCCGAAAGGACATTTCCCTAGAATAAACACAAAATAGAAATTTATGACAGGAACCCTATCCCGAATTACATAAGCTCCAAAAGCAAATAGGTATTAGGGCAACGCAAATATTAACTGGTCCCGTACTAAGGTCATTTGTATTCGTTAGAGGAGACTCAGCGTAATCTATATGTTAATAGCCCGAGGCACAGTAAGCATAATTGTCTCACACAATTGAATGTGGCTCCAGTATCTAGGATGACCTGGCCCGTAACGTTATAGTTTCAAAACGCTCTCTACAAGTTTCGAAATATTAACGATTTCCCAATAGACTCAATTTGACTTAAGATAATCTTGATATACATATGTTATATTGAAATCAATGTTCAATCCTATATTTTACAATTACGAGTAAATGTACTTTAGACCAGATTTTCAATCACAAAAGTTCTATATAAGTTTTAGTCTATATCTTGACCAGACTAAGTTAGTATTGGATTAATCTAAATGTTAATGTTAAGTATTGGTAAAGTTAAGTACTTTTGTTACCTTTGTTAAGAACTGTTTGCGCCACAAAGATTTTCTGTTTCTATCAATGGTTGATTGGTAAAGAAAGCTGTTAGCATTAATTCCGCTGATTGTATAAGTATTTAAAAGCGAAGAATAAAATTTAAATCACTACATAGTATAAAACAAAGTCGCTTACTCTGTCCCTATGCTATGTCCTTTTGTATACTTAAATCTTTAAAACCACGCAACGGATTTTGATGCGTTTTTTTTTAAATACGTAGAGTAATTCAAGCGGAAGGTTTTTTATGCTCATGCGAAGCCGGGCGGGTCGCTAGTAAATTAATAAATAGACAAACATGAAACTAAAAATATATGTAAAATATAGTTTGTTGTCGTACTTTTACCTACCTATACGAGGTAGGTATACAATCGTAGGAAACGTATCGTGCGCGAGGCAGACTCGCACCAGACTAGTTCTTACGCCACGCAGTCGCTATATGGTCTGCGCTATAAAATCTCATACTAAGGGTACTGAATATTGTTGTGTGTGTACATTAAACGGTTGATTCATACATCAACATGTTTTATCAGCAACAGTTTTTAAACTTAAAACTTTTTATGTAGTCCACTGTGCACTATGTGTGTGTGGTGCGGAGCTCTATATCGTCTATCCATTAAAGTGTTCCCGTTTTTATCAGGAGGACGAGTTGAATTTAGAAAAAAACGCCGATAGTTTACGTGCCAACTATTTCGCTGATCATAATATTTCTGACGCCATTTTTCCATTTTATCACAATGGATATGCAGAACATATCATACAAAAACATCGAACGCCAATAGTTATTTGCATTGTAGAATTCAGACAGAGAGCTAGGACTTTTATTTAATCGTCCATTTAATGCCGCATGAAATGAAAAAAAAAATCAACGTTTAGTTTTAGCAGAGCACTTCCAATTTTATTTGTGAGAGGAAGTGCAGCAAACAGCGCGCCGGAACCATTTGCGGGCGACGCCGAGGGCATACAATACTGCCGACTTCTATTGTTCACTATAAACAAGATTTTATTAGAAACTCCTTAGCTTTTGCCATTTCTACGTCTTATAATGCAAAGGTTTAGTTCCATTTTATGTAGGATTTATTTATTTTACTTTTAGTTGACTATTTTTAAGGGTTATTAAGTATATAAGCTAGATTGAAACTTTTTCCCGACACTTAATAGCTTGTTACTTATGCTAACTACAACATATGAAAGGTACCAATTATATATAGTTGAAATTTAAAAAATATATAAACAAACTTATATCTACAGTTAAATCTGTATATTTCTCTTAAATCTAGAAGGCAAAGCTTCAGAAGCTGATTTTGATAAAATTCCAACTAATATTATACGTACGAAAGTGAGTTTGTATATTTGTTTGTTTGTAACCTCTTCACGCCCTATCTACTGAACCAATCTTCCTCAAATTTCGCATACACATAGAAGAAGTATTGAGACGGGCATACCTTTCATCCCGGGAAAAAGCACGGTTCCCGAGGGAAATTCATGCGGGCGAAGCCGCGGGCGAAAGCTAATAGTTACATAAATGTAACTACACGACAAATTATTGACTGTACACAAATAGAACTAGTTTTGGAATAAATTTGAAATAATTACAATCAGTAATATGAAATATTTATTTAAATTCTTATTGAATATTCAGTTTGAAATAAAGTTGTATTCTGGATATCACATCTTAATAACAGACTAATTACCATGTCAGGTCAAGCATCATGAGATTCAAGCACCATCAATCACTTTCGATCAGTAACCAAGCATGGCGGACTAGCTATAAATAACAAGAAAGCTGTCCATTAACGCATATTACTCTCGCCATCAATTTACTCTATGGTTTTAGTAGAGATATCTATTACTGATCATGTAGGAAGAGATCTATACTTCATTTATCTTCTTCTATATATAAAAATCAATTGCCGTTCGTTAGTCTGGTTAAAACTCGAGAATGGCTGGACCGATTTGGTTAATTTTGGTCTTGTAAATTTTGTGGAAGTTCATGGAAGGTTTGAACGGTGAGAAAAGTGCATTCAGGCGGTACGGAGTTCGCCGGGTCAGCTAAAGTTACTAATCTTTGATTATAATAAAGCTGGAGTTTGTTTGGTTATTTGAACGCTTAAAACTTTAGAGCTACTGGTCGGATTTCAAAAAATAGTTCTGGATATCATAGCCTGATTCTTGGAGAAGGTTATATAGAACATACCCATCAAGTGCGGGTGAAAGCAGGGCAACAGCTAGTCTGCTATAAAGCGAGTGTTTTTTTGCACATATCGGTTAATTAAATTTTTCACAGAGTCTTAATTATTTGTAATAATAAGATGCTTATCATTTTAAGATTGGATGAATAATAATCTTGACGAGTTGTGGCTTTTGCGTCTCATTGTTGAGTCAAGATGTTTCAATTTTTTTATGTTTTGTGGTGCAATTGTATCGCACTATACAAACACTCTTAGTTTGTATAGTGCGATACAAGACTTTGAGAAAAAGCTTTGTTCAAGCTGGATGAAAATTTCAAAATGTGAGCAGCAGCATAATGGTAGATTTAATAAAATCTGCAGCACAAAGGAGATAGGCACCATTTGCCGTGGTTCTTATGTACAACAAGGAACCGTCCGTTGTGCTCTCACCCCCTGCACATTTATATGCATGTGTATGCAAAAATACTACACGTCATACTCTAAATTTACTAGATCTATATACTGGGTATAAAGATAAGACATATTTAACAAGAGTTATGAAAATATTAATTGAAAACACATAAGAACACCCACTGTGTTCTTCATCATTGTTATCTTAAAAAAATAAAATAATCACTCGAAATTTCAGTCTGAAAATAATGCCGGATTCTTTATATTGATCAAAGTATGATGGAAAATTCTCTTTCCAACATAAAAAGTTACAAAACTGGTATTTAAATAATGATATTGAACTCAAATTGATATAAATAAAACGAAAATACTATAAGTTTACCGCGTTTCTTTTCATTCTTTTAAGTTCACTAACCAATTACCTAAGTGTTTCGCCCTCTATCTTGTGATGGATGCACATCTGCTTTACAAATGTCAATTATATTCTGTGGATCCTTCAACCCTTCTCACCTTGTGTCACCTTGTGTATAATTTACCTAGAGGGTTAAAAATAAATTTAGTACGAATTGTTCCATCTCGAGAAATATAACATGAAGCTGTAATTTAATCTTGTTTTCGGCTGTTTTTGACGTAGGAGTTGAATAATTATTCTAAGATTTACAAGTACCTTCAGTACTATTGGGTATTTTGTGCTTCAGGTGGGAAGAATACCTATATATAATCCTGGGAGCCTATTATTCATTATTTACTACCAATCACTAAATAACACCCGGCGAAGGTACCCTGGGCTGCGAATCAAGGAGAACGCGACCAGAAGCGCTTGTTAAAAGATAAAGGGTAAGTGAGATTTGAGTTACAATATCCGAGGAGACCGGTGACAAATATTATTTTTATACTGTGTTGTAAGATAATTAAAATTTTAATGAGTATTAGGTATATTGATTCTAATAAATTAATAGTAATTCAGATTTTATTTACAGATACTTAAATTTGTTGATCAAACATCTAGTTTTTAAGTTTGTCACAGCTTGGTTATCGCAAATTTAAAACATCGGTACTAACTATGCTAGTTGCAGGATCCTTTAATCAAAAAGTGAATGGAATTAAATGAAATGATTAAACAGATCTCTATAAAATAAGGTTTTAGTTTCTCGATTAAAATAGATTATCTTAATACCCGTTACTCGTTATTTCATTTGTTATTGTAAATGAAAAATGTAGATTTTCGATTCACGAATCCGCAATAATATTTTACGTGACTGAACAACGTTTTTGAAGGCACGCAGCCCAGGCATCAAGTTTTACCGAGAAGCGTTAGTCGTTAATGCCTTGTAATTTGAACGTTACGAGTTTACGACTTAATTTGGACTCGTAATCAGTTCAGACGAGCACCTTCCTCGGAGATTACCGCTGAAAACAAACGGGCTGAACGTAAATCTCTCATTCTATCTACATACATCCCGTTTTTAACTTTAAGTACACTGTGAAATGTCACTTTATGTCACACTTTCTTCTCCTACATGTAATACTTATGAACTAAATGAGGGGTATATATAGGGCCGATTCTGAATAAAGTTACCTCGAGGATGATGATGCCACCTAAAAATAGGTAAAATAATAATAATATGGAAATTCGACGAGAAGAGCCGGTGCAACTAAACAAGAAATTTATATAATACTAATTTTGATTCCTCAGTAAATTAAGCAAGTTGTAGGTTTTACGGATGAGTTTAAGTATTTTATATACATATAATATATATATATATATATATATATATATATATATATATATATATATATATATAGCTAAAGTTCTCATATCAAATCTATCATATCGTGTGAGCAACAAGGTAAATTGACAATGCACAAACTGGTGTCAGAGTGTTTCGGAACCGCCTGTCGATTTTTGACGTAGTGAGATTAAAGATATATTCTAGCACATAATCATTTTATGAAAAACGAGTTGTACTATAAGTAAATAGTTTAACTTATCCTTTTAAGTATTCTAATCTACCTTAAAGGTGTGATTTAAACAAGCCCTGTGAACACAGAACGCACTTAAGAACATCAAAGCGAGTATCAAAATGTGCTCGAAATGGGATCTGAAAAATAGCCTCGTCTATCTATTACGGGACACAGTGTATCAACAGACGTGATATACGCGATCTCCATTTTCCCTTTCATTCCTTAAAGGTCACATTGTATTACATTGAACAGAGCAAGGCTCTTGCAAAATTCAATTTACTCGCAAAGCTTAAGCATTGCAAAGCGGTCTTTTGCCTCCGAAAATCGTAACTCGACAATGTATATATGCCTTAGTACCGAATTTGAACAGCGACAACCAGTGAAAAACATTTTTAATCCATTATAGTACGTACATTAATCGATTGTTGTCGAATTCTAGATAATGTGTTGAATCAACATTGTTGATCCAGCAGTTTATCTCAATTAGTATCAAATGTTTGCGATCGTAATTAGTTTGAACAGATAAACACTTTAGCTTTATCAAATTAGTATAGATAAAATATTTATTCATTTTGGAATAAAATAAATATCAATAGAGTACGTAAAAGACAATATAATGCAATAGAGGTTGAAATCAATTTATTGGTGTTTCAGGCGTCCATAGGCTACGGTAACCACTTCCCATCATGTGGGCCGTATGCCTGTTTGCTCACTAAATAGTATAAAAATAAATATCAATAGAATACGTAAAACACAATATAATGAACGACTACTATCCAAATTCACCCAATACTTCAAAACCAAGTGGCTTGCGATGCTAAGTACCATGCAGGAAATGCTGGGATGTCTATAATAGAGTAATCGCTTAAAAAATAAAAAAATCGCTTTGTAGCTTACAAAACGATTTTTTTATTTTTTTAAGCGATTTTATCCAGTGGGACCCATAGCGAAAGTAACGTCTTTGTATATAACCATTAATACAAAATTAACCGAAGATTATGTACCTATTAAAACTAATTTTAAACTTTATCTTAGGAATATTTTATGAGCTAAACAAGCAGCCACCGTATATAACCTGTGATGCTATCTCTCCCAGCTTACAGGCTGCTTTCTCTCATCATGTACCTAAACAGCTAAGCGCAATCTGAAATTCATACAACACGTGTTGTGCTGTAAAACTTTTATGCTTTCCCGTTATCTGTCAAATAAACTGTGTAACGAAGGGATACTGTCTCAGAGGTTTCAGGTAGAGAGTACTAACAGAAGTGTAAAAGTTTACGTCGAAAATCGCACCTAGTGAATAACTCTTTTAAAAAAATAATACCCTAATGGAACAAATGTCTTGAGAAGCTCGATAGCCTATATGCTTATTTGTGTCAAGCGATGGTGAACGTTACCCGACTTGGATAGGCAGTTCTTCTTTTTTTGTTTCTTTATTAAGTACAGGTTGGATAAGGGAAGTTATTCCAACATTTGTTATCCCAATCATTGAGATAGGTAAAACACAATATAAGCCAACATTGCATGTCATCATCATTATCCCATACTTAGTTTTCCAAGTTCATTTGGCTTTTGAACCTGGGTCAACTTTAAAAAAAGATGCAGTGTTTAAAAACAGAACGACCTATCAGTTCCTGAATTTCATTGAACAGCCCCGCTTTTACCTATTATTAGCCCTCCAATTAACAATTTGAAATCAATAATTCCATTAGTCTGCTATCTGTACTGAAATATACACTGCTAACTATATTCACCAGCACCGGCCTGATTTGCTGGGTTTGATAGTCCAATCAAGTTTGATTCTGAGTCACTGACGCTGTAACTTGTAACGTACGCCTGTGACCTGCGAGGTGCGCCCGATCCCTCACAGAAGTGCAGTGGGTGCCTCCGTGGCCATGAATATTAACGCACATGAATATTCCGAGAACGTTTGCCCATTTCTTGCATGATTCCACGTCACACGCCGTAGTAAGGCAGTCGTGAACACGGATTATCTAGATGAAAACGTTCGCGGAGCGTCCAAAATGTTAGGTGCTTTTTATCCTGCTGCGCTGTTTTTAATTATTCTGTACCCGTTTTTGGGTGGTCGTAGGGAAATTACACCGTTTTGTTAGTTAAATGTGCAGTCGCTTTCAAGTGGAAAGTATTACTTAATGCCATAGTATATTTTTTTGAGATTGTAGATATTTTATATCCATTAAAATTTGATGCCTTTGGTCATAATAATATCGACACTTAGCTTCATAGCACAGGGTACATTTTCTTTGCTATAGATGCAGGACTGTACGGTAAATAAAACTTTTTATTTTGCAATGTATTGAAGACAAGATTCAGGACATTAATTTTATTGCGCATATATTCCGAATAGTGTCTATTTTTTAAAAATAAAGCTTACGTAATAAAAACTGGAAGCATGCAAGCACAGAAAGGAATAGCAGGCCTTAATGTTAAATGGAAGTAAGATCAAATGGATATATTTTTCTAACTGTGGAAGTAAACAGTATATAATTAGCTGATTTTCTTCATATTAGGAACTCCCAGCTAGTAACAAAACTTCTATTGTTTCGTATCATGTTTAACATTATCAATGCAAATAAAATTATAAGCATGGCAACTGTCTCCAGCCAAAAGCCAAATATGGCTAGATTTCATTTGTCGCCATTGCCATAAATCGCACTTTATGGGCAGTTAAACGCTTGTTATTCCGCAGACATAAGTAATGCGCTGGTATAAAAGAAAAATAAAACCCAAGCAAAAACATTCCACGCGCTTCCTGACATGGCACTTATTTTAATCCGCCTTTATGATTATTATATTTAGAGTAATTTAGATGATGACATCTAGTCCCTTATTAGATTCAAAGCTCTCTTACCTACAACGACCAATGTTCTAATGTTCTTCGCCGGCTACGCATGGGCATATAAATCTTCCTCTTGAATCTCTCTATCTATTTAAAAAAACCGCATCAAAATCCGTTGTGACAAAAGATTAAAGCATACATAGAGACATAGGGACAGAAAAAGCGACTTTGTTTTATACTATGTAGTGATATATGTGTAAATGAATTAAGTAAAAAAATAAATAGATCATTTTCTGAGAGACTGCTTTGAGTACAAGATTTGATTGATTATATTATTGTTATTTTTCCAAAAACTTTTTATCTTTTAAGACAAGAATAGAATAGAAAAACTCTTTATTGCACCAAACAAATGTATACATAATTTTGTTAAAAACTAGGTAAGGTACAAAGGCGGACTTATCGCTAATGCAATTTCTTCCAGTCAACCTTAGGGTGGATGGAAAACAAAACCAAGACAAATCAAAAGGCGAAGGCGCAGTATATATACGTAAATAAATATACACACAAAGATATAAATAAAATAAAGATGTAAATATAAAATAATATAATATAACCTACACATACTAAATAAAAATAAATAAAAACAAATAAAACAAACATAAATACATACATAATATATATATATATATACATATATATAATACATATAAATAAGAGCATTCTTAAATATCTCAATAAATAACTGAGCAGATACAAAGCAAATTAGGACAAGGCAGAAAGGTAATGGGATTTGACTAGATTTTTGAACCCGGTCAGAGTCTGAGCTTTCCGGATTTCAAGCGGGAGGGCGTTCCAGAGGAGAACTGCTTGGACGGAGAAAGAGTTAAACATACTTAATTCATCAATAAATGGTTATATTTTAGATACATGCAAAAATGAGAAAATCGTACACAATTTTAGGGATGGTTGATCAAAAGATATCATGACATATAAATATAATGTCGTTTTTTCTACAATTATTGTCTACAAATACCGATAGAAAGAAAATATTAAAACAATATGCAATATGAATGCAACTGTGATAACGCTGAATTGATGATTCATTTGCTCTGGACCGTAAAAACGCAATTAAGAAACACGCTTGGATGAATGATATGCGCAAGAAAACCCCCTTCATAACCACACTAACTTCAAAGTACAATTTCAGGTAAAAAGGTCAAAGAAACACAAAAACGCCCAAATTTCCTGAAGCACATTTGTCAGTTCAGTAATTTATAGCCTGAAAACGTTCGCCGAATCTTCATATCAGTCTCGATCCACCTCAGTTTTTTTTCTTTCCACACACTGTCGTTCGACATTGGGACGTGCCGGGCTTGCAAATTGTTCGACTTCTCTATAGATGCATTTAGGTCAATGGTGGCTTAAATTGTCCATTGTTTGTCCTTGAGAACGAACACATAGAATTTGCCAGACAATTTTCTTTTAAATCTATTGTTTCACACTATTAGATAAATCACTTAGAATTCCATTACCAAATAATTGAAAGTCTGTAGTCACGGTCAGATTATCTATTGTGTTTGCTTAGCTTCAGAGCTCTGTAAGTACTATTATCTCTTGTGACCAAAGTAAATATTATGAGATAATAACTCCAGTATAAATAAGTACCAACTAACTTTATAGAGAGATTGGCTGCTTATCCTCCCTGAATAAATCTTTGTGAAATTATTATTATTTAGGTGCTTATATATATAAGGTGGACACAAAACAACTGCAAATATTAAGACTACTATACTGAACAGTTTTTCCAAATAAACATATCTAAATACGAAAATATTTTTTTGACCTCCTACATAAATTAAAAAAAAATGCCAAGTTGACTGGGAAACATAATCGCTCTAGGAATAAGTAAATACAATAAAAATGAAACTGCTAACTTAAGGCAATAGGCCTGTTTGTGACGGGTCTCTTATCCCTTTAACTGGCTTTGTACTTTGTCCGGACTAGGCCAGCTGAGACAGCAGACGCTATATTCTCGGTGCAGCATAGAGTTAGTATCTTCTGTCTATGGCAGAAACAAAACGCACTCGTTAATTGAAAATCAAGATTTTGGGATAACAAGCAAGACCGTCGTGCCTACCTTTCATTTAAAAAGTATATTAGTAATGACGATGGAGTTTTGGCGCCAAGCTAAAGTCGCTCAGTTATCGTCATTGTATTTATTTTCTAATATTTGTGTTTTTTCGAGTATTTGTGCATAATAAAGGTGGATTATTATTCGCTAAGTGTTCGTGAACAAGCGTGAGTGTTGGGAAGTGGTACAATCTCCCAAGATAAAGCTAAGTGAAACTTCCACCGCTTCACTTAGCCCTTGACTAACTTGACTAGACATGACTACTGACTTGACTGTGACTCGACAAAATGAAGAACATTTATCTAAAACTTGATACTGGCAAAAATAAGCTATATGTTTGATATTGTAGATTATATCCACATAAAAAAAGAATAATATCGATAAACGTGAAAATTTAGGATTACCGCATAGATCAAAAAAATCCTGGTAGAGAAAGACCGTGCACATTTTCCTAATTCTATAGTATACCGGTTAATCTTATTTATGTCTTTCATTTATCTATTTAAAATTATCCATGTCATCACGCTTGTTTTTAGTAGGGGTAGAAAGAGTCTAAAGAAGTCCACTTGGACATAGATTCGTATAAGAGGCGCTCTACAAGAACTTGTTACTCTGAGGCTCTAAGCCTTTGTTCGCCTGGGCTTTAGGTAGGTACTCGTGTCCATCAAAAGGTGGACTTGAGATGGTCGGACTTTCCGCAGGGGTCGAGAAATGCTAATTGCTTTGAAACTTTGTATTGAAAACAATTTTGAGGGAATTTGCAATAGCCAACTTATAAGTTAATATTTTTCATTTTTGGTGTTTTTTTGTTGTTGTTTAAATGACTAAAATTTCATAGCGCTCATACATTTTTTTTTAAATTTGGAGCATTACATAAGTGATATATTGTACCCTCTATTTGTTATTTCAACTAGGTACGTCAGTCACTGTTAAATCAATAATTTATCCCAAAAATCCAAAAGATATTTGGAATTTACTGACAAAGTTTTATTTTATTTAGATTAATAAAATACATAACATGGCGTCATTACGACTAGATATTGTTCCAAGAAAATTTATGCTTTAAAAAGTTAATCCTGAAAACTCAGTAAATAAAAACGCAAACTTTTCTATTAGCCCCTAATTTGAATAATAGCATAAAATTGTTAAACTTTGCTAACCCAATAAAGACAGAGTGCTATCAACGCAACTCATCCAGTAAGTTGTTAAATTCAAAGGTACCGGAAAAAATGTATTTCACGATTATACCAATGAATAGAGATGATTGCAAACGAGCCTCTTTTCATCCCTTTATTGTACCCTTTCTTGCGATTCCGCCATTTTCCTTTCCACTTATCGTGCCTTCGAAAGAGAAAATATCAAGCTATACTGTTGAGAATTGGACTCGACGCAAGGGACGACGACGGCTGAATATTAATAAAATTATAAATTACTAAAAAATATTTCCTTTTTACTTCTTTGTAATGTTGTTAGTATTTTACTGCTGGATTTTGTATTTGAGAGATTACTTACATAAAATATTATGTCTTAAGTTACATGTGATTACCGATTACATTATACTTATTAAAAATACCTGAAACTAGTAACTGTTTGTAGTGTATTCATATGAAGCTAATTTTAACTAAGCTAATATTATACAGGCTGGTTTCTCTTTAATTTTGGTATTGGTAAATCTATTGAATTACTTTTAAAGAGACCAAATTTAGTGTTAATTTTCAACATTTAAAATTTTAAAGACTTTAGAAAAAAGCTTTTCGGCGTGCTTCCTGGAAGATGAGTGTGATTCTGGCCTAGCCAAAACACAGGAACATCAATGATTGGCCGACCGGATAGTTCCAGCTAAGAATGAACCGCCCCATATCTTACAGTGAATGTCTTATTAAAAATAAATAAAATTAAAATAGCAAATAAAGAACAAATAATGATATCAACGTCTTTGTTTCTTTTTTCAACAGTTAGCTAAATATAACTTTTTCAAAGATAGTTGCGGTCAAGCAGAAAACTGGTCACTGGTCTTCAGTATTTAACTCGTAAACAAATAATTCAATAAACTTGTGAGATATAATTATAAAAGTACAACCTTAATAAATAAAACTGAATCCACTCATTGTTAATATTAAAACGAATCTCTAATTTCAAAAAGTTTGTAAGGAAACTTTTGTTTTTCGCTTAACCAGATTCGGCCAAAATAACTCGAACAATTCACAAACAATGTTGTCCATAAAGAAATTCGAAAGAAGTAAGAAAGCACCCTTTTGTTTAAGCGTTTCGAGTTATCTTTATTGTTCGGTTATTAAGATGATAAGCAGATTTTATATTTAAAAGAGTTTTGGAATATCCAAATAATCCCTAAAAAAAAAAAATATAAACAGCCACTGATTACGCTGATAAGAACCCCCTTTAATATTTGTGAATAAAAGGGGTGTGAGCAATGTACAAATTTCTTAACGTAAACCATAGAATTTGACGACCTGAGATGGTTCGAGAGCCATTGGCAGGATGTGGCGGAACAAATAGAGGTTTGAAAGAAGATGGAAACCTTTGCTTAGCAGTGGGATAAAAAAACATAGAATTTGTACATAAAACATACAATAGGTATATAGTTAATAATAATACCGCTAGTTCGAAAAAAGTCGATAATTAGCACAGATTAAAGAATACCTCTCCATCTCTGGTCTCAAGTCTGGCCAGTGTGGAGAATTCAGGCCAAATCTTCTGGCTGCAGTGGGCAAGTGTGGCCTCTAGTACCTAAGTAGTACAGAGAGGGTCGATGAGGATAATGATGATAGAATACTATTTTTATACTACTGAGTAGGCAAACAGGCCAACGGCCCACCTGATAGACAGTGGTTACCGTAACCTATACTTAATTAGCGACAACTTGGTATAGAATTATACTATGTATTGGTTATCACCACACACACCATATACACTCGTATATAAGCTATTAAAATGACACGATTGGCTTAAAGCCAAATCGATTTGTAACAGCCGAACCGAAAGCAATAAAAACTGGACGTGTATTTGATATCTGGAATGCATTTGTCATATTATGAAATCCCGAGATTACCACCTATTAACTATGTACCTAAATGAATGATAAACTCACAGAGCAAAGAGATTCACCGAGCGCGCGAGCGATATAATTTTTTATTTTATTATTTTCTCTTTGGATAAAATCAACAATTTATCAAAACATACTTTAAGGATTCAAATTCAAATTCAAATTCAAATTGTTTATTTTCAATATAAGTATTCTTATCACTTATTGACGTCAATTGTTACTTATTTTAAGTTTACCACCACTTCCAAAGCGCAAGTGGAGAAGAAGTGGCGCCACAAACTCCACAGCAGCATTTTCTTCAAAAACGTCAATTCACAAAATTTGAGTCAAATCAGACGAGTTTACATTTGAATATTTTTATAATTACCATAAGTTTATTATTAAATAAATATTGAGGATTATTGAAATAGTTTAATAAAAATGTCAAGTAATAAAAGATGTCATGAGAAAATAAAAAAAATTAAAAAAAAAAATAATGTACTGAATGTACATATGATCAATTTTTAGCTATAGTTTGGAGGACTCCGCACCAAGCTTAAGTTACACATCCTTGTCATTGAGAAAATCATGAACGCTATAATAGGCTTTTTTACAAAGTAAATTCTTAACATGTGCTTTGAATTTTCGGTCAGGCAAACTAAGGACCGACTCTGGAAGCTTATTGTAATAGTGTATACAGTTACCCAAAAAATGAGTCATTAACTCTACTTAGCCGATATGATGGGAGATATAATTTATTTTTATTCCGTAAGGGTCTATCCGTAACATCGCAAATTTTTTTTAAATAAGAAATATTTCTCCTGGTATACATAATAACCTCAAATATATATTGAGAAGCGAGAGTTAAAACATTAATATCCTTAAACAACTCCCTAAGCGACTCCCTTGGTCTTAAACCATAAATGGCACGAATTGCCCGCTTTTGCAAAATAAAGATAGTCTTTATTTCACTTGCCCTTCCCCAAAGCAATAGTCCATACGACATTAAGCTATGAAAATAACTAAAGTACACTAGTTTAGCAGTTTCCACATCTGCTATTTGTCTGATTTTTCTGACAGCATAAGCGGCAGAACTAAGTTTTTTAGCTAGGCTTGTAATGTGCGAACCCCATTGCAATTTAGAATCAATTGTGATTCCTAGAAAGGTGGTATTATCTACAAGTTCTACCAGTATTACCAAAATGAGGCTAATGATAGACAAGAATGGAAGAAACCATCAACTTGAGCCTTGCACTTACTATGATGATGACCTAACCGAGCTCAAACTTGGTCTTTGATGATTTTTTTAATAGTCCACTAATCGCTAATGACATCAAGTACCTACATATTAGGGACAAATACAGAGGGTAAACCCGATCATAAAATATATTGCATAGGTATTTCTGGTTTAAATGTATGGCCAAGAGAGTTGAAGAAATCACTTAGTGCTGTAACATATAACGTAGGGAGAATTTACTAAGTACTTAAGGTATGTGTGAGGAGAGAAGATAAATCCAGGTTTCAACGAATCGCACAATTTTTTTTTCTACTTTACAAAATGTTAGACTTAAGGATACACGTTAAAAAGAGATGACAGGGGTCGTGAGATTGAAGTAGGCATGAGATCCAGTCAGGCAGCCGCTATGAAATAGCCAGCCACTTAACTTAGGGATGACGAGATGATCCGCAAGAGGTCTTCTGATGGACGCGCGCAGACTTACGAGTATATATGGCCCTCGGGGTGATGCGGTGCGGGGAAGCGAGGATGGACAGCCGTTGGAGAATGCGCGACGTCACAAACAAAAGATGTGAGATCACGTTGTTTGAAACGCACGAGTATGACCCTAGGCTTGTTTACTGATCAAATTCTACTTATATAAAAATCAATGAAATTCGTAGTACTGACAAAATAAATTATTAAATGTTATTGATACGCACGAAACAATTTCGTGAATATTGAAATACGAATTTAGGAACTCAATTTGATCTGTGAATTTAAGTAACGACCTACACTTACAAGGATAATTGTCATCCAATTTGTTATATGAAGAATTGAAGATACAATATCAGAGATTTTGAGAAATTCTAAAAATATTTTATCTATATAACAATCAATTATTTAGATTAATTAGAACCAATTATGGATAGTAAGTACTACTTATTATCTACTAGCGACCCGCCTTGCGGCTTCGCATGGGCATAAAAACCTTCCTCTTGAATCACTCTATCTATTAAAACAACCGCATCAAAATCCGTTGCGTAGTTTTAAAGATTTAAGAATACAAAGAGATATAGGGATAGAGAAAGCGACTTTGTTTAACACCTAAAATGCGTCAAGCATTTTAGGTGTTGAACTGACCAACAGTAACACCAGTCTGTTTTATCCCAAAAATTAATAAAAATTGTTGAATATATTCTTTATTGCACCAAAAACAAATTTAATACGACAAAATATAGGACTAATTTGCCAAAAATCAGCCTTCTTCGTCCGAGCGTGTTCCCCGATCGCATCTTCAGCTTACGCTTCAGAGCCCAGGGTACATTATTAATCATGGTCCTGATTTGGCTTTGATCTTCCAGGCAACGGATGTGCTATGAGGAAATTAAAGTATAAAAAAGTGAAGTGCCATAACTTCAACCACAAATTACAGACGTTGGGTTGAAGCTTATAAAATATATCATTCAGAAGCATTGCAATGCGTAAAATAAACTGAATTCTAAATTAGTCAGACCAACAAAAAGTAGGTAAGTACTTGGTAAATTATACTCCAAGTCTTATGAATGGGCAGAGCGCGACAGACAATATTAGGAGATCCTTTCTCGCTTTCCCTTATGTAAACTAAATACCTAATTATTCCAAACTAACACTAGTGCAGGTCCTAGATAAACAAGTAGTTTTTGATGAATTTAGATTATACTCTACCATAATCATAATTAGAACTTAGACAGAAACAAATAGTACATCACTATTTGTTTCCTGTCTAAGTTCTAATTATGATTATATCTGTACAGCGTACACGTAATGCTTAAGGTTTTAGTAAAAATCCGTTCTACTTAATTTCCATTCCACGGATAGGTTAAAAAAATACGATTCATAATAAACTATACCAAACTACGACTATACAAAAATTGTGTACTACAGGAAACATCATCGAATCAACCGTCGTTTCCATTATTTCTTTGCCAAATTTTATGTATTTTAATGTATTTCTTAGTCTTTGTAATAATTTAACTTTGTACCTATAAATTTACAGATACGCCCTAAATCTTTTCCAAGAATAAGGCATCAATAGCAAAAAGAATTCGCAATTCCAAGTATTCCATTACCAGTATTTTTTAGATAAGCTTTTTCAAATAAATTCTTTGTATAAAAAACTAAATAATGAAAACAGTATCAAACTGATATATTTAATTCCCAATCTGTCAATCAAGTTTAATAACAAAAATAAATCTTAATTAAATTATGTGTCTTGTTTTTTTCCATCAAATAGCTACTATTCAGTGGTATGGTGACGATAAGACTTCTCTTGTATTGATTGTCTTGTTTTCATCATTAAGAAAATTTTGTTAAAATTTGAACGAAATTTTAATAATTTGCGATCCAGTGAGGGAATGCGGCCAGCATTTTAGAAAAATTGTAGATTGTTTTTAGGTTATTCTTTAGACTCTAGATTTTTATTCATTTATTCTAGTGTTCTTATTATTTTGTTTTAATTAATTAAGTATATTAAAATAAAAATAGGTTACATAAATTAAATCTAAAACTTTTCTTTGGCAGTGTCTCAAACTCGCAGTTCAGATATACCCAATTCCTACATACCCAAATAGAATGAAATTAAAGTCACAAAGTGTAAGTGAGGCCCCGTGCACTCACATTTGTAGCAATTGTCTAATGCAACTTTACACGCCCATTATTTAACCTAATAGTTTACCCAAGAACGTTTTTAGTGTAATGTTCCTCTTGTGTTATACAAATGTTTCAAAGACATTTATCATAATGTTTTTGTTCGTAAACCAATGCTGATGAAATTTTAATGAATCCATGAATGTTTTCTTCATTTGTGGTGTCGATTTTTGAAGGTTAATCGATACATTGGTCGACCTCAACTATCCTGTTGATAATCACGTAAAATTTATTATTGAATTGAATTTTTATTTTACAAAAGTTACCATGACTTATTTTTTTTAATAGTGCACTGTATAGGTTAACGTTATTACTTATTCCAGTCCTATATATAACACATACTTACTTAGCCTGTAGATACGCGATGTAAATTAATAAGTTTGTATGTTAGTACATTTAGTTAGAATACTCGCAAATAAGTTGCCTTTAATACAAAAAAAAAACAAATTGAAACCGGTTCGGGAGCTATGATGCCACAGTACGACAGACAGACAAATACGCCAAACTTATAATAGCCCTCTTTTTGTTTTGTTGGGGGTTAAAAAGTTATGGCAAATCTCTTAAAGGAAAACTTTAAAAAATTGTATTTTTTACGAACTTTGCGCTCTGATGCAATTCCGCTAAGAATACATTCAGGAACATAAGTACCATAATGAGAGAAAGAGTCATAATAAAGACAATGAAAACACTTCTGATATTAGAAGTCTAAACAAGCCATTGTGAACTCGCAAAGACAAAGCTGGTTAGTTAACATTTTAATCTGCGTGTCGGAGCGCGCTAATGGTCGCGCCGCGTGATATACGGCGGATGCGGCGGCGTTCTATTGCCTAAATGATCTATGGTGGGTGCAGGGATACGCCATTTTCATATCTGCATTAACTTGGCTGTGGCACAGTTTTATAATCTTTTAAAATCGTGTATAACCCCATTCATATTTTATTTAAATCGCCTTTATACTTAAAAATATGTTTCCAGTTAATGTTTAGGTATAACATTTTTATAGTATTTAAAATACAAAAACCAAGCGGTGGCGGAAGCACGCAAACTTATTTGGTAAGTACTTCTAAAAATAGCTAACGCAATTGCTAGCGACTACGTTTGAAATATCTCGACGTAGAGACAAAGTGAGTGGTGTCGTATAGAACATGAATGCATGGGTAAGTATATGAAAGGAGAAAACTTAATTGATATTGCTTTACTAATTCCGAAACTAAAACCCACACAAGGCTTCAACTATAAAACAATTCCTTTCTTTCGTTTAAATTTTAATCATTATTTCACCTATAAAATATGAACTAACAGAAAGACTGCCATAAATCGTTTCTTCTATTCTCATAAATAAAAAGCCAAATACTTTAAATTGAAAAACTATGATAAAAGATACTGAAGCCTATTCCTATTCAATATAAAAATGACAGATCACGATCGCGCCATAATAAGATCATTTTCCTCATGGAGAAGCATTATCACTCTCCATCAACAAGTTATTGGCGGCAGTGAATGAACGTGGAAATAATCTAACGTAATACAAACTAGGGATCGTGCAGGTGGCGGTGTGGTAATAGCCCCGACGGCTTGATGAATAGGCCAGAACGTGTTCTGGGCGCAAAACAGCCCCATTCTATTGCCGTCGCCTCTAAAATATTGCCGAAATCGCCCGCTCAACATCAACTAATTCAATGTATAGATTGATTCAGTCGGGCCGTCGCTGAGCGTTTACAAATGGTTTAATTTCGCGGAGAAAGATTAAGGGATCCTTGTTCGAGGACCGACCGGATATTATCGGACGGACAGATATTTTCAAAAGCCTTGTTAATGGCTAGGTGAGTTATGACTTTGTCTCGTTTAAATTAAATTTTGCCTTACACGAATATATTTAAAGATAAGTTATGATTTTGTAATTAATTACATATGAATATTAATACATAATTATAAGGTCGTTTCTGCCTTTTCCTTAATCTATGTATAAAGCCAATATATAAAAAACAATAACGAAATGGGATTAGTAAGCGCGATGTCTGATGTGGGTGTACTTATATCGTAATCATATAAGAAAAAAACATACATGATTTATTTGGTTCCATTTTGGTCGATACTTCGGCCCTAAATTATCTTTTTACTCAACTGCATCAGAAGGAGTTTATGTTTTTCTTGTGTATGTATCTATGTAGGTTTGTTTATTTGACATGCTCTGTAGCCTAAACAATTGCTAATTTTATACAAATCGTTATGAGCAAATTCGAATATACGCCAGTAAAAATGATAGCTCAAAACACTTGAAAACGTCAGTATATCATTTCAGCCTCAGGCCGTCCACTGCTGGACGTAGGCCTTCTTCAAGGATTTCCAGAACGACCGGTTGGAAGCGGCCTGTATCCAGCGTCTGCCTGCGACCTCCTTTAGGTCATCTGACCATCTGGTCGGTGGATGTCGAACGCTGCGCTTGTCGGTGCGTGGTCGCCATTCGTGAACCTTTCTGCCCCATCGGTCATCGGTTCGTCGCGCTATGTGCCCTGCCCATTGCCACTTCAAAGAGCTAATCCACTGGGCTATGTCGGCAACCTTTGTTCTCCTACTATATAATATAAGATCTTTATTTTTATTATCCGTAGCAAATATATATGAGAAAATTTATGAGCAAAATATAGTAATGATAAGGTATGTTAAAAAAGACAAAATGTCTGCGCCAAATTCTCACCAGTGGAGATTTATTGAGAGGCCTTTGATTTATGGTTCACTCCCCACATGGGTCTAGGGGTTCAAAGACAAAAACGAAAGTTAGTTTTTAGCGGGAAAACAAAGAGAGCCACACGTTTGAGGAGGTACTCCAAGTGTGCTTTCGCTGCGTAACATTTTGTTTGACTTTTGCTCATTTCCATAAATATTACCTTCCAATTCCAATATACGCTTTTAACTTTTTTTGCATTAAATTACACAAATTTATTTATAAGGAAAGATCACATGAGGCACTGTGGTTCTAATTTCGATAACTTAAAAAAAAAACTTAAATAACTTAACTATAATGCACTAAATCATTTTATGGTAGGATGACGATACTTAAAGGAATATCCTGTTTTTTTTAATTTACACTCTTTGTTTCGCCAACGGGACCTTAACTAAAATGATTTTTTTCAATTCTTGTAGCGCGAACTATATAGCAAGGAAAAGAACTAAATCTTTTCGTTAGGCAATGGGGCCACATATATTATATATAACCTTAAAGTATACAGACTGTGTCGAGATAGAGAATGAATCAACCCTCCTCCCATGGCTCTACGGACCTTTAAGTGTGAGCCGTACTTGCTTGGCTCTTTCCAATCGCACTTTTTTGATCTCCGTACAGATTCTCTAATGTGTCTTCTTACCTGCTATCTAGAATAAATAACGCGTCTTCATGATAGAGCAGGAAATAATAATTAATATACAATACTTGTCTCTATAATTTATTTTTCTCGTTCCTCGTACGTGCGATATCAACTCAAGAATGAATTCGCGTCATTCAAAATGTCCGATTGGCAAACAATACGTTTCCATGGCAATGTTTTTTTTTTAATGATTATAAAGTAAAAGTAGTAAGTCATAACCTTATAGGTTATAACTAAAAATGCTAATAGGCAATAAATCAGTCAGTCGCCTAAGTTGTAAGTAGCCGTCATCATCATCATTGCAAGGGTTTCCAAAATGGCCGGTTGAAAGCGGCCTGCATCCAGCACCTGCTTGCGACCTTCTTCAGTAATTAGCCAGAACGAAAGCTTTTTTTCACCTCGATAGTCATATTTTGTCAGCGTACTCGGCGTGGCACAAATAATGCCGAGAATAACCTTTGAAATGCCAAGCAGTCCTGAATAGCTTCTATCAGAATATTTTTCTTCGATAATTGGATTCCAATGAAGCTGCTCACATAATTTCAATTGAAGTTATCTAGGTTCATCCGACTTAAATAATAATTTAATGCTGCCACTCTTTTATATTTAAACTTAAAATTCATAGTTATTCTTAAATAACAGCCTTATTTATTATCCATATTTTAATAGAAAAGAATTGATATTCTCTTTGATATCATTGATTGCTGAGACTTACACAGTTGATAACCTGAAACAGTAAACATAACCACTTACATAAAAACTTTTATGACAAACTAGCCATTTCGACTTGACAAGAAAGAGACTTACTTTATCTCAGTTCAAAGGCGCTCACATTTTTATAATCATAATTAAGAATTAGATATACTAATCTAACGTATCTTATAAAACTTAATATGATTCTTTATCAAACATGTTTTTTTTTTCGGTACTTAGTTTAGTATAGATATAGATTAAATTACCTAACTAATTTAAATCTTATATAACTAAGTTTTACATGCTTTTTAATTCTCTTTGTATAAATTCTTTTCCACAAACCCACGGCATAAATCAATGTCATTCTCCATAACCTGACTTTTGAACTTCTTTGAAGAATGATTTCTGTTTGAAACTACTTCTATCATCTTCAGTTAAACCTATTTCAGAACCGCAAGTTGATCCAAGTTATACCAAGTTCGCAAAACTCCCCGCGAATCGGATCAAATCAATTCTACTTGCAAAGAATAGGCGAGCCGCCAAGTCAAAACTTTAACTACCTCACCTTCTAAATAAGTTCGTTGTAGGATGTTTAATTAAGATATCGTAAGAGCTAACTTGCTTTGCAATTTTATTTTTGCTTTCCCTCGCCGCGGAATGATAAGCGTATCTTGATACAAGACCCATTTTATTGCGGCCTGTTTAATGAATAAACTTTTGCTCCACTTAAATGAAAAATCCTTCAGGAATTTTTCGTTTGTAAAGATGAATACACGGTTAATGATAATGACTACTTAACTTATTAACGGCTAATCAGTTTAAGCTATTGGGTTTGAATTGGGTTCGATGTTTTCCTAAAATGTTAATAACATTTATCACGGAAATCATCTGCTTAAACAACTAGGCTAAAAAAAGGGATTAATTTTTCACAACGATTAAATTATTCTTTCTTCTTCGATCCTTGACCAGTTACTTCATTTTGATAAGGTACGTACTTACTAAAATCTTCAAGATGTAGTGTTAGAGTCAAAGAATAGTCAAAGATATCAAGTAACCTCTTGGCAGTGACTTATTGAGTACAACAATTAACTTATTTATTACAAGGAACTTACTGAACTTTTTGTTTTATCCAGACATTTCATTAGTAAATTTTCTCTCTAATCAAAGATGTCTCAACGATCTCCACAATTTCTTAGTCATTTTATGATCTACAGAAGCATCCTGTCACCCAACCTTTGATCTCGTATTCTTACTTTTATTTTACAATACTTATAAATCTGTACTAATAACCAGTGGTTTAGTTAAAATAATCTTCAAGACGTAAAATAAAAAAAATGTTCAATAACGTTTGAAAGAATTTAAATCCCAACTATGAATATAAGTTACCCTTTGCAAGGATAATCACGAGCGAAGTGTGGAAAGTGAGCCGTCTTCATAATAGCCTTTAGTCAAAGCCGGCTATAAAGTGCGGTGGGATCACAGGACCCCTCCAACTATAGTCAAGAAGATTTACTTGTATACATGTGTTGCTTACATACGCTTGGATAAGCCTACACATTGACTAAGCCGAACTAAATTGATTGCTTTTACATTATATAATGAATAATTTCTTTCGTAAACTTTCGTTTTTTAATGGAGAAATTTAGAGTATTAATCAATGCTACCAAAAACATTTCCATAATGTTGTCGTTTATGCAGGCCATATGATTCATACTGCGAAATAATTTCATGTAACCAAACTTTTAACACTATAAGGCCAAACTTCACAAACTACATCTTTGCAAAACTAACTCCTCTAACCTGATTTATATTCGAACCAGGTGGATACGAATATTGTTTATTTTCTTAGCACCCCTAGAGTCCTCGCATCCTCTTATGTATAAACAGACCTTAAATCTACTGCAGTTTCAATAAAAGACAGGACAAGTGCTTGTATTGTTAACGCTGTCAGACCACCGGACCGTTCGTCCGCAGTGCCGAGACTGCCGATGCTTCCACCAAAGCTATACATTGAGGTTAGGACTAAATACACGGTTGATTGGAAACAAAGCTATTGTTTTATGTTCAATAAAACGACTTTTATGCTTTGTTGAAGCTATTGTGTATGATATGATTATTTTATTCTATTTATAAGCGTTATTTTCTACATAATAAGTAAGTAGGTATATTTATAGCTATATACTATTAAATAGCTCATAGTACCTAGTTTTTCTTACAATCCTAGTACAGGGTTGCTGGCAAGCAAAATTAGACACATTTTGAATCACGCCATAAATGTTTAACACAACTGCCGGGTTAGTTTGCTTGCTTTTTAAGGTTTCCTGCATATTCCGTTCACATATCGACGAGTTCACAACTTTCCCATATCGATCACAGCATATTAATTCTCTCCTTATCCAGGTGAGTAAGCCGAGATATCCAGACTTAACGGCACGTCGTAACACTTAAATTTAAGTGTCCCCTTCATCACCAGCCGTCAGCCGAGCTTACTAAACTCGCTACACCTAACAAATTACTCGTGCAATGACGAAGACATTATCTTCGGCTTGATTTAACTCCCTGTAAACCCGATACGTTTTATTGCGTACGGAGAATTTAGTGACACTATATCGTAATCTAAAGCAGTAAATGTGATTTGTCGTCTGCATGTTGTTGCTCGGGAATCCGATAATGATGATGTCTGAAATATTATACTTGGCGGAAGTCATACAGAAACTAGCTACTTGCTAATTTTGAGCTCTCAAGACAGACAATTTGCCATGGGTTACCCACCTGATAAATAGTTATTACCCTAGCTTATGGATGCCAGACGACACTGGGGATATTTTTTTAAATCGTTTGTTTGTTTGTAATAACTTTATTGTACTTAAAAAAAAATACATAGAAATAAAATAAAATAACGATGGCGGACTTATCCCTTACAGACAACCAATGTCAAAAAATAAGTCGCATTTTACGACAAAGAACCTGAAATCGCGCGCGGAGCGCGGTATTTTTATTTTTAGTTATTTAAGATATACGAGTATAAATGAAATGCTTTCAAAGGTCTGTACATAGAGTAATAGTTATTTTTTTACCAACACACGTACCTTTCAAAGCAATGTAAACAAACCGAATTGTATATTTTTTTATAAACTTTTTGACATATCTCCCATATTGGCTTTGATCCCGTTTTAATTTCACGGACGAGAGCACAGATTTATTCGTATATATCTGCAAAAGCTAAACTTTCAGAAGTTTGTTTAACTGATCAGGAAGTGTGATTTATATATCTACGAATCGATGATATATGCGCGAGCTATCGTTCCCACACGACTATCGATGCTACGAAAAAAATGTGACTATTATGACTTATACGGAAATGGTTTACCCGTTACCCGTCTCCCGCCTCCGGGATTCACATATCATGGATTTACATGAGATTTATGGGCGGAGAACTATTTCATTCCATTTATAAAGTGCGCGTACGGCCAGGAAAAGTTATGGCATTTTTATGACGTAGGTACTTACACCTAAATCTTAACTCAAACCTGAATTTAAGGTCACCTTCTTATCATTCGTCTGAATTATGTTCACAAATACTTCATTAAATATTGTTTATAAAAGTTCATTAAACTTTGGGCTAATTATAAATTTAATTAACATAATTTTATTTCAAAAGGAGCAATCATATTACATAAACAACCAAGTTTTCAAGTTTTGTTAACGGTGTTTATTTGGTAATTGAATGACATTTCAAAGAATATTATACAATTGCAATTTAAATAAAATTATATTTTATACTGAGGGCGAATTATATTTTATTAAAATTATATTTGATACTAATCCCATGGCGTAATACCAAGCAATATTTTATTTTATAAAACTGTATGTATGTGTGATCTAAAAGCAATTAATTAAGGGACAATCCTATTTCTAATAGCAATCTATCCGCCACTTCTCTTTCAAACTTGTACAGTCATCATGGACCAAATATATAAATTCATATTTACAATTCTAGTGTGACAATTCAATAGCTGTTAATACACTAAACAAAAATGAACAGTAGTAATAGAGTACCAAACACACGATACTGTTTTCGGCAGCAAGTGTTGCGGTTACTGATTTATAATAGCGTTTGCGATATTCAGCAAAAACGGTAAATCGCGGGTAACGCAGTGGAAGTTGCGAATTTCGCATTTCGAGGTTTTTGCTGTTTAAAAATCAGCTAGTGAACTCAATGTTCTCTAATAATTTAATTTCATTAATGGGCCGTATGAATATTTTCACGAAAATTTGACTAAGCGGAACTAAAACTAATTTGCATGCTACTATTTGATCGTTATTTTTTATATTCACGTATATGACGTACATATTCAGACAGGTTTGTTAATAAAGAGATTCTAATTGATATTTATGCATCATATATCTGTTATTTCTGGTATTAGGAGACTGGAGTAGTAGTATTGATTTCGTAAAAGGCCACTGAATTAGTACAGTCGCCTGCAGAGAAACCTGACCCCCCTGCCTGTTAAAAATCAATCAAAGGGGGTCAGGTTTCTCTGCAGGCGACTGTACGTAGGTACATTTATTTTCTTAGCCATCATTTTTTTGCTATTTTTGGTGGTAGTTGTCAGTAAAACTATAAAACTTATTCTTCCTTACTCAAATACGCATCTACTCATGATAGGAAAATGTTTTCTCTATATTCCATAAAATATAAAAACCAAAATAAATGGGAGATAATAAAAGTAAGGACGATGACCAGTGTGAAAAACGTTTCTTGGAGATGTCGGCTGACCAGTGCCATCAGCACGTGATTAATTATAGCGAAGATTTATGATGGATACTACAGAGATTAAAGAAAAAAAATCCTCTGACAAAATTTGTTAATCAAACGCATACTTACAAAATACCCATTTACAACATGCAAAATTGTAAAGCACAACGCGGGGTTATTGTTAAAATTCTTAAGTATTTTTTTAAATTTCGAAATAAGTTAGCAAATGGTATCTTTTTAAAAATAACATTACTTAAACCATTTTTTTTTATTTTCTGATATATTTAACATGGCAACAATTCATTAAAAGCAGTTACCAGTATACCGTCACAGAAAACCAATTTTTACTTTCAATAAGCCCGAAAAAATGACTTTTCTCATAAAATATAATAGGTTAGCAAGGACCACGTATTGGTATCATCATAAAATAAAGTTATTATCACGTACAGTGTAGGTATACTTAAGACAGGTACTATAAAGTCCCAGTCATAATTCTCATAAAAAACGGTATAGCTAATAGGAGCTAGGCGTGTTAGCTTGTTTAAATAACAAGATACTTTATAGGATATTCGATTATGATTTTGGTACTATCGTGTCCATTAAAAATGTAAAGCAAAGTGGATCAGTAATACCGACGGCTTTTTAATATGGAAATAACAATTTTCAATAAACTTAATCTAATTCGACCTTTTCCAATAAGCAAACATGAAATACAAATTGACGGATATCAAACAAAAAACTAATTCCATTAAAATGAAACTTTAAATCATCTTGATAACGATCGATTCTATGAAATACCTGAGGGAGGCAGAGATAAATGAAATTTGTTACAAAAGTTCCGTCGGACGGCTCTCGGTCACGATATTAAATTTATGCCATCAAGTGGCATCCAAAGAATGAGCATTAAATTTAACTTAGATTTTCAATCGCACAATTCAATAATGTTTAGGAGAAGTCATTTTATTATTTTGTACTCAAAAAAGTTTGTAAATTAAAAATACCTTTATTTTTTCAGAATAATATCATTTTTCAATATACTATTTTAATCTAATTAGTATATATAATTGTAATGTACCATGCAAGCAACGAATGTTTAAGACTTTAAAGCTGAGATCATGTTGTTCTTTGGCACGGAGCAAGGATTTTTTATACGTTCCACTTGCTCTATGCAAGTCTTATTACTTACAGGTTATAATAATCTTTTTTCCCAAAAAACAAAACCTATTTCCGTTTGTTTACTGGGGCGAACTATAACTTTCTCATATCAAAATATATTAAGACACCTAGGTGTGCAGGGTCAAGTACTTTAATTGACTACAAGTGAACTATAGTGACACAGTGCCCCATTTTTTAACAATAATACCAAGGCATATAGTTTAGATTGACCACTCTGTCACCATTGCAGTGTGTATGGTCAACTGAGTTTGAAATCAGCACATGAATTCATCCCAAGGCAAATCAAACGTCGAATAAGCACCATTACAGTGAAAAATGTTTTTTCAAATCGATCTAGAAACGATGGAGATATGAGGTAACAAGCATACAAAAAAACATTCTGCCCAATTGAGAACCTGCTCCGTTTTTGGAATTCGATGGAAGTCAACTGATAACAATTGAAAATATTTTCTTGATACTATTTTTTATGGGCCTGATGGCGCAGCATGTCGCATTATGTTTCAAAATACTAACATAAATTTCATGTATATTCTTACACAAAGATTTCGAATCGCGCGCGGTCACTCTACGCATTTTTTTTTTAATCTTTATTCTAACACAAATAAATAAAATATGATTATATCTTTTTTATTACCATACTTACTACTACTAAATTATCACGCATTCTATTTTCTGTACAACATTGAACAGATACATGCACTGGATAGTTCTGTGGTTTGAAAAATGTCCTGTGTTCCAGTGAGGACGAGGAGGTGGCCCAGATTTTATGTTCCCAGATTTTCAACGTGTCTCTTTTTATGCTCCATAAAACTTTTATTCTGCCTTTATGTTTTTATGGATTCTCAACCTTTTTTATTCGTGTTATGTAGTACACAATTTGAGATATAAAGGCAAATTATTCGTCGATTAAACTAAGTAGTTTGATATTATATATGCGAAGTACTTTAATGTATTTTTTTTGAACAGGAGAAAAATTATGGGAAACCCCGACGTAAAAGTAAACTTTACAAAATAACTTCTCTTTCGGTCAGCTGGGCGTTTTTTTTTAGTTTATCCTCAACTCAAGGTTACAAGCAACCTTCACAATTTTATAAGTTGTTTCATAGAATTGTATTGGACTAGATCAAAAGACTGTGATAAAACATTATTTAAAATTTCGTATACAAGGTATCCGTTGCCTGCGGCTCCAATCACCTTGTTCTTCTTTATATAAAAATATCCTTTTTTTAAATCATTTCTATCGTTTAAATCAGCAACTCTGGCGTGATAGAATAACAAAGTCTGTTTTATTCGAACTTTCATATTTATTTTATTATTAGTATAGAGGATAAAGTACGTATAGATAAGAACTCACTTCGAAACTCTTTATGTTCAGTAGTACTTGCACTTGGCAGCAGCCATAAAAATAATAAATCGCAATTTACTTTCTACTGTCGAATCATATGATAATGATTTCCTACGTCTTAATTTATTAGGAAGCATGTTTCAAAGGCGTATGTTATTTATTCCTTCACATTTCTCATCTCAGTTACATGTATGTTTCTGCCATTTAAATATATAGGGAACTTGTAAATATGCACAAATTTAACGGTTATGCTTAAAGAGTTTTTTATATTGAAAATATTTGTCATCTATATAAATAAAAAAATAATATTAAAGTATTTTTATTAAATGGATTAACTTATTTATGAAAAAAATATATATTAAATTGTCATTTTTGGAATGCCCCATACATTATGCCGAATGATAAAATTTGTTTTAAAATTGTGAAATCTAATGCGGGACGAAATAAAATACAATACATAATATATATATATATATAAACTTTATACATACATAATCTATATAAATAAATTAAGTATAGATTGTACAAAATATACCAATTCAGGAAGTAAGATAACTACAACTAGTATAATCTGTGAGGTACTCGTAAATTGATTTACCTACACCACGAACCGTTGGTTTCGAAACGTTTTACTGACGTCTGCGTAAATTACAAAAGGCCCTCACAAATGTACGGTTAAGACCGCAAAGTGGAATTTAATTTTGGATTTCTGTATGTAATTTTCGATTTATCAAAGGAACTATTTGTACCTTTACCCTATTATTGGAAAACCTTCAACTGTCATTAATTATATATTTAGCAGGAAACAAGGTACCTGTTGAAAACTTTATATTAATCTCTTATCTCTTTATATTATTCTCTCTATTATGATAATCTTATACACGCTGGACTACAAACAGCAATATTTTTTTTATATATAAGAAGAAGATTGTTTAGGTATATTTATTTTTTGTAAGTAAATATGACGAATTAATTTGATACAAACTAATTTTCAAACGTGATCGTTATTAGAACATACTTAATTGGAAGGCAACTGATCCCGTAAGCAATTACACTGCCAGTTATATAGATTTTTTTTTAATTTTTTTTTCTTATCTTAGGAAGATATATAAATAATGAGGGGTAAAAGAGATTAGGAAGACATTCTCAGTTACCCCACCATTCTCAGTTATTCATATTTATATAATAATATACTAGTGACCCGCGCCGGCTTCGCATGGGCATAAAATCTTCCCCTTAAATCACTCTATCTATTAAAAAAACCGCATCAAAATCCGTTGCATAGTTTTAAAGATTTAAGCATACAAAGGGACATAGGGACAGAGAAAGCAACTTTGTTTTATACTATGTAGTGATAGTGATACCTAAATATATTTGACCTTTTCGATATCAACTCAGTTTATCATAAGATCATGAAAGAATAAGTATGAAATTTACATAAACTCGAGCGTACATGTGGCGTCCCCTGACACAAACGAAACTTAGTAATGACCCCATAAATTGGAATTTTATTTAGTCGTAAATATTCGGCCATTCCATATAAAACTCTTAGCTTTAACGATCAAAATATAAGTAGGTATTCGGTATTCCATTGCATATCTTTAGTATTCTTGATAGAGTTCCACGGCAAAAGTAACAAAATCAACTTATAAAAGAATAAATAACCCCAGAACGCTAATAGTTTTATTTTTTGACTGTGAAAGTATGTTGGTACTTAAATAGAAAAAAAAAGACAGATGTTCTTTATCTATGCCAAAAAATTAATTTATAAAAATAAATCAATTTAATAACTTTTACAGGTGTTACCAATTTTCTTTAGCCATTAGTATGATTTGTCCAACCAAACATATACAACAGTGCACACATTAAGATTAATCAATAATTCTGCAAAGCTGAACCCTCAATATATTGTACAACTTATATTAGATACAAATACGGGTGGTATTTGTATCTTATACAGTTTTGGGCGAACTGGCTTAATGTCGGATTAGTTAGTATGTTAAAATGATAAATTCGTTGAGAGCTTTCGACTATTATTCGGATGAGGGAATTAGGCGAGTAATTGAGTGCGCGCAACGTAATACGAATGCCAGTTTAGTATAGTGCTTCATGTTAATAAAGCATCTAAAACATCGTGCTAACATTAATAAATAACATAATTTTTATATTCGTACTGTGTATTTTGTTATTCACATGCTTGACAGGCGATCTGTTGTTTGGTTTGAATATACTTATACTCAAACTTCTGATATGAGGTTTCAAACAAACACACAATATTATTATACATATGTATGCTGGAACAGCTGATTGGTTACTTAAGAACTATTAAAATTGAGTGTCTCGAAGTCAACACGAGCCGACAATGTAGTGGTAGACACGCAGAGCCTCGATCTTGAAGAAAACAACGTAACAAGTCACGCAACCACTGGACGCATACGACCATCCGTAGCCAAGTGAAAATTTCAAAACGCTAACGAATGTCGACAAGAATAAAATGTATGGGATTGTCAATCTTATGTCATTCATTTTGTTCTTGTCGTACCTCGTTAACGTTTTGCGATTGTGACTTTGGCTAAACCCCTGTAGTCTTTAACAATTTAACACTATGTCAGTGTTGTAAATAATATGTCTTTAGTCTTTAACAATCTATTGTTAAAGACTAAAGACATATTATTTAGCTTATCCCATAAATCTTTATAATCTGGTTACCTCTCTTGAAAGAATTATGATTTGCAGGTTTATTTCAAGCAAAATTAAGGTGTAAAAAATTAACAAATTATTTGATTTGAATCAGAACAGCTGTGTTGGTTTAATACTAAATCATCTGATACCCCGTAAGTGAATTGCTGTACTGGTTAAAAAGTTGCCCAGTTTCCATGATGTTTTAAGTCGTAACGCTCGGTCCACGGAGGATGCTCGTTCACATCCTGATAAGATAATCCTTTCTCCGACTTATAAAACAAGTTAATTTTAAGCATAAAAGAGCCAGACTAGTTAGAAATTAGGCTTGCCATTCATCATCATCATCATTTCAGCCGCAGGCTGTCCACTTCTCGACATAGGCCTGAAGTTGAACCAAAGATTCCCAAAATTACCGGTTAGAAGCGGCCTGACCTTCACTATCACCATTTTTTCCATTCACATCTAGTTTAATCATAAATCCGTCAGAAATCATACATATGTTAAACGTCTATTAATAAAATTATAATGTTTGAATGCAAAATGTGGCAGTAATCGTTTTTCCCATTTATCGCCACACGGCTATCTCTGAAATTAAAAGGCCAAATTGCTTTAACAAAAATGTGAGGGATGCAAAAAATATTGAATCATCGATGCTGCAGCTGAATCGCAAATTGTTTATGGTAATGTTCCCGCGATACATGAAATATTCAGGTTTTATTAGCGCCGTCGAATGCGCCATTAATGGATCGTATATCGACCGTACTTTTGGCGACAGATAGTGCCAAACCTCCTCATTATAAAATAATAAAGCCCAGCTCCAAACCATTAAATCGCGCTAAAAATAGTTATAACTCGGCTATCACTTCTCGCATTTAGGTCGATATTTTATGCTCACTTAATGTTCTGTATTTATTTGCTTGTGGTAAATATCAACATGTATCGATTTGAACTATTTAAAAATTTAATATCTCGCTGATAAATATACATACATTGGACAAATATAAAAGTTTAAGTATTATTTAAGATCTTGTTTGACTCGTAGTATGAAACTATTTTCAAAATAATAGTATTACGATTCTTTCAATTTCAATTTCAATTTATTTATTGCATTCACATTGTACAATAACAGTTATAACTAGATAGTATACACTGAAGTCACTGTCCTTTTTAAGTAGGTACATTCTTCTTGCTCATGCAAACAGCTTTTACTATAGTATTATCTTGGTGTTCATACGTTGGTATTATTTTATCTTTAATTAAGTAAACAAACATCACACTAGCTAAATATTTCAACCCTCAAATAGATTCTTGATTAAAGTTTCCGAAATTCAATCAATGGCTGTATAGCAAACTGGCAGTGATCCCAGATCTCCAAACAAAACAAATTCCCGGCTAACCGCCACTCCGTTACCACGTCCACTAACCCACAAAGCGGGTCACAAGCCCGATCTAAGATATTTTAGGTTTAGATCCGTCACTCGGTTTCGCTTTTATATTTTCATCTTTGCTAACATAAAAACTTGTAAAGATTAATTTTATTACATTAAAAGAATGGTTCACTAAGTCAAAGTATTTTATTAATTAAATTTCAGATCATACTAAAAGTACCTTAGACACATGTTTGAGTCAAAATTGTATTATTTAAACCCTTTTTTTTATTTTCAGGCCCTTAAATTTTTTAATTAGCTGATGTTGTACTGTTTCAAGTTTAATTAATTAGTAGAATAAGCTTTATCGAGCAATTTCAATCCGGATAGGAATCACTGACCTATTTATACTTATTCCGACTGGAGTTGAAATTGATGAAGGATTAAAGTAAAAACAATAAGCGGCGTTATCACTTATTCTGAAAAAGTTCATTTTTAATTCATATCAATATTAGTTTTTAATTCATAAATGATTTACGGATCTGAAAATAAAAACATCATAGGCCACTGACTAGCTTGAAAAGAAAACATTTTGCACGGAACGGATAAGGATCTCGGCTCGTAAAAAATAAGTAAATACTACGACGCTTTCGAGTATGCAGTGCATAAATTGGCCTCTATCTGACCATCGCCTGACCTCTAATGGGCGTAAGGTGGGACAGATCGTTATCGTGAAAATGGGAATTCTGCTGCTGCCACTTTGTCGATACAAGGAAATTTTGTTGGTCGTTTACTCGCTAATGTAGCACGACTGCTGAATAAAGAAACAGTGGTGATTAATTGCGTACTAACGGCTGCTAAGTGCGAAATGCTGACCAATGGTGTTTGAATGGCTTTTTAAACATTTTCATCGGAATAACAGCTCTTCCTGCTGTTCTTTCTTGTTAGGTTAGAAGTGGTGTGAATTATTGGCCTATTTAAGGTATTTAGTGCTCATAATGCTGACTACTGACCAGAATCATCAATTAGCTATATTCTCTTAACCAAAGTCGCAACAATATAGATGTCTATACTACTACTATTTTCTGTAAATAAACTTGAAAGAGGAAAAGTAAAGTAAAAAAATAGAATATGAGTTTTTTTTAAACAACTTATTGTTTTCCGGAGAAAAGTAACAACAAAAAGACGACATCACACGAAATTCTACTTCAGAAGAAAAATTGTTTAATAATTAATGTGAACTTATTCATAAAAAAACAGAAGCTATTTCAAACATCTTCCTTCTTATTATCCTGATGTTAAGAAAAAAAATAACGAAACTGCAATAAAAACTGTGATTTAGAAAGTTTATCTCTTCGAGTTGGTTGAAGAAACAGTTGGTCAGTTACTTAAGAACTAGTAAAATGGAGTGTCTCGAAGTCAACACGAGCCGACAATGTAGTGATAGACACGCAGTGCCTCGACTTTGAAGAAAACATCGTAACAAGTCACGCAACCACTGGACGCGTTCGACCAGTTGGTCCTAACCAACAGGAATCATTTTGGTATCTAATCTGCAGACAATTTAGTTATTTTTAAGGAAGCGGTAGTTTAAAGAAACATATGAAACATCTCTCATTCATCTTAGCGCTTTACCGGTTTCGGAGTCCAGGGTCCGACATTATAGATAAAATATTAACAAATTGTTTACATTCTTTTTTATGTACCATAAACCACAAGGATACAATATATTGATAAAAAACCGTTGTGGTTTATGGTTGGCAGTTATGTAGGAAAAAACTGAAGTGAACGAAACTACTTACATGGTTTAATAGTTGAAATAGTAAAATTTTGTTAATAGCTAAACTTCTGTTAGATACGAGAGGCAGCGGCGCTTCTATAAATCAAAATTATTGATAAAGTTTAAAGCGAGCTAGGCACCTGAGAAGAGAAATTTATTCACCCATATTTCATAATATAAATATTTCACGCCGATTACAAATTGATGAATGAATGTACTTAAAACCCGTGATTTTGAGTCCTTGAGAACTTGATTGATAGTGTAGGAGGAAATATTTTCACTATAAATATTATGTAGCTAGTAATACGAGCTTGACAAGTTCAGTAGTATTTATTCTAAACCACAAGGGGTTCAGAGAACAATAAATAAAATAAAAAATAGTTTCTATTTTGTTTTTATCTTAAATATTTATCTAGAAACAGTTTAGATGAATGAGAGTTTAACATTATGTAAATATGTTAGTTATGTTTAGTTTAGATCTATTTTATTGTTTTTCGCCTAGTTGTTAAAATAAATACACAAATATTATATTCATATTTAGAAATGAAGTATGACATATTAATGAACGAAGAAAGCGGTTTAGTGACTTTTAAGTTTAAATGTTAAAACCCAATATAATACAAAGCAACTTCTTATTTTATTTTTCTTCTTGACTCCACAAGCCACATTGGCAACTGAGATTCGCAACCAGTTGCTGAGAAGAATATGTTCTTGCTACTTATCCAGTTGTCACAGAATATAGTCAATTCTCGAGTTAAAATCGGTATGCTTTATGTCAATCTGTGATTTTTCCGTAAAATACTAATTAAATGCTATTTGAAATAAAAATCTATGTAGATTGAATGTCTTCGCTCGCTCTTCGTTGCATTTTCTATAATGAGACATTAGACTAAGGTTACTATCTGTGGACAATAAAAATAACCACAACAACCGTTCCGCAACTGAGCGCTGTAAATTTAGCGGAAAAATATTTTTTTCGCGAAGAAAAACAAAAGAGACTTCATCCCGGGTTGAAATTTATGAGATGCGCCGCGGATTAAAATGTTTGCCTTGCCCTCCGGCGGCCGCCTTCATTAGACCATGTTCTGGAATATTCTGATTAATATTTACCTTACACTTCTTGAGGATTGTAGTTCGTTAACCTTCTGTCCTGTTATCGGGCATTAGATGAACAAATTGTTATAAATAAATTGGATCATATTGTTTTTAATATAAGTACCAAATTGAGCTGGTTAAGTTCATACAACAACGAAGATTCCCGTCTCCATCTTTTTGTCTTGTTAACTAACGTACGAAATACCTTTATAGTATTTTCTCCTTTTTTTTTTCGAATAGTTTTTACGGCCATGGAATCTAGTCCTTTAAGGCCTTTCTTGAATTTATTAATCTTCTTCAGTCCTACTTAAGTCAGTCGAGTCAATTTAAGTCAATAGTCAAGTCCAGTCAAGTAAGCCTAGTCTGAGTCAGATGGCTAAGTGAAGCGGTGGAAAAATTTCACTTAGCTATCTCATGGAGATTTTGGTGACAAAGATAAAAAGTCACGTAATCGACACTGTATCACTTCCCAACACTCACGCTTGTTCACGAATACTTTGCGAATAATAAACCACCAATATTATGCACAAACACTCGAAAAAACCTAAGTTTTGGAAATTAAATACAGCGCGGACATAGCGACAGTTTACTTTCCCTCCAAAAACTCGTATTTTCTCCTTGTTAAGTAAATTCTGTCACTTAACCCGTCCGCTCAGGATGCGCACACATATCACATAACAATTGTTTTTCTATTGTTATTTTTTATTAATTAATTTTATATATTTGCACAATACTGAATATCGTCAGAAAATTAAATACTAATGCCTAGCTCTATGATACATATATATCCTAGTACAACGTACATATTTCTTACTTTTTCTTCTATGAAAGCTTTGTGAAGTCAATGGGAGTTGGAATAAATTTAGAGGTGCTAAGGCTTCCATTATTACGGCCAGGTATCTCGGCGGTCAATTATTCAGTTTGATAAATTAATATTCCTTACGCGTCTGGGGCATTCATCTCGGATATATATCTGTTTTATCATTCCTTTAGCGCTTACTGTAGACGCGCTATAAATCTGTATTAATTAGAATTGGTGAGAAATTGAATAAACCATTTAAAGAAATTTATCACAATTCATTATTTTTGTATAAGGAAATATACCATTAATAATATAAAATACTTTTATGCGCTACGTGCAAACAATAGTTTTTAAGTTTTCTATGTTTGTATTTGAATGTACATGAAATAAATAAATAAAAAATAAATTTCACATGAAAATGTTCTATTAAAGTTTCCTATTTCGGTCGAAACTGAAACAGATATCGAATATTCCTTTTTGGTTTTGGTAGAAAATCCTTTTTCGGTAGAACACCATAATATGTTGATAGATTATAATTCGCTACACATGTTCACACGTGAAATCTTAATATTGCAATAATAAGTGTAAATAACAGTTACAACCAGTGATTACAAAAGACAAGATAATAAAGACATCAGCGTCGCGACCGATAGCGGGCACGGCAGGAAGCACGCGAGCACGCCACCGCCCATCCATCACCAGACCCTCGTGCTCTAACTACTTCACCCTTGACTGGAGCATAGAACAAAAAATTGCTTTAGAAAACATGCGAACATTTGGAAGTCCAAAGGGCATATTATGTAACAATTCGCATAGGACAGCGATATTACCATCAAAATATTTCACTATATTACCTATCCTAAATCCTAAAACCTCGTTGGAAATACTTTGTTTTTGTTAGTTACCTTACGGCGAGAAACCACTGTCCGATCATCATCTCAATCTCTGCACCAAATACATCTCATCAATATGTTTTCATTTTTGAATCGACTTTAAAGAAAAGATTTTGCTACTTTTGGTAAAAACATCCTTCATACAATACGAGAAGCACATCAACTCTACTTTTTTGCTTTTAGTTCTTTTATTCTAACAATAATTTATTTATCATTTATAACTTTAAATTTTGTTTTCTTTTTTAGCATAAAATTTAATTTAGGTTAATTTTTAATTATTATTTTTCAGATATTAAGTTTGGTATTTATTTGTATGTTACTTTAAAGTAGAGTATGTAATAATTATTTCATCATTTAAATTAACAATTTAGAAGAAAAGGCAACAAATTTTATTTAAGGTACATGTGTGTTTCACGTTATTTAGCCTAAAATATTCCCTTGTATTTTAATATTTTCCTTCATATTATCCTTCTTGCCTAAAGGCAATTTTCATTAGTAAAGGTTTCATATTTATTTAAACGTAGTAAATCATGGAATATGATGAAATTGCCAAGATAATGTTGTTTTATTCTTATTCACTAATAACAAAAAAACACTAATTTGCCCCTGTTCCGTCCTTCATTAAATATATAAATAGCAAAACTAAATGTCTTAAAAAAGGTATTTGTGAATTAATTTTAAAACTATTCTTGTTGTCGTCAAGCGCGTATATTTTTTTGGAGATAGATATTTTCTTTTTGCATATCCAAGCCTGATTTTTGGGAAAGGTTATACAAAATATAGTTCAAACACAGAGATGGGAGGGTGAAATTGCGAGGAAAATTTTAATTTGATATTAACAAAATTGGATCTAAGATGTATTAAAATAATAAGATAATATTATCAAAAGTTCTTTCATTACGTAGCTTAAAGGTACTAGATTAGCATTACAGAAAAATGTTTCGTTTGAAAAGGAATGTTTGTACACTCCAAATATTTATTTCCTTGAGCTACAAAAATAAGATTACAAGATAGATGCAAAAAAACTTGATAACTTAATTTCTTTTTCCCTGCTTAAACAAGACCTATATCAAAGAAAATGTTTATTTTTGACGCCTGACACAAAAAAAGGGTCTTTTAAGTTTGACGTCACTCTCTATATATGTGTCGGTGACAAAACTTTAAACTCAGAGCATAATGCTGACGTTATCATGCCACAAACATATCATGTCTCTAGTTGATGTAGTTTTTTTTAAATATCTACTTGCTTACTTACTACGATGGCTCGACGACCCAAAATGGATCCTGGCCTCCACAGAAGTTATATTGGCCTCCGACACAAGAGCTCTCCACTCCGCCCTACTCTGAGCCACCCCTTGCCAGTCGGCTCTTTGAACGGCTTTCAAGACTCTACATACTTCATCCCTCCAGCGATACATGGGACGATCCACCCATGTACGCCCGATCTCTTCACTACCCGATCCTCTCCTATCCTCTCCTAGTAACCTAGCCAACGTAAAATAAGTCTTATATTATTATTTTTATGTATAAATAACGATATTATAAAGTCAAAATCGTGTGCGAGGAAATTTTTTCTTTTTTTATCTATGTATAAAGTTAATTTAGTTAGATCTAATAGTAATTCTGGATAATTCAAAATAACTTTCCTTTCGAAGTTTACGAGCGTGTTTAGAATGTTTTGTTTGTAGCAGTCTAATCCTATAACACCGCCTTTTGCTTGCATGTTCGGAACTTTAGAAAGGGGATTGAGAGTGCATCAAGGAGACAAGTAGGACCATGCACCGTGCTGCTAACGTCGCGTACACACATAGTTATTGACCCGCAATGAAAACGGTCAAAATTGTGCATTTGCATATTTAGAAACACTAAAAAGATATTTCTATTATTTATTAGACATATCTATGCGTGACTAAACAAAAATAACTGGTTATTGTATGTATTTTTTGCGTTCCATACACAAAATGATAGGGTATATCACATATCACTATACTCGCTTACCTTCTGCCTTTTTGTCTGTCAGGAAGGCTCTCTCTCTCTCTCTCTCTCTCATCTAAGCGCGTCGTCGATTGCTTCCTAAGCTGAACTGCTTCGGAGCTGATTTCCTGCTTTTAATACAACATACATCCTATTGCGTCCGCATGCTGTATGCTATGTAGTGTAATAGACAGAGACTCGCAACTTTATCTCATCATCATCACAATCACAGATTATGAATTTTACTAGGCTTATTTTATTTTATATTTTAACCATATTTCTTCATCAAAAGTAATAAAGTAACTGAAATTAAGTTACAAGAAATCACCACTTGCTATAAATATATATAACATAGGTATGACAATGTTTTTTAAACTATGAAAAGAAAAATAAAAAGGACTGCTTGGTACAACTGTTAGGGATTAAAGTATGAAAAACCTATGGCCCGCAACTTAGGAATGTCAATGGCGCATTGTTGTTCCTGTGAAGAAACGCCCTTTATAAAGAACCACAGGATTCTGTCCGGAATGCAGGACTCTCTTTCCTTTACCTCGAGATAAAGGAAAGAAAATTCCATTTATATCTCACTGTATTTGGCACATTAGGTATATAAGGAATTCTTATCGTAAAGTTTGATGATAAAAAGTGAACGTTTTTCATCTCGTTTCATAAAACGCTTTGTGTGTATAGGATTTTAAAGGATGTAGTTTTACTTAGCAGTGATCTTTCTGATGCACAGCTAGTAATGGCTAAAACCTATCGTTCCTATAGGATATTGAACCTTATTTTAAGTGTCTAAAAAGATTCTGCAAATGTGAGGCGTACTAGTACTAGAAGGTACCTAGTTCATATTTTTGCTGAATAAATATTGAATCTGAAATGCTGGAAGTATCATTTAAACTGCTTATTGATAAGTTAGTTTCACATGGCGAGATAATGATGTTGTATAGGTAATTATGGGTTAAATCATAATGTTGGAGTGTTGTTCTTATTAAATTCTGCTCAGTGACAACTGTTAAATCACTACATAATATAAAACAAAGTCGCTTTCTCTGTCCCTATGTCCCTTTGTATGCTATCTTTAAAACTACGCAACGGATTTTGATGCGGTTTTTTTTTAATAGATAGAGTGATTCAAGAGGAAGGTTTTTCTGCCCATGCGAAGCATGGGCTAGTCGCTAGTCTAATATTTAGTAAGATCGCGTTGCTTTTGAATTATAAATCAATACAGAATAGTTATCTATGTTTTCAAGATCTTAAAATCCAAGTATGCCAAAACTCATTCAAAAGCCTTTAACCATCTTCAGCTCCTCTCAAAGCGAAATAGAATTTTCTCACTATTATAAACAAGCTAAGTATCTACTCTAAGTAATATGTTTCGAAGAATATTTCATTTGCAGTCACTTGAGTTAAGTCAAGCTTTTGTTCTTCGAAGTGTCTTTTGTTCAAAAGAAACTTCCGTAGTTTTACAGCGTTAGGTTTTGAACACTAAATAGTAGAGGTAGATACTTTATAGAAAACGATAAAATATTTTAAAATATTTTTTTTTAAATGGGCAGTTTTTTGTTACGTTCTCGTTATAGAATAAACCTAAACCTTTTTCCTGAAGTTAATAAAATGACCTTGTTTTTCTTAGTCGTATATTTGCACTTTTGTTTTTATTAAACTCGATACAAAAAAATAAACTAAAGTGTCATAAGTTCAGTGTAAGAAGATGAGTTATTTGGTATATAAGTAGTTTATGTACTTATTTAATAATATAGATTACTTTTTTTGTATGTATAGATCAAAAATGTAAATGTACGTAGATTTACAAAATAATATTATTATATCAAATAATAATTAAAACAATAATTTCCTTATCATTTAATATAATAATCTCTCTCTCTTAGTTGACTGGTAGAAAGAACCTTCGGCTTTAAATCTGCCCTTTGCATCATTGTAATGAATTTAATAAATAACCTCTATTGGATTCATAGAATAATGATTCTACGCCCTTATCTGCGGCTTATAGCTATTCAAATGTTCGAGAGAGTAAGTCAATCGTTTTTATAACGCTTTATGACGCCATAGTATGCCCCCAGTGATTCACAGACAAAAAATATAAGCTATATGTAAGCTTCTTTAAGCTTTAATTTCTCAGTTCACAATCTGCTGGAAAGGAGAAAATGTAAATCCATAATAATATCAAATCACAAGTTTCAGTTATAGAGCATAAGGTATGTGTTGTATACTCACTTCACTTTTTTCGTATACAAACGTCACTCTTTTCATATACCTCTCAATCGCTGACAAGGAACTTAACTCCAAAATGCCTATTGAATAAGAAAATAAAAGCAACGCATTTAAACACAAAGGATTACATAAAATTTATGTGCATATTCACAAACGTCGAGAAAGTAAAAAGCTTGTGACACGCCACGTTCCTCACACTTCAGCTTTTATTTCGAAATGTTTCTGAAATATTTTAAAGTACACTCTGTTTCTATATAATTAAAGTTTATTTTATTCGAAATCTTTAAGATATCTAGTTCTACTAGTGTTTTTGTGGTAATATTGCCCATCTTAGTTAACTTATCATCATATCAGCGGCCACTGCTGGATACACACACACACACACACACACATTTCCATATTGACTATTTTTATATACTACTAATAGAGACATAAAAGAACTTGCTGAAAGGTTATGAACAGCACAAAGCATGTACTTGGCAGTCCGGGGCAAAGTCAAGATAATAGAATATAAGATAAATAACACAATTCACAAACTTTTTATAATAAGATTTACAGAAATATCACATCAAAGCCTGATCAGAAGATATTGAAATTGACGATTTGATGTCGGTTTTTATCGTCAACACAACAACAAACAAAGACATGAATAGCCGTAATATCATAAATCGGTCGTACAGGGTCGCACGAGACAAATCGGCTTAGGGCTGCTCAGATAAGTCTCTTTCGATAAGAGTTTTTGCAGTAGCTTATTTAAATACAGTTCAAACAATATACAACTTTAAGAACCTTTGATAGAATATCGGTGTTGTTATTTTTTTCATTATTTATTTATACCAATATTTGTTTGAAAATTTCAAAGCTAAATCTTTATCTTCTTATTTTAAAAAAAATACATAGTTATATAAAGCGAAGAGAGAAGTCGGTGTGGATTCCAGCTCTAGGACAACGATCTAAAACAAGCGTGTTTCTGTCTAAGGTTCCACACTCAAACTTTTTTGAGTGCGTTACCTAACTTCGAAAAGTCTAACTCAGAATTCCACGTCCCCATTAAACTTATATTGGTAATTTTCCTTATACAAATCACTTAACAACTTTTAATAATAAATAAAGAAATAAATCGATTACATAATTTTTAACATACGGGTTTGTAAGATCTTACATTAAAAACCATTCCTGAACCCAAACGAAATCTTGCGTGAAGTATGTCAGGCAATGTTCCTTAATCAAATCATAGCACAAGCGTTAAAGTAGGAGGAAAATAAAATACCCCAAACAAAGTCTTATAGAGATCTTTTCGATAAAGTTTAAGATGTTAGGATTATATTCTTTGTCTGAAATGTATTAGAGTAGACTCACTACTAGACATCGTTTGCAAAGCACTATGGTATGGATGCTCTCTGTCACATCCAATCTCTTCTTCTTCATCATCCTCGCCACTTCCCGTTACGCGAAATCGGCTTTCCCAATCACGCGGCTCCACTTCCATCGGTCGAAAGTGTTGTCAGTGTTCAGGCCGAGATTACTCATGTCTCTTTGGACAGTCGCCGACCAGGTAGTATGCGGCCTGTCCCTTTTTTTCTTCTTTGTAGCCATGGAATGGCACTTCTTCACAACATGGCCGACGCACACATGTCCGTAAGGGATAATGCTTTAAACATCTCAGGCAAGCCACTAATATATACTACGATAATGGTGGCGGCTCAGATTCTTTTCTTGCCCATGTAGCTCATACATTAAGCTCCAAACTGGATTGATAGTAAGTTGTTATGACTTATCAAGGACGTGGGTTATTCTTAGATGTAAATTTACTTGGTAATCAAACCTACATTTCAGGCCGATTTTACAAAAAAATCAACTATAAAACTATTGGAGAAAAACGTTTAAACTGCAACAACACATATCTCTGTCCGACTCGAGAACTTTGCGGTTTATATATGGATGCAGTTAGAGTGCATCGCATAAGGAAGCTAGGGCGAGTCCGGGCTGACAAGTGCAATTGCCGTGCGAGATACGAGATAGGGCAGGCACGCCCAGTTGTTAACACTTCCCCGACACGCCACCGAGCGCTGACCCCTCATTTATATACTGTTTCACAGCACCAGCATAAAGCATGATGTACATGAACGTCTATTCTTCATACGTCTTGGAATAATAACCCACATAACAGAATAAAATACTTATACAATTGGTAATCATGTAAGTTTGAGACCATGTAGTTTTGCAGTCATCGACATGACTCTTTTACGCCAAACTATTGTACTCACTCACTATTATCCTCGATTGTGCATAAAATGCCTCAATCACTAAATATTACAAAGAATAATGTTGCTTCAACATAATGTTGTGACCGCAGCGATCGTTAATAACTTAATAAAAGCAATCCTAATACAATAAACAGTTTTCAGCACTAATGTATTCAAGCCTTTAGATTAGATAGACCACAATGACTTGCCTTTTACTATTGTTTTTGGAATTGGGCCAGGAGAGAATAAAGAACTAGCCAGACTACGCGAAAAACAGAAATATGGCCAGTCAGTATACAACCGACCATGCGTGAATCCTTCGATAGTCCGGCCAGGTCGCCTTTGTCAAAAGGTATAACCATACACTTTAATATTAAAACGTTTATCAACCAGATTTATTAACAAGTACAGTTCGCTTTACAAGGAATTGTGTCCCGTGTAATCTAAGGTAAAGAAGTAAAAAGAAGCCAAATTCCTTCCTCGAAAGGGCAATTTGGCACTGCTTTATATATTATTGGAGAAAAATTTAGGTATATACCTGTTATAAAAAACTTATGTATTATATTAATGTATTGGGGCTCTGCAACATCCGAACTATTTCTCCCAAACTTTTTTATTATACTGTGGCGACACTAGCGCCACAACAATATCTACAAAGACGCACCACAGATGGCGTTAAAAGCAACAATCTCAGAATTGCATACAAGATGGCAAATTACTATGAAAGTCTAAATCGCGCTTGCAAAGTTTCTACGGATTGGAGCATAAATACAACCTCCGACAAGATATCGTCGGAGCCGCGGTTCCCCAGGCATAACACCTTAGCCTGGCGGGAAGATCTTCCCTTTGTGGCGGTCGAGCATAACACTATCGCTCCCGTCACACTCTCCAAACTGGTGACCCCGACGTGATTGGAAGCAGCCTTCTCCATCAATATTCTCCGATCCATCATCTCGCTACCTCTCAAGCTTCAGCAGCCAGCAGTCTCACAGCAAGCCAACAACAATGGGGTATCTCCAGGTCCAACGCAGCCGACTCACCGAGCTTCCTGGTCCTGAAACCACCCTCACTTCAAGACTTCCGGCCATCCACCGCAGCCCACGTCTGGTATTCATCGGCCGGCCACCGCACCAGCGTGGCGGTTCTGCAGGACATCTACCGGCGCCAACAAGTCATCGCTCACTACAGTCTCGACTCACCGCAGACTACAAGCAAGCAGCAACAACGTACCCGACTCACTGAGACGTCAAGTCAAGCAACTGGCACTTGCAAGCTAACATCATAAGCACAGACTGCACATGAAGATTTATCAGACCTTCGGTCTTGGAAGGGAGTCCTGTGGCGACACTAGCGCCACAACAATATCTACAAAGACGCATCACAGATGGCGTTAAAAGCAACAATCTCAGAATTGACAACATTTCATTTTTTTTGCCATTTGTTTTCTTATGCCCAGTAAATAGTATTTTGAAAACTAGGAAACACGTATTTTTTTTTTCGTGATATTTTAGATCTAGATTATAGAAAAATATTTTTAAAGTTTTGTAAATTCAAAAAATGCTTTAGAGGATAAATAAACCCATTACCTTTGCCTACACGAGTTAAAAAAATAAAAATAATGAAATTGACATTGTCACGATTGACGTTTGTTTGTTTTTGTTTTCGGTTGGTAATGGTGATAACATAGATTTAGAAATAATATAGATGTAGTTATGATTTGTCATTTCCTGCGAAAATGAGATGGCGAAATAGGAAAGTCCATCTTCTGTCTCATGTGCCGCCATGCTATTTGTACATCTATAGGTACATGATCTAAGGTGATAGGAGGAGGATGATAGGAATGGTCAAACCACAGACTATCTCTTTATTTGATTTGACAATGACATTTGACACCAATATTTTAATTGTACTGTATAAATGCGCAAAGGTATACTCGACGTTAATCCGCCATTGACACTGCACAAAGTTTTTTGGGAATATTTCGATAAATAAGCGATAAAAATGGTCGGATTTTTTTTTACGGTATTATTAAAACATAAACTTCAAAATAGTTAACAATTTGAGGTACCTATAAAAAATTGAAATGTTGTGAATTGCATACAAGATGGCAAATTACTATGAAAGTCTAAATCGCGCTTGCAAAGTTTCTACGGATTGGAGCATAAATACAACCTCCGACAAGATATCGGGGGAGCCGCGGTTCCCCAGGCATAACACCCAGCCTGGCGGGAAGATCTTCCCTTTGTGGCGGTCGAGCATAAAAACACTATCGCTCCCGAACATACGAATAACAAACGAACAAACCGAAAAACTATCCAAGCATCAGATGTCCTTCCGTGGAATGAAAGGGTTTCAACACACGTTATTGCTTCGCGACACAAAGGCTAGCCAGCAAACTTGCTATTGTATTTTCAGCTACCGACACTTCAAACCGAATTTTCGGTATTAGAACAGGAATCGGTTATTGACAGCGGATATACTGTACAATTTTACAAAGTGCTGTTTGTTTACTTCAAACGAATATCTGTCCAACTGAATTTGAAGAAGTGTGTGGCGCAATGCCATACCATTATAAAGTTAATAGGGCGCGTTAACATTGTCGTTTTTGAGATGGGAAAAGCCATTGAATTTACGACACCGTTACCGACACCTCAAAAACTACGTAATTGTTTATGTTTTCACTTCTGTCGGCATCCCAGATTGCAACTGTTTTTCAAATATACAGGGGGCTTGGCCAAAGTCAAAATCGTACGACAAGAACAAAATGTATTGGATCGAACGTCGTTAACGTTTTGCGATTGTGACTTTGGCTAAGCCCCCAGGTCAGCTTTTAAATTTTGTAACTTTCAATTGTTATCTACCTCTACACATTATATAGGTAGTTCAATTGATCTGCCGAATGTAATAGGTAGTAATTCAGAGACTCGTTAAAACTTTTACGAGCGATCACTGTCCCGCCTCACTCGATTTATCAGCTCGCAGACCATTAACAAAAGGTTCCGATTTCTTTCCACGCCCATCATTAAGCGAAAACTCGAACGGAAAAATGTACAATGTAATAAATATTCTCTACTTCGATCAACAATCATAATTTTATAACGATCGCAATTGTTAAAGTTCACCCTAAATTTAGATCAAGGCAATCTATTTTTGTAAAGGAAAGCACCTCATAGAATACTCCTACGTTATATTATAGATATAATTCCTTGGATTCCAAAATTTCATCTGTCCTGAATAATTAATCAATCATAAAGTGCCCTAGAGTTATAATAAATAGATACTTCCATGGTTACCCAATTAAAGTTATATAAAATTCTGGTAACCCATATTTTTTGTCATAATTGCAATACAAAATTAATGGGTATTTTAGTATTTTGGTGGTTAAAAATCTAAGTTTAGAAAGGCTATTTAAGTACATCGAATTGTTTTAAAATCCTTTGAACTTAATTGTACTTATTACATATATTTTTAGCGTATTATATATTGTAGGCAAGTCTTACAGTACAGTTCAATTGTTTATATTAAACTAGCTGTTCCCCGCGGCTTCGCCCCGCGTGGGACTCGGTTATATCGCGCCCAAAAGTAGCCTATGTTTGACCTCAGGTCGTTAACTACATCCCTACCAAATTTCATCACAATCGGTGCAGCAGTTTAGCCGTGAAGAGGTGACAGACAGACAGACAGACAGACAGACAGACTTTCGCATTTATAATATTAGTATGGAGTATGGATAGTATGGAAGTATGGATATGGAAGTATGGAAGTATGGATAGTATGGAAGTATGGATGTAAGTAGATTATGGTCTGAGTGATTCTAATGAAGTGCCTTATAACATAACATATATTAGTTTAAACAATTACACCTTCGTTTCTCTTTTATAAAACGTACGACAGCAAAAATTTATTACCTTTACACATAGATTAAAAAAAAATATTTGAGAGACCGCGCGCGATTCGAACTTCTTAGCCTTTACCCATGTATTTTTATCCTTTGATGGATAGGTTGACTGGAAGAGAGTTTTATGAGGGTTTAAATCTCTTTTTATTGTGTGTTGTATTTATTCTTCAATTGTGGAATAAAGATTTAGCATACTATAAAACAAACTTTTCGTAACTTTAGTGCAAGCTCTATTTAAATTGGTGAAAATGTTAATATACTAAAGTGGAATGAATTGCTACTTGCTATAATTACATGGTCGTTTAATAGATTTTAGTGTTCTGCAGATAAAAACATAAGGAACTTTATAACATATGACATATGTACTAACATATTTTAATATTTTTGAAAAGTTTTAGTGGTCACCTGATGGACGAAATCCAAAAAAAAATCTTCTGTTGCTTCTCTCTGCCAAAATCTTGTACAACTTTTATTTTGATTCAGATTCGCATTTTCACAATATTCAATAAATCAAAAATGTAAGTAATTTATATAAAAAATGTGTTTTAATAAGGTTTAAATAAATAAAACAATCGGCTTGGAACCATCTCCAAGTAAATCGATTCGGACTTTACTTATTCTAGAGGCCTCGTGTTGAATACTTCGCTAAAAGCTACCAAAAATGGTCATACCTTAAAACAACTTTCGTCACGCTATTTTCATAGTGAACGCCTTCCGACAATTAATATAAAAGCACAATACATATACTACAATTAGGTACACTGAGATGGAAGAACTTAACATATACATACTTACACATTTAAGTTGACAACTTACTTTTCCATTTGGAACAAAAGTTCTGTTATTTTTTTTTATATATTTCTTTTGCATAGATCTCTATTTTTGGGCTGGTATGAAAAAGCTACATCCTCTTCGTTCGATTCAAACATGCCAAAAGATAATTCAAACTATAACTCTAAATTATTGAAAAAATGTCATCTAAAGGGTGTTATGTGGTAATCGTAGAATTTATGCGAATTGTAAACCTGCATTTGGTTTACTCTCTGTTTTTGTTCAATTGAAATCCGAATACTGATGTATTCCGGAATATTTGGGTCTAACAATCTGCCGTTGCTCCGTTCCTAATTTTAAATCGGGGATTTTCTACTCCGGAGGTGTGCTAACCTACGTATGAATCCATACTAATATTATCAATGCGAAAGTCTGTCTGTCTGTCTGTCTGTCTGTCTGTCTGTCTGTCTGTCACCTCTTCACGGCTAAACTGCTGGACCGATTGTAATGAAATTTGGTAGGGATGTAGTTAACGACCTGAGGTCAAACATAGGCTACTTTTGGGCGCGATATAACCGAGTCCCACGCGGGGCGAAGCCGCGGGGAACAGCTAGTAAGTTTATATATTAATCCGTCCGAATCCACTTGACCTAAACTCATCTTGGTTCAATTTTCATTTTCTTTTCACTTTAACTTTATATTGCGGAAGCAAATAAAAAGCATGATTAGAAACTCCAAACATCTTGATTAATCATACTAATATTATACTCCGAAATGCGAAAGTGAGTTTGTTTGTTTGTTACGCCTTCACGGCCTATCTACTGAACCATTCTTTCTGAAATTTCGTATACACATAGCTAGAAGTATTGAGAAGAACATAGGGTACCTTTACACTTAAAAAGCACTGTGCCCGAAGGAAACGTGGGCGAAGCCGCGGGCAAAAGCTAGTAATAAAATAACTATAAAATGTACCACATATCAGTCTTCATTCCTCATCGTTCGCCTCATTTTGTTTAAATATATTACTTACAAGTATATTTAATATTACCTATACCAGTAATGTACAGTACAGTGTGTCACAAAAAAAAGTATTCCACTTTAGCCTACACTCACATCCAAGGCTGCATACTTTTACATGTGACCCACTGTACTTACTGTGTTGCTTTAGATTCTACTAGCAATCCGCCCCGGCTTCGCATGGGCATACAAACTTTCCTCTTGAAAAACTCTATCTATTAAAAAAACCGCATCAAATTCCGTTGCGTAGTTTTAAAAATTTAACATACAAAGGGACATAGGGCCAGAGAAAGCGACTTTGTTTTATACTATGTAGTGATTCGTATTTTAGTGAAAATGTCAACAAATTATACAGTCATCAATAAAATCCCTCGATTAAATCAGCACGCAAAATAACAGTTCCCAGGTGCCCGCGATTGAATTATTATAAACTTTATGAATAACCAATGTAGGCAACAACTTGACGTAATTTATTCGCGCGTGTTAACCGACGGTGGTGAAGTGTGTTGTTTACAAATGATCCGAAAGCGATAGCAACACTTGAAACGGTGCAATTAATAGTTGCGGCCAGTTTTATTAACAAACTTTTATCACAAATAACGAGAACATAGAAGTTCAATTAATCTATACCTACATATAATAAAATAGTAAAAATATTTTGTATGTACATTTAGTAATTATGACTGAAATGGACATTTAAAATGAATAATAGAAAGCAATTTTTTTTTTTAATATTCTCTGTCTGTTTGTCTGTCTGTATTTCTGTCCATATGTATGATCACGCTTATTTCCGCAAGTACTGAACCGATTTCCTTAAATTTTTACCAACTGTTTTGTTTTTACTTACTTAGAAGTAAAACTAGTTTGTTTCATCAAAAATAGTTCAAAACATTAAAAAAAGTTAACGTCATTTGAATGTACTCAAGGCATGTTTGATTTCGAACGAATGCGCCAAATTGAATACTTATTTTTTTGTGTTGGTTATTGTCATGACAAACTTTGTATAAAAGAAAAGGGGGATTCCCGGGCAATTCCCACGATAAGGGGAATAAAGCCCACGCGCACGATGTCGCGGGTTACAGCTAGTAATTAAAAGAAGTTTAATTTTATCATTGAAACGTTTCGAAACTTTGCAAAGGATTACCTTGGTAGCTCACGTTGACTAACACACTTGACTAGGCACATCACTTGGTGTACTCGTAACACACCAACTGATGTATCTAGTCAAGTAATGACGGACCAGACTTTTCCAATATTTTGGGCAGTAGGACTTCAGTCGCTCTCTTAAATAATCTTCACTTATTTATTTTTTAATTTATTAATAAATGGCAATTCTTGTCTGAGAGGCCCTGGGATCCAAAGCAACTAGAAAACGAGAAAACTCCAATGTTAGAGAAACTAAATTCACAATAAGCTAACTAAATCTATGTGATTAGTACTTTTCTATCAGAATAAATTTACAACGGCAAATAATATTTGCCGATACTATTATAGTACCCCAAAGCTCCCTTAAACATAACTGAGAATACAACCGGAAATACGTTAATAAAGATAGTAGGGAGTGTCAAGAGTGGGAAAGATAGGACACAATCGACGAAGCAGATTTGTAAGCATGGGAAAATCGTGGAAATCAAGTCTCTGCATAGAATCTGGAATCGCGCGCGCAGGCAATTTTTTTTTAAATTCTAGTCTCTGCCTACCTGCTTACCCTTGCGAGAAACAGACAATAAGTATGGCTATGACATAAGCATGTGAAGAATTTGTTCGTATCTGCCTTATCACATAAAAGCATAGATCACACAATCGTTCATTTACTTTTACAATAAACATGAAAAGACGTAAACGAATTTGTCAGGTTTATATAGATACGTAGTAGAAGCGCTAGTAAATAGATACATTCTGTATGAGTTAATCTTCTATATTGACATTAATTTATTCTTAGCCCGATTGTTTCAGAACACTAATTAGGGAGTTAGCGGGCGGCTCGCGGTTCGCGGTTCATACCGAGTTATCTTGTTAAGCTGATTTTTGAAAATACCTTCCCAATTTCTTGTTTTCTTACCTGAAAACCGATTTAACATTTTGATAATTAAAATGTATCCTTTTGTTATATTTTATCTGCGTGATTTTTGTTTATATATAATTAAAAAATCCAAACATATGTATGGATACTTATGGTAGATTAATAGAGATGTATCTTTAATAATCTTCCATACGAGTAAGTAGCCATACTTTTAAAATATAACAATTGTATTTTTACACTTCATTGCGAGATAAATCGTTTCTTAAACAAGGAATATGTGTAATAATGGAATTTTAACATTAGACAAAAAGAGATTGATAAACATTATGAAATAAGAGAAAAACTTAACAAGACTAGGACTATGCTACTGCCCTAGACGAGCTTGTGGTCACAGCCAAACTTCGATTAAGTTCAGATGTGCATACTCCAACCATATAATAGTATCCCCAGATTACGGCCTGTCTCATTTAATTTGCAATACCCCAAAGTAAACCTTTATTGTAACACATATTGTTGACAGTATATACGGTTGTTATAGCATATACCCAATACCTCATTCCATTTAGCATGATCTTATAAAAACGATTCAATTTATTAGTACATAAAAAATCAAATGTTATACATTATATAATATATACGATAAATAATCAGAGAATTATGTACATGTATGAAACCTCTTTTTGGAAGTTGTAGGAAGAAGTTAGCTCGCGTTATCTGCGCAGCGTGTTAATTACGAGCGCTTGCATCGCGTAGCCGACATCACACCGAATTCTGTGAGCAAATGAGATGTTAAACAGGGAGTAGTTCCCACAAAATCTCTAGTTTTCTGCTTTTCGCCGCAGAGCACACAAACAAATTGCCTGAATAACAAGGTATAGAAACTGCAGAAGAGTCACTTAAAGCTAAAATATTAACGAAAAAAAGACAACTTACTTTTATATAAATTATAAATTATTTTTTGTAATTATTGTCGAACCTATTAAAAAAATGTTTTCTTGTAATATATGTATAGGTACTTATCTTTATGTATTAATTATTTTAGATTTATTTAGATTATTGTTTATTTTAGATTCTACACGGGTAATATATATTATCTAGTTGGCTTCATGGACAGTGTGCCACACACAAATGTATACTACCTACCTAAAGGTTGTGTATTATTTCCTTTGCCTAAAGTGTAAAATGTAAGGATAAGATGGTTCACTTTTTACATCTGGACAGTTCCAATGCTTATTTATTACACAAATGTGTATTTTTTATAGTTATGGTTTTGTACTTTCATTGTTTTGTGGCTGAATGTTCGCCGCTCCGACTTCGAGAAACATTCCTAGCGGTCTAGAGCAAGATAACGTACTTGGGAATAAAGAAAACGTTTGTTGGAGAATAAAAGACTGGGGTTTTAAAATCCTTCAATTTGAATCTCCTTGACTGCGGTATGAATATCTTAGTAGGTATCTTATAAATTTTGTATTTGTATTTCTTTTCTTAGGAAGTTATTTTAAATCATGTGTAACTTAAAGAGTACTTACCTACTTTGCGTTTCGCACTATTAAAAATAAAGGTATTGATTTTTAACCGACTTCAAAAAAAAGGAGGAGGTTATCAATTCGTCGGAATGTTTTTTTTTTATGTATGTTACTGGATTACTCGAAATCCAGTAACATACATAAAAAGATGGCTAGATCGAATTGAAAAATTTTTTTTTGTTCGAGATGGTATACTTTCCAATTGGTCCCATATTCAGCAGGTCAGGATCTGATGATGGGATCATGGAGAAATCGAGGGAACTCTTCAAGTTTTGTATTGGGCATGGGTATTTTTTGATATATTCCATGTTAGTAAGGTGAGACGTAGGTGAGACAATGCTGGAAAATTTAACCTACTTTCAAAAATGCGAGGTATTTACAACTTTTTGATTGCAATATATCTTGCTCGATTACTCGAAGGCTACTGAATCGATTTATAAAATTCTTGTTTTGTTAGAAAGGGTATACTTTCTAGATGGTTCCATAGTCATCAGATCAGGATCTGATGATGGAATCATGGAGTTATCGAGGGAACTCTACAAGTTTTATTGCGATTTGGGTAGTTTTTTCCATGTCAATAAGGTGACACGACGCTGATGAAGTTTACCCGACTTTCCAAAATGCAGTGTTTACAACTTTTTAGTTGTAAGGCATTGCGTATTCAAAACTAAAAAGTATAAAATAATTGTTTTTGCCTAAAAAACGAAACCGACTTCAATTCCTGAACTAAAAAGGATGAAATAATTAATACATTGTTGTTTAAATATGCTTCATATCAAACATTTTAATAAATTTGAAGTTGGTGCCAATTTTACGAATTCGTTGACTAGCTGCTGGCTCGTTAATTAGCATATTTTATTAAAAGAACCGGCACCGACTTCAGATGTATTAAAATGTTTGATATGAAGCATATTTAAACAACAATGTATTAATTATTTTATCCTTTTTAGTTCAGGAATTGAAGTCAGTTTAGTTTTTTAGGCAAAAACAATTATATTTTTCAGTAAAATGCCTATATAAATTATATTTTAGTACGTAGATAAATGTTGATTCTGAAGTTTGCCTGGGGGGTAGTTTGCTATGGATTCTGACTGGATCTGTACTGAGAAGGACATAGGGTACCTTTGATCTCGGAAAAAAACTGTTTCCTTGGGATGTTGAGAGAAACCGCGGTTTAAAGCTAGTAAAATATATTTTTATGAACATATTATCTTTTAAACTAAAATCAAATTGTGTACCTCTATCTAAGCAAGGCTTGCTAAACAATAATTATAGATATCTCAGTAACCCACTAAGGATTGTACAATGTCAACGTCAGTACTTACAGGTTTGCCCCGGGCCCCGGGCGAAGCGAGACGGCTGTGTTACACTGAAATACGGTAATAATGTGACAGGAGACAGGCTGTAATTATAGTTAGTTATATGTACATTTATTCGGAAAATGTATTATTACCAGTATATTATAACTTAGTAAAAATAAAATTAATTTACCTATTTATAACATTTGTCTAAAGATCCATTATGTTTTTCTTTTTGTAATAAATAATTTTTACTTAATAATTATCTATTTATTCTTCATGATCTATTCATCGTCATCATCGTCATTTCATTCGCAGGCTGTCCACTGCTGGACATAAGCCTCCCCCAAGGATTTTCAAAATGACCGGTAGGAAGCGGCCTGCATCCAGCGCCTGCCTCCGACCTTCTTCAGGTCATCTGACCATCTGGTCGTTAGGTGTCCTATGCTTCGCTTACTGGTGCTTGGTCGCCATTCGAGAACCCTTCTGCTCCATCGCCCATCGGTTCGTCGCGCTATGTGCCCCGCCCACTGCCACGTCAGCAACCTTTGTTCTCCTACGGATCTCCTCATCATCTATTAATGTATTATTATTTATTTTTAAGACTAAACTGAATTTGCTCTTAATGAACCAGTGACTTCTATCTTGGTTTTATCCCTCCTCAACATTTAGACGCGTTTTTGAAAACTAACACCACGCTTTGCAGAGAGCTTGATATTACAACCCACTCTATATAAATGAATGACAATAAAAATATCCAGGACTATAAGGATTAGTCTCGATAGAACCCATTCTTGTGTGTGTAACCGCAGCCTTATGTTTGCTCGAAAACATCGTCCTCATTTGGTAAGATTCCAACAGTCACGTAACATAGGTGGCACGGGTATCTCTAAATGAGTTACAAAGAGTTATTTGAGTTGGCGAAAGAAATTTTCTAAGATGTACGTACATGCCGCTTGAATCGCGAGCCGCTATCAGTAATAATAAGACATATATTCCATAGACACGTTTCTGAAATAAATTTCTAAAAGAAAACAGTAATGTCGAATAATCAATGTGCATAAAATCTATGTAGTATCAAACATAATAATCAAAGCGTTTTCTTGGTCACATTCAAAAGCTTAGCCGCTGAAACGCTATTAAGTACTTCATTTTTCTAATTTCATGGTACGACATATCAATAGATTTGTGATTTCATGACGGTTCGCCTATATTGTCAATGCTTTTTAAAAATTATGTCTAAATAACCTCTGAAATTTCTCTAAATGCTATAAAAGCACAGCGTTTTTTCGAAATATCCAAAACAATCGTGGGTAAGGCATAAACTTGTGAGAAAATCGTCGTGCACCCTTTCTTTACCCATTTGCTTCTCATTTTAATTCAATTTACAGGATGAAGGAGAAAAAGTAATCTCCAGGGTTGGGTCGGGACACGCTATGGAGAGATTGGAAGTCATCGCGCAGTATTGGGACGAACTCATATACTTTTATGGCGGCAAAAGTTTTTTTATTCGTGGCAAAAGAAAAAAGATTCCCGATCCACGAACCCTCATGCATGTGAGCCGCATACGTGAACATGTATGAATACCGTCATAAGAAAAATCATTAACAGTTCCTTCATTTCGCTGGAACAAATATCAGGGTATTCTCAAATAATATAGGAAACATTTGTACGTTTTAATTGTTGATTATAATAAGTATACGCAAATTTTTCACACAGTTTGCTGTTTAGCTTTTTTATTAAGCTGAGTATTATGGAAAACTAACATGAATATTTCATAAATTTAAGTAAAAAAACCATATGGCTTAATTTCCAGAGATTTTCTTAATCTCAAGTGGTTCTTACTGGCTGATACTCGTACTTCATATTAATTACTGCTTACAAAATTATGATTTCAAATTTCATATACTTAGTCACATAGTCGCAATTTTAAAGTAAAAGATAAACTTAATTTTTTAATAGGTACTAAGAAAAAATTAGGCACCCTCAAACCGACATAGAAAACCGCCGTGAAACAGGGACTGCTGCTGTTTTTCATTCGATGAGTATTCAAGATATTTACCTTACCTCGTCCCCTGATAGTTAAAAGAAGCTGACAGATGTCAGTTAGGGGATTGATCTCTGTCATCTAAGCGTTTCTCCAGTTACATCCGTATCTAATTGCTTCGGAGCACAGTGTCCACTTTTTCGGTAATCAAATTATTTTACATTAGAAAAGAGAAAGCACAGACAGAGTAGACATTGCTGGCTATTTCAAGACTTTGTACTGCGTTAAAATGTACATTTATATCCATAAAACAATATAGTTATTTCATAAAAATAACTGTATTCCATGAAACCTTGCCTTAATAATGGATAATTACATACAATTTTAATTAAAATAAGGAAAAGTAATAAAGTAAATGAAAATGAATCCACTAAAAGTAATTCAATCCGACAGTATTGGATGCCCCTGCCTATTGACATTCTCTGAAACCGGCATCTCTAATTCTCAGTGATTTGTTATAGCCCATTTTTTATCCGCTTGACCCAATTAGATTACTTCGTCGGATTGCCGTTCGGATATCATTTAGCTCCTCTGTTCAATTCAAAAGCATCGTTTTAAAAGATGGATCCTGATGAACTAATGAGTTTACGGGGGTTCTCGTGGGAATCCGTAAAGGTAAGTATAGAATGACCTAGTTAGTAGGTAGTACAATTCAATATTAATACTCTTTATTGAACCACAATAAATATTACATTTACGTTAAGTCTTTACTCATTTACAATGAGGCACAACTTCGACCGAACGGACTTATCGCAACACTTAAAGCAATCTTTATAAATACATAATAATACTATAGGCAAACTAACTAAATACAATCTGACTGAATGTTGATAAATCCAGTGTCACTTTTACATACTTAAATAACCTACAATCTCTCTAAAATTATGTCACTATGATGATTAAAATCACTGAGATATGCATTTACAGACGTGTAGAAGGACGGATGCGAAAACTATTATTTTTAATTCTTACAAAATTTTTAAACGTTAAGAAATGTAACTAACTCTCAGTATATTAGAGATCTGTCGTAAAAATAATGAGGTTACCGACCTACATAACGAAGGTTTTCCCTTAGAAATAGGTGGGTAAATATTCTGAGTATAGGCGATTAAAGAATGTGACCCGTATAAGTCGTTCCGCCAAGCGCTAAGTTATTTCTCGGGGTCCTTTCCGCATTTTCTTATATTTCCGCCGCCGCAGAAAATTTATTTGGGCCCGGAAAGTGTGAGTAATGCTAGCGGACCGAATAGTGAATATGCGACACGCGCCACCTAATATATCACTGAAGCGAAACTTTAATCTTACCCTTTTGCATGTTTCCAAGTCTTCATATGTATATACGCAATGCTAAACTGAGTGGAGAAGAAAAAAAATAAATAAATAAGAAAAAATGGTAGAAAACTGGCTTTCAACCGTTTTCTTCAGTTGTTTACCAAAAACCACATTAACCACGGTACAAAATCTAGTGGTTCTGCCATTTTCGCCCATCGTAGAGTTTGATATATACAGCTACTTATTGCATAGGCTTTATGCCATACTAGCTTTGCTATAACTCATCTGAGCGTATTACCGGTCCAGTATTTAGACTTCTGAGTAATGGGTGTCTTGGGTCTTAAATCCGCTAGTCTCTTAGATGTTGATGAGGTAACTGGTTTTTCATAGTTTTAATTTAACAAATATTGACTGATGTTTTTCACACAAATAAATTATTTCCTTTCTTTCAAAATATACTTCGTAGGTACGAAAGAATAAGTCACTTTACTTTGTCATTTTATTACTCTCAGTAAATTTAGTTTATATCAACCAAAGTCATTTACGTCATATAAGCAAAAATCCAACATAAAACAGTTATTTCATAGAGGCATTTATTTATATTCTTACACGCAATGCATAGCATCAAATGGCCCAATTTGAATAGATACTGAAATCTTATCGATTACTAATTTATTGTTATATGCGATCTTATTTTGTCAAGTTTATTTTGTGACTAGTCCGCATATTCATGCAATAATGGTGTTATGACCGTGGTTATCCCATAACTTATTTACTAATTATTAAATCAATGCAGAGCAGCTAGTGAGTATCTTAGCCACGGTTCCTAGCTTATGTGTATTAGTCTATGTTTGTGCCGTCAAAAAATACATTAATTTTAAACTAGCATTCCACCCCGGGGTCCGTGTGGCTTTCCAGAAGTGAATAAAAATATTTTAATCGGATACAAAAAAACAATCAAATCTTTCTTCTTTATAATATTAGTATAGATTAGTATAGATAGATTGCAGTCAGTAAATCATAATAAGGAATCATGCTAGGAATATCCGCAATATTCCGCAGTTATACAATGTTAAAAGTTTTTTTATTTTTTTATGAAACGAACAAATTGATATCGGGTTGATAAAATTATTATATAGATTTTGAAGTGAATACTAACGCTATGTACCCATTTACTTTTTTTGTGCATAAAATAGAGCGAACACTGAATAAGTTGATCTCAGCACCTGCAACAAATTAAAGATCTTTAAACAACTATCATATTAATATAATTTAATTAGATATTTAGGTTTTATTTGTTAGTTTATAATAATTTTAATTGTTAATTAAAAATGATTAATATATTTAGTAGAATATGAAGTCTTCCTAAGTTTTATTTTCGAATGAATACGTATATGAATAATAAATAAATTAATACTGACCGTCAGAAAAGTGCCATAGGTCAGATCGATCATCTTGAAGGCCTTCATGACAGGTGGATGTAGGGCCTGCGCACACGCATGGCGCACCAACCGACAGTGGTTCCGGTATGGAGGAGGCAGTGGAGAGCAGGCATGCCACCCACAATAAAATATAGCATCCGACAGAAGTGAAGCCTGCAAACGGAAAAATATTTTTAAAATAATTAGTGTAATCTATAAAATAAGCAAGACAAGGGTGTTACTTAGCCTAAATCCTTAAAGGATTTTTATCTAGCGGGTCTATGTGCGGAGTGATTCTGATAAAACCGCTGTGAGGAACTATTTTTCTAAGCTTCCTCGTAATAATTTTGGATTCGGCCTTTTTCCTATGATGTTATCGTCATTCAATACCTTTTAGGACTATATCCGTTTTTTATATGCGCTGGTTTGGAATTAATGAAAATAGAGTTAATGTGCCTTTTCTGATGTCGTAGTCACACATACCATAAATTTTGTTAAAGTAGCCTTTTACTATACTATTTGTATATACATTAAGCAAGCTACATATTTAAAGCAAATATAGTAACAAACGACACAAAAGTGGGTCTAAAGCTTGAAGTGGAAATAAAATACAATTTTGGCTGTTAAAACAATAGGTAGGTACTTACAAATACTGAATGCATGCTATGTGTGTATAAATCTCACAAGAAAACAGGCACTATCTTTTTCTTTTAAAATGTATTGCAAACTCGGGGCTGCGATAGAATCTACGCTCCACGATTTTCAACTCCCATTTTCGACACTTCAGTTAAAAGGAAAGTTGTAGATTGGAAACAAAACCTAGAGTTGGGCTAACCAGCCACGTCCAAGCTCTTAAACCATTTTGTGGTTACAAACTATACTTACTTTAAAAGATAATTTGTAGTTAAGATTGCTAAATGAACAAGAATTTGTATCATACAGTGAACTGAAATTGTTTACTAACAATAATCCATATCATGTTCAATCTAGAACTAAAACTGCTCTACTGACTTATTTTAATCCCGGAAACATCAACAAATTGTATAGGTAATTTAAAAATAAAGGCCTAGTTGTATTAGATTTTAATATGCGGAAACCTAGCTACCTTAAAATGTCACAACTTTAAAATACGTTAATTCAACAAAGCGTACGGACATACAAGCAAATTATTTTAATGAAAATGTATTTAACCTGATATGTTATTTCACCAGCATTGCATAGAAAAAGGCCTAATATAAAGAACAATCCGATAACAAAGATAATTATTTTCATACTTGCGATGAAAGTCAGCTGGTCTGAAGTCTGAAACAAATGGATTCATAAGTCATTCACCCATTGCGCCATAGAATTTGGAATAGCGCGCAATTTTTTTATTAAACTATGCATTGCGCATTTATTAAAACCATTAGAAGGAAAAAATAATACTTACAGCTATTTGTAGCAACAGAGATACAGCTGATCCAGAACTTTGGAAGAGTTGCAACGCAATCACAGTACCAAATGCTTGATCAATGTTTTTTCCCAACCTGAATGGAAAAATGTTGTGTTATGTTACGCTGTGTGTTTTTAACTACATGAGGTTAGTTTTCATCTGTTAATGAAAGTGAAATCGTAATGGTATAAAGTACTTTTCTTAAGGTTCCGTAGCCAAATGGCAAAAACAGAACCCTTATAGATTCGTCATGTCTGACTGTCCGTATGTCACAGTTATATAAAAGTATTTTGTCTGAAAGTTTTGAACGAATGCACCAAAAGTAATTAATTCTTTTTTTGTATTGGTTATTGTCACGATAAACTTTGTACAAAAGAAAACAGGTATTCCCGGGACATTAGAAAGAAAACAGGAGCGAAGCCCATGCGCACGCAGTCTCGGACTATAGCTAGTATCTTATAAGAAAGTAAGAGAAAAACTTAACATTGCATTTTGGCGGTTACCAATATGCTTAAGTATACTGGTATTGCAAAGAGAAATTATTTAGATGTTACAATTTGTAGTTGCATAACTAACTTCAAAAGTTTTTGATGCATTATAATTCCTTCTACGAGTCCATTTGACAACTTTTCCGCCGCCAACTTTGAATTACCAGTCTTGTTAATTTTATCAAAGTCCAGTCGCAATCTCTCAAAATAATGCCTTAGCGTGATGAATTTATATTTGAGCATGATGAGGTAGGCCATAGTTAAGGTATCCACTGAGACTATCATCGTCATCATCATCAGAAATAAAACAATTGTTGTGAACACTCTGAATAACGTTGCTGACATGGAATTATCTTCGAAGCTGGGGTAATATGTTACAACTGCTACAAAATGCGAACCTGTAGGACAAAATATTAAATGTTAATATATAATACGTTTTATAAATTACACAAGTTAAAAACTAAAATATATTTTATAAAAAAATTGTGTTTTTAATTGACATAGAGTTCACGGCGAATATTTTTTTGGTATTGGTATAGGTCAAATTCAAATTCAAAATTCAAATTAATTGTTTATTTTCAATCAATTCACAAAATTTGAGTCAAATCAGACGAGTTTACATTTGAATATTTTTATGATTACAATAAGTTTATTATTAAATATTGAGGATTATTGAAATAGTTTAATAAAAATGTCAAGTAATAAAAGATATGTCATGATATAATAAAAAAAAAAAAAAACATGTACTGAATGTACATATGATCAATTTTTAACTATAGTTTGGAGGACTAAGCTCAAGTTACACATTCTTGTCATTGAGAAAATCATCTTTTCTTAACATGTGCTTTGAATTTTCGGTCAGGAAAACTAAGGACCGAATCTGGAAGCTTATTGTAATAGTGTATACAGTTACCCAAAAATGAGTCATTAACTCTACTTAGCCGATATGATCGGAGATATAATTTATTTTTATTCCGTAAGGGTCTATCCGTATAAGGGTATACATAATAACCTCAAATATATATTGAGAAGCGAGAGTTAAAACATTAATATCCTTAAACAACTCTCTAAGCGACTCCCTTGGTCTTAAACCATAGATGGCACGGATTGCCCGCTTTAGCAAAATAAAAATAGTCTGTATGTCACTTGCCCTTCCCCAAAGCAGTAGTCCATACGACATTAAGCTATGAAAATAACTAAAGTACACTAGCTTAGCAGTTTCCACATCTGCTATTTGTCTGATTCTTCTGACAACATAAGCGGCAGAACTAAGTTTTTTAGCCAGGCTTGTAATGTGCGAACCCCATTGCAATTTAGAATCAATTGTGATTCCTAGAAAGGTGGTATTATCTACAAGTTCTAAACTCTCTCCATTCAACGTGACATCAACTTGAACCTGCCTCACGTTTGGAAGTGTGAATTTTATGCATTGGGTCTTATTAGCATTAAGCATTAAGTTGTTTACTGTTAATCCGTCTGATTTGACACTATTTATATCAACAGTCTGACGTCTATCACTTATATAAGATCTTAGTAACTCAATTGACTTAGTATCAAAGCCATAATGAGAAAGCTTGAGCAAAAGTGTCTCATGATCAACACAATCAAATGCTTTAGAAAGATCACAGAAGACCCCGATAGCATCCTGCGATTCTTCCCACGTGTTGTATATATGAGTGATGAGTGCCACTCCCGCATCGGTTGTTGATTTACCGGCAGTAAAACCAAATTGTTGACTGTGAAAGAGGTTGTAGGTCTTAAAGTGCAGTAGCAGTTGGTTGAGCATAATCCTTTCAAACACCTTGCTCAATACTGGCAAAATGGAAATAGGTCAGTAATTGCCAGGTTCTAATTTATCTCCTTTTTTGAATAATAGGATTAGTTTACTGTATTTCATTAAATTTGGAAAAATTCCTTGATCGATACATTTATTAAAAATAAAAGCTAAATCTGAAGCTACAACATTGATAATGTGATAAATCACGCTAACAGACATACCCCAGTGATCCTCGGACATTTTTAAGTTAAGCTCTTTAAAAGTTTTAACAATATCACTGGGGTGTATGTAAGAGAAATTAAACTTGGAGTTGCAAGGGATGACATTCTCTTTAAGCAATGTTTCAGCAGCTTGTGGGCAAGAATTCATATTTGAAGTTATTTGCAATGGAATGTTTGTAAAATAATTTTCAAAATAATTTACTATTTCTTTAGGGGAAGAAATTTTTTGATCTTCGAATTTGATTCTTGAATATTTTCCCTCAATTTACATTTCCCAGTTTCTTTATTTATGACTCTCCAAGTCTCTTTCATTTTGTTAGGAGCAACATTAATCTTTTTTTAATGTAATTAGCTTTAGTCGTCACTTAAAGTCTGCATAACTGACCTGCCTGCATTTTCCTTAAACCTTCAAAAACGAAGAAAGCAGCAGAACCATAGACCGTAACGAAATAAGAAAAAGCATTGATCTTCACCGATTTGATCGTCTCCGAAACTACTTTTTCTTCTTCGTGTTTCTCGCAAACTGCAATCATGTTCTTGTTCATAGTTCTCACCAACTGCTTGTTAGCAATAACTGATATCATCTTGATCATAACTATAGTATGGCTCACTGCGAACGTCACCGAATCGCTGGATTCGTCTTCAGGGAAACTGCCAAACATAGCTGCCATTATTTCTAATATGGTCACGAATGTATAGATAGAGAATAGCGTAATACTGTACAATCTATAAAAGAAACTCGTATCGTCTCCTATTTCGTGTTCATCTGGCCAGAAGTTGCCTGATCCGACAAGATAGATATGTTTGCAGTAAATATTTAAAATACCGTAATAACTCATGTCAGCTTTTTATAAGAAATCCAGGTTATGAAATTAACGGCACCTTCTTGCTCAAAGCAGTTACAATGAGTTATGAGCGCTGTACCTGTGATCCACTCCACTGAACTAAGGACATGTTAAACACGGTGTATTATGTAGTTATCCAACTTGTGAAAGTAGAAACTAACTATGTAATTAATTGTTCGCGCTAGGGCCGTATTCATCTAAGTAAGACTGTCTGTCCATTTGCAGCGTGGGTATATAGCTTTCGCTTACATTTCAAATATAATAAAAATCTTTGAATCTCAAATCATTATACAGTTATAAAAATACTCGTATATTTATAGATCTCCCTGCATGGGAAGAATCCGCAATTAAATTAATTATTTCTTGGGTTTTTAAGTAAATTTATGCTATACTATTAAACGAGCAATATTTGTATATTATTTATTAATTTATTTGTACTCGCGTTTTCGAAAACGGCTCTAACGATTTCTTTGAAATTTTAAAAATAAATTCTAACATAGTCGAGAAAATTCATTTTACCCTAATTTTCACGCAAAAATATTTTCTGCATAAAACGAGTAATGCTCGGTTGCCCAGGTAGTGTGTTATTATTGTACAATAAAACATACATAAAAATAAGCAATAATGTTATACTCAATCAAGAAAAAATCGGCTATAGGTTTTGAACTTTCTTCCTCCCTCAAAAAATAATTTGCATGTTTTACTCTCACTTTCCCAGGAGATAAAATATCCAAAACACACTAAATTAAAATTAAAAACGAAAGTAATGAACGAAATTTATACTTGCTATTTAATCCAACCCCAATCATATAGTTACAAAGTTTTAATATCTGTATCATTTTGTAATTTCGTATAATAGCGTTTAATGACGCAAAAGCTGTGGAACTTTACGATCACTAACCGCCTTACTACAAAAGCATATCTTAGTTTAAAACTAAATAGGTTTAGACCATTATCCGCCCAAATCAAGTTGACATATAGTAATTAATATCACACTATCTCCCTTCTTAACAGTAACTTGATTTGGGTGGATAATAGTTTCAAACGAGAAAGACCGTCAATGTTTTAATTGCCGCTGCAAAAACACACAACGAGAAGTTCACCAAATAAGGCTGTGTATTAGTTGTTTGTTGACAAACAAAATGGTTGACAAATAACTCAAACGCCAAAATTACGCTTTACTTTACGTTTTTAGGTCCCCTTAGCCAGCTGAAAATTAAACGGTAAAAAGTATAATGTATAATGTAAAACAAAGATTGAAGCAACACAAATGTGGCAGTTTTTTGCGTTATACTTACGATCTACGAATTCATAAAAAAACAATTTTTCGCGCAACCCGCTATCAATTACTACTAGTGCCACTAATCGTAATTAGAACTATTAATCGCACTTTCACCTGGACACAATGAGAACTTGCATTATTATTTTGTTGCCGCTAGCTTTTGGCTTTCTCTCCTTTTGTAATAAATTGCAACCGATTTGAGCCAATGTAAAAATATCAATAAGCTCAAATTAATCACAGCTGAAGTTATTCAATGAGCTTTAGATGCAGACTTCGCCTGTTTTCCTCAATCAATGATTTAACATCTCAAATACTAGGCTAGTTTTACACTGAATTTAGCAGTAAGTATATTTTATAATAAACCAAAATTATATTAATTTCTATAACTATAAATGACCAAATCAAAGTATTAATGAGTGAATCCCAAAAACGATCCTATATTTTTCTGCGTGGTAGAGATTATAATTATTTATTTTATTGTTATGTCAGCCAGATAGTTCTTCCATGCTGGTCTGGGAGAAAAAGAAAACATAGAATGTACCAGCTGCTTCTCTTACCGCGCAAGTTGTAAGTCGACTGAGAATCGGCGAATAGGGGAATCATGACATAGGTGATGCGGCTAGCAACCCATTACTATTGATTTCCGGTTTACTATCATCATGCTAAACGTGGTCTAAGGTCTTATGGCCCTAGGCTCTATGTACCCTGTATGGGATAAAGACGTGACTATATGCATTTATGTCAGCCAGACTCTATATACATCGCTCGACTAACAGCAAAGTAATTTACATAGCTTACAAAAATAAACGTAGTATAAAACTATTTAACTTATCGAAGTTTTTATGACGTCCATATGTCTATTGTCTGTGTTCTCAAAAAATAAATTTATTTTTATTTAAATATTAAGGTTAAGATATATGATACTAACGTAGAATGTAAGATCGTATTTACTAACAATTTATGGACAAGGTCCAAAATAATGAGTTTAATTTTTTTTATTTATTTAGTTCGCAGTCAGAAAATCATAACAAAAAAAGAATCATACTAAGAGTATCCGTAGCTATACAATGTTATTGGTATTTTCAAATTTTTTTTCAGAAACAGATTACTTGATATCGGGTTGATAAAATTTTAATAGATTTTATGGTAATGGTACTTAACCAATTTACTTTTTTTGTGCATAAAATAGAGCGAATACTGAATAAGTTGATCTCAGCACCTGTAACAAGTTAAATACCTTTAAGAAATACTACAGCTGTTGTATTCATATATTGAACATGCTATTGTATGATTTCTAAATGGTGGACATTGCAAAATGATGTCTCATTTTGTCCCCAAATGGCGTTTTACGACATCGCAGTCAATCTATTCAAGACTCTATATAATATCTGTTTTATTCAATTTAGATTAAATATGAGTTTTAATTACTTTTTAGGTTTATAGTAATAAATAAAAAAAAAGTAAATGAATAGTGACCGTCAGAAAAGTGCCATAGGTCAGATCGATCATCTTGAAGGCCTTCATGACAGGTGGATGTAGGGCCTGCGCACACGCATGGCGCACCAACCGACAGTGGTTCCGGTATGGAGGAGGCAGTGGAGGGCAGGCATGCCACCCGCAATAAAATATAGCATCCGACAGAAGTGAAGCCTGCAAACGGAAAAATATTTTTTAAATAATTAGTGTAATCTTCAAAATAAGTAAGACAAGGGTTAAGTCATCAAAAATCCAGTTCATGTTCAATCCAGATCTAAAGCCGCTCTACTGACTTCTTTTAATCCAGAATCATCGGCAACTTGTATATTTCTAAAATAATTAGAAGCCTAGTTGTATTAGATTTTAATATGCAGAAGCCTAGCTACCTGAAAATGTAACCAATTTTAAAATACGTTAATGCAACAAAGCGTACGGACATACAAGCAAATTATTTTGATGGAAAATGTATTCAACCTGATATGTTATTTCACCAGCATTGCAAAGAAAAAGTCCCAATAAGAAGAACAATGCGATAACAAAGAAAATTATTTTCATACTCGCGACGAAAGTCAGCTGGTCTGAAGTCTGAAACAAATGGATTCATGAATTATTCCCCCATTGCGCCATAGAATTTGGAATCGCGCGCAATTTTTTTTTTCAACTATGCATTGCGCATTTATTAAAACCATTAGAAGGAAAAAATAATACTCACAGCTATTTGTAGCAACAGAGATACAGCTGATCCAGAACTTTGGAAGAGTTGCAACGCAATCACAGTACCAAATGCTTGATCAATGTTTTTTCCCAACCTGAATGGAAAAATGTTGTGTTACGTTGCGGTAGAAAATGTTTTCATTTGCTAATCACGCTGTGTAATTTTAACTACGTGAGGTAAGTTTTCATCTAACAATGTCTGTCTGTTAATAACGTGAAACCGTAATGGTATAAAATACTCTTTTTATTTAAACTGATTACGAGAAAATGTTCATAATATTATCACATTTTAATTGTTTTATATACGATTATTTTAAAACATAATACCAGACCTTAGTGTGTCCTCAGTTATTCATATGGAGAAAATGCAAATAACAAACAAACAAAGATCTTAATTTCTTTATTCATTCATTAACCTTATTTCAACAACTGGTGTTGAGAGTCCTAATGTGGCTTGACATCACATAGGCAATCGATAATAAAAACAATGTCAAAAAAATCTTATTTTGTCGAAAGAAGAAAAAAATGTACATTCCATTTTTGCGGTTACTATGCTTAAGTATATTGATAAGTTACAATTTATAGTTGCATAACTAACTTCAGCAGTTCTTGATGCATTATAATTCCTTCTACGAGTCCATTTGACAACTTTTCTGCCGCCAACCTCGTATCACCAGTCTTGTTAATTTTATCAAAATCTAGGCGCAATCTCTCAAAATAATGTCTTAGCGTGATGAATTTATATTTGAGCATGATAAGGTAGGCCATAGTTAAGGAATCCACTGAGACTATCATTGTCATCATCATCAGAAATAAAACAATTGTTGTGAGCACTCTGAATAACGTTGCTGACATGGAATTATCTTCAAAACTAGGGTAATATGTAACTACAGTTACAAAATGCGAACCTGCAGGACAAAATATTAAATGTAAAACATTATTTAACAAATTATCATAAATAATTTATAAACGTTTTATAAAATATACAATTTGAAAACTATTATTTTTTATTAGATTTTAGTGTTTTAAATTGACATAGAATTCATGGTGAATATTTTTTGGTATATGTTTAGTCATTAAAGTTAATAAAAACACTTTATAACACGATACAAAATTTGTTATTTGCTACGCCCTCATACACTTTTTTTGTATGGTTTCTTGTACGTGCTAGTTCCTATTGCCAACCATAGACCCTGGGGTCTATATCTCATAATTGGAATAAAGATTTCGAAACCACTTAAAGTCTGCATAACTTACCTGCCTGCATTTTCCTTAAACCTTCAAAAACAAAGAAAGCAGCAGAACCATAGACCGTAACAAAATAAGAAAAAGCATTGATCTTCACCGATTTAATCGTCTCCGAAACTATTTTTTCTTCTTCATATTTTTCGCAAACTGCAATCATATTCTTGTTCATAGTTCTCACCAACTGCTTGTTAGAAATAACTGATATCATCTTGATCATAACTATAGTATGGCTCACTGCGAACGTCACCGAATCGCTGGATTCGTCTTCAGGGAAGCTGCCAAACATGGCCGCCATTATTTCTAATATGGTCATGAATGTATAGGTAAAGAATAGCGTAATACTGTACAGTCTATAAAAGAAACTCGTATCGTCTCCTATTTCGTGTTCATCTGGCCAGAAGTTGCCTGATCCGACAAGATAGATATGTTTGCAGTAAATATTTAAAATACCGTAATAACTCATGTCAGCTTTTTATAAGAAATCCAAGTAATGAAATTAAAACGGCACCTTCTTGCTCAAAGCAGTTACAATGAGTTATGAGCGCTGTACCGGTGATCCACTCCACCGACCAAAGGACATGTTTAACACGGTGTAATATGTAGTCGTCCAACCAAATGAAAGTAGAAACTAAGTAATTATGTATTTTATGGGGGCACAGCAGTGCCCCCGCCCTAGGATAATGGAAGATCTGAAGTACCTGACGACCTTGAGACCTTAACCGGCCACCCAAACTATTCAAATTATCAACATGTTGTGTTCACAAAATTTATCAAGCGTATATAGAGCCCTTTTTTAATATAAAAGTTCAAGGTTAGGAGTATCTGATGAAGAACTCTAATAGCTCAGCCAAACTATGATAGACATGGAAATGCGCATTGACAACAGTAGATTGTTATATAAGGGAGGAAAGGAATAATTCCCGTGCGAGGAATTTAGACGGCTATAGTCCGACAGGAATTATTCCTTTTACCCGTGTTAAACACTCTACTTTTCATTTCGAATATAAGGAAAGTAAAAAAAGTAGTTTTTCTAAAATGAATCATAATAAAAACATGAGTAGTGCCTACTTAATAGTAGATTGTTAGTTATCTAACAATCTACTATTAAGTAGGCACTACTAGGGAGGAAAGGAATAATTCCCGTGCGGCTATAGTCCGAGTAGGAATTATTCCTTTTACCCGTGTTAAACACTCTACTTTTCATTTCGAATATAAGTAAAGTAAAAAAAGAAATGTTTCTATAATTAATAATAGTAAAAACATGAGTAGTGCCTTCTTAAATGATATTGTGTTGGTAATTAATTTTAAATATAGAACATACCGCGCGCTTCATGGGGGCCTCTCCGTTCCGTTTAAGATCAGCGCACACCAAGAGCACTGCAGAGGGGTTACCATCAACTGTTTTAGCGGGTTTAGTTTTATAAAAAGAATTAAAATGAAATAAACCTTTAAACGTGATGTTCCGGACCGTCGCGTTTGTACATGAGTTTATTTTTCACTGTATGCCCATATTCATGAAGTTAATATTTTAGTGTTATCAGAAAATGATAGTCACTGTTAGTGAGTGCTGATCCTAATAAATATTTTTTAAATTAACACTGGCAGTTTATACTTCCAAATTTTTTTTTTTTGTTGAATTTTTTTGTTGCCGATTTCCTTACAAATTCACAGGCAAAATTGTGTTCTAATTTTGAAATTTCTTTCCCGCCCTAAGGAAGAAAGTGATTACTATGGGTTTTTTCGGCCCGTGGGAGGGCATGAAGCGTTTTCCACCCTATACTCAGATCAGGAAAACACTACTTTCCGAGTATGGGAAATGAAAATTATATTGTGTTGGTAATTCAGGGGAGTCCAAGAGGGAGGGGGTGAAGCGTTTTCCACCCTATACTTAGATCAGGAAAACACTACTTTCCGAGTATGAGAAATGAAAAGGTTATTCAGTGTGATGAGCCCCTTCTATTAATGTTTATGAAATGGATTAGGATCATGGAAGATCTGGAATATCTGATGACCCTGAGGAGAAACTGTAACGGACCAAAACCAAACTATCAAAGTTATAGACATGCTGTGTAAACAAGTAACTAAAAATAGCTTTCAGCAAAAAGAAGTAAAATCCCACCATAAACTTCCTGTAAAAAATTAGCTAAGTCTCGATGGAGCTGCTTATTTCTCTATAAAAGGTTATGAAATCTCTTAGCAAAGCCAAGTCAAGTTTAGGGTTTCTTTACTGCGATTTCTTCATTAATATAGTTGGATCTTATGTGACTTGGCCGTTGACTTGGATGTTTCAACAAGTAAATGTGCAATAATGTGCATAAAGAATGTTCACTGGTAGTTTTTGGTGGGGATACAATATTGCTCTCTGAATCCCTAATAAAGTTAATAAAAATAGTTTATTTATATCCTTGCTTGGAATTGGAATTTTATTTCTTGGGTTTTATGTAAGTATAATAAAAAAAATTTAAGTTTAAAAGTTTAAAAGAAGTATTCAAAAGTAATATGCCCACTAAAATTAAAACGAAAGTACTGAACTCCTGTCTTCTTCCATGTCTCACCTACGCCTGCCAGACCTGGAAATTCACTGCTAAGGTACAACAAAAAATAAGAACATGTCAACGAGGAATAAAGCGCAGCATGTTGAACATAAGAAAACTCCAATAGGTTCGTCATACCAAAATAAGAAATATTACCAACGCCATAGACGGTCTAGAACAGGCTCTAAGACTAAAATGGAATTGGGCTGGACATGTAGCGCGTCTTCGAGACCGAAGATGGTCTAAAGCTGCGACTACCTGGAACCCAGGGGAAAAGAAAGAAAGGGAGACCTTATGCCCGTTGGGTAGACGATATCATAAAAACAGCCGGCACAAACTGGATCCACACTGCTCAGTCCAGAGAGGACTGGTTATCTTGGGAGGAGGCCTTCACCTGCAGAGGGGTTCTTGCAGACTAAACTGCAAATATAGTTACATTATAGATATTATTAACTAAGTTCTGTATATATATTAAATGTAAAATTACTATAATAGTAAATAAAACCATTCATGTTTGTTAAATTAACTTAAGGAAGACTAAAAAATGGTACATAGTTTATAGCGTGTCTGTCAACCTATTTAACTTCATAATATTTTTTTTAGTTTTTTTGTTTTGATTTTATATTTGTTTTTGCTTTACTTATATTGCAAGAAATAAAAGGCTTTTTATTTTATTTTTATTATTTATTATAATAAAAAAATATGTACATAAAAATTAAAGATCAAGTTGTACTCAACCAAAAAAAACGGCCCTAGGTTTTGGACTTCCGCCGCTTAAAAATAAATTTGCAGTGTACAGAACACAGTGGATAAAATACCCAAAAAACACTTAAATCCCCTATTTAATATATAAACGAAAGTCATGAACGAAATTTATACTTGCTATTTAATCCAACCCCAATCATATAACTACAAAGTTTTAATATCTGTATCATTTTGTAATTTCGTATAATAGCGTTTAATGACGCAAAAGCTGTGAAACTTTACGGTTCGGATCACTAAATGTTTTATTAAAGGGAAAAACACACAACGAGAAGTTCACCAAATAGTGCTTTTATCAAGTTAAATTACTTTCACCTCGGCACAATGAGAACTTGTACTGAGCCGCTTCTGTGGGAGATTTTGATTAATTATTATTTTGTTACCGTTAGCCTTTTGTTTTCTCTCCTTTTGTAATAAATGGCAGCCGATGTAAAAATATCAATAAGCTCAAATTAATCACAGCTGAGGTTATTCAGTGAGCTTTAGATGCCGACTTCACCTCTTTTCCTCAATCAATCATTTAACATTTCAAATACTGCCAGCTTTAACGGGTAGTTTCACAACGAATTTAGTACTTAGTAAGTATTATGATAGACCATAATCATAATAATTTACGTAACTTAAATAAATAACCAAATCGGAGTAATAATAAACGAATGCGAAAAATGGTCCTAAATATTTCTGCGTAGAGCTTTATCATTCATTTTATTGTTATGTTGGCCAGAGTCGACTCGTTATACATCGCTCGACTAAAATCAAAGTATTTTACATAGCTAAAAGATATAATATACTGCAATGTTATAATGTAATGACTAACACACATCCATACTAATATTATAAATGCGAAAGTCTGTCTGTCTGTCTGTCTGTCTGTCTGTCACCTCTTCACGGCTAAACTGCTGGACCAATTGTGATGAAATTTGGTAGGAATGTAGTTAACGACCTGAGGTCAAACATAGGCTACTTTTGGGCGCGATATAACCGTGTCCCACGCGGGGCGAAGCCGCGGGGAACAGCTAGTATTTGATAAATTTTGTATCAGTCATCAGTTTTAAATATCTTGTTGGTTGGTTCTCTTAAGAAACTAAAGGTTTATACAGTTGCGTTAGCTTACGTCTCGTGGAAGATGAGTGCACGGTCACAGTAGCCTATTAAAGCATGGCGGTTAGAATATATTTTCGCATAAGTAATATGGTATTTTAACTACCTTGCTTACCCTTAACTAACACTAGAAAAATAAAATGCAAGCATGGCTATTTGAAGGCACAAATAGGTTAAAGTCTCTTTTGGTGAATGTAGAGACCTTCGTTTTGTTTCACATTCCTTTAACTAAGTCGTGTAGTTCTAAGCTCTAAAGACATCGTTTTATATAACCCATTGATTATCAATCAAAGCCTCTGTATACCATAGAATAAACTCGTGTTATAATTAATATTGGGTTTGCAGTAAGTTTAATTCATTTATGTATTTCTATGTTAGAATTGTATTTTAACTTACTCACTAATTCATACAAAAAATATGCGTTACATGACAAGGGATCGATGGGCAGCATCGTCGATAACGGAAATCTATAAAAGCCCACTATTTCCTGAAAAGACAAACACGCACCTTTATTGCGCCTCAGAAACTTTCCAGTAAACGAATTTCCGGAATAAAAATTGGAATCCATTTTTAAATATTCAAGTCTATTTCTGTCTACCTGTGGAGCTTTCACCTGAATACTCGATACTGAAAGCCCCGTGACAGCGGTTAAGCTTCCGGTCCTAAACCACTCAAATATTGAGAACGTTCATTCAGCGCCGATCGATTGACACATGTCCACTCCACAGGCCAACTGAACTGGAAAGAATATGCATCCATGAAAAAACACGAAACATTATTTAAATAATATGATCACTGAATTGCGAATTGCACTCAATTACTCATTATTAAATTTTAAACCCATTTTATTTTTCAATTGGACACTGTATGCATATACCGAATAAAACTAACTTTCTACAATCAAAATCTGAAGATTATTTATTCATTTATTAATTACATTATTTCACTACACAATGATTGCGAGAGGGACTATGAACCAAGATTTTCTTCTACGGAGTAAATAAAAATGTTACATAAAAGATGTTGTTTATGCAATCTAAAAGAGTGTTTGTTATTTGTTTAGTTTTTTAATGTTTCCGGCAATTATATAAACTCTCACAGACATAAGTTACTGGGCTCAGTACCATATACATAGCAATGTATTGCAAGAATGGAGACTATTTGGATTATATCGCTTGGTCTCCGCGATTGAAAACGAGGAGGACTTAAACTTTAACTCCAAGGCTACCGAAGGCAGTTTTTACGCTGAGGTTATCCTAGCGGGATTCAAAATGCACGCAGCCAGTTGCTTTAAGGTTTTATTTACTTATTTATATAACTTTATTGTGCCGCAAGTAAAGTTAACTTTTAACCGCCAATTATAAAAATAATTACTTTTACAATTGGCGGACTTAATGCATTCTCTCCCAGTCAACCATTAGAAAAAACGGAAAAGTTTAGTGCTGAGTACTAACAAAACGTTAGTGATATAACCTCCTCTGCAGGAAAAATCAAGCCGTATGAATTTCTTGTGTCATGCGAGAATATACAAAGCTAGTAGTAGGCACAGCTTATAATTGCTGACACAAACCGCTGTATCAGTTGTTTATTGCCAAGCACTTTATTGCGCTACTGCGGATGTAGCTACAGTCTGACCAGATAGCTTAAAACTAGCTGCCAACTACGATGCTCATTCATTATTCAGTTGTGATGGTGCATGGACATTCGAAAAAATATATTTGAAATATTTTTTTTTTTATTCCAATATTTTATAATACTGCTATGAACGATAAATAACAACCAAGTAAAAAAAATTAAGACCATAATTTTTATTTCCTTAATAAAATTGTAGAGACGGATTACGTAGATATGGATTACGACTCGATCAGTTTTCTCATTTATTTTCCTCTTATCTATGATCTAACACTTATCATATTTCTGGTAGATTTTTATATAAATTCGATAAACAATGAAACGACAAATTATATAAATGATCCACAGTGCAATCGTGATCTCATTATTCATTAGAGTTAAACTGATACACCGTTCACAATTTTGCCAAATTAATTCAGTTTGTTTACATTCAAACACCCAATTACGAATGCAAATTACTCGTCCATTGATAAACATGTTTATAAAATGCTTACTAAAAGTTATCGCTGGTAAAATAAGAATTTTAAATTAAAATTTTAAATGTTTAATTAGGGTTAAGTTAAAAATATTGTTAATTATTAATCCTTGTCACACTACTGCATGCGGATAATTACTTTGCTTATTTTTTTTTAGTTAGTTTCAGTCCAATTGCTTTTTTTGTGAAAAATTGAATTGGGATTTTAGTCAAATTTTTTATATATGTTTTTTTTTATATTTAAGACTTACTTTTACCCACTATTGAGCATTGAGCCTCTTTTTGTGTATGCCGAATCGTTGTACGTTTATAAAGAGGAGTTACCTCTTATTTCGTCTCTTCCCTAACCCACTGTATGTATACTTGTTTAGTAAGCTACCTTCTATATTAATGTATATTTTTGCTTGTGTATATGTGTATGTATATGTATGTATATATGTGTGTAATATTATCATAAATATAGTAAATTTATGATAATATTTGTACTGATAATTTTCCATCCATCCTAAGGTTGACTTTAAGAGATTGCTTTTGCTATAAGTCCGCCTTTGTGCCTCATTGTTTTAAGTAAAACTGTTTTATGTTATTAAATTTTTGTGTGCAATAAAGAGTAGATATATATATTGTATTGTATTTACCTCCTAAAACGCCACGCTGGCCAGTGCGTGTTGGGGATTTATTTCTTAGATACACTAAGATCTAAATCTCATTTGTACCATATATACCATTCGCATTAGCATAAAAATCTTCCTCTTGAATCACTCTACCTATTAAAAAATACCGCATCAAAATCCGTTGCGTATATTTAAAGATTTAAGCATACATAGGGATATAGGGACAGAGAAATCGAATTTGTTTTATACTATGTAGTGATAGTGATACTGCAGTAGCATTGATAAAAAAGAAGTTCAAATTTATCGGTTAATGTAGTATCAACCCTTAACTGTGGGAAGCAATGAAATCGCCCGATATCAGCAACATTTTCAGCACACAATTTGTGACCGAATATTTTGACAGATGTCAGTCGATAATGGTCGGTTTTTAGCAAGTTTTAGAGTGTTTTTCAGCGTAAAAATATTTATTTAAAACTGGCTAGTTTGAAATATTTTATGGTGATTTCAAACAATGGAAATTTATTGAAATATGTGTTTTATAGAGGTGGCCCGCGTAATACTTCTAGTACTTAAATAGCTTATATCCATTTATAAATATTTACTTTAATTTTGAAGTTTAATCTCTACATAAATAAACTGTAAGACATCGCGATTAAGCGAACTGGTTTTTTATGGAACCGGGAAAACGCTATGTTGATGATTATTCGTATATTGGAATGTAGAAAAAAAATAAACTTATTTATTTTCAAATAGTTATTAACAATGTTATTAAAAAACTTAAACAACTTAAAATTAAACAACATAAAAACATCAAATAAGTAACATAAAACAAAATTAATTTTCAACATATGCTTGTGCGGCATTAATTGTTTATCTTTTAAATATTTTATAGGATATTTTTTATATTCTTGAATAAATAAATATTGAAGCAACATGAGAGATACAACCTTACTCATTCAAATTAAGGGTGAACCGACATGCAAAGAACGTAGTTTGATGTGGTTAATTGGCTGTCAGTGAGCCTATAGAGTTGGTTTACCTCTCTGACCTTAACAATATAATAATATGTTGTTGTTTGTGTATACATACGATATATTAAATATTTTCATTTAAAAATGCACTGTTATTTATTACAACTGAAACCCCAGCGACTACAGTTGTCAAACATAATTTAAGTTATTATATTATATCATATTAATCCTGACTTATGTTTTTATTTGGAAAAAGAAACGTGAATCCGTAGTGCAAGAAGGTCTGTTATATACTTATTTATATGTTGTCATCATTCATCGGACTTTATCATACTAAATACAGCGGAGCTATTTCGAAGAGCTAAAGAAAAGGAGGACTTTAAAAGACTAATCGCTAACCTTCACTAGTTTTCACCCTTAGAAGAAGAAGAAGAAGATCATTCATCATTCTGTCGTGTGCGTTACAGGTCAATTGTCCATGTTCACCTTGTGTCAAAGTACTTCGAAACCTAGATGTTAGTTATATGCTTAGATGCACCTCTATATTGAGTGATTTAAGATAAAGTTTAAATAAATAAACTCTATGTACCTTTCGAGGAACGAAATTACTCCTGTTAATATTGCATAGTTTTTGTATGACTCATTCATAAAGATACCTTATCCTAGAATTTCTCATGTTCCTTCCTCGCGTCATTTATTTAACTTACGAGTACGAGGACACTGTCTCCTCCGCGGTCCACCTGTTTGGAATAACTGAGCGGATCACGACAAAAGACTAATGATATATCAAAAAGTCATGTAAAAGTATGATTCCCAAGTATTCCTTCTGAATATTTTATTCAAAAACAATTTGACTAGACCATAAATATATATTGTTATATAAGTAAGAAGTAACTTAGTAATGTTAATAAATATATCAGAGTTTCATTCGCTACTATATATGTGAAGAACTCCATCAATCATCCATTGCTTCTAAGTTTAACAACCTAACCCGTTCACCCAGTAAGAGATTATGACATTATATATGTATGTAACTGGCTTCGGGAACACCTACTAACTTTAAACACAGATAAAACTAAATTTATTCAATTTTCCATGCGCCATTCGCGCGCAACCCTTTCTAACTTAAAAATATGTGCACATCACTGTAGTAACCCTAACACCGCCACATGTGACTGCCCGGAAATTGCTATTACTGACAAAATTAAATATCTGGGAATTGTAATTGATGACACACTTTCTTTTAATCAACACATAGAAATTTTAAATGGTAGAATCCGTAAATTAATATTTGTTTTTAAGAAACTACGGTCTATTGCTGACTCAAACACAATCAGACAAGTGTACTTTGCCTTATGCCAGTCAATTTTAACTTAGTGCATTACTACATGGGGAGGCATAGCAAAAACATCATTACTAACTATTGAGAGAGCGCAGCGAGCCATCCTTAAGGTTTCCACTTTTCGCCCTTTTCTATTTCCTACTGAACTTCTTTATAAATATTGTAAGGTACTAACAGTTAGACAATTATTCATATTAAGCACAATCCTTCAACAGCACGCCGCACTGCCATTCAGCATTAAGTTTAATGACAAAAGACGTAAAGATATTGTTTGCTCTACACCAGAAACAAAACACGCATTCACCCATCGTTTCTTCATGTTCCTTGGTCCACTCCTTTATAATAGACTTAATAGTAAACTAAGTTTCTATCCCTTTACTTATAGCATGACTAAGAAAATCCTTATAGAAACCCTCCTAAATATGTCCTATGACGAAACAGAAGAACTACTAATACTTTTAAAATAATTTACTTATAGCTTTTATTTATATCTATACTATAACTGATATTTTATGTATTAATTAGTTTTGTACAAGTAGGTATAATTTAATAACTTAATTTTTTTCTTTAATTGTTTACTGAATTTTTTTTTTCCTTTTAATGTCTGAAACACAGGATAATTTTTTATCCTAGCTCAGACACCCTTATTTTTATTGACATTTATTTAATAGCTCTTTTGTGAAAACTTTTTTGTTTAAGTAATTTAAATAAAGATTTATTTATTTATTTATTTATTTTATGATGTTTCTTCTCGTTTACTTTCTGAAATTTATTTGATTCACTATTTCACCCACGTGTGGTCTAGTTATTTGACTATTTTAGCCGTTTTAACAAGACCGTAGACCGCGGCATGCATTGAAGGAGGCTTTATATCCTGCAGTGCACCAAATAAGCTGCAAAAGAAGAAGCTGACTTAACAGATCCTGCTCCCTAAATCAGTACAGCATAAAATGCAAATAGTAAAAAGCTTTAATAAGATAGACAGAGATAAATAAGTACTTATTTTGAAACATCACTTGATTAACAACGACTTGATTGACAAACGAAATAGAAAAAAAGCTGTTAGTACAGCTTTTTTTCTATTTCGTTTGTAATTACTAGATATACATGTATTAATGAATGTAAACAGCTATTTGTATTTATAAATTGTGTTAAATAATGAAAGACAAACGACTATAATCATAATAAGCTAGGTGCACAGCTAAATTGAATTATAAATTTCGCCCGAGGCAGAATATTATGCAAATTGACGGGAGTTCTGTCGGCTGAAACACGGCTACACTAGACCTTAAGTCAAGTTTCTGTTTGCCGTCGAGGCATGAGCGTCTCTCTTTTAAGGTGCCTCTCCATTGCTGCGCATTGATAGCACATTCTTTTAAAATTATTTCTATTATTCTTCTGCTTAGTACTTAGTTACATTATCTGGCGTCAGTTAATAGCGAGCGATTTTATTCTAAGATTACATCTTTGGGTACGGTTTGATCCTACCTGTCTCATATCAATTATTCTTATAACTTTCTGGCGTAAGTATCCCACATCCACCTAAAGTGATGCTATGCAATATTATAAAGGTATATACACTTCCTTTACATTCATAGATTTGGTGTATTCCGCAGTTAAAGACAAAAAGTAATATAGAGAGGTATGTAATATGACTAGTTGTACCCGCAACTTTACGCTAATATTAACGGAACCTAATATTTTACTTAGATGATATCATTTATGGGGATTTCTTGAACGCACTTTTAATATTAGATTTTTAATAGTAATAATAATAACCCTTAAGTCTATAAATGGATTTGAGAGAAAATAAATATATAAAAATAAAAATAATAATAATAAATTTATTTATTCAGATTACAAAGATCCACAATATTTTAATGTGAACACAACCTTGCCTCTGAATCCGATTTACACTAGTTTAAATCACGAAGGTCCATGATAAATACTCATCACTAAGAACATTCATCATAATAACTGAGGAAGTTCTAGAGAAAAGAAAATGCCCGGTAATGGATCCCGCAGTGGTTCTTGGAACACTTCATAATTTCCCTTGAAGCCATTATGACTCTGAAACCAACTTGACAAATGATTGAAATTATATTTCCTGTGATAAGTTAAGACTTCTTGATTATGTTTCTATCTTTCAGCGTATTTCCGCAGTCGTATATTAATACTAGCTGAGTCTCGCGGTAACATCCACTTGTGACGAGTTAAACTCTAGTGTAGCCTTTAACCTTTGTTAAGAATAATAATAATCATTTATTTCATTTATTTATTTTAGCTTCAGTATTTTAATAAATTGCGCTTTAAAAAAATTCTATAGTATTTTATATAATTAATTGAAATAGTTGCTTAATTTAATTTATTAGTATTTGGTTTAGTTTTATACAGTAGTAGTTTGGTACTGTACTTTAAAGTTTCGGTAATACAATATTTTAATACGGAACATATAAATACGCAAATAACAGGTAGAATTGTAATATTTGAATTGGAAACCATAACATACAATTTTATATTATCCTCATTGGCTGAAACCTATGTTTAGCAGTCGAACTCTCGTGATTGTAATAATTAAAAACGAACGTGAAATAATACAAGAAGTCCCATAAAACACGACAACTTTCCCCAGGGAGCCGATTGCTATAATGGATCAATCAGTTGATTGAATTTTTATGGGATATGGTTATTTTTCTCGTTTTGCTCATTGCGATTTATGTACAATCAAGAAAAAAATATATTTCAGTAAATTTAAATGAAAAAAGTAGAAAATATTTTAATATTTTAATTTTAATAAAATTTATTGCACATAATCTTACGCAATGATAATACGCAAAATTATTACTTAAAGATAAAACCACTTCACCTATGATAAATTAAATTCAATTGATTTTTACAAGCTAAATCATAACTAAATATTTCAAGTTCATTACCATCATCATTTCAGCCGCAGGTTCTTCACTGCTGTTGCAAGCGAGATGATCGGAAGAACTGAAGAAGGTCCCAGGCAAACGCCGCTTTCAACCGGTCATTTTGTAAATCTTTGGAGGAGTATAATCAGTTAATATTGATAAAAAAAAAAAGTTTGAAGTCAGTTCATAGATTTTACAAGCTTTCATTTTAGTAGTCTGTCTGGTATGCGCTACAAAAAGAGCTACGACTCGTAGCGTCGTAGATGCAAGAGCGTAGCACTTAACCTACGAGTCTACGAGGCTCTACTAATCATCACATGCAAAATGTTCCTTAGGCATAGATTTAAAAAAAAAATGCGTCGCTTACCGCGGGCCATTTGAACTTCTTTGTCCTTAGGTAATTTCTTGAAGTATTGTTTCAATATTTTCACCATAATTTCCACACACAAAACCATCACAATAATTGCAACAAAATTAAAACCCACAAACACAACTCAAAAACATGTATACTCGTACCTAACCTCTAAAAAATCATAACATAATATTTTTTATGTTTTAAATATTTTTTCGTTGTATAATTTGTAGTACGCTACGCTGCATCTACGAAGTTACGAATCGTAGCGTAATATGTAGAAGAAGTTATGTGTTGTTGTTAAGAGTTGTCACAGGCCAAGGTAACTGCTTACCATCGGTTGCTATAAATCCGTTATCCTTTTTATATACTTTTTAGTAATATATAAGCACTAAAACGAGAAAACGGTTTGAGCAAAAAAATATTTTATCCCATGTGCTCATATATTATCTCCTTGATGACCAACTGGGCTACTGAATGTTTTTACACCACGTTGATAAAGTCCATATATCTTCGTGTATAATCAGATGTGAACGTCGAAAGCGGCCGCTTATCTCCTCCGCAAGTAATGCACGGCATTTGTCTTCTCCGGGCGCCTCATCTTTCTGTCGAATCATATTATTCTTCATCTATCAACATCATTAGGAAAAAGTACGTTAGATACCCATGAAAAATATACCACCTTTTTATGTAGTCATGGTCCAGAAACAAGAACTAAAGGTTTTGTTTGAGCAAAAATTCACAAACTTAATTTGCGAAATGTGACGATGGCTAAAAAGTTTCTTTCGCTCCGGCAAACCATTCTCAGATTACTTTTCAAAGTCACGTTCTCATACTTTTCAAATTTCATTTTTTTTACACGATTTGGTTAGTAGTCAAGCAAAGAGCAATGACCGTGCTATTTTTTCTTATCCTTTGTCGACTGCGCGACAATATGGCCTAGCATGCTGGCAAAGTAGCTATAAAGTCGTTTTAAACGCCACGTCGGACTCTGCTAACCGACACTGGTGATGGTGACCGACAAACAATCGAAAACCTTGTATTTGTTGCGATGACGTTCAACGTGTTTATTTCGTTATCACTCTCAGCTTTATGATAAAGGTAGCTGTTGCCGGGGCTTCACAATAAAATATAGCCTATGTGTAACAACACCAGGGTCTAAGTAATCTTCATTCCAAATTTCAGGAAAATCGGTTCAGCCATTTTCCTGTGAAAAAGTAACAAACATACATACTCACACACTCACAAACTTTCGCCTTTATAATATTAATGTGATAATCCTTACAATAAATAAATTTCAATAATTTACTAGTCGTACTCACACTACTACTACTAAACTATACTAACATTTTAACCAATTTATTTGTAGTTCAAATGTATGTTTTTTGTGTTTATATTAAGAGTATTGTATCATACTTTAATACGTATTTTATTTCTTAACATATATATAAGTATATGGCGAACAAATGTTTGCTAAAACTAAACGGTGAGAGGAACAGTTCAGACAATATAATTACAGTGTAAATTACACTGGTTTTGCCCCTTCCCTAATTGGTCTTACTGGGGAACTTTGTGACTGTGTGATGTAACGGCACTTTGTATTTCCATTTGCACCAATTCTTATAATTTAATAGAAATTTAATATTTATATTAAATTTCTAACATATCCAGAAATTTAATATATTTTCATTAAAAACATAGGTAAGAATGTTTATTTATTCAAATATATAATTCTACGCATCACCATTTTTTTCTTCATCACCATTTTTGACTGGTAAAAAGGCCTAAGCTTTAAGAGGCTTTTAGTTTGTCATTTACGAAAGCATAAAAATAAATAAACATACTTTAAATTAAAAAGGTATATTGAATTAAATGACTGCTTTCTTATATTTTAAAGCTACGCACAATCTTATTTAAGTCTGGAAAGCTATTTTTTTTTATGTAAGTACTTAGTTGTATCTTAAAATAGAATAGAAAACGAGAGATCGCGTGGCCAGTAACAACAGCTAGTTAAAAAAAATATTAGAATCTCTACGTTAGTTTTTCATAACACTCTAGTGAAAATTGAGTAGTACACCCTAATACAAGCTCAATATCGTTACGGAAATGTAAAAATAAAATTCTCATACATGTATTGAAGACACGGCGAACATTATGTAAATTAAATGAAATCGCCTTACATTCGCTGTGAGTTCGCCGGAATACGATGTTAACATTTGAAGGTAAGCATATAAAGAGTCAATATCGGCAACCCACGAATAAATGGGACATAATGAAAATATATTGCCTGGGCTGCCCTCGTAAACGACTGTGGCGGAGGCGAATGTTATTCAAATAAACATTACTGAGCGACGTCGTCACGACTCACAGAAATCGTAAAATTTATAACTGGCTTCATACGGAGACTATTATACTCGCAGGAAAAGTCCTGGCATAGAAGAAACTAAATGGTTATACAATATATACATACTCGTATATTAATGTGTGTTAACATGATTCTTCTCACTACTTCTTGTTTTAAGTTTCTTTAACTCATTACATAAATATCTTGTTTGGTCATGCTCTATTATTAATTTTCTTTTTATTTTATATTGATCTTTCTACATGGTTACATCAATGGCAAAGGCCTAAGGGTTAAATTATGCGTGAACACTGAATATACTGTTATTAGTTGTATTTACAATTAAAACACCGAAGTAATTTTTAAGATGTAATCATGAATATAACATACTTTGGAGTGTGTGACGGGAGTGAAAGTGTTATTGCTCGACCGCCACAAAGGGAAGATCTTCCCGCCAGGCTAGGGTGTTATGCCTGGGGAACCGCGGCTCCGACAAAGTCTTGTCGGAGGTTGTATATATGCTCCAATCCGTAGAAACTTTGATAGCGCGATTTAGACATTCATAGTAATTGGCTGTTTTGTATGCAGGTTCGATTTTCGTGCTTTTAACGCCATCTGTTGATTGTCTTCGTAGTTATTTTGTTGTGGCGCTAGTGTCGCCACAATACTTAAACTCTATCTTATTGCAAGGTTTCTTTCTTTTCATTGAAGTCACTGTCAAAAGCCATTTATAGCTATCCGCTAAACAACTTTCAAAAGTCTCATCATTTTAAGAATCATATACCCCAAAAACTATGCTCTTCTAATAATATTTTTCACCCAGTTTACTTTAACTTGGCTATTTTGACAACCAGGTTTTATCACAAGTTTTCGAGTTATCAGTAGCCTGAATCAGATAAGAAAACTGTATCTCTTTCCTTAACAGATTTAGTAAAGTTATAAAATACAATTAGAAAAAAGCCAACCTATGTAGTTTTACTGCAATTTGGGTGTCGAAAAAGCTGTATGAATATTTTCCAACAAAACCTACGAATATATCAAGCGCGTACTACCTTTATACCTAATTGAAATTGCGTTCCAGCCTCTGCGTCTAGCTAGGTACGAGTATATGAGAACCGTAACATTCGTATAATTGGTTTATCAAATTCCTGGAAACATTTCGTACCATGTTATTTCCATTTGCAGATATCAAAATAATAATCTTAATAACTTGGATGGGAATCTATCAGCAGATTCGATGGTTCGAAACTTTGAATAGAAATTGTTTTAGCACGTTTTGATAAACATCGGATCATTGAAGAATAAAAAAGGGGTTGAAATATAAAAGGAACAAAACGTTTGACATAAACTTTATGGTCCTACATTGACGGGAACTAAAACCTTGTAAGAAATATTTGTCGCAAGAGAAATGCTCTCTGGATTAAAAGTAGCCCCAAGAGGATAATTCTATGCTACGCTTTCGTTCTAGTAGCAAAGTGAGCATTTCAGACGGAGTTTTCAATTTCACGTGCAAGTGAGTTGAATGCCAGTGAGACGTCACACTGAATAAGTGCTCCGCGCTGTGCTGCCCAAGTGGCGCTATTCAACAAGTCAAAAGTTGTACTAGTTACCACCTGCTCCTTGTGATGAAATTCGTCTTTTTGTATGTATTGATACTTGGTGAATTGTATTCGTTTATCGAGGTTTTCCCAGCATTCAATATATTTTTTTAGATTTAATTCCCTTTAAGTTATTGAACAAAATTTACGGACGATATCGTATCTCAACACTACAAAAATACTTTGATTAAAGTATTTTAATTGAGAATTAACTGATTATTGACTCTACAATATAATAAAATCCCTTTAACAATAAACACAATTTATTTATTAATAACAAAGCATACAATCAACAAGAAATAGTTACAATAACGTTTTATTATACAGTACCTGGGCGACCGAGCTTCGCTCGTTATATGCAGAAAATCTTTTTGCGTGAAAATGTGGGTAAAGGAATTTTCCCAGACATGGAACCCAGCTAGATTATCTTTTTGACCATGTAAGATCAAGTGTTTAAATGTTCAAAAAAATCGTTAGAGCCGTTTTTGAATACACTAGTACAAATAAATTTATATACATTATATAATATTGCTCGTTTAAAAGTATAGATAGATAGAGTTAAAATACAGCACTATACAAAATATAATACAACCAAAGAATATACATACAACAAAAACAGGAAGTAGTACAAACAAACATAAAAAAGATTCAAACCTTTATCTCATACTTTATTTTAGAAAATTAGATTGTTTCCTTTGTGGGATAGAAAGAAATATCGCATATTCATTTGTTTTATACTTTTTGTTACCATATTTGCCAATAATTTAATAGGTAACCAACTTTTTACATTGAACAAATGGCATAATGATGCCATTATGAGGTAATGACCTACAAGAGAGAATATACTTGCTCTCCATTTAACGAGCCCAGGCAACAACTGGTGTGATAAATTATTCGCTAGACCCACGAATAAATAGTTTTTGTCGTACGCTTTCATTCCACAAGGTCACAGATGAAATATATGAAGCCGTGCGCCACAGTTGCCATGTAATTACATTCTACACGGGTCGAGAATGAGAAATTCGTACTATTAGGTATACATATGTACTGCTCAATTCTCGGATAAGATTCTCAGATCCTATTTGGAACTTCGTAGAAATAAATTAAGTACACTGTTAGTCAACAAAGGAGATGGCTAAATTGAAGTATGGACGACTACCCCGGTACTATTTTAAATGTATATAAATGGCGCATAGTAATAAATAGTATTGACAAATGTATAATTGATAAATTGTGTCACAAAGTGAAATAAATAATGAATATTTTAGAATTATTGTATAATGTCAGATCTAAATACAACTTATATTAAGGGGTGGGACATTCGTTTAGCCAACTCTTTTTGTAGATTGAGCTAACCTAAATATTTTTCGTGTATATATCTATGAATATTAGTTTTCCAAGCGATTGAGAAGTAAACTCTTCAACCTTATATGTAAATATACATATATAAAACGTACAAAAGGCTGTCATATCGTATGTAACCCATGTTTCCATCTATAAGAACCTTAACGTTGTTACACATTAATATTAACGGTATTTCGCACGAATGAATATTGATTGAGTACAGAACCCAAGGTTACCCTGACATTTGTGTTTTCTTAGGGATGAAATCTAGATGGTTCTATTTTTATACCTCGAAACTTCTATGGGATAATTCTTACTTAAATTGTTTCCGAGGTACGCCAAATGTATAAAAACATTTATATAGAACATTCCCTTGTTAAACTTTTGATAATCAAATGGTCCTGCAAAAATCTTCTGATACCTTACTGTAAAGAGCAGTCAAGAAAGAAATTATAATGCGGAATCCTTCAAAAAGGACGTGAAGGCAGTACCTTTAAGACTTCCGACATATAAATACATGCCGTACACCTTTTTCCTAGTAAGTAGCTTAAAAAATTGGAATGTTTAAGGCGATTTCTATAAATGAGCTGTACATATTTTGTCAAATATGCATATCTCAGAAACTACTATAAGTTACTATAAGTCATTTTAAAAATAATATTTTTAGTTTACTTGTGCGTAGTCCAACGGAAGCTGTACAATCATCAAAAAGAATTCAGTAGTTTATGATATAGAGAATAAAATGAGTGTACTATAAAACTAAGAAAATGTGTTATTGACTATATAGCGGAATCCTAAAACATACCATTATGTATGTTTTTCAAAACATATTGAATTCAGTATTATTTTCGAATATTTCTTGTTCTCTGAACATGTTAAGTGCAGACCTGCGCACGCATAGGGCGCGTAAAAATAATAAATGCTCCGACTTTACCAGGATATGAATGGGTCATTTTCATGCTCCATTTATCTTTTGTCCGGCTCCAACCTTAAGAAATATAGTCAAAAGAAGCCACCTTGAACGCTATTACCATATCCAGTTATACAAATAGATCTTAAAATACATTTTTGTTTATATCGTTACCGTACGCCATAGTTATGTAAAAGTACTAAAAACTACACTGCAGTAATTTAACAAAGCGCAAATTATAAAAAAAATAAGGCTTACTCAAGACTTTACCACGTTACACCATCTAATCCATACTAATATTATAAATGCGAAAGTCTGTCTGTCTGTCTGTCTGTCTGTCTGTCACCTCTTCACGGCTAAACTGCTGGATCGATTGTGATGAAATTTGGTAGGGATGTAGTTAACGACCTGAGGTCAAACATAGGCTACTTTTGGGCGCGATATAACCGAGTCCCACGCGGGGCGAAGCCGCGGGGAACAGCTAGTACAATTTATATATATATTATGTGGGCTTACTGTGTAAAAATAACCTATAAAATTAAGTCTCGTTTGTATATTCACTTTATCTGAACCATGCGATGGATTTTGATGCGGCTTTCGTCATTACTTACATAACATCTCAGGTTTAGAGGGAGAAGAAAACAAGCAAAGTAACGGGTTAAAACGATGATAAATACATATAAATACACACAGTATATGATTAATTCATGTAATTACAAGTTTCACATTTACGTTCGATGTTATTTGCGGCTCGGGGAATCAAGGCGAATGATTGATCCAGTGCGGAAGCTTCGCGGTGATCCATCAGGTCTACGCCACAGACCAGCTATCGAAATAGACATCATAATATTTTGCAGAGTTTTGCATTTACATATTACATTAACAAAGGTAAGTAGTATATTTGACAAAAGTTTAGGAACATAGCTACCAAACTGTAGTAAGACCATACACAATTATTAGGCTATCCTGGACGTTAGTGTAGGAGCAAAATATTCTATAACAGGTACTTAATGTAGAAGCTTAAGAAATGTGTTTAGATCTTCGCGCCATCACATTCTTGGAATTCTTTCTTAAGGACAGACAGAGATTGCCCTAGATAAGGAAGAGTGGAGATAATAGAAGGACGCTGTGGCCCAGTAATGGAATACAATATAAATAGGATATAGAAAACAAAAAATAGCTAAAAAAGCAAAGCTACCATAGTATTAATATAAAGCAAAATGAGAGAAAATAAATCTAAGAATGACTAGGAAATTATTCTCAGCAGTGCCATTGCCATTCCAGAGGACAGTGGTGGAGGAGCCAGTACAGAATATAATAATTGTTTATCAATTTATTCGTAGGTCGATGTCTACGCCCGATTAATTATGATATCACACTTCCGCCACTCTAATTTATTGGCACGTTCGTTTCTCGCCGGTTTTCCACCCGAAATACTAACCAGGCCATTCTTGATACAGCCACAGAATACCTAATAGTACTAACGTTATTATACATTATTTTCAAAATCAAAAATAATATTCATTTACTTTGTATAAATACCGGTTTAAGAAAACTTAGAAAATGCTTAATTTAGTATTAGGATAAAAGTGCGAATATCGATTATTTTTAACGACGAAGGATTTTATTTTTGTGAAGATATAAACTAGGTTAGTAATAATTCTCGTATAATACATAGAGATACGATCTAGGGTACATGAAGAAGGTCTTATGCTCATCAGTAAGTAAAATAGGTCGTTCTGAATCAAAGACAATTCAGATTATTAAACGAATGTTTTAAAACAGGTAATAATGAATTAGTAAACAAGATGCGTGGATATAGCTGCTTGTCCGATGACGGCCATTACGGCAAATTCTGTGAATTCGCGGGCTCACCCCTTTCAGCACGTGACCTGCCCGACAAGAAGCTCGTGAGCAGCATAACGCGTGCTAACATTTACACTTGCACATAAATATAAGAAAACTGACGTCACTAGATAATGATAGTATAGAGTATAGAGGCTAAATTGAATAAATTCAGCCGTAAGACCAAGCGCACAGAGGTATAAGTATATGCAAACTTCTGTTTGTTTCTTAGTCGTATCATGGGAGAGAAAGAGAGGTCTCCGATACCACAATCTAAAGTTGTTATTGCAACATAATGTTACCAGCGGGCAGCTCAGCAACTTAGACCAAAATCGTGTTTAAGCTTGGACTCATAAGAATGGTCTCAATGTGTATGTGTAGAAAATGATGATTTATTAGCAAATTTTCAGATGTTAAGTATATTGTAAATATGCTTATGTATTGTAATATACACAAATGCTAAGCTGAGACTGCACACTGCTACAGAGTTCACCTATGTCGACAAACACAACTTAATTAGAGATTCGTTGACCTGTGAATTCCCTCTTCCGTTTGGCTTATTTTGTTCATGATATCAACAGCTGTCTAACTCGACCTTAAACTCGAAACTAATTACTAATTTGTAAACTTCAATTTTGTACAAATGAACCCTTACCTAACTGGCAGACTGTTCGTATATTAAACATCGACTTGGTAAAACGCCACAAGGTCCATAGAAATGGCCTAGCAACTATCTTATTTCACAGATCAATGAGATGATGATACATTATTAATGTACAAGGACGAGGGTTTCATGCCAAAACAGTCGTTTGCTATACATTTTGAGAAACTCTATCACTATTCGTGTGGTTTTCAACTCCAATCTTGCTTTGTAAGTATTCTCCTTTAGTTGTATTAATGACAGTTCACAATCACCTTATTTGACGACCTCTGTGGCCTATTGGTCATCATGCCATGCCATACTGGAGGTTTCGGGTTAGATCCCCGGTCAGGTTAAGACGGAAAATGATCTGTTTCAAATTAACCCGTTTAATTATAAAATATAGTATCGTTGAGTTAGTGTCCCATAACACAAGTCTTTAGCTTTCTTTGGGGCCAGCTCAATTTGTTTGAAATGTCCGTATATATTTATTTAATTGCTGTTGCCCGCGGCTCCAAAACCAAATTACTTCTAAATTGGTCCAGCTGTTTCGCCGTGAAAGTGTATGAGTCAAACAGCTTTCGCTTAGTAAGTAAAAGGAATTAATAATTTTAACTGCACAAAATGGTATGTTATCTTTTAGAGGATGCGACCAAAGAGAGAAAAAAGATTATTTATTGCTCCCTGAAAAATTCTCTATAGTGACTCTACGAGAAGAGTAACTAGGATAGTTTCGCAGTACAAGCGTGTAGCCCTAGACCTAGAAACGGGTACTTGGACAGCGAAAGTTCGTGCATGTCGCATTGTGCCAACAGCGACGGCGGTAATCCTCGCGGGCAGCCCGCGCCGCCGCCGCCGCTGCTCCGCCATGCCTCGTCAGAAAATACACAGAGTATAGACATATAGTATACCTCTTCTATGAGAGACTACAGTAAAGATAAAATAAACCAGACCATGATACATTGTTCATGTAAAAGATCCTATGTAATTTTTCTCTAGTATTTTCAGAACATAGAAAGAAAGAAAGAAAGAAAGAAAGAAAGAAAGAAAAAATGTTTATTTGATATTACACAAAAACACAATGGAAAAATTGAACAACAATTAACAAAAAATTACAAATTTGTGTATAAGTATATCAAAATGGTCCCCTCAGCATAATGTTGTGGTGAGAACCACAACGTAAAAATACTAGACATTTTAATAAGCCCCCTTGTCACTGCAACTCTGTAGCAACATTGAGTAATTCGTCATTCGATTCCGCTTGAAACGGACCTGAAAAATGCACTATTTAAAAAACAAATGATCCCGCTCTCAATAATCTTTTATTGATGCCGAATCACATTCGTTGTCAGAAAAAAAAATGTTTTAAATAATGTTATTCCAACAGTAATTGTAAGAAGTTGACTAAATATAATTAATATACTGAACATTACCCACATCTTATCAGCAACACACTTCACCAAAAGTTCAAATAAGTATAACACAACTGGACTTAGGTGACATTTGATCTATCATCCACGTAGTGTACTTACTTTATAAATTGTAACTATTTTTTTCTGATGACAACTGTAAGTACAATTCGGCTTAAACATGACGACTTCAGAATAAATGTAGCACGAATACCACATCTGTTCCCACTCTATTTTACGCATCAACTTTTCCAATTCCGTCCGCCCATTTCTCAGGGTTGCCACACTAATCCCGGATTGTCCCAACTTTCATAACGGGAATATTCAAAAATGTTTCGAAAGTCGAGATGTCAAAAACTACAAAACAGATGCGCTTTGTGTGGAAAAGGTTGGCAACTATACGTCTTCCGTTGTGTGAAGTTTGTCCAGAAGTAACGCGTAGAATGTACCGCTGTTGTTCATTTCCTTCACACAAAGAACGTTACAGTTGAAATATTTTCCCGCTCTCGGAATATGGAAATTATCATTATTAAAGGTATCATTGTGACAGAGAGTCATTAGTAGAGCAGGTACATAATATATCTATGTCAATAATGAAGCTGGATTATGCGGCCAAATAATCACGGGCTGTAATTAAACGCGACGGCAAAGGGCGGTAATTAGGCACGGTTGGGCATAAATTAGTTACTTGGGCCATTTAGTACCATAGCCATTTAGGATCGTCTTCATAGAACGGTTTTGAATATATTAACTTAGGTACTATAATATTTAAATAAGTAAATGAAAGATATTCCTTGACATCAGTTCCTAAATTATTTTACGGTTAAAAGAAAGTGCAAAATTTAATAAAGACTTAGGTAACTGAAAGACATATATAGTTACACAATCAATAAATCTAGTTAGGAAGAATAAACAGAGTATAAATGACGTCGACATCAATAACCACAAATCAGGCGACTAAGTGGAACTCGTTTCCACATTGTACAAAGTCCAGTATCATCTATCACTTCGCATTTTACACTAGAACAAGCAAATATTACCGCCTCCACCTGAATAGACTTTATAATACGCCTAATTCTTGTAACTGTTAGTAATATTTATCTAGTAAGGTATTCTGTCATCATCATCATTTCAGCCGCAGGCTGTCCACTGCTGGACATAGGTCTAAGGGTTTCCAAAATGACCGGTTGGATGCAGATTGTATCCAGCTCCTGCCTGCGACATTCTTCAAGTCATCTGACTATCTGGTCGGTGGGTGTCTGATGCTGCGCTAGCCAGTGTATGGTCGCCATTTGAGAACCTTTTTGCTCATCCTGCCTGATAGCGGCCATCGGTTCGTAGCGCTTAATGCCCTGCCCACTGCCACTTCATAGAGATCCAAGGGTCAGTTTATTCAGGATGACAGTTCCAGCTTCAGGGATGAGGTCTCTCCTCGAATCCAACTCGGCTGGGCAGCGTTCGGGAAACTCCGCAATGTCTTCTCGTCCAAAATACCTCAGTGCCTTAAAACTAAGGTCTTCGATCAGCGTGTGATACCAGTGATGACGTATGTGTCAAAACGTGCTCCCTTATTATGAAACTCATAAGAAAGCTCAAGGTCACCCAAAGAGCCATGGAGAGGGCTATGCTCGGTGTTTCCCTATACAAGACCGAATCAGAAATGAGGAGATCCGAAGGAGAACAAAGGTTGCGGACATAGCCCCGCGGCATTCTATAATCTGTGGTAATTTTACCTAGGGTTTCGTTCTCCTATGAATTTCGAGATTAGGAAGAAAATCTGTGGTGTGACCGACGTACTTTCAAGAATGTCCGATATCAGAGATTGCGTATTTACAGACATCAAGGAATAGCTTGGGCTGCAACCAGGAAACAATATGATATGACAACAATATGATATGACAACAATATGATATGACAGTGAATATAATCTTCTGAAGAAGTTTTTACCAGGAAAACGCGTTACCGTTTGAGCTTGCCACCGCGACCGTCATTGTGCATTAACTATAATTAAGCTGAGTGCACGGTTGTCAAGTCTGCGGACATAATACATGGAGGGTATGGAAATGAAGTTGTATAATCATCATCACCTACGCATTTGTGTCATGAAGATGAAAAATTAAAACGTGATGTAAGTACCTAGTTACAATTTTTCCCTTCAGAATACCTCATGAAGGTAGTACCTGTGTGAAAATTTTAAGACCCGGCATCACCTTTATAACCAACTGCCTGGGCACGGTGGAACGTCATCATCATAATTTCAGCCGCAGGTTGTCCATTGCGGGATTTGGGCCTCCCCTAAGGATGCGGCTTGCATCCAGCGCTTGCCTGCAACCTTCTGCGACATTCTGCTTAGAGATGTTATGTTCTTGAAAATATTGTTCTCAATTCTCAAAATTCGTGCCAATTTTTAGCAAGTAAGTAAGTAAGTATGTAAGTATATCTTTATTCACCAAAAAACATGGTATACATTGGTGTTACAATTATTAAATATTGTGTCACATATTTTGTCATATTAAATGACGTGTGAATGCATAACGTGTCATATTGAATTATAACTTAAATTTTACATTATAACATAGATTAAAAAAAAAAAATGCGTCCCTAGTTCTATGCATTATAAACATATTATCAAAGAAAATTGTATATTATAACAAAAAAAAATAGGAAATTCACATGCAAATGTCATTGTTAGGTTTTTTAGATTTAATTTATTATTCTTTTTCTTTTGTTTGAATTTATAATAGTCACTTTTAAAAATAATATTACATACTGCAATATAGAAACGCTATTTGGAACTTGACGTACTTTACTACAATTGCTACATACTACTGACTACAGAGAATTTCCTTTTTCCTCACTGTGTTTTGTGCTTAGAGGAGCCCCATAGCCCCAATGCTGTTACGCCCGTGTTGTCGTTGCGCTCTCATCATCTTGATTATGATATCATGTAGCTTGTACTTTTTGGTTTACCGCATATAGCACAGTCTTCTCGATATGTTCCGAAATCCAATAAGTAAAATAAATTAATTATATACTCGCTCGCTCGGTTAACCTACCTAAGTATTTATACTAGGTTAGATACTATTACTAATTCTGTGACTAGGTACCTACTACTACTAAGATATTTAAATTAAACGATGGATTTGTATGAAAAGATAGGGTGATACCCCAGTTTGTTAGCACCAGCTTAGTAGTTATAATATGTTTTTCTTTATCTATCCCAATGATTGACTGGTAGAGAATGCTTTTAGCATTAAGTCCGCCAATTCTATAAGTATGTTGTACTTATGTAACAATAAAGTTTTAAATAAATACATATGTATACTTATATTGTAAAAAGTATTTTTACTTGAGGTACAATAAAGTTGTATAAATAAACAGGTCATCTCGTAGCTACGAATGATCAAACCTGCAAAATTATGGAGACTTTAACATTAGTTAGGATTATGAGGATAACATTGAGCAACATTAGAGTAGGTACTTATAATACTTAAGACGAAAATAAAACTAATACATTTCCAATATCTTTTGTATTGCGCCGTGTGCGTAAAGTGTACTTAAGAAAGTAGTAGGTACTATAACTTACGCACGTTACGTAGTTCTATAATCTGTGGTGGTACTTATAGTAAAATAATACTTACATGCATTTTAATTGTTTCATTTAAGTACCAAGTTTTAGTTACCAAGGAAATCATGTTGACAATATCTGAGCAACTGTATACTAAGTAGCCTACGGGCTAACCATTAGTATGAGATTTTATAAACGCAGACGCTAGCATCTGCGTTAGGATTTTGTATGGAATTTCTTAGTTGGCTTACTATCCGTCAGGGGCGCTGTATACGTTTGTCATACAAAATCGCTAACACAGTCGCTAGCGGCTATACGTTTATAAAATCTATTACTAGGGCTAGGTACAAGTCGTACTCTACCCGTGTACTTAGTTTCAGTTCAACCGAACCCGTTCACCCGTCAGACTGTAAATTATAAAAGCATAGCAAACATCAATACGTTAAGTAGGTATTTAAAACAATCTTCAATCTAAAAAGATTAGGTATATAATGTAATAAAAACAAGAAGGCCAGTGTGAATGTTTCTTTATCGCTTTATTGATTCTATCCGCTGAATAGACGTAATATCCTCATCGTACAGTCCACAAATTTATTGCTATAGCTGTGTATGTGCTCGCTGCCGACAAACTTCCAATGAAATTGTATTAAAGTATTCGGCCATATTTCAGGCCTAACAAGAAAACGAGGATTCAACCTCAATATGTGCTCAAGGTGTCGCTATTCAGTGAAGCGAGGTAAAGGAGCAAAGTTTCTGAATTCGCCCCGGGGGCCGATCCAACTTCTCTGTTGCAATAAATAAGGATTTTAGCGACAAATTACCACACGAAAACGTTTCACCCTTTCTTCAGAAAGTTTGGAACTAGTGAAAATAGGATACGCAGTTGGGAGGCGCTACAATGCAAACAATGGTTTCGAACATAGAGAACGTGGTTGCTTTGTCCGTCGGTAGTAGGTAGAGCACGCGCAATACACTGAGAACCTTTATAAAATTACCCACCGTTGCCTGCTACTTTGCACGTGATATGGGCTCGTTTTATAAAAATCTAACAAAGTAATAATCCTTTCTTAATTCCAATCAGCCTCAACAAAACTGAATTAGTACCTAGTTAAAGCATGAAAATAATATGAATTTATTTTCGCATTAAACCTATCTATTATTAATTCTATGTGTTACCTCTTTAACTTAGCTTCCAGGAAATCTTTTCCTTTCTTATTTTGACTTCACAAATCACTGGTTACCACTGTTATTCTTCCGAAAAACGCTCCTAGACAATTAATTTCGAAAACTTTTTGTATGGTTAACTTGCGCTCTACTCGTATCAACAACAATTTTCTCTAAGGTTGTGTTGTGAATCAATTTCGCTGGGTGCCTGTAAATGTTTTTGGGAAGGTCCGCCCCCAGTCTTTGATTGAACTATACCTCTAGGTAGGAATAGGAACCGACTACCTGTGCTACCTGTGTGGGGCGTAGGCTCACGCCTTGGACTTCAAACGTCTTCGAGTAATAACTGATTTACTTTACGTTACCAAATTCTTCGTGCCATATCTTCACTTCAAGTACAATTTTGATTACAAGAAGGTAGGTTGATTTGAAACAATTGAAAATAAAAAATAAAACAGTTCACTTTTTCAGGACCGTGAACTTTGATCTAATAAGAATTTCTAAAATCTATTAGATATTCTTAACGTAAGTAAATATTATTTTATACATCTAAAAGTCTAAATTCATTTCCTTGAATTTGATTTCGTAAGGAACTGAGGATGCATCCGAATAGACGCTAGGATGAGAAAAACGTATAGGTATACAAAATATATTCTTTATGAGACTTTCCTATTCATAATAATAATTTCATAGCAACAACAGTACCTATAATTAATTGCAAAATATGAGTTCAGAGGTCAACAGTTATTAAAAATTTAACACTTGTTTTTATAGTTCAATATACTACTCAAGTAGGTACTACCTGCAAACGCACAATATAACAAATTGTGCAATATCTCATATTTTCATCGCCGTTAAAAGCGGCTGTGTTTTGAGAGTATAATAAAGACATTTTCCAGGGCGATAGACCGTCCGATATCTTATTACAGCGCGCTTGTAAACTGACGTAACGCTCCTCGAATCACTGCCTTTATGGCCTGCGCTCCCGATATTCACCTTCGTGAACGTTTCTAACACTGCATCTTACGCACAAAAATGTACTTTATTCTTAAACTTCAAGGCCGGAAATAGATCGTCAGATTCTCAAAGGCGGTGCGGGCTGATATAGGCAGATTTTTTTGTCGACTGTGATGGATAAAGCCAAGAAGAAGGCTTGATTGAAAATCCCGTTAAACGAAAGAGGTGCTTTTAGGAGTTTTTGAAAGACTGAAGGGACCTGACGTCCGAATTTGATCAGCCGAGCGAGTCTCTGTTTTACTACTACCTTGAGGTTTATGGCACTCGATCAGGAAAAAAAAGTCAATTTGCAATTGCTAAATATGTAACATACTAATTTACTTTAATAAAGATACGAGGATATTGCATATTTTTATGTATGATAAAATAATGTCTGCCCTGACCTATGAGTGTAGGTATTATGCCACAGATATCTTAGTAAGATTTCCCTATAGGTTATAATCTGGCTTAACAATAGACCATGCAATCCCTATCTTCCCCTGCAAGTCGTGGAAACGGAGACAAAGGAACAAACAGAGGTCTCACTCAACAGACACTCAATGACCTGGTTCCTTATGTTAGATATCTTTATAAAGTTTGTATAATATAAAATTCTGGATTAATGATAATGACGTTTCGTGGTTACCATACCTACTACAAAATGTAATCGTAATTTTCCCCAATACTCGTAGGTGAGAGATAGACAAAGTTTTCTAAAGATCCATTTAATTTAACTATAATTAATATTTGTATTTTGAGATGCATCCCTTAGGAGCCCGGTCCGCTATCTATTTCTATCAATATTTTTTTAACCGACCACCTAACGTCAACTTTCGTCGGGCTTTCTGAAGTTCCTTCTTAGTACTTGTGGAATCTGGAGTGGATTATTATTAATTTCGAAAGCTCATGAGTAGGTATCTAAATCTGTACCTACACATATTGTTTAGCACCTACTTACCTTTATTAAAAATATGTAATGGTATAAAGAGTTTCTTGAAAACGGACAACAAAGAAGTAAATAAACGAGTTATTTAATTAATTGTCACATTCACGATTCTCTTCCCTATATACAAAGGAGATAAGTATAGAAATTCTTCGAAAAATATTTTCATTGGAACGGCGCCTAACAATATCGACCTTCAACGAATCGTAATATCTAGAACATTCGATCCCTAGATAAGTATATCATTATAAATAGACTAGCTGTTCCCCGCGGCTCCGCCCGCGTGGGACTCGGTTATATCGCGCCCAAAAGTAGCCTATGTTTGACCTCAGGTCGTTAACTACATCCCTACCAAATTTCATCACAATCGGTCCATCCGTTTAGCCGTGAAGAGGTGACAGACAGACAGACAGACAGACAGACAGACAGACTTTCGCATTTATAATATTAGTATGGATTAAATAAAAAAATATTGCCTCGCATCTAAATTATTTGATTATAATAGATACTTAATAATGTAGGTACTCACTAATATTTACCCTATAAATATATACCTACGTCAGTAAATAAACTTTTGTTTTTACTCTTTTAGGCTTTAATACCACCAAGAACATAGATTTAAAAAAAAAAATTGCGTCACTTAAGATAGATGTAACATATGACATTAAATGTATGGGAACCTAGCGCGCCGTTTGCGGGGGGTAAGGGCTGAGGTAAGGGAGGGTAGGAGGGGGGGTTCGTCATCAAATACACACATTATGGAATGAGTTCACAAACTTTTCTTATTGCAAAAACAAACAAAAAAGACTTTATGACACAGGATTAAGGCTTAGTACAAATGCACTGTATTTCCACTCCGACCAACTAAGCAGTCTGAGCCTGTTAGACCCAGGGGTCGTGGGAGCTAATTTAGTTGTTTCCAGTTTGGTTAGGACATTGCAGGCTTGAATCACCTGACTGTCTGATAATAAAGACGATTCTGTGCTTCGGAATGCACGTTAAGCCGTTGGTCCCAGCTGCCCTCTGGTAGTCGTTAAAGGAACCATCTCAGAGGCCGGGAAAGCCTTCCGACGAACTCTGACACCAGGGTATGCATAGACGATTGACCGTGTCACCTACACAAAAAGATGAGTCTGAGCAGGAAAAGTTTCCATGTACATTCTCGAGCAATAGAAAAAAGTTCACATTCGTAAAAAAGTTCGAAGTGTACGTACGGTATTGACGTTTGTAACGTTTGAGCGTAGGTTTTGTTCTGGTTTGGAGATAAAGATACCTTCTCGTTCTCAATACGACTGTTATTTACCAAGTACATACTATTTTTTTATTTATAATTACTATTATATATAAATAAATATGACACATAGGTCAGACGTCAATCGCTTCATTTAACCCTGATTAATAGCGTACCCTGGGCTCTGAAGCGTAAGCTGAAGAGGCCTTATTTTATATTATGATTATATACTATATAAAAATAAATATATAGTATATAATCATAATATAAAATAAGGCCGGGAAAGATGAGCGCACAGTTACTTTAGCCTATTTACGCTCGTGATACCACAGAATAGATAATAGTACTGATACATGGAGTATCACTAGCGTGATATTATTAGTAATTACTATTATTTATTGTTATGTTTGAATACATGATCTAATTAAATAGATAGACAGGAAAACGAAGCCATTTCATCCTCGAATTTATATGTACCTACTTATAGATGAGTGTACTTACAATAAAATTCTCTTTTGAAATTCTGACTGGAAAATTGGTATAAATTTATGCCCGATATATGTCTTATCTATTAGTCACAGTTTACTTAATTTCCATAAACTAGAGCAACATTATAAAATTATTTTTACTCGCTCTTTCAAATAACAGCACTGAATATGATAAACTGAACTAATCTTAATGAGCTGATATCCATAGGTCATCTAGGCTATGGCCAAATGTTAAGTACCAAATCTGTTAATAGATTTGCAGTTATATCAGAAAATTGCGTTGTTGCAGTCAGAGCAATAATCTTGGAGCGCGGTAGTGGCACTACAGCATATACATAAGCTTCAAATTTAGAATGTAATTAATGTTTAGTATATAACCCAAGGGAAAACTAAAATATTTTGCAATTTCGGTCCAGTTTTCTAGAAACACCAACTTCATAAATAACTTTGTAATCCCATATAAATATATAGGATAAAAAAGTTACATTCGCAGTGAACTAATCAGTGTACCTGCATACTTTTACTTCGCCCGCGTTATCAACAGGTAATATGTATGTCGTAAAGTAGTTCTCTGTAATCTACAAAAAGAAATGAGATACCATCAAAAACAAAACTTATAAAAATTCCAAGTCTCACTTAGTTGTTCTACCGTCAAAAGTTATGAGATCCATGTAATAACAAGCCGGTTAATTTATTCAGTCCCTTCTTAAGCGGACCTCTTGTCTTCGGTTATCACTGTCCTATATCCCTTTGTAAGCTTAAATCTTTAAAACTTCGCAACGGATTTTGATGCGTTTTTTTTTAATAGATAGAGTGATTTAAGAGCAAGGTTATTATGCCCATGCAAAGCCGGGCGCTAGTTGCATAATAAGCCAACCTAATAACATCTTATAGTGACTATATCCATATTAAAAATCTGTTATGTTTTAAATAACCAGGACGACTTGCCAATCGCACGAAACCATATAATTAATTATAATTAATAGGTATGTATCATTAATGAGATAATAATGTGTTTTCACGCGATGGCCATATATATATTTTTCAGTGACAGAGATACGATGTTCAATGCTTATCGTCACTCTAAAAAGTAATAGCTCATTCCATTCGTAAAATTATTACGTCTATTTGTTGCCATTCTAACATGACAGCAGGCAAAATTAGTGAAGTAATAGATTCGCGTAGCATCGATATATCGAGAATACGTTGAATTATTATTGTTATTTTTTTATTGGTTTTTATTAATATTTGATTTCATTTCACTATTTAAATTTAATCATAATGTAAGGTTTATATCTGTATGGGTTAGCATGGTCTGACTTGAAGAATTCTATTTATTAAACTATTAAATCACAAACAATGCATTGTCAGTTCCGGAGTACTAGTTTTGGCGGTGGTGGTAATTATCCAGACTCGACACGATAAGTATATTAAAAAATAACCAGAAGTCGAAGCAAACAGGAGCATGAGCAAAATAGCCTGAGATGGCTGGTTTCACTTGTGATTCCATAATGCCGGTCAGGTTCAAGAGTCAGGTCTATAAAACCATCATTAGAACTGTCCGCCGCACTGGATGTGTGAAATATCGCGGAAAGACCGCGTTAGAAACTCCCACCACGTTCGGGACAGCCTTCATGTCCATGACATAGCAGATAGATAGCTTCTAAAGAGTAGCCTGCGATGGTACGATCACGTTTCGTGGAAACAGGTGTCTTGACCATGCCACCTCCCCCGAGGCTTGGTATGGTAGAAGGGGCAAACGCTACGCGTGGCGGTTTGACGTCGTGGGGCATATTAGTCATGCTTGATTTAACGTTTTCAAGTTGCTTGCATAATGTATTAGTGACTTCTAAAGTCAATATACTGTAGAGCAAATATTTAATAGCTGCTGTAATGTTTTAATTGCCGTCCGTTTCCTTTTTTGATTATTAATTCATATCAAGTGGGTAAAAGCTCAATTCACCCTGCACACTCTTGCGTCACAGAGGTCATTGGACCCTCTAAGGCCTGGCATCATTGTTTTGATATTTTTTTTATTATATATCAATTTTGTCTGTAGTTAGACTTATTTCTCCCTCTCTACCCCTCACCCATATATTTTCCAGGCATTAGGTGTTTTCCCCACTAATACCCCTAGAGCTTTTTCACAGCTTAACCTATTTTCATTGAACATTTTATTTTGTACTGTGGACGTGATGCGTTTTCATTTCAGACCCCACTCGAGTATATATTTGCAGGCATGCGGTTATTCTTTTCCCTTTTCACCCCCACAAGTTACAAACGACTCAACCGATTTTCATCAAACATATATCTAAAAACACTCGCACATAAGTCACCGTTAATACAAAAAAAACTAAACTGAAATCGCTTTATCCATTACTACAGAAAGATACGTCAAACTTATAATACCCCTCTTTTTGGGTTAAAAATATCGTGAATGCCACTATTATGATTTTGTAGTCCATTGGACTTTGAAAATCCAATTATCTGATTTTTCTTAACCATCTTTTTGGGTTTGACATTAAAACCCACGTCTAGTTTTACTTCAACAGATGTCACAGGGAGATAAGAAAACCAGGCATTTCGTTTTTTCTTTTCGATCCCGAAGATTGTCATATAATAAGTAAACATTTTTAGTAAGACGTTACAAACAAGAATAATTGGCATCTTGCGGAATTTAATGGTAACACTAGCAATTTCGAAAACTGGTTTCTTCATTCATTTCCCGTTGACATTTACCTACAAGAATTATGTTGATAATTAAACCCGAATTTTACTCCAAACTTGCCTTCTAACTTCGTTTATCGATACTTGACGAAAGAAACGTAAGAGCAACAACACTATGCTTAGCACATGTTCTTGACTGAATAATATTTGTTTCATTCAAAATGGCGTTGAATTTGCTGTAGTATTTTACATAATATAAGGCTTTAACTTGTATAAAACGTAAAAAGAAGTATCAGGAGAACTCATATTTGGATTTATACAATTATTTTTCCATATTGTGAAGGCATAAATCGGCATTAATACCCAAAATTGATTTTTTTGTTGTCCTTGTATATACTCAGCAATAGACATTAGTAGACTGTGAACCCAAGGATGGCATACACGTAAATATCGTGTATGAGTGGTAAGACAGTTTAGCTTGTCATGCTAGTTCTATTAGAGCCGCGTTCGTAGTTCTATGACCAAGAACAATTTCATGTACGTACGAGACCATAATGATTCGCACTGATAAAAGGATACCTATCAAGTCTTTTTCCACAATTCTAAAATGATTTTGAAAATTACTTCCAATTAGTTCCCATTGTATTTTTATCAAAATCGGCGCAGTAGTTCTTGATAATTAGAGTAATTCGCAAACTCAATTGACCCTGCATGCTTCGGTATCATTGTTTCAAATACGCGGCACTGCCACTGTTATCGTTTATTTGTACTTAGCCTATTTGAAGTTCTAGAGCAATTGACCCAGCACAGCTAGGTGTCTGAGTTTTTCGAATTTTAAGTTGGCCTCAGTAAACGAAATAAAGTCGGTTTTTGTTTTTCAAAAAGAAGATATTTAAATTGTTTATGACATTTTTTTAGGGTCTCGTACAAAATTGAAAAAACGGAACCCTTATCACTCGTTTCGTGCGTCTGTCTGTCCGTCCGTCCGTCACAGCCAATTTTCTCCGAATCTACTGGTGGCCTACCACCATCTCTTAAAACCATGCAAGATCCAGTGAGTAAGCGAGACAGCGCAATACATGATGTAAGGTGACATCTCCCTTACTCACTGGATCTTGCATGGTTTTAAGAGGCGGTAGTAACCCCCCTGTTTTGATGGCTTACTACCATCCCTTAAAACCATACAAGATCCAGTGAGTAAGCGAGACAGCGCAATACATGATGTAAGGCGACATCTCCCTTACTCACTGGATCTTTTAAGCCACCTAGCGTGGTTTGCCTGCCTGGGGGGTTACTACCATCTTTTAAAACCATGCAACCCTGCTGCCTCCTTATCCTCATCGGCTGTTGCAAAAAGATTTTTTTTTAAAATGACTATGGCAACATTAATCGATGCGTCATACATGTGTCTTTCATTTCATTTGTCAAAAAAAATTATTGTCAATTTTCGGCTGCTCAGCTGCTGCATGGCTGTTGCAGTTTTTTCAATAAGATAATATTAAATTCCTATTAGAAAATACTTTGTTCCATAAACCATCATGGGAGACTCCCTTGATGGGAGTGAAAATGCCCCGGAGGCACAAAATGTCGTCGTGGTTGATTTTCAAGATTTCGCCAACTACCTGCGGCGGGCCGCAACGGTACTTTTACCTGAGGATGACATCGTTCCTCCAACGCTGAACGCTGCACTTGAGGACAAAGTGAACCAAGACTGCATCCGAAAGTTCATTTGCGACCCGCAGGTGTCTTCGTTGTATGTTCAGCGGTTCTCATCCAAAGGTACGTGTTGTTTTTTCACAGACAGTTTATAGGTAGATCAATAAGATGATATCATCCTATGCGTACTTTGCCGAAAAAATACTCCAAAAGCGTAGAATTTTATTGTTCTGGTCTGTTGAACACCTTATTTGATTCAGTCCACCAACTTTCACATTATCAAGTTATTCTTTATTTAACATTATTTCTCTGAAGCATATAAATACCTACTTTTTCCAAATAAAACTACCAAAGTAAAATTAACTTTTTTGGTAATTAACCTCTCTGCAGTCTTGTTTCTGTGCCTAAAGTATGATGGAGTTACATTGGATTTTGTATGAAAGTATCCTGTATTTTTTTCAGAAGATGACAATGAACAGCCAACTGAAGGTGAAGAGGAGAAAGAAGCTGTTACTTATCAAATCAGCAATGAAGTAAGTTTTAATTATAAAATGGCTTCTTGAAATTATGGACCAAATCCTCATCAACATCAGTTTAATAGTGACAATTGTCCGAGTTATTGATTTCTGTAGATCGGACCTTACAGTTTATTCTAAATAAATTCAAATATTTTTAAAGTAGTCTTATTTGCTTCTATTGATTTAGTAAAATCAATGCAATTTAACATCACCATAAAATGAATACTGAAATAGGCTCTGAAAAAATTACAACAGCAATCTGCAAAAGTTTTTAACATAAAGCATTATGCAACCAATCTTCATGCCACAGTTCAGTCATGGAATATTCCACAGGTACACTTCACATCTCCCCGAGTGGCAGCATTTGTCTGCATCAAACGAGGTGCTGTCATCGAGGCTGACAAGTCCATCCACAGTCAACTGCGCCTCATTAACCTTTCTGATGGCTCCCCATACGAGACCCTCCATGCCTTCATCAGCAAGACGATGGCTCCATTCTTCAAGAGCTATGTGAAGGAGAGTGGCAGAGCTGACAGGTAAGCACATCTTGAATTTGTTTGTAACATAATCTCAACTGCAATATACTTGAATATACCCAGTGCAATTCACAATTAATCCCTCAGCTATCAGAAAGTGAGATGTGGAGAGGAGTTCTCCAGCCTCCAAGAAATATGTGCTGGGGTGCCCCAGGGCAGTGTGCTGGGTCCCACATTATATCTTTTATTCACGTCAGATCTGCCAGAAACTGATGGTGTTACAGTAGGCACTTATGCTGACGATACTGCTCTTCTTGCTGTTGATAGAGATGCCACTAAAGCTTCCGGGCTACTACAGGAAAGCTTGGAAAATATTTCTTCCTGGCTCAAGAAATGGCGCATCAAAGCAAATGAATCCAAATCAGTCCTGGTTACATATACATTAAGAAAAGAAACTTGCCCACCAGTGACCCTGAATGGTGTTCAGTTGCCACAGGCTCAGGAAGCTAAATATCTTGGGGTATATCTTGATAGAAGGCTGACCTGGAGGAAACATATTTTTACCAAGCGTAAAGCTCTTAGCTTGCAGTTTCGTAAATATTATTGTTTATTAAACAGAACATCAAAGCTTTCTCTAGAAAATAAACTTCTCATCTATAAGTGCATAATAAAACCTATATGTATGGGATACAACTTTGGGGTACTTCTGCAAACTCAAATCTGGAGATTCTACAAAGATTCCAATCTAAACTTTTACGAATGATTGTGAATGCACCCTGGTATGTAAAAAACCAACAGATACATAGAGACTTAAGCATCCCAACAATCAAAGAGGAGATTAGAGAAAGAATGCCCAAATACAGGAATCGTCTATTAATTCATGAAAACGAGCTTGCAAGTAGACTCGTGCAGCCAGGAGCAGTTTTCTCCAGATTAAAGAGGACATCTCCTCTAGATTTGTGAATTGTAGAATGTCACTGTTTAAAGATCGACTACCGATATGACTAAGGTGGACAAGTCACTGGATTTGGACCACGAAAAAATTGTAATATAATAAGCTACAAATACTGCTTAATGTCCATTCATGGAGACAGATTGCAGTAGAAGAGGAGAAAAAAAAAAAAAAAAAAAAAAAAAAAAAGCTATCAGAAAGAACAGTCAGTGGTTAAGGCGATTGCCTGTAGAGCCGGGAATTATGGGTTCGATCCCCATGGGAAGCATACTTTGTTTAGTTGTTTCGAGTTTGGTTAGGACATTGCAGGCTTGAATCACCTGATTGCTGATAATAAAGATGATTCCGTGCTTCGGAAGGCATGTTAAGCCGTTGGTCCCGGCTGCCATCTGGCAGTCATTAAAGGAACCACGTCAGAGGCCGAAAGGCGGTTCCAAAGAACTCTGACATCAGGGTGTGTATGGTCGATTGACCGCGACGCCTACTCGAAATGATGATGATGATCAGAAAGAACTATAGAACCCATAATGTCTTGTATCTCCATCTTTCCATAACACTAACTTATTCTAAATCAAGCAACAAGTTTTGAAACAACTCTTGCCATAATTTACACAAATAGGTAACTTATAATTTATATTCATGAGGTTGGTTGCTTGTAAATATATAAAAATACATTCATATGGTTCATTCCTGAATGAATACATCTAGCACATTTCTATTAAGTTTTCTGATTCAAATTTATGTACAGGGATGGAGACAAAATGGCACCGTCTGTAGAAAAGAAGATTGCAGAATTGGAAATGGGTCTTCTGCATCTCCAGCAGAACATCGACATCCCGGAGATCACCTTGCCTGTTCACCCTTTAGTGGCCGCTGTTATTAAAAGGTAGATATTTAAAATTAAGGTAAATTTTTAATTGATATTATCAAGAGTAACAAGTTGGAATTCAGCCTATTTCATGATGCCTTAGGAAAAGAAGTAATAAATTTAATTATTGCACTGTTTGTTGAAATTTAAAGTCTTCGTAAAATGGAGGTATGCAAGTGCTATCAGAAAAAGCTTGATTTACATTTTTTTAAAGATAAATAATAACATGCATATTTGAAGAAAATGGTACAAAGAACTATTATGTGTATAGGGCTGCAGATGAAGGCCGCAAACCACGCGTGGCCGACTTCGGTGACAAAGTGGAAGACTCCACATTCTTAAACCAGCTGCAGAACGGTGTCAACCGCTGGATCAAGGAGATCCAGAAGGTAAATTATTTTTTTAATATTTTTTTATGAAAGTCCTATACTTATTAGAGTCTTATTGTTAGTATTTATCTTTAATTTTATACTTTTTACAGGTTACAAAATTAGACAGAGACCCTTCCAATGGAACTGCTCTTCAAGAAATCTCTTTTTGGCTGAATCTCGAGAGAGCTCTTCACCGAATTCAAGAAAAACGAGAAAGTATTGAGGTTTGTATTGCTGTTAACTACTAATCTTAAATTTATTTAAATCTAGATAGTTTCATCAGTCACTTATATATATTCATTCTCTTTTTAGGTGGCATTGACTCTAGAGATACTAAAGTACGGAAAACGCTTCCATGCTACAGTCTCATTTGACACCGACACTGGCTTGAAGCAGGCTTTGGCTACTGTCTCAGACTACAACCCCCTGATGAAGGACTTCCCAATCAATGACCTCCTGAGTGCCACTGAGCTAGAGAGAATCAGGTATAAAGACAGTAATCCACTGTTGTCTGTTATAACATCAGGTTATCTGCATTAATGCTATTTTTAAATAATCTTAAATTAGGTAATCTTCTTTCAATACAGTAATGTAAAGGGTGGCTGTAGGTTTTTAATGTTTCTACTTCAAAAATTGCTGGATGGTTTGATTGGATAGATGAATTTTGGTAGAGTAAATTAATACCATAGTGAAATCTATTTCGGCTTAGATATTTTTTTATTTATGTCTTTTACACATTGTTTTTCTTTTGTATTGTGCCTTTTCACACCAAACCACCACTATAACATTTAGAAAAAAAAAACAGCTTGTATATTTAATGTTGGTAGAACATGGCAACAGGGTTAGTATCATAAAACTAATTGTATCCAAACTATAAACAGACTGGCAGTGCAACAAATCTTCTCGCATCTCCGCAAGATTCGCTCCACCAAGTACCCAATACAGCGAGGCCTGAGGCTCGTCGAAGCGATCTCCCGGGACTTATCACAACAACTATTGAAGGTATTAATACTACACTTCATACTATACTCCTTTCTAAATAAAATTGCGAAACGACCTAAAATAGTCTTGAACTTCGATGATAAGAATCTTCATTTCGATCTGTCCTACGTCACAAACTATACTGTAGTTAAGCATGCTAATAAAATAAACAAGGAGCTTGATATCCTAGCAGTGCTGTCAAGCGATGGCTAGCGCTGCCTTGCTTGCAGTGGTTGTCACTCGTCACGAAGCAGTTGTCCCTAGCAGTTATTATTAGATGGCAGTTATTAAGTTGTATCAGATGCTTTTAAGCAGCCTAAAAAATTTGACAGTGTTGGCCATGTCATGCCAACACATCCAGGCCATATATCTATTGGCAAAGTATTCTGGTATAATGGTTTATGGATTTTCCTCATTTTTATTTTAGGTGTTGGGCACTCGACGTCTCATGCACATTCCATTCGAGGACTTCGAGCGTGTGATGACGCAGTGTTTCGAGGTGTTCTCCTGCTGGGATGACGAGTATGAGAAGCTCCAAGGTTTGCTGCGGTAAGGCTCTTGAATCCACTCAAAACTAAAATTTTTGATATAAGTGTTGGTAATGAGGACATAAGAAAAGTGTAAATCGGAAAGACACATTTTACCTTTAAAGTGACTAGATTAGAATACTTTCTTGCACCAAATAAGTGTATCCATAATTTTTTTTACTAGTAGTAACATAAACAAGAAAATCTTTGGTTAAAACTGTTCAGCAGCCAATTAAGCTCTTATATTATTTGTATCGTGCTCAGTGGAAACAAAGACTTAATGTAATGGTTTATTCACAAAGTAGCATCATGCTCATAGCGTTTATGCCTATCTGTACTTTACGTTTTACTTCTTACGTTAATGGCTTGTTATAAATTTTGCGACCAATGCCCTGCCTAAGCAGTCAGCTCACTCTGGCTTAACGTAAACGCACCTTTATTATCCATGTGTGTCCACGACAGTGACATAGTCAAGAAGAAGCGCGACGAGCACCTAAAGATGGTGTGGCGCGTGTCTCCGTCTCACAAGCGGCTGCAGGCGCGCATGGAGCACATGCGGCGGTTCCGCAGACACCACGAGCAGCTGCGCACCGTCATGCTGAGGGTGAGTGAAACAAACGTCTTCATTACAGCCCTAATTTGGCCTACCATTGAGTATTGGGCCTCTTTTTATGCTTGCCAAATTAGAATACGTATTCACAGATGCTTACTAGCCAGTACATTTTGGCGAGTTCTTCCTGCCACATTTGCTTTAACTGAGTAATAAATAGTGTAGTATCTAAAAAAATGTTCAAATGAGTTTAACAGGGGGCTCCGCTAAGTGTGGACTTTGAATTGGTATCACAAATGACCTACAACTCCAAGTGCCAATAGCATTATTAACTCTTTAAGCTGATGAGATTGAGACTCCCTTCTCCTCACTGTCCTAGAACCAAAACCAAAGAAAGTATTAACTAAAAATACATTTATAGTTTAATTGGAAAAAAAATCTATTTATTGATTTGTTATTATAACCAATGTGAAATTTCCCATATTAACAATAACCAATAGCATTTAGGCAAGTTCGCGTGTATACAATATTTACTCGATAGTAACAAAATTGCTCACATTGCATATTTACTGGACACATTCGTTCATACGACTATGTCCATTTTTTACAATGATATTGAACCCTGTCTCACAAAGTATTTACTTGGCAGGTACTACGTCCTCGCGCTACCGTAACGCCTGAAACAGGTGGCGCGGGCGAGCCGGCGCAGCCGCACTCGCTGCCCATGGACGCTGCTGATGCTAACGCCATCGCTGAGGTCAGTACTCAGTACTTTATAGTGTTCATAAAATGTGGCCTGATCGCGGCCCGAAAAACACTGTCAGTCTCATCTTGTGTAGCATGTGAAATGAACCACGGCGGTCACTCGCTGTTAGGTGACTTAGAAACATGGACACCAATGCATTCAGGAATTTGCAGTACACTTGATAAAACACCCGATTTGTAGAAGTAGCTTATTAGGTTGACTCTAATCAAACCAATCCCTTGACTAAATATGTGTTGCAGGCATAGAGATATGGATTTGAAACTTGTAATAAAAGTATTTTATATGACATCATGTTAGTAAATCTATAATTCCCAAAAATTTAATCTTGTTACTAAGTCTATATTTTCTTCCTTGTAGTTGCTACATAATCATTATGTTTACTCGATGTTGCCTGTTTTGTCTAGTGACAAAGATGCATTTGAAAGAGATTCGACAACCATAATTATCTTTTTGTAACGATAGGTGAACTTGGCGTACGAGAACGTAAAAGAAGTGGACTGCCTTGACATTTCTCGCGAGGGATGTGACGCCTGGGAAGCTGCCGTACGTCGTTATGAAGATAGAATTGGTAAATTCCATGTTCATTTTTAAGATTGCTTCTTACAATGAACTGTACACCTCGACCAAGAGGCTACAAGAAGTCCCACCGCGCTTGCCTCAGAATATCATTATCTTTGCACTTGCCCAAAATGAAAAAACTTTTTATCCATTTTCCTTCCTATTAAGTCACAACTGATTATTGTTAGCCTAACAGCTAAGTATTTTTAACAAGCGTTACTTTGCGGAAGTCAAAGTTCTAAGTTCATGCTAACTGTTATCGGCCGGCGCCCACGCACTACTGTTAGCCCCAGCATGCCCGTCATCTATAGTTTGCACATGGTGCAAAATGCAAAGTAACTTTGTAATTACGTTGAACCGTATTTTTAACCAGATCGTGTGGAAACTCGCATCACGGCGCACCTTCGCGACCAACTGGGCACGGCCAAGAACGCCAACGAGATGTTTCGCATCTTCTCGCGGTTCAACGCCCTTTTCGTTCGGCCCCACATTCGAGGCGCTATCAGGGAGTACCAGACGCAGCTCATACAGCGCGTCAAGGATGACATCGAGACCTTGCATGAGAAGTTTAAGGTAGGTTCTGGTGAATGTTCGGCGCAATGCTTATTAATTAACATTGGTAAATTGATTCGAGAAAATATCCTTTTGGAATCATCGTGTATTTTGTTAGTTATTTGTCATTACAATTACTTTTAGACTTCTAAACATATAAGTTCCATATAGACCGGTATATAATCTGACGTCTATACAAAAAATAATCGCATTAATTTACCTACCTACTGTCATTGATAAATTAAATCAGCTTTAACCGATAGTGTCCTTTTTACAGATTTAACATCAAATTCTTCATTTTATATTGCTTTATAAAAATTATTACTCATGTTACTTACTTGGCACTTAGACTGGTTGATAATACTATTGTTTACTGTGGTTTGTGTAGTGTAATACTAATTGTTACAGCCTTTCCCATTTTATTCCGCACCAAGTCACTTGTCTCACCCGGTGCTCCACTCCATGTTTCCTGACTGGGCCAACGAGCCTCATCCATTGGTATTCATTACAGTAGCAATCACCCACAGATCTCGATTCTTCATGCCACGACCCAAGGCTCTACACGCTTATTATATTTAGTGATATATGCGCGTGTTTGTCATTGTCTCATTGTTAAAATAGCCATTTCGTGTTGTCTTAAGAAGTTTGTATATATAAAGACTTTTTTCTTAAAGCTTTATAAAGAAAAATAATGATAAAAACATACCACGGAACTTTGCTCCGATCTAAAAAACTTGTCCAAACGATATGCCCAATAATAATGATGTAATAATCAGAATCTATTCCTCAATTCCAACCTAGCTATTATATATATTTAGCTATTTAGTGTGTCTTAGTAAAATCACATCATATTATTTAGTTAATTGTTTTGTGAGCGACTCTTCCAAGCTACATAATGTGACAATCTAGGGCGTAAAATGAAACGGCTATTTATACAATCTGACGACATGTCTTCTGATATCCCGTTCCTATCCGTCCCGCTCTCGTACAGTTCTAAAACACTCTGTGATCAATGCGGTCACCAAGCCTCAGTCACTATTGCCTGCCTCATATTACCCTATCGGGGGTTGCCATAAACTGTAAATCAGGCCCGAAACGAGTGAGTAAGCGAGATGTTGCCTCTCATCATGTATTGTGTCATCTTGCTTACTCACTTATTTCGGGAATGTATAAACAGATTATAGTTACCCCCATTGTCATAAAATTTATGTGTCACAATTTCACAGACATAAGTGCTCGGATTCTAGTTTTTTGCATTATGTTATATAGAGGGACAGTACGATGAATAAGTGATTTATTATTTAAATGGTAGAAATATTTTGCCATAAAGTTTGCTATTTAGAATCTTACATGGTTTAAAATTATGTTAATTACCAGAGTACTTTGTCTGTAAAACTGACGTCCCTATTACAAGTAAAAATGAATTGACCTTTCTATATCTCGCTCTTCGCTTAAAAAGCAGGCATATTGTTATGAAAATATATACAAAAATAACAAAAAAGAAATGTTTTTAGGTACAATATCCCCAGTCGAAATGCAGCCGCCTGTCATTGGTTCGCGACTTACCGCCGGTTGCCGGGTCCATCATATGGGCGAAGCAGATCGATCACCAGCTCACTGCCTATCTCAAGAGGGTTGAGGATGTTCTTGGTAAGAAAAATTTACTAATTTTTCTTTGGTTCAGCGACCCTAAGATAATCTTGACCGTCAACTAAATTCTCTACTTTTTCTGTTTTAGAAAAAGCACTCCTATACTTTTTCTTTTCCTAGGAGCGCTTCTAGATCTTTCAGAACTTACGAAACATATTTTAAATTTATGTATTGTTGGTTATACTACTTATATTTTTTTGCGATTACTTAGGTAAAGGCTGGGAGAACCACATTGAGGGTCAAAAGCTGAAGGCTGATGGAGACAGTTTCCGTCTGAAACTTGACACTCAAGAAGTATTTGATGACTGGGCTCGAAAGGCATGTATTCCCTATGTTCCGAAAATATATCTAGTTCCACTTTCCTAATAAATCGACAGAATAAGTAAACTAACGCAATACTTTTAGGTACAACAACGCAACCTGGGTGTGTCCGGGCGAATCTTCGCTATCGAGTCCGTACGGGCGCGCTCCAGCAAAACTGGAACCATTTTGAAACTAAAAGTAAACTTTCTGCCGGAAATCATCACTCTTTACAAGGAAGTTCGGAACTTGAAGAACCTCGGGTTTAGGTAAAAAAAAATTAAAATAAAAAACTTTTTTTTTATTGAAGATAAAACATATGGAGTATTCTAAGATTTGATGTAATAAAATAAATTGTAATTTTCAGAGTCCCCTTGGCTATTGTGAACAAGGCTCATCAGGCAAACCAGCTTTACCCGTTCGCTATCTCACTTATTGAGAGTGTACGCACTTACGAAAGAACTTTGGAAAAGGTATGTTATAATGCCTCACTGAATTTCTGTTTTAAAAACGATATAAACTCACAGTCTTCAAGCACCAAACACGAAACAGTTACTAAAAAAATTGGCACACAATCACATTATTGAACAATAACTGACAAAATACACGATAATATTCGTATGTTTGATATCACTAACACATTTGCATTTTTATTTGTGCAGCTAAATAATAGGAATCATACAAAGGTAGTCGATATAATGCTGCATGGTTCCGACGCTTTGTATTTATCTATTTATTAACTAAAGGTCTTTTAGAATACCATCATTATTCGAAAATAAAGTACAGAATGTACTGAAATGGAAATTCTTCTTTATTTCTCGCTGCACAACTACTTTCGCACTCGTAACACATTATTTCTTGCATTATTATGAAATATTGCTTATTAAATTTGTAACTGCTTTGACTATGTATGCGCAATAAATATAACTGATCTACTGCAAGTCTTGCTAATTGTATCTCTTCCTGTTATGTATTCTCTGTTAGAGCCTTCAATGGTCTAATTAAGTAAAAACTTTAAATCTATGTATATTTTCTAGATACGGGATAAAGCGTCGATAATCCCCCTGGTGGCTGGTCTAAGACGTGACGTGTTGAACCAAGTTTCTGAAGGAATGGCGCTCGTGTGGGAGTCCTACAAACTAGATCCCTATGTCCAGAAACTGAGCGAAGTTGTCTTGCTGTTCCAAGAGAAGGTGCGTATTTATTTAATCCGTATTAAAAAAAGAGTAAATTTGCCTCTGTAATGGGAAATATTTGTGTTTTTTGTCCAAACTATTGTCTATGTCGAACCAATTTTTTTTTTTATTTTGGAAGTGGCCCTAGTGAGACCTTAAATACATATATCTAACACTACAATTTATTAGCTCTCGAACAAAATGTTACTAATGGCTTAATGAAGAAGGGCATTTGTTTAAAAAAATAACATTAATTAGGTAATTTAGTTATTGTTATCATGACTATGCATTTTTAATTTAGCGTTTATATATGACTTACCTAAAAAATATTATAGGTTGAAGACCTCCTAGCAGTGGAAGAGCAAATATCAGTGGATGCGAGATCGCTAGAGACATGCCCGTACTCGGCACAAAGTCTCGCCGACATACTGAGTCGTCTACAGCGAGCTATCGATGACTTGTCCTTGCGGCAGTACAGCAACTTGCATCTGTGGGTGCAGCGGCTGGACGAAGAGGTAACTAACTACTATATATATTTTGACGTGACAACGTCTTAAATTAGGTTGCGGCTGGGAGTCACTTATGAAAAAGTGTAACGCTCGGTAACGTTACGATGCGCTCACAATGAGAGCGAGTGAGAGGCACGCGTCCCCTAAGAGCGAGAGAGACAGACTCAAAGTCGTTGTCACGTAAAACTTTCGCCCGTATACCGACTTTACAGGCAACCAATTTTTTAGTAGCCTTAAGTGTCCCACTGCTGGGCAAAGGCTCTTGTTTTCCACGCGTCTCGGTCACTCACCATCCACTCTCGAATATACTATAATATTGTAACTAGAAAGCATATAGCTAATAGAATTGTAGCTAGCATGCCCGCCACCATTAGTTTGCACACACTTCCCTTGCGACTGCTGCTGCTGGGACTAAAAGTAGTCGGTGGGCGCCGGCCGGCAGTAGTTTGCATGAACTAACTGGTGGCGGAAGCACGCAAAATAATTTGATAAGTGCTTGTTACTTATCCCCTTTGCAAAGTAACACCTGAATCTATTAAATAGGGATAAGTAATTAATTAGTTTCGGCGTTGCAGTGGCTATGTAACTCAGTTTTTATGTGCCATTTGGAGAAAGTTTAGTTTGACTTTCTTACGCTTTTCAGTCGTCCAATAGGAAGTGCAAACGATTGGATCATCCGGTCTTTAATTAAAAAATAAATATTGTCCTTTAGGTGGAGAAGAGCTTAGCCGCTCGCCTGCAGGCGGGAGTGGAGGCGTGGACCATGGCTCTGCTGGGCAAGGTCAACGAACTCGACCTGTCCATGGATACCTACTCGCCTGCCGAACCCACGCACAAGCCCGGCGGTGAACCGCAGGTCAGTAATCGTATAGAGAATGTAGATTTTTCGTAAAGTTCTAAAGAACTAATATGTAATAAAAATTATTGATCTCTTTTTTGTTGAGTCTTGAAGTCATCAGCGCGCGTGGCATGTTGAATGTGTCTCATGTCTCGTGGACCACAGTACATAACATAAGACGGTCTCATGCACTCATGAGACCGTGTAGACCAATACACTTATTGGCTGAGGTAATATAGATCATTAGCTATATAGGCAAAGGCAAAAACTATTGGCATTAAATACTTCATATCTTAATTAATAATTTGTAATTTCGTAATCTATTATATTGTTATGTGCGACTGAGCATGTAAGTAGTATATGGGTCAAATATTAACCTGAAATAAATTTATTTTATTTTTATTATTTATGTCTCAGCTCCCAAGCCGGTAACTGCTTATAGTTATGACTATTATATGAGTTTCTATTGTTACCACCTGTAGCTGAGGGTTTTAAGGTTCTTCTATACTTGATACTTCTTATACACTGGTGTTTTGATAAGAGGCTACACTAGTAACATCTTCCATGTGTCACGAGCGACTTCATTTTATAGTCTACAGTAAGCCCGCGTTCATCTGGCACTACGTTCTTGACATACTGCAATCAAGTTCCTTTTCTTGGTACAAATGAAGGTTATTTATATTCTTGTTCAGATCGCACGTGTGGTGCACGAGGTGCGCATCACGAACCAGCAGATGTACCTGTTCCCGTCGCTGGAGGAGGCTCGCTTCCAGCTGATGCGGCAGATGTTCGCCTGGCAGGCCGTCGTCACCAGCCAGCAGCGGCTGCAGAGTACCAGGTTACACGGGATTTTGATAACTTCTTCTCCACTTGCGCTTTGGAAGTGGTGGTAAACTTAAAATGAGTAACAATTGACGTCAATAAGTGATAAGAATATCCTATATTGAAAATAAACAATTTGAATTTGAATACTTGGTTGTACTTCGAGTTAGTATCCCATAACACAAGTCTCGAACTTGCTTTGGGGCTAACTCAATCTGTGTGATTTATCCCTATAAATTATTTATACTAGAAATCCCTTTCCGGGATATGTCCGCCATTGTACTTTTGTTTTAATTGTAGGTATGCTTTTGTATTTACCTTTGTTTTTTTAGTGCAATAAAGTTATCACAAACATACAAACAAACATACATTGTATAATTACATATCTTCAATCTTTGTAATATACTCTCAATGCCTATGTTTTCTTTTTCCTTTGGTATACTTACAGCTTGACTGGAAGATACCCCTTTTAGAGTGGAAAACTGAGCAGGAAGTTTAACAGGCAATAATATAACTTATAATATAATCACAGATTCCAAGTAGGCGTATCTCGCGCCCAACCAGCGACGTATCGCAACGTGATTTACTCTTCAATGCCCATGTTTTCTTTTTCCTTTGTTATACTTACAGTTTGACTGAACGGGATCCCTATTATAGGAAACACGCAGCGATAAGTTTAACAGTGAATAATAAACTTTATAATATAATCACAGATACCAAGTAGGCGTATCTCGCGCCCAACCAGCGACGTATCGCAACCTGCTGACGAAGCTCCCGGGCGGCAGCGCGCCGCTGGAGAGCGCGTACGATGCGATCGAACAGAAGATATCGCAAGTGCGCGAGTACGTCGACGAGTGGCTACGGTGAGGTTTTATTTTAATCCTTCACTACTGTTCAATGTATACAGTACGTCAGTTTTTGCAGATTTGGTGGACGCAGCTGAAAAATCCCTACTATAATATTATAAATAATAATAATAATCATTTATATCAGGCTACAAAATATTTTTAAAATATTATTGGCCCATAGAATAAATACCAATAAAATGCGAAAGTGAGTTTGTATATTTGTTGTACTGAACCAATCTTTCTGAAATTTTGCATACTTATAGCTAGGAGTATTGAGAAGGATATAGGATACCTTTTGTCTCGGGAAACAGCACTGCTCCCGAGGGAAACTCATGCAGGTGAAGCCGCGGGCGAAAGCCAGTACAATATAAACGACACAGAATAGACCGCTGTTATTGTGTTTTCTTCAGCGCTCAATTTGTCAAGCTCAAAATTATTACTTTCAATTCTTTTGACCTTGCAATGTATATTGTTGTAAAAACTATTAGTCGTTGTATTCGAATATTTGTTTTGGTTTTTCTGTATGAATGTGCAAATTTGAATAATGTTAATAATTTCAGCTACCAAGCATTGTGGGATCTTCAGCCTGAGAGCTTGTACGGCCGCCTCGGTGAGGATATCACCTTGTGGATCAAGTGCCTGAATGATATCAAGTAAGTTATGAATGATATCCATTATTTTTTTATATAATGAATTAAACTAATGGAAGTTTATTTTAGCGCTATGAATATCTTTTGCCATAAAATGTGTCAGTCCTTATAAAGTATCTATTTTCACTGGTAAGCATCACTTCATTTGTTAACTCTGAATTTCTACAGTTTTTATAGTGTATTCATCTCTTAATTAAAGCAACAATAGTGACAGATGCCGGTAGACACGATGCGCTATTTTAAGGATTGCTAAAAAAAAAATCCCGTTTTTACCAGGAAATCTCGCACGACATTCGACACGTCCGACACTCGTCGCGAATACGGACCAGTCGTGATCGACTTCGCCCGCGTACAAAGCAAAGTGGCGTTGAAATATGACGCGTGGCATAAGGAAGTGCTCGGCAAGTTCGGAGCGCTGCTCGGAGGAGAGATGGTCACGTTCCACTCCCAGCTGGCCAAGTCTCGAAGCCAACTCGAACAGCAGACCATTGGTAAGTCGATAACGTTTGTAATTGATTTTGCAATATATGTTGTCACTATGTGTGTCTGTGAACACGCCCTAGTAAATCTACAGCGCTAAATGTTCACAATGTCTGTGAATAGAATGTTACAATAATGAACAAAAAAATAAGACTGAGTATAAATAAATAGATTATTTGTTACATTTGTCAGCTGTAGTCTGAATTGTAATAAATATATTGCTTCTTTAGTGTTTTTCACGACATACTCAACAGTTACATGTAAATTTTGTATATACAGAAGCGGCATCAACCAGTGACGCTGTATCGCTCATCACATACGTCCAACAGCTAAAGAGAGAAGTGTTAGCGTGGGAGAAACAAGTTGATATTTACAGGGAGGCCCAGCGCATTCTGGAGAGACAAAGGTAATTATGTATTTTACTTCTAAATTACAGGGTTAGGTACATTTTACAAAAATCTCAATGCAATGTTATTTATTTCTTTACAGATTCCAGTTCCCAGCGCAGTGGTTGCATGTTGATAACATTGAAGGAGAATGGAGCGCTTTCAACGAAATCATGCGCAGAAAGGACTCTTCTATCCAGACTCAGGTAGGTAGACATACTTTTAATATGTAATATGTCACAGAAAGCAAAATTTGTAGGTTTACTGTTAACTTTTTTTTATTTCCCATGGTTATCATTGTGATTTTCCCTTTTATTTTTATATGAAACATATATTGAGCTTCATTTATTATCCGCATTCATTCTCCTAAGTAAATTTCCTTTTACCTTTACTTGCCATTTATTTGTTAAATTCGTACGGTGTATTCTACTGTTAAAACCCTTTTATTTTTAGGTCGCATCCCTGCAACAGAAGATCGTAGCAGAAGACAAAGCCGTGGAGGCCCGTACACTGGAATTCCTTGGCGAATGGGAGCGCAGCAAGCCAACCGACGGCTCCACCAGGCCTGAGGATGCCCTTGCTAGGCTCCAGGCCATGGAGACCAGATACACACGCCTGAAGGACGAGAGAGACAATGTGGCTAAGGCCAAGGAGGCTTTGGAACTGCATGAAACTGGTAAGATTAGTTCTAAAGGGTAGCGGCAAGTTTGCCGATGGTTTCGCAACACCTACAAATGCACTTAATTACACTGTAGCATAATAAGGGTAAAAATGGCTATTTAAACCAAAAACAGAAGGCAAAAGTTCTGTCTCATTTCAATTTCTGCAATATAGTCTCAATTAATTGAACACCAGTATACAAGGCTAATGAAGTGGTAGAATTGCAGGCAAAACACGTACAAATTATGTACCTTCAATTACGTATTAAAGTTTGTTCAATTAATAGTTTAATTAATTTAATTTTGTTTTTAATATGTAGGAACTTCAGTAAACAACGAACGCATGACAGTCGCTCTCGAAGAACTGCAAGATCTACGCGGCGTGTGGTCTTCTCTCAGCAAGATATGGACGCAAATTGATGACATCAGGGAGAAACCTTGGCTGTCTGTTCAGCCTAGAAAACTGAGGTAAATTTAAATAAATAGTAATTCTTGATGGTATTGTTATAAAGATAATACATTTGTGAGACACTTCGGATTTGTACATTTGACATATCTTATATTTAAACCAATTTTTATGAACCGGTTGAATTATCAGCGGACATACCGACATAAACTTTATTTTTTCCTTAGGCAACAATTGGAAGCCATGTTGAATGAATTGAAAGAACTACCCGCACGTCTCCGCATGTATGACAGTTACGAGTACGTTCGCAAACTACTGCAATCTTATACGAAGGTAAAGTACCCTCATTTTATAAGCAATAATTTAATTTTTTAGCGCAATCAGTGTTTATATTAAGGTACTGTCTAAGTAATTTTTTTTGTGATATTTATAACCTAATAGCACCATAAGGGTAAAGCTGTTACATTAATGATGTTGTAAAATCGTTGAAATTGAATGAAAATAACCTTAATTTAACAGCTACAAAAGAGCCTTCAGAGCGTGCCAAAGCAATATGCACTTAAGATTTACAATCTGCCCTCTTGTACCCTCTTGACGGATAATGCTATAAAACGACGACGAGTAAAAAATAAAAGCATATTAGTTTGCAAGACGTGAAGTAAGCTTTTAAAAAAAACTTTAACTGAATTCTTTTTGTAATACTAGGCCATGTTATGAGGCCCTTTTCTCGATTATTTTTCTCTAAAAATAAGTCGTGGTCAAGTGTTAAAACTTGAAAAGATTTGTATTTCAAAAATAGAACAGCCTTCTTTAACCGCCAATTTTTCTCAGGTGAACATGTTGATCGTGGAGCTAAAATCGGACGCGTTGAAAGAGCGCCACTGGCGTCAACTGTGTCGCGCTTTGAAAGTCGACTGGTCGCTTTCGGAACTGACTCTGGGGCAGGTGTGGGACGCCGACCTGCTGCACAACGAGCACACCGTCAAGGACGTGGTCTCCGTGGCTCAGGGCGAGATGGCGCTCGAGGAGTTCCTGAAGCAGGTGAGGAGTGTGATACAGTGTCATGACGTGAGGTGTCGCCAGTAACACGCTGCACAATGAGCATTTTATGAAAATTTATATATTTTGCTTAGGAATTCTGAATATAAATTAAGATCTTTATATTTTTTAAAGTCCCAAATAAATAAAAATAGGCCTACTATACAGTATATCTAAAGCGAGACTGAACCATTTCTGATATTAGAAGTACCTCAATGTTTGAGGTCGCAGCGCAGTATATGCGTGCTTATGTCCTGACAACCAAGGATGCCGAAGAACGGACAAAGTGGATTGGAAACAGTAGAAAGCGTACCCTAGGCTCCGAAGGAAACAACTGGGAATGCAGCACGGAAAGCCCTAGGATCAAAATGAAAAAATATAAATCATCAATGTATAGTAAAACGTTATAATTTTATTTCAGGTGCGCGAGTCCTGGCAGAGTTATGAGCTGGACCTGATCAACTACCAGAACAAATGCAAGATCATCCGCGGGTGGGACGACCTGTTCAACAAGGTCAAAGAGCACATCAACAGCGTCGCCGCTATGAAACTGTCGCCATACTACAAGGTATGTTACTCGTATTTGCTTCAATACAACACTCTTTTAATTTTAACTACTAGTACAGTATGTGTCTTATTTAGCTTTTCGTAGGTTGTCATTGAGTTTTTTTTTTTTTTTTCAAAATGCAACCAACCTACGTCAGCAGTAAGGCAAAGCATTTATATTGTCAAAATTTATTGGCAATTTGATAGCAAGTAGCGCAATTTCAATGTATCGCACAATAGGCGGACTTAATACTAAGACCATTGTCTAACAGTCGACCTTTGGGTTAAGCATAGAATGTATGTAAGTTTACTATATATACACGAACATTATAGTCTATATATAATATTGTGGTATTGAAATACGGAAGTCCTTTCGTAGTACAACAGATTTATGGACACACCAGCTGCTTTTGTACAGATTACTCATAAAATATTAATGCTACCAATATCACAATATTAACCTTTTATATAAACAGGTGTTCGAAGAAGAAGCTCTGACTTGGGAGGAGAAACTGAACCGCATTAACGCATTGTTCGACGTGTGGATCGATGTGCAACGCCGATGGGTGTACTTAGAAGGCATCTTCAGTGGGTCGGCCGATATCAAGACCCTATTGCCGGTCGAAACTAGCCGGTTCCAGAGTATCAGGTATTTATTTATTTCATTTCGACCATTAATACCACAAACGGAAAATGCCAACTCTACGTTAAATTCCAAATACTCATACTATTGTTTTTCGGGTTTTTTACAGTTTAATATATAGTATACACACAATTAGACTGGACTGAGCTAATAACAAGACTCCATACTATGTATGTATGTATGTATGCTTATATACGCGTTCGTACGTGAATGTAGTAGCTGATCTTTTTGCCTATATCCTTAAATAGGTTTGCAATGTGCCTGCAATATTGCCCATGTTGCAGAACATAGGTTACGGCCACCTTCAACATGTTTCATATCCTGCAATGTAACCTGTGGGCTTGTACAATCAACGACACACACCATACGGCATGAGCTTTGATAGAGATTGGTGTTCTCTTGATCTAAGGAAGTGTCGTTATACTATCACTTGTACTAAGTAAATAGGAAATTGTCTTGTTCATAAGTTTCTTTAGCGTAGCATCTTGTATAACGGCCCGCGTGTCCTGCTGCTATATACAGCTGCAATGTCGGGAATACGCTGGTACACTATTCGTAAGACGTATACCGAAATTTGCAGTTGTCTTAATCTTATTTTTTATTCTAGCTCTGAATTCCTCGGGCTGATGAAGAAAGTGAGCAAGTCACCAATGGTGATGGATGTGCTGAACATTCCCGGAGTACAGCGGTCGCTGGAACGTCTGGCAGATTTGCTCGGCAAGATACAGAAGGCGCTCGGCGAGTACCTCGAGCGGGAGAGAAGCAGTTTCCCAAGGTAACTTGATCCTTATCCATCTTTATTTAGATTGATTGTCTTGAATTTTAGTCTTAGATTATTAAAAGGAAATGACATAACATAATGAAACAATGCACCCTAGTCGAGTTTTTAAACTATCTGTGGCGTCTGTGAGCAAATGCGTGTTTTGAGTAAATTTTTGTTACGTTTTGAACTACAATAGGTATACAATATTTAATCGTTTAATGAATTTTAGATTCTATTTCGTCGGAGACGAAGATCTACTGGAGATAATCGGCAACAGTAAGAACATCGCTCGCCTACAAAAGCACTTCAAGAAAATGTTTGCGGGCGTCGCCGCCATCATTCTAAACGAGGACAATACTGTCATCAATGGTATTGCATCGAGGGAAGGGGAAGAGGTATGAACGGCGGCAATCATTCAATTTTAGATTTTATCTTATAGTAAAGTATGTCAACTATCGGTTGCAGTTTTTTTATCAATCATTTGAATGAAAGAAATAGGGCTAACTAGCCCTATTTCTTTAGCAGTTAGTTTAGAGAATGAAAAAGTTACTGGAACAAGATAGTGAATGGAATGGTATGAGAAATTATTACAAACAAGAAATAAATAACAAAATTTTTGTTGAAGGTATACTTCATGTCACCGGTATCGACCATAGAGAACCCGAAGATCAACTCGTGGTTGTCGATGGTGGAGCGCGAGATGCGCGTCACACTGGCGTGCCGTCTCAAAGACGCGGTTGGCGACGTCAAGCAGTTCAAGGACGGGAATGTTGATCCTCAGAAGTTTATCGACTGGTGCGACAAGTATCAAGTAAGTTAGCTTAGTATATATAACTAAAATATTTTCTCTATTAATATGCTTAATATTAAAAAAAAAATGTTTTGTGTTTACTGTTTTCGATCGGTTCGCGCACAAAATCATCACATAGTATAAGCCATACACCGGGCCCAGAATGGAGGATACTAACTGCCAGCTTGGATTATGGTGGTCACGACCCTCAGCTATGAGGAACACGACTTGAAAGAATGTAATTTTGGTGTACTTTAGGTGTTAAAGCCATTGGTCCCTTACGTCATTTTGTCCTCAAAATAAAACCACGTCAATGACACATGAGCGAATATGAAACTGATCTCCCAATTCAGTAAGCAAGGAAGACTGAATTTTGTGCATCCGCGATGGGCTGTCAATGAAGGAACTCCTCAATACTTAACTGCACGAAGATTTAATTTTTGTCACGCATTTAATTCATTAATATCTTCCTGCCAACAATATGGCACAAGCTTGCCAAACATGATGTATTTGTTAAATAAAATCCATTCAGATAACAATTGACCCATAACACTCATTATTATGTTTGTTTGTTAAAATATTATTATACAATGTACTGCAATTTGTAATGTAACATTCGTTTCCAGGCACAAATCGTTGTGTTAGCCGCTCAGATCCTGTGGTCGGAAGACGTGGAAGCCGCGCTAGTGAGCGGTGGAGGGGAAGGCCTGAAGCGTGTGCTGGCGCACGTGGAGAACATGCTCAACATACTGGCCGACTCCGTGCTGCAGGAACAGCCGCCGCTCAGGAGGAAGAAGCTCGAGCATCTGGTATGTAGCCAATGATGTAAGCGTAACATTCTTTTAGAAAATTGACAGAATTTTGGTTCGGGACTATCTTTATTTTGTTTTGCCAGAAATTTGTATTGTGGAAATTTCATCTGCCCGAAGCACTCAGCATCCTGGTGGGTTTTTCAGTGACATCTCTAGCTTATGCTTCACAGCCCAGGTTACGGTTTAATCATGGTCCTAGACATGGTTGCACTGGTTGCTACTGCTAATGGCTCGAAGCAACTTTGACAACCTTATTGCCATTTCTTTGCTTTTGTTCTGTGAAACAAACCATTATTTTTATTTTGTGAACCGCTGCTGAGACTCCTGTCCTATGCATCTCATTTTGTACTACCTGTATTAAGACTTTAAATTTTGACGTTTAATTAACTTTGAAAAAATACCTAATATTTAGCTGACTTCATATGTTTCAAATCTGATAGCATTACCACTATTTTGGACTAGTAGGAACTAATTCCATCTCTCTTCACAGATAAACGAGTTCGTACACAAGCGTACGGTCACGCGGCGCCTGATAGCTTCCGACGTGAACAGCCCGCGCTCCTTCGAGTGGCTCTGCGAGATGAGATTCTACTTCGATCCCAGGAATAATGATGTAAGTAATCTTCCATCTTTAACATAATTTAATTCAACTCAGTTTTCGAGATACATTTAGATACCATGGTGAGAATAACCCACTTGATTCAGCTTGATTTAATTTATTTCATTCAGCGTCTTCCATTGACTTAATAGGGTTTAATTTTCATTAATAACTGCCATACAAACCAGGGTATTGTCTACACAATACATGTCATCTTTCCATAAGGTGTTATTTATTCGTCTAATTGTAAGCTTCTTATATGGTCTGATTCAAAATATATCTTATTTGTGTAATAATAAATAATGGTTCTCCAAAAAGTAGTTACTACAACATCGAATTTTAAAAAATATCCATGCGGTGATTTATTTTATATTGCAATGTAAAATAAACTGATAATTGGAATTAGACTGTGTTATTACAAACCATGTCAAATCGCATGTAGAAACGAATGTGTTCGTTTTATACAGGTACTGCAACAGCTGACAATCCACATGGCGAACGCCAAGTTCCTGTACGGGTTCGAGTACCTGGGCGTGCAGGACCGGCTGGTGCAGACGCCGCTGACGGACCGCTGCTACCTCACCATGACGCAGGCGCTGGAAGCCAGGCTCGGCGGCTCGCCGTTCGGTCAGTATACTTGTCAATGTGTAATACATTAAGTGGTGGAATGATTGAAATTTTGTATGGCAACCTGTCCACTACCGTTATCAGTAAGGACTTAGCGTTTGCTGGTTTACTGGTAATCTTAATTGTAGAACCATTTACCTTTATAAGGGTTATCGCGTATTCATTTGCCACTAGAGGCGCTAGTGTCGCGCGAGATGTAGGAATTGACAAATTTTATAAATTTTGATTAAAAATGGACAATATAAGGAACTGTGCAACAATGCTGCATAAATAAATATATATTTTAAATTCATAATATAATTTTACGTTGCGGTTTTAGGGTTTAACTCGTATAATTTATAAGTGTTTCCGCATGGATGCAGATCGGGCAACTATTGATAAATTCGGGGCCTTTTATTCAACAGCAAACATTTAAGGCTGAAATGATTAACATTGTCGGAAATTGTATTTCTTTTTCTGTAAAAGCAATATTTTTTCAGGTCCCGCTGGTACGGGTAAAACGGAGTCAGTAAAAGCCCTGGGCAACCAGTTGGGCAGATTCGTCTTAGTGTTCAACTGCGACGAGACTTTCGATTTCCAGGCCATGGGCCGTATCTTCGTTGGTCTTTGTCAGGTAATTTTCTTACACCTATTTTTTTGAGGCCTGCACTTTAAACAGAATAGAATAGAAAAACTCTTTATTGCACCATACAAATGTATACATAATTTTTAAAACTAGGTAAGGTACAAAGGCGGAAGTATCAATCAATACAAACAACAACACAACAGTAGACAAAGCAAATAAATATTTTTATTTAGAAATAGACAACTCCCTTGTTTGTTCTTTTGTACGGAAAATCATGTGGTGATAAATATAATAAATAAAAGTGTTACAATTATTGTGTACAGTTGGTCACATAGAATAGTATACCAGATAATGTGTAATAGTAACTTTACTTACTTAGTTTTACTCTTACACTTTATCTATTATATTTTTATATGTGGTCAACTTTTTATAAACTTAGTAAATAAATAAATGAATAACTAAATCTTGCTTATGTGTGTATCGGTAGTGATTGGCTTATACTAATGATACAGATCATAGATTTTACCCATCGACTGCATTTTAGGTGGGAGCTTGGGGTTGCTTCGACGAGTTCAATCGTCTGGAAGAGAGAATGTTGTCGGCCGTGTCGCAACAAGTGCAGACTATCCAAGAGGCGCTAAAGAGTCACCAAGAGGGAGATAACACTAGTAAGTCGATTTTGTTATATCTGTGCTTTTAATAAAGGTAAACAGGCGTACAGCTCACCGGTATTACTATCTTGACTGATTTGACTTGACTTTTAGTCAACCTATGATAGAATCATTAGCTCATTGTTATCATATTGAGATCTGTAAATTTATTTTTTATAATTCAAGGTAAGTTTGGCTTGCTGTGCGTATGTATGAAAATTGATTAGATTTATTTAAAAATGTAAAACTGCCTCCGGTTGGCTGGAAGAGATCTCTTCATGGGATAAGTCCGCTGTTGCATTTATCTTGTAAATGTATTTTTGTGCAATAAATTTATTACAAACAAACAAACCAACATAGTTATCTTTCTTAGCCCAAACTTTTCATTGTAAACACCAAATCATTTAAATTGTTCTATATCTGTAACTAGCAGTCCATCCGAGCTTCTCCCGCGGTACACACATAGCCCTTGTCACTCGGGAATAGTGTAGGTTTCCAACGGTAAAGGAATTTTTAAATCGGGCCAGTAGTTTCAACAATCCAGTTAACAAACAATCAAATGTTTCCTCTTTTTAATATTAGAATAAAAGTATAGATAAGTTATAATTCGAAAATGGGAACTAACATGATCTATTGTATTTCAGGCAAATCCATCACAGTAGAATTAGTCGGGAAACAAGTCCGCGTGTCTCAAGACATGGCGATCTTCATCACCATGAACCCTGGCTACGCCGGCCGCTCCAACTTGCCCGACAACTTGAAGAAACTGTTCCGAAGCTTGGCCATGACTACCCCTGATAGGCAGCTCATTGCTGAAGTGATGCTGTTCAGCCAAGGGTTCAGGACTGCTGAGAAACTGGCCTGCAAGATTGTGCCGTTCTTCAAGTAAGCATCCCACATTTTATAGTTGTCAATTGATAAAACTATAGCCTTTTCATCAAGGAATCAAGTGAATAAGCTTACGAACCAGTATAAGGATTTCAGCTTTATGTACTGCGCAACTACCTAAACGCAAGAGAACTGTAAAACGTGACGTTTTTGCAGGTTATGCGACGAGCAATTGTCCAATCAGTCTCACTATGACTTCGGACTGCGAGCTCTAAAATCTGTACTAGTATCGGCCGGAAACGTCAAACGAGATCGCATACAGAAGATTAAGGTATGTATTATCTACATTAACTGAACATCATTGAAATATTGCAACATTTGTAGCCAAGGTTCCATTGTCACAGACTAGAATTTTTTAAATATATTTTCAAGAGATTCAATCCAGTTACTTTACTGTTAACTCAAAAAAAAATAGTTTTCGGAAATTGAAAAAGCTGTCTTTAAGCGAGAACGATCATACAAGACTACTATGTTTACCTAAACAGAATCTTACTCTGGTACCATGAATCTCTAACCACATATAGACTTACATGGTTAAACTTTACCTACCCTGTTGCTTAATGAACCCCCAAAATGATATTGTACTGTAGTCAAATTATACAGGCAAATTGAAACATTTATTTCTATCTGGCGTTTGGATTATGTTTTTCATGTATTTTTCTCTTTTCCTACTACCAGCATTTCAGATATAGCAATTCTGTAAGTTGATTAGCTTACGCATTAATAACAGCTCCGAGTATCTCCTTACGTTTGTCGAAATTGTCAACAATGCTTTTTTCTATAGGAAAATTTGATTGAGCGAGGAACGGAGGTGCCTGATGAAGCGTCTATTGCGGAGTCTTTGCCGGAACAAGACATTCTGATTCAGTCCGTCTGTGAGACTATGGTTCCTAAACTGGTGGCCGAAGATATCCCGCTTCTGTTTTCGCTGCTGAACGACGTGTTCCCCAATGTCGGATACACGCGAGCTGAAATGACAGGTTAGTCAGTAATTAAAGGATTTGGGTTTTACGTAAAGATCTCGAGGCTGATATCTCGTAGAGATCTGCGGCAAAACGCATGAAATGTAAGAATTTTCTGTTTGTTAGATATCAAAGTAATTTTGGCAATCGCATTATAACTTTGCGGTTGTAACCGAAACCGTAGAACATTAACTTCTAGAAAGCCATAAAGTTTGCAAATGAAACGGTATTTGAGCCAACATAACGATGTTGGCTCACTATTGGTTCAGTGTGAAGATCGTTTGAAGGTGTGAAATTATCTATTATCTACATTACCCACTCTCACATGAGTATATTTTAAAAAACACATTCATAAATAAAATATAACCGGAACCTTATTACAACTCTTTCAAAGGTCTAAAGAACGAGATTCGTGCTGTTTGCGCTGAAGAATTCCTCGTTTGCGGCGAAGGTGACGAACAAGGCTCTACATGGATGGACAAGGTACATTATCTTTTCCACTATGTAAACATATTAGAACTAAGTATAATATCATGTTTAATGGATAAGGATAACAACAACAGCTGGAGGTCTAAGATTTACTAAAATCATTTCGTCATGAAGTGCACAGTCAGACCTAATATTTAAGCACAACATTAATCATAATTATAAGTAATGATAACAAGGTGAAGGTATATTATTTGATATACTGTTAAACTCATAATATGTAAAGTTAAATATTTATAGTATTTTAAATCATAATAACTAATAGTTTATCATTTTATATTATCATATGAATTAACATGATGCTTTATCATTTTAGTGTTTCGATCGCACTTTATTGGAACTCATATAAATATAAAATTAATTTGAAAGTAAAAAATATTGTTGCTATTACGATAACACATGCTATGGCAAGCTATTCAGATCAGAAGCTCAGCATAAATAATAATACTAACGTCAGATAAATGCCGATAACATGGATCAAACGTAATTTGCCGTAGTTCTTAACACGCGTTTAGAAGCTAAATGCTTTGATTACTTAAGTATGGTTTAAGTAATAGTTAGACAAAGTGCGTTCGAAACGCGTACAATATCGTTACCATACGGTAGTACGTGAGTGTGAATGCGTTGCGTTTCCATGCTAACCCGCTAACGGCACGTAGAGGCGCAGCGCCGCGTCGCGCGCGCAGCACAGCACGTGGATCGAGAAGGTCAGTGACCCGAGGCCTTGCCGACGTCGCTCTCACTGTGTCGTGTGCATACACTGTCCTATGGTTGCATGTAATGGTTGTTGTTCACAATATGTTCACATGGAATTTTAAAAGTTGATTAATATAACAAATTAATATAACGCATATAGATATGCGCGTTATCTAGTAGTATGTAATTTCTGCAAATGCGAAGTTGCACGCAGATTTTTTCCATTTTTTTCTATTTTTCATAGTTGCAAATCTTAACGTAGTTTAGTACGATTTGTTACTTAGTAAAATAGTTTTTTTTTCTAATATGTGGGCGCAGATAGTAAGACTAAAAGTACACTTACCAATTGATAAGCTTCAACGATAAATTCAGCGAATCGTTACGTGTAACCGAAACATTGCTATTAGTACTCGTCATGTTTGTGGTCGCCTCGCACTGTTTACTTTTCAGCCGATCCTGATTTTCTCTATGTGGTAACTTGGACACAATTTTGTCACATTTCCTCTTCATTTAATACATCTTTGCACCATATAATATGCAATACATGTACAATAATCATCACTTTACCACCTCTCTTACTCTTATAGATCAGTAAAATTTTAATATTTTTTAATTTTTTTGTTATTAATTGGTAAAAAATTATTAAGTTTAATAATAATTGTAATAATAACTTAGATACAAAGAAATAAAGTTTTCAGACGATAAAGTTTATATTTACTTGAGTTTTATACAATGTTTAACGTACTATTATTGAAGAATAATGAAGATTAAACGTAATAGATCAATGAGATTGATATTTTGCTTAATTTTTCCGTATTCACGACCGCAATGAACTTGATTATACGAACTCGTTTTGTGTGTGCAGGTTCTCCAGCTGTACCAAATTTGCAAACTGAACCACGGCCTCATGATGGTAGGGCCGTCCGGCAGCGGTAAATCTACCGCATGGCGCGTATTGCTCAAGGCTTTGGAAAGGTACATTCAAGAAGATTCTAAATCAATGTCAAAAACTTAGCATGCTCTGAAATTGAAAATGAATTGTATAATTTGCATTTGGTAGAACTACCGAGCATGCGATTTACCTATTTCCTATACTTAACTTTTAATACCATTGTTTACCACGATGGTTTTATACCGTGGTTAACAACTGTAGAAAACGGTAATTAATTGGCCGTTTTGGCTCATCACTTCGTAAGCGTGTATTTATGCAAGGAATGGTAATTTTTATTAGACCAGTAAATTGTGTGAATTGTCAGAATTGAGTACTTAAGTAAAAATATGAAATACCCATTTAATTCCATAGATTCGAAGGTGTAGAGGGAGTGGCCCACGTGATCGACCCGAAGGCTATGTCGAAGGAAACATTGTACGGTGTGCTGGACCCCAACACTCGTGAATGGACTGACGGTCTCTTCACTCATATTTTGAGGTAAGTGGCTCAATATATTAAAAATCTAAAAATAATATTTTCTTGCTTTTAATAAAAGTTGTTGCAAGTGTTAAAACATTCCTCGCCAATACTGAAATTTCTTTCTTTGAGCTGTCACATTTTTTCCAAAATGTCTCTTTTGAGGGTAGTTCATTCAATGCGAAATAAAAATCATTCATTTATTCTCACAAATCAGGAAGAGTAGTTGTCAAATCGAACTATCAGACCGGGTTAACGACGAGTGCTTTACCTCGAGATTTTTTTTCACAAATTCCGGAGAGCATAAAAAAGAAACTAAAACCTATCACGAAATTTGTCTATACTTATACATTATACATACATACATATCATCACGCCTGTCTCCTGTAGGGGTAGGCAGAGACTAGAGATTTCCATTGGCTACGATCCTTACATACCTCTCGCTTCCTCCACACTCATCACTCTCTACTTATCCAGGAAAATAATCGACAACGTCCGCGGCGAGATCAACAAACGCCAATGGATCATCTTCGACGGCGACGTGGACCCCGAGTGGGTGGAGAACCTGAACTCGGTGCTGGACGACAACAAACTGCTGACGCTGCCCAACGGCGAGCGGCTGTCCTTGCCGCCCAACGTGCGAGTCATGTTTGAGGTATACAACATTTTATTTGCACACCATACATTTGTATAATACAGTAGGATACACTGAAAGTATAACATACCTAATGTGTATTCTTTTCTATGTGACCCACTGTCCGACAGTCTTTTGTTACCATATTTTATCTATACTTAATTAATTCTAAATGGCAAAGTTTGTTTTTTCTTATTCCACGTCAAACAGCGACGGATTAACGGGTTTTTTATGGAGTTTAATATAGTTGACCCTCTAGGGCCGAACAGTGACAAAGGCTTAATTTATGCAAGCAACAGCTAGTTTAATTATCATTTGTGTTTCATACTTTTCTAGTAAACAGAAAAAATGAATATAAGAAAATGGTGCAACTTCCTTTATACAGTCCAGATCAGGGAAATGGGCTAGAAATTACCTGGACGGTATTTCAGAATTTGATTCATACACTTTTTTTCAGGTACAAGATCTGAAATACGCGACGCTCGCTACTGTATCGCGTTGCGGTATGGTCTGGTTCTCACAGGACGTACTCACAACGGAGATGATTTTCGAGAACTATCTCATGAGGTAAATGTGCCAAATATCATACTGGAGAAATCTTAAAAACATTCAACATTGTACCAAATGTTTGACAGCGATCCCAACGTTCAATTGCGAAATAACTACATCTGGTTTACTTAACATTCTGGAATTCAGTCAGCTGTGATAGGCAGTTTTATAAAATTAAAAATAAAATATTTTAATACCTATAGCATCTTTTGTTTCTCATAGACTGCGAAACATCCCATTGGAAGACGGGGAAGAAGACTCGTTCAGCATTGTTATGGCAGCTCCGTCCGCGGGAGGCGACCAAAACGCCGTCGAGAACATTCTATCACCAGCCTTGCAAGTATGTTATACTGTGTTTTCAGCCTTGAAATAATATAATTAAAGTTTATAAAAAACTTCTGCTATTTCTGTCGTGCAATAAGCATTAGGGTGATGTACATGTCAATTAATGATAACTTCAGTTATAACAAATATTTACCCAACTATATTTGTCTTTGTTATTTGAGGGGAGGGCGCCTCCGAGTGTGCTAACGTCGTGGTCCGTTAAAATAATTTCTAAAAAATAGTTAATCGGACAATAAGCTCAAAGTATTAATAAATATTTATGACATGAGTGACTGTGAAGTGGGAAAGTGTTTTATTACGTTGATTTAAGTTTCCAAACAGTGGTTTAATTAAAAAATTGTCACCTATTCAAACGCCATCAATACATTTTTAGCTTGTCGGGTAGATATTTTACTCCGCCTGCCACTGCACGCGCCGCTTATCGACAACCCGAGGCATCAAGTCTAGATCCAGTTATCATTACTTATTTATTTTTTGATGATGGAAGAAGTAATGAGTATGCTTCGAAAAATTCAAAGCGATATGAATGAACAAAAAGAAACAATCTTAAAAAGTGGTGCAGAGATCACAAAACACGTAACACATAATGTAAATGAATTGTTAGAAGAAAAATTTAAAATATGGACAGAAAAATATGATCATATTAAAGATAAAGTAGAAAGTCAAGAAAAAAGACTGACATATTTGGAAAAATGGTCTAGACAGCGGAACTTGGTATTTTTTGGAATAGAAGAAAAGGAAGACTCTTACTCAAAATTGGAAAGCAGTATGATCAATTTTATACTTGAACATTTGTCTGTAAAAATTGACCATAGGGATATACAGGAGGTAAAAAGAATAGGAAGAAAAGGAGAAACAATACGTCCAGTTGTAATAACATTCCTAACGCTTGGTTTAAAAATAAACATATTGAAGCATAAAAGAAACCTTAAAGATACTGCTTACTACATTAAAGAAGATTACCCGAAGAGTGTACTTGAAATAAGAAAGAAACTACAAGAACAAGTGAAACTAGAGAAAGAAAAAGGCAACACCGCAATTATAAAATATGACAAACTAATTATTTTACAAAATAAAACGGACACAGCAAATAATAAAAGATCGCTCTCCGTTTCACCAGAGTACAGTCCCCAACAACAAGTCGAAAAAAATATTCATGCTAAAAAGAAGAATAAATTACTGCCCGCTCAAACACCGCCACCTCGCCGAACATCTAGCATTTCAGAAGGAGCCCAGAAATCAGGCATGCTAAACTTTCTTATTAACAAAAACAATTTGGCAAATAAGGAAATCAAAGAAACGTAAAAAAAGAAAAAAAAAATCAAAGCGAGTATATACTGTACCACCCTCCCCCCTGGAATTAAAATAACAAAAAACTAAAAATTCAAAAACAACATCTTCCAATCCGGCTGGTCCCCGTGGGAGATTACGACCACAACCCTCTGATTGAAGAAAATGAAATAATGCAATATCTGCAGGACATTTACACGTGTCTATTAGGACAGCTTGTTATGGTAATAAATAGTTACTTATAGTAGAAGTTAAAAAATAGATAGATATTTATAGTTCTTTTTATACCATATTTCAAAAAACATACCCACACCTATGTGTACTCACATAAGTAAACTTCAAAACTGTCATGGCTTAACATAATTCCTATACGGTACTATTCTCATATTATTCTTGATACAAATTAAATACACAAGACTTTGTAAGTATACCAATAAGTATGGTTCCTATTTATCTTGTTTCTTCAGAGGAGGCCTTCACCCTACCAGAAGGGGTTCTTGTACTAAAACTCTAAATAATGTACTAACGTAAGTATTGCATTTGTATTTGTACAACGTAAAATAAATAAATAAAAAATAGGTTTCTTTGGTTCATAGAAATGACTACAAAAAACCAACCCACACTCATTCGATGCAATAATACCTACCTAAAATGTATAAATTAAGTACATTTAGTACAAAACAACGAATACTTAAATGGAGTAAGTGTAAAACTATAAATAAGTAGATATAAGTGTTATATATATATAAATATATCTTTGTAAAAGTTGCTACAAGAAATAAAAGGCTTTTTTATTTTTATTTATTTTATTTGTCTTTGTAATTCTGTTTATTTCAATGCACAAGGGCTGCAATCTGCATGAAGTATTTCATAAAATCATCATATTTTATTGCAGCATTTAGCTATTGATATACTCAAGCTATAATGAAGCAACCTTTTTTATTAAAAAAATATATTAATTACAATATTATTCCTTTATTTTTTGGACTTTTTATTTTTTAAATATGCAGTACTATAGTATGAAAGTTAACTCTTTGTTCTAGACTCAACGCGATGTAGCGGCAATCCTTCAGCCTCTGTTCTTTGGCGACGGCCTGGTAGTGAAGTGTCTGGAGCGTGCGGCTTCGCTCGATCACATCATGGACTTCACGAGGCACAGGGCGCTTTCTTCTTTGCACTCTATGCTAAACAGAGGCGTCAGGTAAAGATGAATATAATCTCTAAAATATTAATAGTGAGTAAGTATGTTTTAGGTGGCCTGTTTTTTTAACCAGTCTGAGTTTTAGAATACCTTTTTAGATATGACATAAAATATATCCAATAAGTTTTTAACCGATAAATGGATGGGGAATGTATGATGTATCCACATTCATTACATATCATTATAGTATGATGCGCATGGCGATGATGCATTTGTTATTTTACATTTTAGTCTTTGGCGACTGCGTGTGATTGAGCGTAAAAAATGGCACGCTATCGATTTTATTTGTCATACATTGTTATTATTTAAATCTATACAGAAATATCCTGGGATATAACCGCCAACACCCAGATTTCCCCATCACGAACGAACAGCTGGAGGCTTACGTGCCCAAATGGCTCGTATACTCACTGCTTTGGTCGTTTGCCGGTGACGCCAAACTTAAGGTAACTTTGATTGGTATTTTGTAACTCCTAACATTTAAGTATGAAATTTGTATTCGATTGATTTTTGTTTTTAGTTCAAAGAGAACCTAACATTGCAAATACTTCTTCCAGGACCGTAACGAACTCGGCGATTTCATAAGGTCAGCTAGTACTATGCCTCTACCGAACTGTGGAGCGAATCAGCACATCATTGACTTTGAGGTTAGTTACATGATTTCATCACACTGGTTGTTTTCTCATGTTTCACTCAACAAGAATAACTTGTAAAATCTATGTAATGGAATAATGATCATTATCAGACTTCCTTGGAAATGTCTCAAACAAAAGTATCAAATCTTAATTCAGGTCATACCCTACTGAAATTTCGGCAGTCGTAACCTGCATACCTTCTCGAAGATTCTTTTGCCTATATATAGTACTTGCTTTCACATCTTGATAAACATTGTGTCTTCAAATAATAACTTTACAACAATATAAAGTTCAATCAAATAGTCAAGTTTTCCTTATTTACAACTATATGTGTGAAATTTTGTCAGGTATCAATAACGGGCGAGTGGGTGCCGTGGTCGGCCAAGGTGCCTCAGATCGAAGTGGAGACTCACAAGGTGGCGGCGCCCGACGTGGTAGTGCCCACGTTGGACACCGTGCGACACGAGGCACTGCTCTACACCTGGCTGGCCGAGCACAAGCCGCTAGGTAAGTGACAGGTGTTATAAAAGGAGAGTGTGTGCCGCAGTCGACAAGAACTCGGTAATCTATTATCATCTCGTCTTTTCGAAGACAAAGGAAGAACGATAGTTCCCAACAATACAAAATAATATTACGTATTTGTTTAACCTTGCTGAGACGCAGAAGAAACAACTAAGTAACTTAAATAGTTGTTTGCCCTATTTGTTGTACTTACATACTAACTACTAAATCTTATAGTCTAATTAGGCAAATATTTTTTTTTGTCTCTCTGGATTCCGGCGTCTTCAATCAATCATTCAAAGGTGGAAAGGTTCTCCATCTATCTTTTAATTATAAATAGTCCTCATTGATTTCGATGGCGGCAACCCTTATCAAAAATAAATTATTTATCATTCCTTTCATGAACCCTGATATAACTCGCTAGACGTAAATGTCCATAACCGCATCGATTACTAGCATAATACAGTTGAAAAATTACATAGTCTTGATTTTTGATTTATTTTCTTAGTTCTATGCGGTCCTCCTGGTTCCGGGAAAACTATGACCCTATTCTCGGCGCTGCGAGCGTTGCCCGATATGGAAGTGGTGGGGCTGAACTTCTCGTCGGCGACCACGCCCGAGCTGCTGCTGAAGACCTTCGACCACTACTGCGAGTACAGGAAGACTCCCAATGGAGTCGTACTAGCGCCAGTACAGGTAAATTCATAAACCACTTGTAGGTGCCAAATTTCTCCATCCTCATACACATTGTTGTAAATTTTTTTTTACTAAGCTTGCCTCTCCAACTAGTGAAGGTAAGCAATTAGTCAGTTAAAGTCCTCCTTTTCTTAGGCTCTTCGGAATAGCTCCGCTGCATTTTCTATCCCGGTCCACTCCGGAAAGTTGTAGATATTAAAACTAATTATACCTTTGTTTTTTATAGCTGGGCAAATGGTTGGTGCTATTCTGTGACGAAATCAACTTGCCGGATATGGATCAGTACGGGACTCAGCGTGTTATTTCCTTCTTGAGACAATTACTTGAGCATAAAGGATTCTACAGGGCGAGTGGTACGATACTTATTTATTGATTTTAAAAAAAAACATACACGTATGTTAAATTATTATTTTAAATTTGACATTTTACTGAATAAAAGAAACACATTCAGTAAGATTTAACTAGTATTTTTTTAGTTTGAATTCGCTTAACACTAAAAATGTTAAGAAAACGGGATTTCTATTACCAAACATCGCATCCGTTCAAGGGGCAGACAAAAGTAGTTTGTGTCCTTACCTCGTTTAAGTTTATCATTTGTTTACCAAATATATGGTTATATACAGTAACGTTGTTAGTGCATGGTGAACATTATTGTTAAACTGCCGTTTTAAGTGTAAACGGCTGTTTAAAATGTATGATTCAAATTCAAAATTCAAATTATTTATTCTCAGTAAAATCCTACTTAGTCAGATCATATTTCTTATGACTTATTGACGTCAATCATTACTACCACTTCCAAAGCGCAAGTGGGGAACAAGCGGCGCCACATACCACTGCAGCATTTTCTCCAAAAACGTATGAATTTGTCTGTTAGCTCTTCAGTACAGTTCGCGGCGTGTAAGTTGGCAATAAACCGAATGGGCAGTAGCCGATTTTCATACAAATTTTAACGTGCGCAGTCCCGTTTGTGGCCAACTTGTGCCGGGTATTATAACTTACATACATTCATCTTCACGGTAGGCAGAGACTAGAGATTTCCATCGGCTACAACAAGTTGATTCGTGTCCAGATCACTCGTGGGTGCACCTGGAGCGCATCCAGTTCGTGGGCGCGTGCAACCCGCCGACGGACCCGGGCCGCAAGCCGCTGTCGCACCGGCTGCTGCGGCACGTGCCCGTCATATACGTCGACTACCCGGGGGAGACCTCGCTCGAACAGGTGACCAACTACAACGGCTTGTTCATCTCTAATAGACGCACTTTAATGAAGTGTACGGAAAGAGGACTTACCTTTTATATATATTAACTTATTTACTCAGCGACCCGAAGTGGATCTTGGCCTATGAAACGAGAGAGCGCCACAGTTTTCTATTTTACGCGCTTGCCCGCCAGTTTACGGCAATATATTCAATACAAGGTGTAAAATTACCAATGACGTATCGAATGTACAATATTTTTGATGAGAAACTACTAATTTCTGAGATAAATGAAGGAAATATACTGTTTACTGTTTAAACATACAGCTCAGCGGTTGGTTACCGAGTGTTTGTTACTTTAGAATTATTCACACCACGTCATGGTCAGATGTTTAGATGTTATTTTTTTATCAATATTTGACGGGCAAAATTAGCTAATTGCTATTACAGGTAATCTCCTTGTTTCAAATTAAAATGAAAACTATAGACGATACTACCATAACATAGCTAAAAATACGTTTTTTCTGCCAATAGATCTACGGCACATTCACACGCGCCATGCTCCGAATGCAACCCGCGTTGCGTGGTTACGCGGAACCACTGACTCAAGCGATGGTGAAACTGTACTTGGCGTCGCAGGAACGGTTCACACAGGACATGCAGCCGCATTACGTGTACTCGCCCAGAGAGATGACCAGATGGGTGCGCGGCATTTGTGAGGCCATACGGTGAGTCTCAAACCAGTTGAAGTTTTATAACATCGATTCAGTATGTATTTGTCGTTTTGTGGTGTTTTTAATAATTTGGTATCGTAGAAAAGACTAATAGTTATTTATAATCAAAGTTACTTCTACTATTATCGATTTCTAATATATAGCCTAACTAGCTGTTCCCCGCGGCTTCGCCCCGCGTGGGACTTGGTTATATCGCGCCCAAAAGTAGCTTATGTTTGACCTCAGGTCTTTAACTACATCCCTACCAAATTTCATCACAATCGGTCCAGCAGTTTAGCCGTGAAGAGGTGACAGACAGACAGACAGACAGACTTTCGCATTTATAATATTAGTATGGATTTAAGTCACAACTGTAAAGTGATACAAAGTTGTAACGTACTGTAACAAAAGTGTCGGTCAAGCATATATTTATTTATTTATTTGTTGAAGTTTATATTAACATTTCCCTGACAATAAACGAGATACAATAACAGTTAATTGTTATCTACGTCGAGAGGCGTAACTGTCAACGAAAGTGTTAAATATTGTAATCTATTCGAGGCTTTGATATGAGGATTCAGATCTTATTCCAGCTCTAAGACGAAATGAAAAAGCTCCAATGTGAAATCTTACATAGTCTGAATATATCTCTCATTTGTTTTCTCATATTGATTTAACGTTATATTTTAGGCCACTAGATAACCTGTCCGTGGAAGGTCTAGTTCGTCTTTGGGCACATGAAGCCCTGCGTTTATTCCAAGACAGACTGGTTGAAGACTCGGAGAGGCAATGGACCGACGAGAATATCGACAACGTCGCTATGATGTTCTTCCCAGGTATTTAAACCAAAAAATTATCAAGGTATTCTATCCAAGTCTAGCTAGTTTTCTTTGTATTTTGATCAATATTTGATTTAGAAACTTTTTAATAATTCAAATCCATTTTTTGTCTAATTTGCTATTAAGGTTTGACCTGAAAATTCTTATGTATTTTGTATAAAATTTTAGGTATCAACAGAGAGCAAGCTCTCGGTCGTCCAATCCTTTATAGCAACTGGCTGAGCAAGGATTATATTCCTGTGCAAAGAGATCAACTGCGTGAATACGTAAAAGCTCGCCTCAAGGTAATGATAATGTAAATAGTCGAAGTATTAGTTATACAAATAAAATTGAAAACTGTGAAAGGTGAAGCGCGTCTGTAAGGATCGTAGCAAGTAAAAATCTTTTTTTTCTGCCACCTCTGTAGAATGTAAGCATGATGATATGCTTATGTGTAATATTAAAATATCAGCATTTTAAATGTGTATGAAAGTGTTTTAAATGCCCCATAAAGGTCCTAAAGTTACTTATAACAGTAAACAAAACACCATTTTACACATAAATACTTAATATTCACATCTTTCCAGGTGTTCTACGAGGAAGAGCTGGACGTCCCTCTAGTACTATTCGACGAAGTACTGGACCACGTCCTCCGCATCGACCGTATCTTCCGGCAGCCACAAGGACACCTGCTGCTGATCGGCGTGTCCGGCGCCGGCAAGACCACGCTCAGCCGGTTCGTGGCCTGGATGAACGGACTCAGCATCTTCCAGATCAAGGTATGTGCCGGTGGCTAAATGCCGAACTAAGGAAACTTCATACTGCTCTGTGCAATAGGCATAGAATGTAGCGCCATTACGACCGGCACGGATAAATTAGTATTTGTTTGAGTAATAAATCAGTAAGAAAACTTGGTTTTTATCGCTTGGTATTATAATCTTTGACATTAATTTACTCACAGTAAATCAATATCGACGAATGTCTGTTTTTTTTCAGTTACACATGTTGACATGATATGTTGACATGAAAGGCGAAATATTATTCTTTTGCAAGTTTAAATCCCTAACGACCACAACTTACCTTTGAAAGCTGCTTCTATATAGTGCAAGGCACTGTGTGCCTTAACGTTGTAGAATAAAGATTTAAATTGGCAATTTACAAAAGTCGTTTTCTGTACTTGAATTAAAAAATGTATAATTGTGCAGGTGCACAACAAGTACACTGGAGCAGACTTCGACGAGGACCTTCGCTCGGTGCTGCGACGGGCGGGCTGTCGTGATGAGAAGGTGGCCTTCATACTGGACGAGTCCAACGTGCTCGACAGCGGCTTCCTCGAGCGAATGAACACGCTGCTAGCCAATGGAGAGGTAACTTCAAACATACTTTATAATAGTTATCAATTACGAGTTCCAACTAGGGTCAACATGATATTAAACGTCAGTGTATCTGGCCGATATATACAAACTGTGTACTGCTACTTACGGAAAAAGACCTACGGCTTCTTAATATGGTTCTTGATAAGCTAATGTCCTTATACCAAAATCAATTTGAAGTAATGTTAAGCATATATCATCCCACAAGCTAAAATTATATAAGCTAGACTAATATTATTTCTAGATAAGGAATAGATTCAGAGGTAACGACGGTTTGTGTTGTGACGTCCTGAGGCTTACCGAAGACGATAGCCGGAAGTTGTAGTATTTCAAAATGAAGCAGACAAGTAACTATATCTCTTAATGTATTCAGGTGCCTGGACTATTCGAAGGGGATGAATTCGCCGCTCTGATGACTCAGTGCAAAGAGGGTGCGCAAAGAGAAGGCCTGATGCTGGACTCTAATGACGAACTTTACAAATGGTAAGATGAGACCGATAATATTTCTATTTTAGTACGAACGACTCTTACTTTCGGTTCTTTTGAATATTGTCAAGGAAACGGTAATAGTGCAAGTACGGGATACATTTTGTAAAAGAAAATATAAGAATTTTAACCTACTTACAAAACCTGATTTGCACAGAATCTAAGCAAATCTCAAAACACTAGACGTTCAAAAAATGGTGTCATTCTTTAGTCAAAAATGCACCTTATGTTTGCGCTACAAGATGTTTTATGCAGCTTACTTTTAATAGCGCTACTGTCAAATATTACAAGGGAAGAATAATCGAGGATGCCGGTATTCGTCGGTATGTTTTCACATCTACAGTGCATCAGGCCCGATCTTAGTAACAATTTTATTATCATCCAGGTTCACAGGGCAAGTAATGCGCAACCTGCACGTGGTGTTCACCATGAACCCATCGTCTGAAGGTCTGAAGGATCGCGCGGCCACTTCCCCTGCCTTGTTCAACCGATGTGTGCTCAACTGGTTCGGCGATTGGAGCGACGGAGCTCTATTCCAGGTACTGTTACTGTTTTTAAACATATTGATTTGAATTTAGAAGCAATGACTGTTCGAGATTCGGAAAAAAAACATCCGGTGACCCTGAGATACCTACTGTTAGTTCGAAAAGAGTTCGATCGTCGTATTTTTTGGATTAACGCTGCCAGTTATTTTGATCTTACTCCTAACTTTAACTTGCTATAACGCGTCGGGCTTTTGTTGAAAGCATCGACATCTAGTAGATTTTTTTTTTTTTTTAATGTCTGTCTGGCATACATTAGACACATTCGGTTTTCGATTTAGTTATCTTTTTCGTCTAAAATATTCTCATGTCATGAACAGGCTGTTAAAGAATATTAAATATTATTTGATTACAGTAAGTGTTCAAATAATTTGCTGGTACGGAACGCGGTGAAGTAATCCAATCTCGTTTTAACCACTGCTATCAAAAGATTCCCAGTCTTTTATTAATATTTCATTTTGTCTTTACTCTTCCCAATTTGCTATTTCTTATCTTAGCAAGATAAAGAGCTAGTTAACTTCTTCATTTCTCATACTCGGAAAGTAAAAAAACCATAGTAATCACTTTCTTTCCTAGGACGGAAATTAAATTTCAAAATAGAACATTGTCTGTGATTTTGGAAGGAAATATTTATTTATACAGTTTAAGGAAGGCTTACAGCTATTACACGGGAAAATGGCAATTCAAATACATGACAAAAAGCCAATTAAAAGTATTCACAGATAGAATAAAGGGTCAGCACTCACCAAGAGCATTTTCTGATAACAGTAATAGTAGATTGTTATACAAGGGAGGAAAGAAATAATTCCCGTGCGAGGCATTTAGCAGCAAATGAAAAGTAGAGTGTTTAACACGGGTAAAATAGTAGATTGTTATACAAGGGAGGAAAGGAATTATTCCTTTTACCCGTGTTAAACACTCTACTTTTCATTTCGAATATAAGGAAAGTAAAAAAAGAAAATTTTCTAAAACTAATAATTGTAAAAACATGAGTATGATGCCTTCTTAAATGATATTGTGTTGGTAATTCAGTTTTAAATTTTAAATATAGAACATACCGCGCGCTTCATGGGGCCTCTTCGTTACGCTTAAGACCAGCGCACACCAAGAGCACTGCAGAGGGGTTACCATCAACTGTTTTAGCGAGTTTAGTTTTATCAAAAAAATAAAAATTATAAAACCACCTAATGTTATGTTCAGGACCGTCGCGTTTGTACATGTGTTTATTTTTTCAATGTATGCCCATATTCATGAAGTTAATATTTTAGTGTTATCAGAAAATGTTTTGCTCTTAGTGAGTGCTGACCCTAATAAATATTTTTTAAATTAACACTGGCTGTTTATACTTCCAAATTTTTTTTGGTTGAAAACTTGAAATGCCGATTTCCTTCCAAACTCACAGGAAAAATTATGTTCTAATTTTGAAATGTCTTTCCCGCCCTAAGGAAGAAAGTGATTACTATGGGGTTTTTCGGCCCGTGCATTCATTTTAATGCCCGTCGGAGGGCATGAAGCGTTTTCCACCCTATACTCAGATCAAGAAAACACTACTTTTCGAGTATGAGAAATAAAAAGAATAGTTCCTGCTTGGACTATAACCGCCCTCGCTACGCTTAGGCGTCTAAATACCTCGCCCGGGGATTATTCCTTTCCTCCCTTGTATAACAATCTACAATTCCATACTCGCGCTAACCGACCGAATGTAACCAAAGGTGGGCAAGGAGTTCACATCCCGCATGGACCTGGAATGCGCGGACTACGTGCCGCCGGAGCTGTTCCCGGCGGTCTGCGGCGAGGTGTCCCCGCGCCCCGCGCACCGCGAGGCCGTGGTCAACGCGTGCGTGTACGTGCACCAGACGCTGCACCGCGCCAACGCCCGGCGAGCCAAGCGGGCCAACCGGACCATGGCCATCACGCCCAGGTAACTGTACATATACAGCAACAACAAATTTATGTGGGAATGAAGATTTCAGAACGATTGAGACGATGCATGCTTGTGATGTATGAAAAGGGATATATTTAGTATAAGACGCCATATTACATTACGATACGACCCCGCTGACAATGTACGCGCGTAAACGAAATAAACCAATTTAAGTGTTACAAGATTGATTTCCGTCTTCTTTGCCCTAATATCCCACATATATTAATGTAATATGCTGTTTGTCACTAGTGCACTACTTTTGAGACGGCACAAGAGACTAACGTCTAACAGCACTTAACCAGACAAGTGAAGCACACAGATTGAGCTAGCCCCAAAGTAAATTCGAGACTTGTGTTATGGGATACTAACTCAACGATACTATATTTTATAACAAATACTAATATAGATAAACATCCAAGACCCAGGTCAATCAGAAAAAGATCATTTTTCATCTTGACCTGACCGGGGATCGAACCCGGGACCTTCTGAGTAGCGGTCAACCATTACGCCAAGGAGGTCGTCAAACTTCGAACTTGATTGTTCATTGGCGGTATCGTTCCACTTTACGATGACACCTTATCTGGTCCATTTTCATCATAATCTGTAATTATTATTCTATCAAAAGAGACTGCAAAACAATCACCATATGTTAATTCTGCCGACAGGCATTACCTGGACTTTATTCAGCAAATGGTGAAGCTGTACGCTGAGAAGCGAGCGGACCTTGAGGAGCAGCAGTTGCATCTCAACGTGGGTCTGGGCAAGATCGCCGAGACCGTGGAACAAGTTGAGGAGATGCAGAAGAGTCTCGCTGTTAAATCACAGGTGAGGTGATATTCCGGTACCGAATTGATTCCACTTAACGAGTCGATAGTCTTATACTGCAAAGATCGGCTACGTAAGCCGCACGAGCGCCAAAGTGCCGGCTAGGAGTTTAAGCAGTCGCCATGGCCGAAACCGGTCGGAGAGATCATCATCATCAACAGTCTATATGTTCTTAAGGGCCCTGAATTGGGCCATCTGTTTGGTGATATTCCGACACGAAATCGCACGAAGTCGAAAGACGTTAAAATATAACGACTAAATTGGGTCGTCTGAACGTAAGCGGATGCTGGCGTCTCGGTTCTGATATCCAGTTGGAAGATATCTTGCAATGACATACTTTTAACACAATTACATACATACATCTTCTTTGATCATATAAGATGTAATAAACCTTTATTTTCGTCATCGAATTTGCTTTGCGTTTTCTTCAAGTGAATCAATTATTGCCTTGGTAGTATATCTGTAGTGCCATGATAGCAAACAGCAAAATTATAGCGTCGTGCAGTTTGCTGTCACGGCGTGATGACGTCATTACGACGCCGCTCTCGTTTCCATTGTTGTGTGTGCGCGGGTATTAGATGCTTGTTGAGTTTAACATTCGCTGGACGTGGCGTGACTGCCACCTTTTTTCAATAGCTTTTTGTTTTGTAACTCGATAAATATGTTTCAATGATTGCAGGAGTTGCAAGCTAAAAACGAAGCAGCTAATGCTAAACTCCGCCAAATGGTGAAAGATCAGCAAGAGGCGGAAAAGAAGAAAGTCGAAAGCCAGGAGATTCAGGTTTATATTTTGTTTCAAATCTTCGTTTATTTTTATTTTCCTACAATTTTTTTTGCTCTTGTTAATTTTAATCTTATTTTATGTTATTTTGAATATAGGTTGCTCTGGAAAAACAAACGAAGGAGATTGAGGCTAAACGCAGAGATGTGATGGCCGATTTAGCCCAAGTGGAGCCGGCTGTCATCGAGGCGCAAAACGGTTTGGTTTTCATTTTCATACACGTATTAGTTATAGATATCGTTGATTTTAAATTAACTCTTTCCTGTACTTCACCTAAATTATTCATTGGTAGATAGAATACTCAGTATCATGGCATGAAAATCTATTTCCATGAAAATTCACAGACGATTTGCTTAACATTATAGTAGTTAGATTTATTTTATGTCGGTCACAAAAAGATGCCTTGAAAAATGTATTTTACAATGTTTTGGAAACTTATATTTATTAAATAGTTTTAATGAGAATAGAAAATCGGCAACGATTATGTTCCTATATATGAAGATGGTATTACTAGTAGTAATTCATGTTTTCGTGATGTCGCACTATAGTCCTGATAAAGCAGTTTTGATTTTGATTAAAAAAAAAACACAAACTGAAAAAAAAAACTGTACTATTGAGAAACTGAGTTGGTTAACATTGACGTGCAAATGCGCAGCGCTTTTAACGAAAGTATTTTATATTGTTTAATATGTGATTATTTTGTCTTAATGGAGTGCACGTCCCTGTTGGCTAATGAACTATTGTTGAAACAACAAAAACTGAACGAAACTATCTGATCACACTATACTTAGAATAAACACGTTGACTGCTGAAAACACACAAACATTTTACCCAACCGATCTAAAACTGCGCCTCAGACGGCGTCTCTCTCCGCCTTCGAATGACGATCGGCCTAGTTTCGGCTGTCAATGTGTTAAACATCAAGATGCTATTTAGCCGTGCGGTCGATCAAGAAACAGCAGCTTGTGGAAGTGCGGTCGATGGCCAACCCGCCGTCGGTCGTGAAGATGGCGCTGGAGTCGATCTGCACCTTGCTGGGAGAAAAGGGAGACACGTGGAAGGGCATCCGCTCCGTCGTCATGAAGGATAACTTCATATCCACTATCGTTAACTTCGAGACTGAGAACATCACGTTAGTTTTTACTTTTTGGTTTTGTAATGAATAGCACGACGCGTTTTATATTTAAAATGTATTATTAATATATGTTCATGTGAAATTAAATATTCTTCCATATATGACATAGTGCCTAATTATGAGATTATAGAAATCTCGCGACGTGCTATCTTCACATTGAAAATATGAAGTGATTCATTTTTACAACCTCTGTTTAAGATAGTTTAACATTTTAGATAGCAATAACCTTGTTTTTACATTTAATTTGTATTTATTGGCAAAAACATACTGTATTCTAAACTTTTGCATTGAATGTTTTTTTATTGAATTGTATTACGTTACGTTGTAGTTATTTACTTTCTTCAGTCGTATTGCTATGAGATTGTACGTTTAATATTATAAATAGTCACATTTTGGACTATTGAAAGTAAAAAAAGAATAGAATCTTGTTATAATTATGTAAATAAGCTATGCTCGCTTGCATCATGTGACTGTTGTTAATAATATTATAAAATAAAAGCTGTGATCACTGTATGTGTATTGTAAAACGGCATCTTTGTAAGGCACACTAATAGTACTCGTGACTAACATACTAAGCATCGTCGTGAAACATTAACAAGCGTTGTAACCAGTAACATTTGTCATAAGAGTTACCGTGTTTCTATTGGCATTTTCAAATATGAACTTTGGGCCGTAGATAATTGTGTCCTTAGCTTTGCTTCGCTTTTCTTCAATTCTTAGGGGACTTCTATTAGTTTTAGATTTTGACCATTTATCTTTTGTGCTATACTTAGTAGTGAAAAATATAATGGGGGTTTTCAACAACCCCTAAGGCACTAAGGCGTCGGGTGCAATGCACTGTTGTGATTCTCTAACGATTGGATAGTTTCAAGGTCATTGGTTACATTACAACTTACCAGTTGTTCCATTTGACAGTTCTTTGGACCAAATGTCATCCTAGTGCCATCTAGAATGTCGAAGACCCTCATTGATTGCGATGTTTCAAACTTTTAGAGAAAAGCGTAACATAGCGACACACGTCTCGGTCCGTCTCGTTACAGTGATCTAATTCCAATGTTAATCGTACAATAATGCTAGCGCATGAGACACGACGCTAAACGCCTTTTTTGTTTCTCTCCTTTTTACTCTCTCGCTCACGCTTCGTGCTGGTGTCGGACGCGCCGCCACCGCGACCGGACTACATTAAAATATACAGCGGTCAAGTCTATAAAGAAGCAGCACCTAGTGGAAGTGAGGTCTATGGGCAACCCGCCGGCCATCGTCAAGGTCGCGCTGGAGTCCATCTGCCTGTTGCTCGGGGAGAACGCCACGGACTGGAAGGCCATCCGCGCCGTCATCATGCGCGAGAACTTCATCAACAGCATCGTCTCCAACTTCTCCACTGAGGACATAACGTGAGCACTGTTCCTCCCTCGCCCCGCCTCTATATCCAAATCCCCCCCCCCCTCTCTTTTTTGTTGAAGCGCATGGCGTCGTTTGATCGTCGCATAAGAAGCCTGATTACGCTTGAAGCATGCTTATTGCACTATGGTCGATATTTCTGTGCACTTTCTAACTTCAATCGGGAATTTGCATAATGGTGATGGCTTACTAATTGATGTGGTACTTGGAGTATGACTTGAATTTTAGCGCCAATATAACACTGATATGGCGTAATCATTAATTCCTCATTTTATTATTCAGCAGGTACATAATACCTTAAGTACCTATACACCTTTGGAAATTTGATGATCATTATTTCATTGTACAAGTAATGTCATACTGATACAATCTTTTTCGCTTGTTTGGAGAGACCTAAAATTAGACTTCATAGAAAAATATGTCAGGTAAAATAATAATTCTCTTATACATATATTTTTTTTTTTCAATAAATTATATGAAGTAACGAAGTCTACTCTCTCGTTAATTTTACACTACAAGCGCATGAATGTATTTGCCAATAAATAACAGTCGACTTTAAACCATGATCAAGTCACCATCAGCAGTGAAAGATAAGCTTGGTTATATTTTTTTATTTTTTGTTAATTTTTGTTGTTTTAGTTTTTTGCTATCTAATGTGTCTTTCTATCAAACAGCGAGATACATACGATGGGCCTTTTATATTTTTGTTTGGTGTGTGTGGTAAGTGACGTCCAACAAATTGCTCAAAGTGAGTCAGGGTTAACAGGGTTACTGCATGTCACAAATGTTTTCACGATGTGAAGTCCTATACAACATTTAAATTTGGGTTCGTTGGCATTGCACGGAAAGCACGTTAGTATAATATTGTTCAAGAGTTGGACTCTTTTTAATCCATTGTGTGCTTGCCAGTGACGATGTACGCGAAAAGATGAAGACTCGCTACCTCAGCAACCCTGACTACAACTTCGAGAAAGTAAACAGAGCCAGTATGGCCTGCGGTCCTATGGTTAAATGGGCTATCGCTCAGGTAAGAATATTTTGTAAAAGACTTACAACTCTACATGTTTATTACACATACCTACATTTTAATATATAGGTAATTAAAAAATAGAAACTTGTAAAAAACTGGCATGATCGGCATGTAGAGACGAGACGACTGAGTGATACTACTTTTGGCGTTAGACTTTTTTATCAATTAACAATTAAATATTATCTTATAGCTACATATAATATCATTATAAATACTGATAGCTACATACAATATCAATATTCAGTAACTTTTTAATGTCTACTATTATTTAATTTAGTTTTTAACAAAGTCAAGTAACTTAATCAAATTAATTTTAGATCGAATACGCGGACATGTTGAAACGCGTGGAGCCATTGCGTAACGAGTTGCAAGCACTGGAAGACCAGGCGCAGAGCAACGTGAAGGCCGGAGATGAAGTGCGAGAGCTCATTGCTCAGCTCGAGAAGTCTATCGCGTCTTATAAGGAAGAGTATGCGCAGCTCATCAGCCAGGCGCAAGCTATCAAGACTGACTTGGAGAATGTGCAGGCTAAGGTTAATATTAAGCCTCTAAACTTTCCCCCTTTATTATCACTTTAGACTTCTGGTAAAAGAAAATTGGCTGTTAACTTCACCGTCACAGTTAGGCAAATTGCACAGTTATCAAAACATTATTTTTCAGCTACTGCTAGTTGCAATACTTCATCGTGCACCGCAAGTTATTATGCTCAGGTACGTACGAGGGTGTGTACGTGAAAAAGTCGGTTGAATATAAAAGAATCTCCTTTTTCGAGTTTTATGTCTTGAGCTGTTATAGAACCAGGTTGTTTTTGTGCCTCAAGAGCCAATAAAATGAGACCTGACCTATGTATATTTTTTAAGTGTTTATATTAACAACGATTATAATTATGTAACTGTTATCCAGGTGGACCGTTCCATAGCCTTACTGAAGAGTTTGGTGATCGAGCGCGAGCGCTGGGAGTCGAGCTCGGAGACGTTCCGGTCGCAAATGAGCACCATCGTGGGCGACGTGCTGCTGTCCGCCGCCTTCATAGCTTACGGGGGGTACTTTGACCAACACGTGAGTATAGCTTTACATACATGCAAAGAAACATTTATTACCGACACAATATCCTTTATTTTTTAAAAGATAGACATAACGCATATGTTACTATTTAAAGGGAAAAAATGACCCATCTCATTTAGCGGACCACAGACTCCGAATCAAGCTTGGGAAGTATAACGGAAAAATCGCTGATATGATTATAATTGGCTATAGGCAAGCAAAGACTTATTTGTCGTCACCATTTCGTTAATATTAAATCCTCTGATGAATTGAATATATCTCTATTAAAAAAATATGTTAAAAAAGTGTGACAAAACCCATCTTTAAAAAAATCTAAGTTGTGGTAAATGGGGATATGAAACAATAATCTATTTTTTAATTCCAGTACCGTCAAAACCTATTCTCGACATGGACGGCGCACCTCGCCGCAGCAAACATAAAGTACCGGGCAGACATCGCCCGCACCGAGTACCTCAGCAACCCCGACGAGCGGCTGCGCTGGCAGGCCAACGCTTTGCCCACCGACGAGCTGTGTGTCGAGAACGCCATCATGCTCAGGGTAACTACTACATTGTCACTTCTCTAGCTATTTCTGCCCATACATTTTTTTACAGCGACCGCTAGCATTACGGTTCCGCTCAAAAGGTACTTCCCCAAAAATAACGGTCTTAACCAGGTATTTAGAACCCTAAAATCGCCCGCTATTTTTATTTACCAGGTTAAAGACCGTTATTTTTGGGTCTTTAAAATACCGGTTCCAAGCCCAGTCTCTAGCAAACTCACTCTAAGTTTGGTACAAACACTCTTTTGGCAGGCCCTACATAAGTACCGAACAGACATGACGTATAGAATAAAGTAGTGTATCTGAAAAGCGGCAAATCTCTGATAGCCAATCAGCCACCAAAAAGTTGTGTATCAAGATCACACGCAAAAGGAAACCTTATTCGATTCTCGTGTATGTAACTTTCCCCCAATAGTGTTTTTTTTTTCATTACTGAGAATAGGTAGGTTTTTCCTTGATGTCTGAGGCGAAAACCGAGCTGAGCTAAAACGTTCTGATGCTAATATACAATTTATTATGATCATTAAAGCGCTTCAACCGCTACCCGCTCATCATCGACCCGTCTGGACAAGCCACCGAGTTCATCATGCGAGAGTTCAAGGAGCGCAAGATCACCAAGACCTCATTCCTGGACGATTCCTTCAGGAAGAACCTGGAGTCTGCTCTGCGTTTCGGCAATCCGTTGCTTGTGCAGGTCAGTATCGTTGTTGTACCATGTCATTTAGTAGGCAAACAAACATACAGGGGGTCTAAAAACGCCACTTTGAGCAATTCATCGAATCGATTCATATTACGAATTCTATAGCAATTCTGTAGAAATACCTCTATTTTTTGTTAGATAGTCAACTAAACTTTGCAATTCCTCTTCAAAAAAATTGAAAGAAATAGGAATTGCTAAAGAATTGCTAAGGAATTCGTAATATGAATTCGATTCGATGAATTGCTAAAGTGGCGTTTTTAGACCCACAGTTCACATGATTCTAAACGTTATTTTATTGTTTTTTATTTTTTGTTTTATTGGAAAACCAACAGCGATAAAATTTATATAAAAAAGGCCGAAAAAGGTTTATACAGATGTATCAAAAATACAATTCTATTGTTGATATACAATCTCACTATGCATGATTACAAGTACTACTCTACTCTTTCATCAATATGAAACCAAACTACAAAATAACAATGTACCTAATACAACCTTTTAAATATATTTTAGGGCCTTTGCTTAAGAACCGCACAGAGGCTTCTTATAGCAAGCAACCGACCTTACATAGAGTGGTTACCACACACTTTGGAATACCTTATCACAGTTGTCTTTAGGTTACAAAATTCAAGAGTGTATTCACCATGCGATAACTTTTAACAGGATGTTGAGAACTACGACCCAATCCTGAACCCTGTTCTGAATCGGGAGCTGCGGCGCACGGGCGGGCGAGTGCTCATCACGCTGGGAGACCAGGACATCGATCTCAGCCCCTCGTTCGTCATCTTCCTTAGCACCAGGTATGGTACCTCCTTCTAAATATCTAACACTATTTTATATCATTCGATTAAATATTGTAACAGCAAAAGACGTTTGTTAATGACAGTATTTTTAAGTAGTGAGTAATAGCTAAAAATAAATAACAAACATTAATAAACTATTTAAAATAATAGTCTTCAACCCGTCATGAAGCAACGTCTTTTAAGTAAGCGCGTTATCATAAAGTAAGATGAATAAGGAATAATTTTAAATTCATTTTCAAACTTCACATAAACAATCTGTTTTTGAATATCATAAAATTTCTACGTTATGACTCTTTATCCTTTATCTATTATATTACCAGGGATCCGACAGTGGAATTCCCGCCAGATATGTGTTCTCGAGTGACGTTCGTCAACTTCACGGTGACGCGGTCGTCGCTGCAGTCGCAGTGCTTGCATCGCGTGCTGAAGGCGGAGCGGCCCGACATCGACACCAAGCGGTCCGATTTACTTAAGCTGCAAGGTAAATTCTTGGACAAAATAAATAAATATATATTGACAAATCACACAGATTGAGGTACCCCTAAGTAAGGTCGAGACTTGTGTTATGTGATACTAACTCAACGATACTATATTAAATAACAAATGCATATATAGATAAACATCCAAGACCCAGGTCAATCAGAGAAAGATCATTTTTCATCTTGACCTGACCGGGGATCGAACCCGGGACCTCCTGAGTAGCGGTCAGGCATGTTAACCATTACGCCACGTCAAAACGACAAAGAAATCCTTAAAAAGTTAAAAGTAGTAGTAGTTGTATAAGACCTGACTTTCACCTATTTCTGCCGCCAAACAGCAGTGCATTGTTGTCTTCCGGAAGGCAGAGAAATGACTGGTTTCTGTGAAGAAATACTCTATAGGCTAAGGGTCAGCAGCACTATGATCGTTAAAAGGCTACGCGGTGACCGCACGCCCATCTTTCTTGGTCGTATACCTGACTGCCAACTTATTTGTATAAAATTAATCTTAATTTGAACAGGAAACATCTGCAAAGTAACACCAAGTCGTAAATATCCATATCATAAAATAAAATCGTTACCTGGTCTTCTAAGATAAAGTAGATAAACTAGATTATGGATCAAAATTACTCATCTTATGCCCGAATACTCAAAACGCTACTCAAATTTGAAAGCTGTTCAAGTATCATGCTGTCACTGTCATATCGCTGACGTTCAGCGCGACAGCATGATTCTTGAGCAGCTCACAAAATTGAGTAGCATTTAAGTATTCGGGCGTTAGAGATTAAAGCAGATAATACTAACGCGTCAGATACCTTCATTTAATACTTAAAAAATAATTTTAGGTGAATTCCATCTGCGCCTGCGACAACTGGAGAAATCTTTGCTGCAAGCGCTCAACGACGCAAAGGGCAAAATCCTAGACGATGACTCTGTCATCGCTACGCTTGAAACACTCAAGAAGGAGGCCGACGATATTGGCCAGAAGGTATCGTATATAAATAGACATATAGTCATTTTTAAGTTTATATTTCTTATTTTACATTGCACTACTTTATTGTTATGAATTTTATTAGATTTATATTTAAACAGCTCAATAACAATTCTATATTATTTTTTTAGGTGGAAGAAACAGACAAAGTTATCGCTGAAATTGAAACCGTCAGCCAACAATACTTACCGCTGTCACAGGTAAGTGCAAAAAAGTATAAAGTAGTGTCGATACATTTGCAATTAAAATATAATAAACATTTAAGAATTTTGGCACATATTTGTTCACGATGTCCGGTGTTGTCATTGTATGAAAATAAAATTCGAGATATATTAAATTTTTGTCGAAGTAGGTTAAGAATTTTTTGACTCTCATTACTTGTAGTATGTACCATACTACAAGTAAATGACAGTCCAAAAATAGGTTTGATAATATAGGTTTCAAAATAAATCTTGTGCGTCTATTGGAAGCACCTAGCTCTGCTCTATTAGCTATTTTTTGTTTAATGAAAACTAATCATCATACATTCTTTTTGAACTAATAAAATTACCCATATTTTTTTTTTATCCAGGCGTGTAGCAGCATCTACTTCACGATGGAGTCGCTGAACCAGGTGCACTTCCTGTACCAGTACTCGCTGAAGATGTTCCTGGACATATTCAGCTCGGTACTGGTGTGTCCACTGCTGAACGGCGTCACGGATTACACGGCCAGGCTTAAGACAATCACTGAGGAACTGTTCACGGTGAGTTTTTAAGTGTTAGATTAAGTTATAAATATTGTCATTTTCATTGATAAATTGCTTATAAGCTAACATATAAGGTGGACACAAATCAACTGCAAATATTTTAAGGGCAGATACAGACCACTATACTGAAAAACTTTTCCAAATAAATATTTGCAGTTGATTTAAATTCACCTATAAGAAAATTTCTTCCACTTGTTTCAAAATATCTTGTTTATAAAAAATAAAAAAAAAAACATACAATAAACTTAATGCATGTAATTTAATAAAAAATATACACTACCTTGTATAGCGCTTTCTGACGCTTGCGAGGAAACAACATCGTGTCAAATTCTATATTGGCTCAAGCCATCGCTCGCATGAACATAGGTATAATATTATCGCGACATGCTTCTTTCAAGTGGCCTACCACCATCTCTTAAAACCATGCAAGAACGATTGAGTAAGGGAGATGTCGCCTTACATCATGTATTGCGCTGTCTCGCTTACTCACTGGATCATGCACGGTTTTAAGAGACGGTAGTAACTAGTAACCCCCCTGATAACAATAAAATGATTATCTATTGTAAATATAAGGCGGTGTACGAGCGCGTGGCTCGCGGCATGCTGCACACGGACCGGCTGACGTTCGCGCTGCTGCTGTGCCGCATCCAGCTGAAGGGCACGGGCGCCGAGGACACGCTGGAGCGGACCTTCGCCGTGTTCCTGCAAGGCAAGGACGGGCTGGTGGCGCCCGCGCAGCCGACCGACCACCTCACGCCGCAGCAGCACGACGCCGCCTCGCGGCTGGCCAGCAGGTGAGCTGGAGAATAGGAACTCCTACTTGAAAACCTTTACTACTTACATGTTTTCTAGCAAAATGAACGATTCTGAGTGACGTTTTGATCTTTGGCTTTGATTTTCATGATTTATAACGGATTTATAGTCTCTTTTGTAAAAGCTTAATAAGGACATAATTTGTTAAGTTGGTGGCAAAAGTGGGATGTCTTAGCAAAGTGGTAACAAGTGTTGTTCATTCGTTAATTTGCCGCTTATAGAATGTAAAGCGTTACAGCTAAGGTTCAGGTATACGGTTATCGTGTCCGTTGCAGAGTGCCGGCGTTCCGTCGCCTGCTGCAGAAGGCGGGCGAGCTGCCGGAGCTGGGCGCGTGGCTGTCGCAGGCGGCGCCCGAGCAGTGCGTGCCCACGCTGTGGGACGCCGAGCCCGCCGCGCCGCCGCCGCCGCACACCGCCGCCATGTACCGCCTGCTGCTCATACAGGTACCGCCTGTACCGCCCGTACCGCCTGCTGCTCATACAGGTACCGCCTGTACCGCCCGTACCGCCTGCTACTCATACAGGTACCGCCTGTACCGCCCGTACCGCCTGCTGCTCATACAGGTACCGCCTGTACCGCCTGCTGCTCATACAGGTACCGCCTGCTGCTCATACAGGTACCGCCTGCTGCTCATACAGGTACCGCCTGCTGCTCATACAGCAGGATAGTTCGATACCGTGTGACGCTGACCTTAGTACCGGCTGCTACTGAATACCGCATACATGCAGTCGTACGTTTGGCAGATTGTTATAATTAGCAAGACTGGCTGATATATTGTAATGTAGTAGTAGTACCTAAGAGTATAAGTATTATAATGTGTAATTGTTACTACTCATACGTACTACTACCTCACTCCAATATTAATCACCATTCGTAGTATAACAGCGTGACCTAAAAACACTCATAATGTGCAGGCCTTCCGTCCGGACCGCGTGATCGCGGCGGCCACGCAGCTGGTGTCGGCGGTGCTGGGCGCCGGGTTCATGGCGCAGGCCGAGACGGAGCTGGAGCTGGCCGCCATCACGGAGCACCAGCTCAACGCCACCACGCCCGCGCTGCTCTGCTCCGTGCCGGGATACGACGCTAGCGGTCAGACATACTATATGGGTTTTTTATACAATTACTAGCTTATGCCCGAGGATCTTCCGGCGTGATATTCCCCCGGAAACAGTGCTTTTTCCCAGGATGAAAGGTATCCTATGTCCTTCTCAATAATTCTAACTATGCGTATGTCAAATTTCATCAAGATTGGTTTAGTAGATAGAGCGTGTAACAAACAAATAAACAAATTTACTTTTGCATTTATAATATTAGTTGGATGCAAGCAAACAAGCATACAACCCACCTGATGGTATATAGTCACGGTAGCCCAAGAGTTTTATGTGCTCATTGCCAACCCTTGAATAATCTTTTCACGCCCTTTTTATTATAGTCTCTAAGGAAAGCAGCTAAATCCTCATTTTCAGAGTACCTGGGAGAAATAAGAATACACCAATTAATGAGGATAAACCGCGATTGCGACAGTTGCGATAGTAGAAAGTGGATTTTTTAGTTTACGTAAGGAAATAAATGTAATGGGAGGTAACGTATTCCATCAGACGGACTATAGGCTCATTTGCCTGATTAGTGATAAAAAAAAAAGTAGAAGCAGTCTCCTAGACAACACCAAAATTTCATTCCTGATCTACCCATTATTATCCATACTAATATTATAAATGCGAAAGTCTGTCTGTCTGTCACCTCTTCACGGCTAAACTGCTGGACCGATTGTGATGAAATTTGGTAGGGATGTAGTTAACGACCTGAGGTCAAACATAGGCTACTTTTGGGCGCGATATAACCGAGTCCCACGCAGGGCGAAGCCGCGGGGAACAGCTAGTACTTAATAAACTACTTGAAAATGAGGCCATCTCTGCCGCCAGCCAATAAAAATGGTGTAGATATCTTTTTTTATTTTGAAATATTCAATCTCAAATATCAAAGTTATGCTATTGTTCCCCAGGCCGTGTGGATGACATGGCTACGGACCTGAATAAGCCACTTTCGAGCATTGCCATTGGTTCTGCCGAAGGATTCAACCAGGCCGAGCGCGCCATCAATACAGCTTGCAAGACTGGACGGTTAGTATGATAAAACTTGCACTAATATCATTTTTTCATTTTTTTATCTATATAATAATTTTCCTCCTTCTTTGTACACTGGCTTAGAATTAACTTTAAAGTTACTCACGCAAACCTTGCGTTCAAGTTATTCCAAGTTATTTTCGTAATGTTTTATTTTTGGTGTTACTCTCAAAATAGGTTTTTTTTACTGAAACATATTTTATTTTAAAAAGTCAATAGTTGACAAATAAAGGAAATTTTATTACTGTTTGTTGTAATCGGCGTTTTCAGTCATCACTGGGGTCTTACTATGACATCTCACACAATCGTTTTTGGATCGCTTTTACTTTTCTTGGATTTATTAATCTTCTTCAGTCCTACTTAATTCAGTCAAGTCAGTAGCCTAGTCCAGTCAAATAAGTAAGTCTAGTCAGCAGAGTCAGATGGCTAAGTGAAGCGGTGGAAAAATGTCACTTAGCTATAAGGCTATAACATGGAGATTTTGGCGACAAAGATAAAAAGTCACGTAATCGACACTGTACCACTTCCCAACACTCACGCTTGTTCACGAACACTTTGCGAATAATAATCCGCCAATACTATGCACAAATACTCCAAAAAAACCTAAGTTTTGGAAATTAAATACAGTACGGACATAGCGAGCAGTTTACTTTCCCTCCAAAAACTAGCTTTTACTCGTAAAACATAAACGTCACATTATATCCCCCTCCCCAGCTGGGTGATGCTGAAGAACGTGCACCTGGCCCCCGTGTGGCTGGTGCAGCTGGAGAAGAAGCTGCACTCGCTGCAGCCGCACCCCAACTTCCGGCTGTTCCTCACCACCGAGATCAGCCCCAAGCTGCCCGTCAACCTGCTGAGGGCTGGTCGCGTGGTGGTCTTCGAGCCGCCGCCCGGCATACGGGCTAATTTGCTCAGGACTTTCGCTACGGTCAGTTATTTTTGTTGAATACTTGCTTTAGCCCGCGGCATTTTCTGCATAGAAGATTAGATAATTTATTAAAAAAAATTGATTGTGGTTAATCAAGAATGCTTAGGACTTTAGCTACGGTTAGTTTCTTTATATATTAAGATTTTATCTAATGACGGCATGTTTTTGATGTATTGTTATTGCCTTGCTCTTAGTAAAAAAAAGTTGCGCAGTTGTATAAACTGTTGTGTAGCTATGATGCCAATAGCAATGCTCATACTTATCTTTGTTTGCAGGTCCCGGCAGCTCGCATGATGAAACCTCCTTCCGAGCGAGCAAGACTATACTTCCTACTCGCTTGGTTCCATGGTAAAGCTTTGTTAATTTAACACAACTTTTATTTTTCAATTCAACATACTTAGTACTTGCAGATCTTTTTAGGTATGCGATCAGAATAAAAAATTTTTAAAATTGATACTCCATTACTTTTAAGATTACTAGCTGTAGCCCGCGACTTCGTACGCGTGGACTTCGTTCCCGTTATAATTAATATACGGATTTTCCCGTTATAATTAATGACGAATTCCCGCGAGACTTGCCTGGGAATCCCCCTTTTCTTTTATACAAAGTTTGTCATGACAATAACCAACACAAAAAAAGAATTATCCAATTTGGTGCATTCTATATTTCCAATCCAAATTGCTATATATTTGCAGGCAAATTAACATAATTGCTTTGAGTTCATTCAAATGACAACTTTTTTTTAATGAACCGATTTTCATGAAACAAACTAGATGTTCTTCCGAGTTAAAACAAAAAAAATATGTACAAAGTCCGTTGACCCATCACACCCTGGTGTCAGTTTTTAGCCTTGATTTTTAAGGTGTGATATTAGTAAAGTGTGCTTTCCAAAGCACGCAATCGTCACACATGTATGAAAACATGTCCTATGTCTGTCTAGTATAAAATTAAAAAGAATACAATGATGTATCATTAATTTTATTTTGACAGGCATTGTACAGGAGCGCCTTCGCTACGTGCCGCTGGGCTGGGCCAAGTACTACGAGTTCAATGAGTCGGACTTGCGCGTCGCGTGCGACACACTCGACACGTGGATTGATGCCACCGCTATGGTAAGAATCTATATTATAACCCATTGCTGGACATAAGCCTCCCTTTGTCTACGCCATGTATCCCTACTCTGAGCCACCGCAAATCAGTTGTTCCTAATATTAGGAATCTATATAAACAATGTTTTATTTACTGCACATACAACATACACAATAAGGATTTAAATAAGCTGCTGCTACTACATACCTTGGTGCGCGAATCTTTCTCTGTTTAACACCATATTACTTTATAAAACTTATGAAACTTATTTAAAAATATAATTTTATTAAAATTATAGTCTATTAACTCAGCTGTATTTTTAATGGAGACACCTACCTCTACGGTCGTGAATACCATATTTTGCTAACAAGCTGACCAAAGTTATATGCTAGTTTATGTTATGTAGTTGGTTATTTTGGTATTATCAAAGCAATATACAATTCTTACGTGGTCTCCGAATTTACGGGAGTAATTCTTTTACAAACATTTGTTTGCTATTTATCCTATGTAAGAACTTTTGCATAAATGTAAAAATAAAAAAAAACAATAGATTTTATTAATGCTCTTACCTGAGTCGTAACACAAAACTCTCATGTATTTCTGCAGGGCCGCACCAACTTGCCTCCAGAGAAGGTCCCGTGGGAAGCTCTCGTGACTCTCCTGTCCCAGTGTATCTACGGCGGGAAGATCGACAACCTGTTCGACCAGAGATTACTGCACTCCTTCCTCTGCAAGCTGTTCACGCCGAGGTCCTTCGAGGCTGACTTCGCGCTCGTCGCTAATGTGGATGGCGTAAGTACCTTAAATTTTAGATACTAGCTGTTTTCCGCGGTTTCACTCGCCCGTTGTGCGTATGTACCCTATATCCTTACTAAAAAATCAGGTTATCACATGCATAAAGAATTTTTGTAGTAGAAAGAAGTAATTTTACAGTTTCAGTCTTTTACCAATCACAACAGTTCAAATACTGAACTAGACGCCTTCGTGCTGACATCTGACGTGTTTCATTTTTACACTCTCATTGAAGACAAATGCGCGGATTTTAAATTTATTAAAGTAGTTAAAAATCATACACATTCAATCATATAATCTTAGATCAACCATATATTTATATAACAAAAATGTTATCTTTAATATTTGTTGGTAGGCTTCCGGCAACCAGCGCCACATCACGATGCCGGACGGCAACCGGCGCGACCACTTCCTCAAGTGGATCGAGGAGCTCTCCGATAGACAGACGCCATCTTGGCTGGGGCTGCCCAACAACGCTGAGAAGGTAAACCACGTCCCAACTACAGTCACAGAAGACACTGTACTACCTCCCTTAAGGCCTCTGTCAGTGACGTGCACAGACATTTTCCTTAGGGTAGGCAAAAACCTACCTAGACCAGAACTATTTCTATTTTAATCTATACTTATAATTTAGGTATAGGTATTTGAGTTACAACTAAAACAGTAACGAGCAAGAAGATAATAAAATTAAAATATATGAATCATGTACCTACTTAGGCTCTAAAAATTTTTAAAAGATGACCGCCTTATCCTACGGTCCCGTGGGAGTTTTGGAAAAGCATAGCAAACATATTTATTTGAAAATAATATTAAATAATGTTGTTGTTAGCTTACCCTTCACTTCAACTAAATCCGATCAATCCCGGTTGATAACGTCCATTTATTATTATTGCCATTTTTTCGTCAAATGAAAGATTACTTAGCGCGTCATTTTATAGTTTTTGTAAACAAACACTCGGTTAATTTGTTAAAAATAAAAGTGCTATTTTTACTTCATTGTAAACAATGCACATTGCAATTATCAATTAATTAAACATTCAAAACAAACAAATGCATGCAAGCCACAAACTAAATAGAGATACTACGTATATGCAAGCAAAGCAAACATATTGTTGATTTGATTTCGATACGGAAATAAAAAGACAAGATGACATTCCCAATTCCGTAGGGTTATACCCTACGGAATTGGGAATGTCATCTTGTTTATATAAAGTCTTCAAGTCTATGCGTTTTTAAATTTGCAGCATTACTCGTTTAATATCCAATAGACAACAGTTATCATGTTGCTGCAATCGATCGTAATATTCGTAATCACTAATCAGATTTAAGTATGTGTAACGCGTAATTCTAATTGGCCGTAACAAAAGTGAGAGCGAGATGAAATGTCATCTCATAGCATTTTGTTTCATCTATAGTGGAGGTCTGAAATTCACTCACACAGGCGTGATTTAGCGCATATGTGTGTTCATGTAAGTTTTTTACTTGCACTACTACACGAGCAAAAGCACATCTATACATAGTGATCTCTTAGTGAGAGTAGTAAACTTCAGACGATTTAGTAAAAAGCTGGCCTGGCCTAGCTAGCTAGCAGCGCGTATGGGGCGGTGCGCCGCGTGTTCGCGCGCATTCATAGATGGCGTTGTTAAGACAATTCGATATCTTGTGTGAAAAAATATTTATTATTTACATATATGTATTGATTAAATATTTTTTTTATTATTTATTACAAAAGTACAGGGTAGGCAACGTCTAAACGTCTTTATGATATGCACGCCACTGGCCTCTGTAATGGTTTATTTCATTCATATCGTGTGAAATACAAAGCCAAATGACCCAGCACACTCTGGTATCAATGGTTTTTAAATCCACCCCTCGGGCTCTGGCGTTGACCACCTCTATTTCAAGTTGGTAAAAGTAACAATAAAGGTTTTCTTATTTGTAAAAAAGATTTAAAATCTATACAGTAAAGAAGAAAAGGTATACTAGAATATACAATGGAGCAAGTTGTCCTATAGTCGTGAGTGTAAAAATAAATCACTTCATATGGTATTAATCAGGTGTTGCTGACGAATCAAGGCAGCGACTTGGTGTCAAAGTTGCTGAAGATGCAGCAGCTCGAGGACGAAGAGGAGCTCGCCTACAACGCCGCTTCGCAGGACGACCCAAGTATTTTTAATTTTTTTTCTTATAGCCAACCATCTTTCATGTTATTTTTAATTCATTTTTTTTTTTATATTTATATTACAAGGGTGTAATAATCATCCTGATGAATTGTTAAGATTTAATGTTTTTTCCTATTGAATGATCAGGTTTATTTTCTTTGTATATTTTTATACTTATCTGCTAAAAGACAAGTCTCGCCGTTTCGACATTTCCACGAACAAATTAAGGTCCAACAACCTTTTGTATTTTTCTCGACTACTATGGTCCCTTACTACCAACTATTACCAAAAAACATTGATCTAGCCACGTAATAGTTACTGGATGGTTACGTGATTCTTGCCATTTAGGCATGACACTGACACTTATTTGTTTTGCAGTGTCAATAGTTGTGGAAGGCGACGGCAGACCAGCATGGATGAAGACTCTCCATCAAACTGCTACCAACTGGTTGCAATTGCTGCCCAAAGAGCTGCCGGTAAGTACCATAACTCACATCTCTTTGGGCTAAATCATGACAATAATCTTTTCCACTGCTAGACGAAGGCTTCCTTTTCATTTCATTAGTTTCGCTCACACTCCTCTTCACACTGACTTCAACAACAACAGAACGTGTATGTAAAATATTTATTGTACACAAAAAGCATCCCAACTAATATTATAAAAGCGAAGTTTGTATATTATACATAGGGTACCTTTCATCCCGGGAAAAAGCACTGTTCTTGAGGGAAATGCACGCGGGTGAAGCCGCGAGCAAAAGCTAGTTAAACAATAAATATGACATAACAAATTATCCCAGATTGACCCTTATATACACCAAAGAATATAAATACAAATAGCTAGTGTGTTTAGTTTACATGTTATGTTTATGTGTATAATGTGTAGACCCTGCGTCGCACGGTAGAGAACATCAAGGACCCGCTGTATCGGTTCTTCGAGAGAGAGGTGGCCGCCGGTGCCGCGTTGCTGCAACAAGTGCTACACGACCTCAGGAATGTCATCTCTATCTGTCAGGTAACACGGACTTATTGTTTGATTATATTTTTTTATTACTAGGTCTATGGGCCTGAATAAATAGTATAAAATCTTTCTTTCTAAAATTAAATAACATCATCACTTTCTATTGCTTTGTAAAAACACTGAAACATACATACAGATAGAAAAATCGATCATGAAGCTAAATCTAAAAATATCTGAAGGTGTTACTTAGCTCGCAAAATTTTGGATAATGTTCGTTCAGTCTGTTTTAAGTATGTTTATATGTCTGTGATTGTTATCAAGGGATCATCACCCTTCAAAGTAGCATCTTTCGAGTGTTGTTATCGGCGCTAGAGGGAGGAGGGTTACATTGAATATATCTGGCAAGAGGAAATCACAATAAAAACATAAAAGAACGTATATTTTTTAAATTGGGTGATTCACACCTGCAGTGTTTTCTTTTAAAATGTAAATGTAGCTAGTTGTAAAAAAACTTGAGAGGTGACAAGGGACACCCGGATGTAACGAAGCTTTCTATGAGAGAGGAGAGATAGACAGAGAAACACGCGCACGTCGCACGGCTTACAAAGTATAGCAAAAAGTGTCGTTACAACTTTTGGTCTTAAATTTTTCCGTCTAGCCCCCTTTCGCAACGCGCGATAAGGAACTCCGTTCCAATAAGTGTCCCTTAGGAATCATGCGCCGCAGGCAAAGATAATATACACTACCGCCGGTTTTTAATCTTATGCCACATTTACACTCAGCCTTGTAGGGCAAAGTGGGCAGCGCGTGAATGTAAATAGGTTTCTCGCGTTGTCACTGCCCGCGCCGCTGCCGCTGCCCGGCGATCCCTCGATTGTCGGTTTTTCGCGCGGAAGTCAAAGGACGGGCAGCGCGAGCGCGAGTGAGTGTTTACATTCAGCTTAAAACCATGCAAGATCCAGTGAGTAAGGGAGATGTCGCCTTACATCATGTATTGCGCTGTCTCGCTTACTCACTGGAACTTGCATGTGATAGTAGGCCACCAGATGAGCAGTAAAGAAGTATGAAGGCTGAGTGTGAACGCTCACTCTCGTCGTTATTGCCGCAGAAGTATTTAGGGAAATATTTCCGGCAGCGACAGGAGCAGTGGCAGGGGCTGAGTTTAAAGGATCCGTAATTTTTTTTCGAAAGTAATATGCTCGATTAACCGTAACTCGACTGAACGATACGTTGAATTAAATATATGACGAAATAATCTTATGTCGCCAAACGAGTGGCCAGTAGTGAACTCAGCGATTCCATATTCAAACGTGAACCGTATCAATGTGGTGTGGTTGTGTCAGGGCGAGATGAAGCAGACGAACGAGACGCGCGCGATGGTGGGGTCGCTGGTGCGCGGCATGCTGCCGGCGTCGTGGCGGCGCTACGCGGTGGCGCGCGGCTGCACGGTGCAGCAGTGGGTGGTGGACTTCGCGCGCCGAGTGACGCAGCTCGCCACCGTGTCCGCCGCGGTGGGCGAGCGCGGCGCCAAGCGGCTGCAGGTAACTCACTTATACACACCGAAATAGGCGTCGTCTTGTTGCCTAACCAAACCAAATTTTTAAACACTGCCTTTATTATGGCTTTTTGTCACAATACACTGAACTCGAGAGGAAAAACAAAAGACTAAACAAATCAAAATTAAAAAAGTATTAAAACATAAATTAATATCAAAAAAGAGGCTGATTGAGCCATCGGTGCTCAACAACATCACTCGAAAACTCTACTAAGCCAATTTAAAAACGCTAACGAATGTCGACAAGAACCAAATGTATGGGATTGACATAAGATCGACCACCTGATTTAGCGCTGCTTATGTCAATTTATTTATTTTTTGACGTGACAACGTCTTAAATTAGGTTGCGGCTGGGAGTCACTTATGAAAAAGTGTAACGCTCGGTAACGTTACGATGAGTCACCGAACGAAAGAGAGGCCCGCCGAATGCCTTGCGTCTCTCTCCCACTCAACTATGATCTGCCGCGCGCGGTCTGCCGCGCGCGGCAGACCGCGCGCGGCAGATTATATTCATATCAATAAATATTCTACCGAGAAAAAGACGTTGTCACGTAAAATCTTCGCCCGTAAAACCGACTTTACAGGCAACCATTTTTGTTTATAAATCTTTATTGTACCACAAGTAACAAAATACTTATACAATTGGCGGACTTAATGCAAAAAGCATTCTCTCCCAGTAAACCATTAGGAAAACAGAAAAATATAGTGCGGCGCAACAGGTGACCGAGCTGAAACGTACACGGTACCACCCGGCCACTACAATTGCTTTTTTGAAGAAATATTACTTGTGGTACAATTAAATATAATTTTAATTTAGTATTAATGTCAATTGTATGGATCTGTGTCATCTGAAATAAATGATATTTAATTTAATTAATATATTCATAAGTACAGCAAGAACAGCAAAAGAACAACAAACTGATACGTATATAAATAACAAATTCGACTGTGGCCGGGCTGTGGCGAAACACACCAATCCCATACATTTGGTTCTCATCGACATTCGTTAGCGTTTTTAAATTGGTCCATGCCGCTCCACGTGACGTAGTGTTATTGTTTTCAGTTGTTTGACGTGACATAATATTTCAGAGTATCCCGGTGTGGCTGGGCGGGCTGCTGAACCCCGAGGCCTACATCACTGCGACCCGCCAGTGCGTGGCGCAGGCTAATTCGTGGTCACTGGAGGAACTTCATTTGCAGGTATTTTTTGGGAATTTAACCTAAATATTCCAAATTTTTGTTATGATTTCATCTCGGCTTTAATTTGCTCCAGTCCAGTATAGATAGACAGCTATACGAAAAAAGTTTCATGGATACCTTACCTTACTTGTGTAGTATGAATCAAAAGGTGTTTAGAAGAATCTGCTGGCAGCTCAATATGCTGTTATTATTTTGACTGCGCGGCCTTTTTTACACGAATGATTTCTCTAAATCCTAAGGGTCGAATCAAATAAAAGATTAGATCAATTTCCTCTTTTCACGTAGTCGGTTTATGTATAACTAGCTGTTCCCCGCGGCTTCGCCCCGCGTGGGACTCGGTTATATCGCGCCCAAAAGTAGCCTATGTTTGACCTCAGGTCGTTAACTACATCCCTACCAAATTTCATCACAATCGGTCCAGCAGTTTAGCCGTGACAGACAGACAGACAGACAGACAGACTTCGCATTTATAATATTAGTATGGATATAGACCGTAAACTTACAACCCTAATGAGAGCTCCAACTATCGTGGTTTCCCCTTCTGACTTCAACATCGTGGTAATAATAATTTTTTTAAGGACTATTGTTATCTATAGGTTTAACACATTATTTGTTTATGTTCAGGTGACGATCCCAGACCCAGGCGCGGCAGCAGACGTATCTCAGGCGGAGTGGTCGTTCTCGGTGACGGGGCTGAAGCTGCAGGGCGCCACCGTGAAGGGCAACCGGCTGCTGCTCACCAACACCATCATGGTGGACCTGCCGCTCACCGTGCTCACCTGGATACGGTGAGCGTCTGCCTTTATATCACCAACGACTGTTAAAAGCGCCTTGTCGTCTTTAGTTTGTTTATTTCAACTTTTGATTGATAAATTTCTAATTGTTAGTTTTGGCGTGAAGATAAAAGTAATAACAAGTCGTTGTTGTATTTATTTTCCAAAATTTGTTTTTTCGAGTATTTGTGCATAATAATGGTGGATTATTACCCTTCCTACTGGCAAAAATAAGCTATAAGTTTCATTGTCATAATGTGGATTAATGCCAAAAAAATCAAATTTAAGTTTATACTGCAGTCGAGTTGTTAATTAGCGTACTATTTAGATATATTGACGTGGGTATTGTGTATTGCAGAGGCGCGGAGCCGGGCGGCGCGGGCCAGTCGCTGACGCTGCCCGTGTACCTGAACAGCGCTCGCTCCGAGCTGCTGTTCACCGTGCGCCTGCCCGTCGCGCCCGGACAGGAGCCGCACGCCTTCTACGAGCGCGGCGTAGCGCTGCTCACTTCTACGGCTCTCAACTAACTCCGCACTACACGGCTGCTACGAACGCAGCGTAGCTAAGTCCGCACTACACATCTACTACGAAAACGGCGTAGCCAACCCGGCACTATACGTCTGCTACAAACGCGGCGTAGCTAACTCCACACTACTTATCTGCTACGAGCGTGGCTCACCTCAGCTCAGAGCGCCCCTTTTGTTTTTAACAACATTTGGAATTAGTCACATTAAATTCATTAATAATATAGAATTTCCAATGCGGCATCTTACGTGATTATGTATTCACAAGGCTTATATTGTGCTAACAATATTTATGTGCTATTTATTGTTTATAAACTAAATAAATATTTATTTCTAAATTCCGTTTAATTTTATTTTCCAGTGTCTACTCGATGTCAATCATTAATAATAATTTCATACCTATTGCTATTGTAAATAGGTAATAACTACTTATGTATTATTTCACTGATAATGAAATGATTTAATTATTTTTAAGGTGTAAACAAATAAATGCATGCATACATAAAAAAAATTACTACTAGTGTGTAACTTTGTCATTTCCCAGCATACATTCAAATTCCAGTAATTTAATTGAAACTACAAAGTGTTTCTTACTTTAAAATTATTTTATTGGCTTTTACTTAATTAAATTTATGTTTGACTAGTTCAGCATCACACGTTTACTGAGGATGATTTCTGTTCATCCCTGGTGGCTGTTGCTTTGGCAACCTGATGGCAAAAAAAAAATCGATCAACAACTTTAAAACGCACACGGAAAGGTAAAGAAGTTCATTCGCGCCGAAAAACGAGCCACAAGCTCATTTTGGATGCTGGTAATCATCATGCTATATTTACTTAGATACTTATTTAGCTGTCTCGTTTTTAAACATGCTGACATTTATCCTCAGTTACCTTCAACGATAGTAATTTTTAAATATTATCCTATTTTAAAGACAACAAAACTGGATTTATAGTACCTGGTAGTAATGATCTTCTGCGGCGATGAAGAGTAAACGTAGTCGGAGCTTCTTTCCCACACGGCGCGCTTTTGGTACTGACTCTGACGCCGCCTGTCCACGTAGCTTATCTGGAAAATATGCAAGATAAACTTTACAAGGAACTAAACTCATAACAGCCCGTCGTTTTGCGTCGGGAGGTTAAAAAAAATTAATAAGTCTTCAAACAATATTGCTTAAATAAATTGATCCATTGCATTCTAACTCACAATGCAACTGACGGGTATCCAAATGAGGGCAGTGACGAGCACGACAACGCCAACGATGTTGTCTCGCAGGAAGCCCAGCACATTGTTGATGTTGATGTCCTCGATGATGTCCCAGAAACGCTCCACCACGTCCTGGATGGTCTTCTCGCACACACCCTGAATACACATAATATTATGACCATGATCGTTCTCGTATGCTCATCACTTGCTATAGTAAATAGAGGAATCCTGTGCCCCTAGCATGAGTTTTTCTTAACGTAGACGCTAGCAACTGCGTTAGGATTTTGTATGGAATTTCTTAGTTGCCTTACTATCCGCCAGAGGCGCTGTACAGGTTTGCCATACTAAATCGCTAACGCAATCGCTAGCGTCTGCGTTAAGAAAAACTCATACTAGGGGCACTGGTGAAGCATGTCACAGAGATAAAAGGCTGCACTGGATATGTGGCGTTGCGGAGAGACTGCACACGGCAGACTTTATCTTCATAACATAGAGGATTACCTACAGTAACACTATCTTGAGAAAAACTAATCCCATTGCAATAAAATAATATATAAAATCTGTGTGTCAATGGTTTAAAATTTAAACATTTCGCCCAGAAAGATGCAATACTCACGGCTGAGTCAGAGGCCACAGCAAAATTAATATAGGAAAAGTACGTACTCGGAAGTACTAGGCAAACGCTACCTTTTTCTTTAAGTAATAAGTAGAAAATAAAATCACTAGAAGGATACCTTATTGCAGAAGCCCTGTATGCAGGGCGTGCCGTCGGGCAGGATGTCGTTGTGCGCCACCGGGAAGCACGTCTTGTTCAGACTCTTACGGCAGCAACGCTTGCACGCGTCCGCCACTTAAATGACAGATGCAATATAACTATATCAAACACAAGGCACAAAAACTAGGCAAAGTAGCGGTAAACAAATTATATTGGTGAAATAAATAAACGAAAGTTATTATTTGTATGTGTTATTACTTAAGGTGATACCTCGGTGAACACTAGCGCCACCATCATTTAAAAATAATTATTCACTGAAAACACAAGTTATCAAAAATCCATGTTATGTAATTAAGGTTCTGGATCTGAAGTTAATTTAAATCATGTTAAATTATTGTTCCCTATAGTTATAACTTGCAAAACTGCTAAAAGTGACCGTTTTTAGCAATATTGCAATTTGTAACTATAGGGAACTATAATTTAACAATTTAATATGCTTAAAATTAACTTTAGATCCAGAACCTTAATTACATAATACGGATTTTTTATAACTTATGTTTCCAGTGAATAATGTTTTTTTAAATGATGGTGGCGCTAGTGTTCACCGAGGTATCGTCTTAAAACATGTTTTAATTTATATCTTAACGTTATAAAGAGTAATAGTGATTGATTTTGTTACACATGCACAAATGTGATTTGACTTCAGTAGAATCATTTAATTTTCCAAATAAGTAAAAAAAAATCTTGATTTTTCATCTATTCAAAAGCACATAAAGGCTTTTTTCGCTTTGTCAATTGCAATACCGAACATTTTTCTTTTATCTCAATTAGGTCACAAAATAGCTAAACTAAAATTAAGGCCGTTTTCAATAGATTTCAGTGCAAATTGATGGTCTCGGTTTCAGTGCTAATTCAGCAATGAACCTAAACAAAATGCGTGTGACTGACCGATGTCGCACATGCAGGAGTGCATGCCCTGCGTCTCGCAGTACGGCACGCAGCTGCCGTTGCGGCAGCGCCCGCGCTCCGCGCACTCGTGCTCGTCCGCGATCGCCGGCGCCTGCGCACACGCAACAAACGTACTGTGATATATATAGGTAGAAAGAACAAATTGAACTTTATACAGCTATGTGAAATAGACATAGATTGTGGCGCCATCACGACCGGCACTTGGTTTGTCCGACTAGGTTTTTTGACGTGACAACGTCTTAAATTAGGTTGCGGCTGGGAGTCACTTATGAAAAAGTGTAACGCTCGGTAACGTTACGATGAGTCACCGAACGAGAGAGAGGCCCGCCGAATGCCTTGCGTCTCTCTCCCACTCAACTATGATCAGATATATGGGCAGATTATATTCATATCAATAAATATTCTACCGAGAAAAAGACGTTGTCACGTAAAATCTTCGCCCGTAAAACCGACTTTACAGGCAACCATTTTTTTTTTAAACCTATATAACCAGATCTGATCTCTCGTCCTCAATCTTGTACGTAGATGTTCATGAAGATATTTTTTTGATTAGTAAATTGCAATATTTACTTAATGGTACTGAAAAAAAAGCTTGCAGGCCGGCGCGGGATGCAGGCCGCTTCCAACCGGTAATTTTCCAGCATAGGACAGAGTGCGGCTGAAATGACGATGATACAATAAATAGCAAGCAGTGACCTTGGGGCAGTCGGCGGAGATGCCGTTGCAGGTGGCCTCGCCCTCGCAGGCCGAGTGCGCCGCCTCGCGACACACCACGCCCGGCGGCGCGAACACGCAGCCCGCGCAGCACGGGGAGTTCTTGTCGCTGGGGAACACAACATTTATAAACTACTAGCTGTTGCCCGCGGCTCCGCCCGCGTGTAGGTCGCTTTTCGCGTAACCTGTGGAAACTACAACTATCCAGACCTATAGTTAAATCTATAGTATCCTATTCCCGTGCCAATTTTATAAAGCCATTACATTACTACGATATCAAACTGAAAATATTAACATTCATACTATCACATCTTTGTCTCTAAAAGAGTAGACGCAGCCTATTACAGGGTCATTTGGACCTAAAAGCCACTCCTAAAGTTAAAGTGGGCGTGAAAAGTGGAGAAAATCGCAATAAAAAGTGATAGGTTAGTTAAATTAAACCTTACGACACGACCGTATGTTCCGTCAAACAACAACTGAACTGAGTTGCGGACTTGATTATTTTTAAACCAAAGCCAAACCAAACCAACCAATCAATTCAAATAGCTTACAATACAACACGACCGATAAACAAACCAACCAATAGACCTAAATCAACAACCATTTTTTTTTAATTATTCAAATTAATTGCTGTAAGTAAAATTTTCAATCTGCTATACCATATGCGAAAAAATAATTAAAATAAAGTCAGCGCCATCTATTGATATTTTATGTAACTAAATTATACGCCCACACACATTCAATGTGTTATTTTATTAAAATTTAATAGAGACTGCAGTGTGTTTTTCTCTTTATTGATATCGATAAAACAAAGTAGAAATTCTAGCTTTAACTAAATAAAATACTTTTATGTAAACCGCATTCAACTCTGTTTAAAAGTTTTGAAGCAGTGCTAGAAATAAACTTCAACTGACCATAACTTCTTTTTTCCTTCTTTTGACAACGCTCCTAATTATATGTAATCCACCTGTGAAAACCGCGTTCAACTCTGTTGAGTAGTTTTGAAGTTATAACGTACCAGAGAGACAAAAATTCGAAAATTTGTTTTTTTTTTGTTTCTTTTACTCTTCTTTAATCACTCCGTATCAGTTTTTTAGAAAAATATTTAATATATAGACACTCGATTTTTACTGTCCTATAATTTGTATAGATAGATAAGTATAAAATACTGATATATTAACGGACTTAACGCTAAGAGCGTTCTGTACAACCATTTGATTAATCTTCTTCTTCAATGTCGTCAATGACAAACTATTAGATTTGATTTGATTGGGGTTGCGATATCGTTTATCCCGAAATAAATTTGCAAATGAATTTATTCGTTCCTTTTCAAAATTAAAATAAAAGTAAGAAAATAATTCTAGAAAACAAATAAAAAACGAAAATAGAAAATTATTGTTTGTGGCAGGATTCGATCCAGCTATTAAAAGCAAAAATATAGAATTATAAAAAACTAAAACAAAACGAAAAAAAAGTAAGTAAAAACAAAAGTCATGTTTAGCAGGATTAGAACCCTCTACTCAAAAAAAATAATCCGCGACCTCTACCGATATGCGTTGTTAGCAATTGGCGAAATTTCCAATGGAATTTGTCTATAGGTACACAAATTCACCCCTTTTTTTGATGTAAGGGTTGGAATTGTAAACAACCCTTTCTTATGAGGGCAGTATATAGTATAATGAAGACACTAACCAAATTTCACGTTTATGGCTTTTATAGTTTCGGTTTTGTGATGATAAATTAGTTAACCTCCCCCTTTTTACCCCTTTAGAGGTGGAATTTCAAAAAACGCTGAAACACGCCATTAGTTATTTTTGTTGAGAAGCATTCTTGCCAAGTTTCAAGTACATCAGTGAAGATTTTAATTTTTTTTCACACACTTTGCCCTCAATTTTAACCCTTTTAGGGGTCTAATTTTGAAAAATCCTTTCTTATTTGAGCACTACGTATTAACATAAAACTTTGGTCCAAATTTCAAGTTTATAGCTTTTATGGTTTAGACTGGGCGTTGATTTATCAATCGCCCTTGTTCTTTTATATATTTAGAAATTATATTAATCTACTAACTAATTAGAAATGAATACAAATATACTTAAAGACCTACAATTTATTTGAGAAACCTTACAATGTATTTAAGATATGCAACTAACTTATGGAAAATAAAACAAAGATTTACCTATTTTCAAACTACTATTTGATATCCGGAAAAATACTTTTCAAACTTAAATTAAACGAATCAATGAGTAGCCCAAAACGCAGACATTAAACTATACATACAATATAGTGCCGCAATTACCACTCCATACAACAATCAATTCCAATTTAATTTTATTTTATTATTTTATATTTAGCAGGTATCAAATCGTCTAAACACATAATCAAATCGTTAGAAAAGCAAAAAAAATATATTTTTATTTGTTTTGAAATCTCAATTACTACATATGATGATTAAATGCAAACGACAAACCATATCGACTTTTAAAATGTATGGTGGCGCCATCTATTGACTGTCTTCTATTATTGATTGTATCCTATTACAATATGTTGTGTACATACAATACAATACAATACAAAATATTATGCCAAAAACATTTTCAATTTTAATTCCATGTATCTCACTTCAAAAATGACAAAGTTTCATACAAACTGGCAACCCCTATTTCACCCCTATAGGGATGTAATTTTTAAAATCAGATTGATGCATTATTATTTTTTACCAATTACAAATTCAAATTAAAAATTTCATGTGTCTCACTTCAATAATGACAAAGTTTCATACAAAATGGCAACCCCTATTTCACCCCTTTAGGGATGTAATTTTCAAAGTCTGATTGGTAAATTATTATTTTTTACCATCTTCAAATGTAAATTAAAAATTTCATGTATCTCACTTCAAAAATGACGAAGTTTCTTACAAACTGGCAACCCCTTTTTCACCCCTTTAGGGATAAAATTCCCAAAAATCCTTTCTTAGCGGACGTCTCTTAGTCATAATCTACCTTCCTGCCAAATTTCATCTTCATCGGCTCAGCAGTTTTGGAGATTTCGTGATGAGTGAGTGAGTGTTTTTCGCTTTTATATATATAGATTGTAAAAAGGAGGACTTGGCCTGAGGCCCTTACTCACAAAATTTAGAAAAATTAACAAGAAGTGGCGTAGAGCACAAAAAGCGTGCCACTAGTTTGGCTTGCAAGCCAACGTTTCATAAGAAAGAATGGGCGGGGAATTTGATTGCGTCATTTATTGCCACTGTTATTAGTTGATAATATTAGGTGGCTTTGTTTTTAACTACGCAATACATTTTAATAAGGTGTGGTGTGGTTTACATGTATGAATTGAAGGTAAGAAGAGAGAATAAGCTAACCACATTGATCCTGGAACTAAATCCGAGTCAAAACATTTCTATTCGGATAATTTCTCTGTTCTGTGCTTTTACTATGACAGCCCGCAGGATATCCGGAGATCAAGCGAACAAATAGTTCAAAACTCGACGCCGCTGGCTGGCACAGTGTGCCGGAACCTTTAAACAGAAGATTCTTACGACTCTCTTCCAGTGACGTGCACAGACATTTTCCTTAGGGTAGGCAAAAACCTACCTAGACCAGAACTATTTCTAGTTTAATTTATACTTATAATTTAGGTATATTTAAGTTACAACTAAAACAGTAACGAACAAGAAGATAATAAAATTAATATATATTAATTATGTACCTACCTACTTAGGCCCATTTACGAGACGAGTTTTGGAAAAGCATAGCAAACATATTAATTCGAAAATAATATTAAATAATGTTCTTGTTAGCTTACCCTTCACTTCAACTAAATCCAATCAATCCCGATTGATAACGTCCATTTATTATTATTGCCATTTTTTCGTCAAAAGAATCATTACTTAGCGCGTCATTTTATAGTATTTGTAAACAAACACTCGGTTTACAACAATCACATGAAAATTTTGACATTTTAAACTATAACTGAGTAAATTTGTTAAAAATAAAAGTTCTATTTTTTCACCTCATTTTAAACAATGCACATTGCAATTATCAATTAATTAAACCAAATTAAACATTCAAAACAAACAAATGTATGCAAGCAAAGCAAACATATTGTTGATTTCGATACGGAAATAAAAATATAACCCTACGGAATTGGGAATGTTATCTTGTTTCTATAAAGTCTTCAAGTATATGCGTTTTTAAATTTGCAGTATTACTCAATTAATATCCAATAAACACAGTTATCATGTTGCTGCAATCAATCATTATCACTAATCAGATTTAAGTATGTGTAACGCGTAATTCTAATTGGCCGTAACAAAAGTGAGAGCGAGACGAAATGTCATCTCATAGCATTTTGTTTCATCTATAGTGGAGGTCTAAAATTTACTCACACAGGCGTGATTTAGCGCATATGTGTCTGTTCATGTAAGTTTTTTTACTTGCACTACTACACGAGCAAAAGCACATCCATACATAGTGATTTATTTGTGAGAGTAGTAAACTTCAGACGTTTTACTAAAAAGCTGGCCTGGCCTAGCGGCGCCTACGGGCCGGCGCGCCCGGGTGTTCGCGCGAATTCATAGATGGCGTTGTTAAGATAATTCAATATCTTGTATGAAAAATATTTATTATCATATTTATTAATTATATAAAAAAATATTTATTATTTATTACAAAAGTACAGGGTAGGCAACGTCTAAACGTCTTTATGATATGCACGCCACTGCTCTCTTCCACGATCAAACGAGAGATGATTGCACAGCGGAGTTGCATGAGTCGCATGTCGACGTATTGTCGTACCCATAGCAATGAATGTGTCTGCGACGGGGAAAACAAAGGGCATTGTGGAAGACCAGCATAATGTCCATGTTATCAGAGCAACTTCATTCAACTATTGCTCTAATGCACCTGCCGGTCAAAAATCTAACAATCCATAATCATAATTTCGTAATAATCGCAGATTCTCGAGGGATTTAATATTCCATACCCGCCAGTATGTTCTCAGAGACGGCTGTCACGCAAGACTCAATGTCATCGGATGCGAATCATATCGCGCATAATCGCACACAAAAAAATATAAAACTTGCTACAAATACCTGCAGACTGCTCCCTGGCCCTTCCTTAGTTTACAATTCTTGTCACAGCACATGTCATTGTCTTCAGTACCTGCAAATGAAAAACGTTACCAGAACTTCAACTTATTTCTATATTTTTCACACAAGTTGGATTTAGACATAGTTGTGGCGACACTAGCGACACAACAGAATGAAATAACTACTGAGACGCACCACAGATGGTTAAGAGCAATAATATCTAAATAGCAAACAAGACTGCAAAATTATTATCAACGTCGCACTTGCAAATTTCTACGGATTGGTAAGGTGGACTTAAATCAACTGGAAATATTTTAAGGGCATTTTTTAAAATAAACTTATAGCGAAATACGAAAAAAATATTAAATATTAATTTATGACCTGCCATACAAACTGAGAATCAGCTGATCTGGTTAAGTATGGCGAGTGAAAAAAATTATTTCATATTTTGACATAAGTTTATTTGGAAAAGTTGTTCAGTATAGTGGTCGGAATCAACCCTTAAAATATTTGCAGCTGATTTGAGTCCACCTTATATAATCCTCTAAGTATACAACCTCCGTCAAGACATTGTCGGAGCCGCGGTTCCCCAGATATAACACCGGGCCTGGCGGAAAGATCTTGTCTTTGCGGCAGTCGAGCTATCCCTACCTATCCCGCCTCACTCCAGTCTTTACCGATGAGACATATTTGATAAACATATTCCTTTATTTCGCAGTAGTTTTATGGCAAATTCCTACACATTACAATCCATCCGACTCTGGAATGCTTTGCCTGCCGATATATTTAAAGAAATTTCTTCTAAATTTACCTTTAAAAAAGAGTTTATGCTCACTTCTGCGTGTGAAAGTTCTTTGTGAAAGTTTTCGTAAAAGTATTTATGTAGGCTTATATAATGTATATTTATATACTCGTATGTATGTGCATAGATATATATATATATATTTTTAATATATGTAGATATATAAGTAAGGGTATAAGTATGTATATTTATGTATTGTGTATGTATGTTTACGTAGTTTAGTATGATATGCATTAAAATACCCATCGTGGTAAATTTGTTTATTTTTAAGTACCTATTTTCCCTTGTAACTTTTTTGCGCCGCACAGTTTTTCTGTTTCTCCCAATGGTTGACTGGTAGAGAATGCTTTTAGCATTAAGTCCGCCAATTGTATAAGTATTTTGTACTTATGGAACAATAAAGTTTTAATAAATAAATAAATAAATAAAAAGACGTTTTAGTTAATTACCAACTTCACACACTCATACGAGTATCACAATATATTAATAAGGTGTGTTGTGTATTACCGAGCAGGCCGGCGTCGCACTCCTCGCCGCCCTCCACCCGCAGGTTGCCGCAGAAGCTCTCCTCGGGCTCCGAGAAGCAGCGCCCCGACTTGGCCTGCAGCACCTTGCGGATCGACCGCAGGCTGCACGGGGAGAAACGCTGCGAACACACACAGCGGCTTAACAGAACTGTAAATCTTAGAAAGCTGTTAAAATGCGTATCTTAATTTTACCATTCAAAAGAATTTTAAGCCACGCCCAATCAAGGTGCTCAGAGCCCTAGTGTTAAATAATTTTTTATTTATGACTTTTTCTTGTATCACAAGTAACAGCATACTTTTACGATTGGAGGACTTAATGCTAAAAGCATTCTCTCCCAGTCAACCATTATGAAAAACAGAAGTCTTGTGTTACCTTATTGTTGACGTCATATCCGCTGACACTGTAGGTGTACATGAGATAGGAGCCGCCCTGAGAGGCAGCGGGCGAGCACTCGGCCACGTCGGGGTCGTGTTACCTTATTGTTGACGTCATATCCGCTGACACTGTAGGTGTACATGAGATAGGATAGGCCTCTCAGGGCGGCCCTGAGAGGCAGCGGGCGAGCACTCGGCCACGTCGGGGTCGTGTTACCTTATTGTTGACGTCATATCCGCTGACACTGTAGGTGTACATGAGATAGGAGCCGCCCTGAGAGGCAGCGGGCGAGCACTCGGCCACGTCGGGGTCGTGCTCGGAGCCCCAGTTGTGTCCGAACTCATGCGCCGTCACCAGGTCCGCCTCGCGAGTGATCACCCGCTGCCCGTAGTGGTTACGGGACGAACTCAGCCCGGAATTCAGGTATAGGGTATAGCCGTTCTTGAAGTACTCTGCAAGCGATTTTTACTTTTAAAATAGTTCAATGTAACAAGGTTTAAAGCAACTTTGTATTATTAAGTAGTAGACAATCTTCAATACATTTAAGTAAATAATATTTAATTTGAGTCGTATTAAAATCACAAACTAAGATTCGATGTTTAATTTGAGATAGAATGTAAAACACCAATTAGGTTAGTTGTTAATAAACGAAATAAAGCCAACGAAATATTTTTTTTAAAGACAGAGCATGTTTCAGGTGCCCATATGCATATTAATAGTTATTTTGTTAAAAGTGTTAGCATTGTCATTTTATTATTAGTGATTAGGTATGTATCTCCCCACCTATCATTGCCCCGCTCGTGCAACGAGTGCGAAGCAGTTATATGCCCAATGGAGAGTCAGTTGAGTTAAGGAAGTAAATAATATTTTAAGACATACGGTTATATATTTAACTCGTTAAAAACAGTTACAAAAAAAATAGACAACATAAAAGCAAAAGCTAACAAAAACAACGAAAAAAGCAAAAACACTCACACTATCGCGCCAAAATTGCTGAAAACAAAAACGAAAATATTTAAATAATAATAAACAACAAAACAAATATCCTCTATTCAAAAAATATGTAAAAAGAATAAGATAAAAAATAATTCTTGTTGTGAACAGGGAAAAGCCAAAGTCACCGGGCTTTGTTATGACTGAGGATCAAATAAAATCTATCCTAAGGTTCTCTCTCTTGGAGAACTATTTATGTTCCACCGAAGATGAAATAACAGTGTTTGTAATTATTTATTAAAGTAGATAATGCAGTCATGACTGAAGAAAATAAATTTATCAATAGAATAAAAACATAAATTTTCACTAAACGACAGTTAATATATAACAGTACCCCTAGTATGTGTTTTTATAAACGCAGACGCTAGCGACTGCGTTAGGATTTTGTATTAAATTTCTTAGTTTCCTTACTATCCAGCAAGGGCGCTGTACTGGAATGTCATACAAAATCGCTACGATCAGGCGCCAGGGGTCTACTTCGCAAATAGCAAACTTCTCTTTATACCTACTTCTGTTTTCCTACTTCGCAAATCGCCTACTTATCAAACAGTCTATTTTGCATTCAGTCTATTCTCAAAGAGACAACTTCGCGCTAACGCAGTCGCTAGCGTCTGCGTTTATAAAAACTCATATTAGGGGTACTGAGCAATTCATCGACTGAAGCGCCACCTCTCCTGCAAACTAAACCCTATAATTATAACATGGAAACAACATATTGTAAATTCTCACCAGGAGTACATATTCCGCCGACGGAGTTCCGTCGCGGCGAGCCGACGTACGCGAGCCCCAGGATGCCGCCCTCGAACTTGAGGTCGGTGAACAGGTGAGCCAGGCAGAAATCCTTGTGGGAGTACTCGCGGCTGAACACCTGTTCAACCATATTAATGCCTTAGCTCTCGGAGGGAACAATCGTACCCATAAAGTTTACGTTGCGCGGTCTACAGTGACCGCTTTGTTGTTTAAGCATTTATCATCTTACGTCGATTTATTTGACTACGAGTACTTTTATTTCTTACAAGCGGACTTCATTTTATACTATAATAGATGTACGTACAGTCGAAGGCAGTACATCACTATGGTAAGTACGGTGGGGGGTCACTTTCATCTGCCTCCGACTTTACACAATCTAATTGAAAAAATATATAACTCTTGTTGATTGTTGCTGTTGGTTTTCTGATCAATAAACTTTTATGTTCTCTGCTGGACGTAGGCCAGCGTAGATATTTATTTTAACCATTCTAAAAGCCAGCATACTGTGATTTTTACAAGGTGGTAGTTCTCTTACCAATTGCATTAGCGATAAGTCCGCCTTTGTACTCATTTTATTTCAGATTCTGTACAACCCAATGATGTATTTTTTAAAATAAATATAGATTCACCCCTTCTTATTTAATTAAAAAAATAAAAGTGAATCAGAGTTAGCGGCGTTTTAGTAATTACCTCCAAATCAAATTGTACGTAAAGTAAAACGGCTCACCTCGAGCAAGTTCCTCACGTCCCACTTCTCCCGCACCATGTTGTAGTGCGCCTCCCCGCCGCGCACCCTCGTCGGCTCTGAGTGGACGAGTATCTTCTTTATCACGAAACCCATGCCTTTGAACCCATCCATGTCCTACAAACAAAGTTAAATTGCATAGAAGGCGATTTTCATTTATTTAAGCTATATATTCCATATTCGAGAATATTTTACAATACAATACAAAGACACCCTTAAATCTAGTGGGTCCCTGTCCGGTCAACACATTCTTTACACAGAGAGCATGTTAAAGCACAATATTTAAGTGTTTAGTAAAAGTATACTTTAAAATTCAATTATTTAAAAAATAAGAAGCAATATTTCGACGTACCTGACGATCTTGCCATACGGTGTCATTGTATATTTTGTGCACCCGATCAATGAGACTTATCTGAAAAATATGAAATTATTACTTTATCTAGCTACATGTGTTAAATTTGAAAATAGATTAGTATTTTTTTTAAAAAACAGTCCCTTCTTACTGCTATGGCATCATATGACTCAATGCAGTTGGCTATTGTAATGGAAGGCAATTTTTTTTTTAACTTAAACATCACGGATTTTATCCAGACATTATTAAAAATAAAATAACAAAAATAAGTGCTCCATCTCCCGCACGTATCTGTCGTCACACCGTGCGGTGCAATCATGCTAGCTACCTACTTGGTCATATTATTAATTCTGCTCAACAACAACTGATAATGAAACTAACTGCCATGATGCCCACTTAGAACTATATTATCGTCACGCCTGTCGAACAGAAACTAGTCCCCACTTTTAATAACAGGTATGCTTTATAGAATTGTTTCCATACTCCACTTTTTGACACCAACTTTATTGCCAGTAAATGAATGGTCGTTTTTCCTTACATTATTGACACTTTCGCTCTATCTTATTTTAGCATTTTACCAAATAAAATAAGAAACTCACCAAATAACTTATAGTTGTTTTTGTATTACTAGCGCCCATTTCCTGAAAGAACCTGTAATCGGCTACAAGCAATAGCGGACATCTAGTCTTGGTAGGTGTGTATTCATAGTCACTTTGCCTTTTTACTCGCTTCTTCATTTCCGAAGCATCACTTAATAGTGACTGGTTCAAATATTTATATTTTTCAAATTGTTCCTGGTCCATCTCCAAATCTATTTCTTCTTCTTCCTCCTCATCGGTATCCAATTCTAAAATGAACATAAAATTAGCATTCCATATATAAAAATCATCATCATCAATATCTTAGCAAGTCTCAGGGTTACATTCCCAGCTTAGACTTTAGAGCCCAGCCCATAAGTCTATGTATGTAATATAAAAATTGATATCATAATGTGAAAGTGTGTTTAATATTTGTCCTCTTTTATGTCAAATAGACAGATTAGTTTTTGACTTTTTGTATTTTGGTTATTGTAGATTAGTTGCAAGGGCTGGTGACATAGTCTTCTTTTTACGCGAACTAAGCCACGGGAAACAATTATAAAATTGTATCTTTATAAACAAATTTTTTTTTACCATTTCCATCTTTGACATAGCCACAAACTCTTGGCTTTCCGTGCACATCTGCTGTGTCAGACCAGCTGAACTGTATGTCTGAGGAGCGATACGTTATCATAGTTCTGTCGCCCAGATGAGGCATGTGGCGCCAAGATGGCTGTAATAAAAATATATAAATTGTATTATATTATACTAATTAATAAATAGGTATACCTGAGAAATATGGTCAAAAGCCTTCTCCAATGTGTTTTCCCATAGCCTGCTCTTATGTCCCACTGCTAGGCAAAGACCCTTTTGTTTCTATCCTTCTCCATATTATGTCTTATCCATTATCTTTTTTTTTTTTAATTCAATCTCGCAATCAGCCTAGCCAGAAGCTATGAGTTGTGTTTGATTATTATCACACTATGGTTATTCCTCATTAGGAATAATCATTTTATAAGTGGCAGCCTATACTACATAGGTTAGGATGATTTTCCAGCCTGAGTATGTACTTTTGACCACAAGTCTTTATTTCTTCCTTGACTGTTGCTATATATAAACTATACTAGCTGTTCCCCGCGGCTTCGCCCCGCGTGAGACTCGGTTATATCGCGCCCAAAAGTAGCCTATGTTTGACCTCAGGTCGTTAACTACGTCCCTACCAAATTTCATCACAATCAGTCCAGCAGTTTAGCCGTGAAGAGGTGACAGACAGACAGACAGACAGACAGATTTTCGCATTTATAATATTAGTATGGATATATTAGAGGCACAAGCAGCTCCCCCACAGTCAACACCATATTTAGAAATAGAAAATATAGAGCTGTATAAATAATAAATAAATATATAGGGACAAGTCACACAGATCAAGTTAGCCCCAAAGTAAGTTCAAGACTTGTGTTATGGGATACTAACTCAACGATACTATATTTTATAACAAATACTTATATAGATAAACATCCAAGACCCAAGCCAATCAGAAAAAGATATTTTTTCATCTTTGCCTGACCAGGGATCGAACCCGAGACCTCCAAAGTACCGGTCAGGCATGTTAACCATTACGCCACGGAGGTCGTCCATATATGGTGAGAAATTTACGATTCCAAGATGCATATTAAAGCTAAGGGTATGATGTACAAAACGGCAGTAAGACCTGCACTGCTGTATGGTTCAGAAAGCTTACCTATTACCATGAAGAAAATTACAATGAAGATGCTCTGTTGGTTTGGACAAAATAAAAAAATAGTATATTCTTTCTTTGCACATTTAAGGTTGCTAATATATCAAAAAAGCTAAGCGAGATCCGCTTAGATTAGTATGAACATGTGATGCATCGAAATGAAGAAGAGGACACCCACCTAAACACCTGGAGTCCAACCATTTCCGAAGACATGGGCACGTTGGGCATAGGCCTATAAATGACGCTAAATCGCCAAATATGGCAAAAAGGATTAGGGGGGCCAACCCCATATAGGATAAAGGCAAGGAGAAAAGAAGATATGAATGAGGAGAATGTTTTTGTTGTATACCAGACTGACATGTAAGATATTTGAACCTTTGTTAGTTCCTTAGTCACTTTATATAAAATTGAAGCGACTTTTGCAAATCAATCCCTACTAGATCCTAATTTTATATATATATTAAAAAGTGGTCTAGTGATAATTAAAAAGAAATACAGTATGTACATAAATATATTTTCTAAACATTAAATATTATTTAACTGTTATTTACCTCTATATGGTATGTGTCTTCTGGTAGATGTATAGCTCCTGTTATCATGCCCTCTTCCATATGCAACTTTACATCAGAGGCTGTTTCTCCAAACACTCTGCCAGTATAGAAGTTGTCGCGATCTATACACATTAAAAATTATGAAAGGGACGAGACGGAAACATAGACCACATCTACAAGAGTAATTACCAATATAATTTATTTTTACAGAGCCACTAAAAAAGTAAACCTCTCGACTTGACCCTTCCTTTTGCACTTACCTACATGAATTGTACTCTCTTTTCCATTGCCATCAACTGCATAAGCTTTAAAATTGGAATGTAAAACAGAATTATGGGGATGCAAAATAAGACGAAATTGTTTGCCATGGGTTTTGAAGTGTAGTTCTTTGATTGTATTGAATGGATGATTGGACAACTTTACACCTCTCTTCTCAATATGATGAGTAAAACTAGAGGCATGCAATGTCTCAAAGTATTTTAAATTCTTGTGGATAGAACCTGAAAAAATAATTTTCGAAGTGTACTTAGAACAGAAGTAAACAATTAAAATGTTTATGTAAGTATGAACCAAATATAGGTACTGACAATTTCCATATATAAAACATATACTGAACCATAACAAAATAGCTGAATTAATCTGAATAGACAGCATTTTGGTATAAAAAAGAAAAACTAAGAATTCAATACAAAAAAAAACTGGTTTAAAAAGATTTCAAGAGATTGAAAATGTCCACGCCTCACAACAATGTTATTGTTCTTAGGTCCACGCACAAAACTAGAAACAGAATAGTTTTGTACATAAATTGATTAGAAAAAGTGATTGATTCATTATAATGACAAAAATATCATTTTATACACAAAACCATTTAATTTTCTAAATCTAGTTTGTTTTGAGCGTTTGAGTTTGATAATCAAATCGAGTACCTAATGCCTGACACTGACATGACAGCTGGCATTTTTGTAAATATTTTTTACGGCCATGGAAATTAGTTCTTGAAGGCCTCTTTTGAATTTATCAATCTTCTTCAAGGTGGCTACTACCATCTGGGGGGCTACTATCATCTCTAAAAACCATGCAAGCTCCAGTGAGTAAGCGAGACAGCGCAATACATGATGTAAGGAGACATCTCCCTTACTCAATCGTTCTTGTATGGTTTTAAGAGATGATAGTAAGCACCCAGTCCTACTTAAATCAAGTCAAGTCAAAAAGTCAAGTCAGGGCCTCAGGGGTGTTAGTTAGGTAGCTTGGATGGTTTTAAGAGACGGTAGTAACCGTCTACTGGGGGGTTACTACCGTCTCTTAAAACCATGCAAGATCCAGTGAGTAAACGAGACAGCGCAATCTGCGCGCAATACATGGTGTAGCCAAAACTCCCACTCGTAGCACTGGCTGTTTATAGTTTCAATCTATATTTAACAATTGGTTACAATTCCTACCATCCTAGGTATTTTATTTATTTACTGTGTTTTCCCCCCCGAGGGAGAGACGAAGCGTTTTCCACCCTATACTCATACAATAACTGTCTAGGAAATCTTGTGTTGCTTTTACTTTTTGGAGTTTGTTTGTTGTGGCGCTAGTGTCGCCACAACTTATTCTTCGTCATACTAGCGCTTTCCCAGAGTTGCTTCTCATCTGATAGCTTCAAGCCCAGGGTCCACCAAAATTTTTACTGGAGGCGTAGTACTATTACTAATTCTGTGCTGGAGGCAAGTATTTGAAACAAACATCATCCGTAGTACCTATATCTGTTAAAAATTCTGTTCCACTAACCACTAACACACAATATTCGAAATCATCTGATAATGTCTTGCAAATAATATTTGTTTAAACTTGATAAAAAAACTATATAAAATAAACCAGGTGACATTTAACGCACGTTAAACATTAAAATATATATATATATTAATTTACTAGCTGTAGCCCGCGACTTCGTTCCCGTTATCGTGGGAATTTCAGGAAGAATTGCCCGGGAATCCCCATTTTCTTTTATACCTACCACAAAAAAAGAATTATCCAATTTGCGTGCATTCGTTCGTAATCAAACATGCCTTGAGTTCATTCAAATGACGATAACTTTTTTTTAATGAACCGATTTCTATGAAACAAACTTTGGATGTTCTCAAAGCAATTGGTGAAGTTTTAAGCTAATCGGTTCAGTACTATCGGAGATAAACGTGATCATACATACATACAGACAGACATACAAAAATATCAAAAAAAAAAATTAATTAAAAAAGAAAATTTAAAGTATCCAATTCAATCAAAATTACTGAATTTACAGGTAAAATACATTTTACTATTGTATTGTATGTACTTATACCCAGGCTGGGCAGTAAAAATCTATAAATCAAATCAAATCAAATCAAAATCTTTATTTGCCTGAATGTATGTACAAAATGATGTTGTAACGATATGAATATATATCTATACAAAAATAAATTTGCGGATTTATATATCATCTCCGGTAGGTAATTTGGCCATCAATGGACACATAGATGTGAATTTATATAGTCACCAAGGCCAGATGACCAAAGTGGAATGAATCATTAATGTGATGTGCTGCTTGTGTTTAAGGTGCTCCATTGGTTAAGGAGTTTGCCTGAGGACCCAGGGGTAGTGGATTCGATTCCTACGGGAGGCATACTTTGTTTAGTTTTCCCCAAGTGAGAAAAAAAATTCTCACTTGTTCCATGTAACTATTTGCCAATAGAACTAGTGAAAATGATTCAGACATTTGGACATTGCAGACGTGAATCACCAGTTTCTCATAACGCTGCAATCTGGTAGTCGTTAAAGGAACCATGTCAGAAGCAGAGAGGCGGTTCCCGAAAAACTGACACCAGGATGTTCATGGTCAAATGACCATTTTAACTACACAAAATTGGTTTAGTCGAATAACGACCGATGAGTGTATAATTTCAAAATTATCTAAAACCAACAATTTTATTATGCACTAATAGTGGATGATTAATAAAAGAACATGTTTCTCCAGAATTTTAGTTTATTACTCTTGGCATAAATACTTTTTAGTCGTTATTTTATACATTATATGCTCCTCCTCCACGGAGACGTAATACCAAATGCAGAGTAGATTCTTTCTGAATATTATAATCGGAAAGTGTACGCCCATCTTCTAATTGCTTTCCAGCAAAAATAAGCCTTTGCTGATCAGGAGGGATACCTTCTTTGTCTTGAATTTTAGCTTTAACATTTTCAATGGTATCTGAAGGCTCTACCTCCAAAGTGATAGTTTTTCCTGTCAAAGTTTTTACAAAAATTTGCATTCCTCCTCTGAGACGTAAAACTAAATGCAACGTAGATTCCTTTTGGATGTTATAGTCAGAGAGAGTGCGTCCATCTTCTAACTGTTTACCGGCGAAGATCAACCGCTGCTGGTCCGGTGGAATACCTTCCTTATCTTGAATTTTAGCCTTCACATTTTCGATAGTGTCTGATGGCTCCACCTCAAGTGTGATTGTTTTGCCAGTCAAGGTCTTGACGAAGATTTGCATACCACCTCGGAGACGCAGCACCAAATGAAGTGTAGATTCCTTTTGAATATTGTAATCGGATAGGGTACGTCCATCTTCTAACTGCTTACCGGCGAAGATCAACCGCTGCTGGTCCGGGGGAATACCTTCCTTATCTTGAATTTTAGCCTTCACATTTTCGATAGTGTCTGATGGCTCCACCTCTAGTGTGATTGTTTTGCCAGTCAAGGTCTTGACGAAGATTTGCATACCACCTCGGAGACGCAGCACTAAATGAAGTGTAGATTCTTTTTGAATATTATAATCGGAAAGTGTGCGTCCATCTTCCAGCTGCTTGCCAGCAAAGATAAGACGCTGCTGATCCGGGGGAATACCTTCTTTGTCTTGGATTTTAGCTTTTACGTTTTCGATAGTGTCTGATGGCTCTACTTCTAATGTTATAGTTTTGCCAGTTAGGGTCTTGACAAATATCTGCATACCACCACGTAAACGTAAAACTAAATGAAGTGTAGATTCTTTTTGAATATTGTAATCGGAAAGGGTGCGTCCATCTTCCAACTGCTTACCGGCGAAGATCAACCGCTGCTGATCCGGTGGGATACCTTCCTTATCTTGGATTTTAGCTTTAACGTTTTCTATAGTGTCTGATGGCTCTACTTCTAATGTAATAGTTTTGCCTGTCAGTGTCTTGACAAAAATTTGCATACCGCCTCGGAGACGCAGCACCAAGTGAAGTGTAGATTCTTTTTGAATATTGTAATCGGAAAGTGTGCGTCCATCTTCCAACTGCTTACCGGCGAAGATAAGACGCTGCTGGTCCGGGGGGATACCTTCTTTGTCTTGAATTTTAGCTTTTACGTTTTCTATAGTGTCTGATGGCTCCACCTCAAGTGTGATTGTTTTGCCAGTCAAGGTCTTGACGAAGATTTGCATACCACCTCGGAGTCGAAGCACCAAATGAAGTGTAGATTCCTTTTGAATATTGTAATCGGATAGGGTGCGACCATCTTCCAACTGCTTACCGGCGAAGATAAGACGCTGCTGGTCCGGGGGAATACCTTCTTTGTCTTGAATTTTAGCTTTTACGTTTTCGATAGTGTCTGATGGCTCCACCTCAAGTGTGATTGTTTTGCCAGTCAAGGTCTTGACGAAGATTTGCATACCACCTCGGAGACGCAGCACTAAATGAAGTGTAGATTCTTTTTGAATATTATAATCGGAAAGTGTGCGTCCATCTTCCAGCTGCTTGCCAGCAAAGATAAGACGCTGCTGATCCGGGGGAATACCTTCTTTGTCTTGGATTTTAGCTTTTACGTTTTCGATAGTGTCTGATGGCTCTACTTCTAATGTTATAGTTTTGCCAGTTAGGGTCTTGACAAATATCTGCATACCACCACGTAAACGTAAAACTAAATGAAGTGTAGATTCTTTTTGAATATTGTAATCGGAAAGGGTGCGTCCATCTTCCAACTGCTTACCGGCGAAGATCAACCGCTGCTGATCCGGTGGGATACCTTCCTTATCTTGGATTTTAGCTTTAACGTTTTCTATAGTGTCTGATGGCTCTACTTCTAATGTAATAGTTTTGCCTGTCAGTGTCTTGACAAAAATTTGCATACCGCCTCGGAGACGCAGCACCAAGTGAAGTGTAGATTCTTTTTGAATATTGTAATCGGAAAGTGTGCGTCCATCTTCCAACTGCTTACCGGCGAAGATCAACCGCTGCTGATCTGGTGGGATACCTTCCTTATCTTGGATTTTAGCCTTTACATTTTCGATAGTGTCTGATGGCTCCACCTCAAGTGTGATTGTTTTGCCAGTCAAGGTCTTGACGAAGATTTGCATACCACCTCGGAGACGCAGCACCAAATGAAGTGTAGATTCTTTCTGAATGTTGTAATCAGAAAGAGTGCGGCCATCTTCTAGCTGCTTGCCAGCAAAGATAAGACGCTGCTGGTCTGGGGGGATACCTTCTTTGTCTTGAATCTTAGCTTTTACATTCTCAATCGTATCAGATGGCTCTACTTCCAAGGTAATGGTTTTACCCGTCAAAGTTTTCACAAAGATCTGCATTTTGCCTGTAACAACAAACAAATGAATAGTTAACAAGGCAAGATTTTGCTACGTACAATATGACCTAATACAAAAAATCTGAGAATACCTATGCTACTTGACTCATCTAAATGGCAATTTTGATGCAACAAATCAGGATGTTACGAATGCCATATTTTCGTCATTCGTGAATGCGAATGTTGGTAATGCGAATGTCCAGGTAATTAATTCATTTAAATAACAAATTAAACAAGATAAGTGTTAATAGTGGCATATACTCGATATTTTTTATCTAATTAATTTATAAGTTGGCCAAACAAAGAAAAACGGCCACGCTGACAAAGACAGAATATGTATCTTTGACCCTTATCGTTAATTCGTTGACTTTCCTATTTTGCCATATTTTTGCACCAAATGACAAATCCTAGCTACATCTATTATAATTAATCTACGTTTTAGAAAAATTTATACATCTATCCAAATAGGTAAATAAGATTGGAGCGTCTAATTAAGTAGTTCAAGCCTATCGTGTTTCTTAAATAAGACTACCAAGGTAAAACTCTCAAATATATTAATAAAACTTGATCCAGAATAGAATTCTAGAAATTATACGCGTTAAGCTTAGGTACCTACCAAATATTTTAAATGTAACAAATATTTTTCTGAAAACCGCATCAATATCGGTTTAGACCTTATATCATGTACCTATAGATGTTTAAATAGCGTGGCCGCACATGAGACAAGATCAAACCCAATTTCGTGAATATTTCCCTCACCCCGTCTAAATATCACAATCTATCAGTGCACGAATACTACTAAATCATACTATTAAAACGAGTAGTGGTCTTAAAAACGCACATATTAAAAAAAAAACCAAGAATTTCATTGTTTGTTTGGCCTAAGTTTTTGTATGGTGTTCAAGTTGGCCAATCAAAGAAAAACGGCCACGCTGACAAAGACAGAATATGTATCTTTGACCCTTATCGTTCATTCATTGACTTCCTATTTTGCCATATTTTTGCACCAAATGACAAATCCTAGCTACATCTATTACATTTAATCTAAGTTTTAGAAAAATTTATACATCTATCCAAACAGGTAAATAAGATTGGAGCGTCTGTTTGTAATATTTAAATAACCGCTTTTTACTAAATGCTTATGGATGACACGGTACATATACCGAATTTTTTTTTTTTTTTTTTCAATTTTTGTCTGTCTGTTTGTTCAAATGGTAATAATCACTGGAACGGCTGAACCGATTTTGACTGGATTTTCACTGGCAGATGGCTGATTTTATAAGGAGTAGGTAACTAAGGCTACTTCAATTTTACTTAATTTTTCGTTAACTGAAAACTGAATAATACTTTTGTTAAATTCCACGCGGACGAATTCGCGGGCACAGCTAGTGCTAAATAAGAGCGGACAAACATACATACTTGATTATACATATAAAGAAAAGTACCTAATTAGAATAGTGTCTGGAGTAATTTGAGCGTTTTGAGCTGATCGATACGAAAAGAAGATTTAATAAAATGATAGTCATGGGGGTTGACAATGATTTTGACTGTACAATATATTCTGTCCTGCCACTTGGCCCGACTAAACTGACCAATCGAAACCACCTTTTTTTCTGTCTCACCGATTCTACTTTTTAGTTGGTCCGGTTTTTCGAGTGTTTGTGCATAATATTGGTGGATTATTATTCGCAAAGTGTTCGTGAACAAGCGTGAGTGTTGGGAAGTGCTACAGTGTCGATTACGTGACTTTTTATCTTTGTCACCAAAATCTCCATAATATAGCTAAGTGAAATTTTTCCACCGCTTTCACTTAGCCATCTGACTCAGACTAGACTTGACTATTGACTTATTTTTGACTCGACTGACTTAAGTATGACTGAAGAAGATTAATAAATTCAAGAAAGGCCTTAAAGGACTTGATTCCATGGCCGTAAAAAAAAAAAAGCATGCATGATATGCATTCGACTAACCCTAACATCAAACAAAGGTTTGGTAGGTAGGTACCTACTCAAAAGGTGAATTAAATAGACTTATTTCCGAACAAAAAATCTTAATTTTTTTAGTTTTATCAAGAATTTTGCAATGATTTACGATGGAACAATTGAATAGACTGATTTCCAAACATATCATCTTAAATTTTTTAATTTCAATCAAGAATCAGTCGAATCAATTGTTACATCGTTTATGTTTTAATTTACATCAAGAATTTATTCGGAACTGCAACTTGATTTGTTTGGAAATCAGTCGATTCAATTCACCTTTTGAGTCCATACCTATGATCCTTTTAAAACATAATGTTGAGTTCTCATAATATTGATAGAAAACCATCATGCATGAATAGAATAAGCGTCTAATGTGCGCCTATTAGTGCATAGTCACACACAGTGTTTGAGTAGCCACCTTAAAAGGAAGATTAGGAAGCAAGTAGGTCAGATATTGCGTTCATGTGGCGTAGTTACAACAACCCAAGAATGGGGTTAGTAGGTACCTACGTAATCATTCGATTAAAGATGGCAGCTTTTAAATAGATTGTGGTGAATTTTCTTTGTTCACCGAGCACTAATTTTTGCTCGTACAACAAAAATAATGAATCATGAATTGTTCTCAAAATGGCGCAGTTTCATTTCATCACATTTCTCGTCCAGGGCACAGAATACTTAATAGTTGTCCAAGGTTAACTGCGCAACGCTATAGTTACATTAATGCAAGGCTAATAATAATTTTCTGTTAAACTCACCGTTTTATCACTAGAATTTAGTCCAATCTGGTATATTCACACTTGTAAAATAAATAATAATCGCCTTCTAATAAGAGCTCTGAAGAGTCACACGTATGTATGTTCTTTCGAATCAGTCACAAAGTTTAAATGCGCCACCAATAGGGGCGCCGTTCTTTATATAGACGCATCCTATTGCGATCAATGTTTTTTGACGAGAAAGTACGAGATCTACCGAGTGCGTCCGAATGTTGTTTTGTTTCATTTACTCTTAAGAATTTAGATGAGTAAAGTAATAATAAACTTCTAGAAAGCATGCGTCAATCGCCGTCACTGTTTCTTTGTGACGTAAAAACTGCTGAGAGCTGAGCTGTAAATTGTCGATAAGCCGATAGGAAACTGCTGTTCTATACCTAAGTATTTACCACAGTATTTACTTTATATTGATTATCTATATAGATATAGGTATTCTGAAAATATTACCTAAGTATAGTAAGTAGGCCGCAAGAACAACAAACAGTCTTGTTTGCGATTTGCGATGATGTTTTTGGCTTTTCATTCAGCGTATAAAAGGATATTTATAAATCTGCTTTTGTTATTAGGTATAATAATACGAGTACCTACCTATATACCTAAATAATCAAAGTAGGTACCTACCTACTGTACCTACTTAGGTCTTCCTATCAGTGGCTATTGTCTTTTTTATAACTTACTGGCGACCTGCCCCGGGTTCGCATGTGCATAAAAACCTTCCTCTTGAATCACTCTTATTTATTTTAAAAAAACAGCATCAAAATCCGTTGCGTTGTTTTAAAGATTTAAGCATACAAAGGGACATAGGGACAGAGAAAGCGACTTTGTTTTATACTAAGTATGTAGTGTAGTGATACCTAGTGATTTTATTGGTTGTATGTATCAAACATAAAAAAAAAGTTATGATCATCTGAATGAACTCGGGCATGTTTGTCTGCATGTAGGTAGGTACCTACCTATAGCAATTTCGAATGAATGCACCAAATTGAATATTTCTTTTATGTGTTGGTTATTGACATGCATGACAAACTTGGAAAAAAAAACGGGGATTCCCATGAAATTCCCGCGGGAATTTCGGAAATAATTCCCAAAATTCCCACGGGAACAGAAGCGAAGCCTACGCGCATAAGTCACGGGCTACAGCTAGTGAAATAATAAGATAGGAAGATACCTACCTAGGTAAGAATATTAAAATGGAGATACCTACAAAATGCTTCTACATACTCCAAGAAATCCTAATAATAAACTTCCTTGGATTTGTTGCTTTGAACTAACTACTACGCACATGGCATGAGAAGTGTTTCTGCTCGTGATTCTTTTTTGGCCCTATGCTTTATTTATTTACTAGCTGTTCCCCGCGGCTTCGCTCCGCGTGGGACTTGGTTATATCGCGCCCAAAAGTAGCCTATGTTTGACCTCAGGTTTTTTTAACTACATCCCTACCAAATTTCATTACAATCAGTCCAGCAGTTTAGCCGTGAAGAGGTGACAGACAGACTTGCATTTATAATAGGTATTAGTATGGATTAGTATGGATATGGATTAGTATGGAAGTATGGATTGAATTCAATGTCAAATACAACCAAATTAGGTACTTAAGTATGAAGTATAGGTATGTACTTATATATATACTAGCTGTTCCCCGCGGCTTCGCCCCGCGTGGTACTTGGTTATATCGCGCCCAAAAGTAGCCTATGTTTGACCTCAGGTCGTTAATTACATCCCTGCCAAATTTCATCACAATCGGTCCAGCAGTTTAGCCGTGAAGAGGTGACAGACAGACAGACTTTCGCATTTATATTAGTACTAGCTGTTCCCCGCGGCTTCGCCCCGCGTGGGACTCGGTTATATCGCGCCCAAAAGTAGCCTATGTTTGACCTCAGGTCGTTAACTACATCCCTACCAAATTTCATCATAATCAGTCCAGCAGTTTAGCCGTGAAGAGGTGACAGACAGACAGACAGACAGACAGACAGACAGACAGACTTTCGTATTTATAATATTAGTATGGATGGATATGGATAATATATACCTACTTACCTATCATCATTTACTTATGATGATGATCGACTGGTGGTTCAGATTTGATTCTTTTGAAATAATTTGAATAGGTATTTGATGCGTTATAGGTACCTACATACAAGTCCATTGCGCACAAATTAGAAAGAATAGTAGATACCTACCTACTTATACTTCGGCCATTCTCAGAAGGCTTAATTTAGAGCGTCCAGTGCAAAATTTTCATATAATCAAAATAATATTATGTGCTGTTTTTTTTGTAAAGTAGCTAACAACTATTTCTATGTGTTGCACTTTAAAAAGTATCTCTATATTGCATAGTATAACAGAATTATTTTTTCAAAACATTGTTCTTAAATTACCACGACGCGTCCACGCGCTCTCCCAGTTTGGAAACTTGTCTAATACTAATTCAGAGAAAGAGTTTTAGTTATTTTAGATGGTTTTTTATATTAAGGAATATATATTCAACAATATATCAAAAATACAACAAGTTACTAGTACTTTCTTTGTCAAAATTATCAAATGAAGACGTGTCCGACCTTGGACAATAATTGCCAAAACCACTTGCAATCGAGGGCGCACATCCGTAAATAAGAATCTCTGGCACATCACTATTGCAAAGGTCACGAGCCGTCAGTGTTGTCGAGGTACTAGACTAGTGTGGTACTGCGCTGTGTCGAGTAATCGCCAATTAGACACCTAAGTATCTAATGGCCATGACTTTGGTTTTCGATTTTTCTAATTCATGTAGCCTTGAATAAAAACTTATGAGTTATTGTTAACTTATTCTTGTTTATTGAAAATAAAGCAGATTTCTGGGCTCTATGGATTATGATGTGTCTTTATGAGAATTCTGTTTATTAAGTAGATTTTTTTTTTGAAAATTATGTTTCTCTCTAAGAGCCACGACGCTAAATGCCACAACTTTTCTAATTGCCATCGCTGCGGTTGTTAAAAAATAAGTATATAACAGCTGTTATTTAAGGTGATACCTCGGTGAACACTAGCGCCACCGTCAATTAAAAACCAAAACAGCTGTTATTTCCGTTAGATTTAAGCAAACTCGAACAATAATAAACTGATTATAATGTTGAATTGTTGCATTTTATATGATAGTTTCTTAACAAAGTTAATATATAATATGTAAATATCTTCTTTAAATACATAAGCGGTCATTATTCAATATACTTATATGGAAAAATTCAAGTTTCTAATGACCGGGACGAGGTAAAATTATAATTTCTAATTGTCACAACCATCAAATATTTTAGATACCGATAACTTGGATACTACATAAGCTAAATAAATGCCAATACGATTAAATTCACAATTGATTCATATTCATTCTCTCTACAGTCATATTTCATAAATAAGTTCAAGAAATTAAAAGGGTTGTGGTAATTAGACTAAGAATGCCAAAATTGAGAATGGCCGACTTATGTCTTAAGATCCATTGCGGAGATCATTATGCAGGCGCAAGACAGTCGGTCTTTTTCATAGATTTTCAATGGGACCCTTCCCTTGTCCATTTGTACATTCTGCACGCTGCTGCACTCTATTGGATAAGTTTGGATGCATCTCGAAATCTGCGAACGCGAATGATTGGGTAGGTAATAAGTACCTAAGTAGGTAGGTACCTACCTACCTATTTCGATAAATCACCAGGTTTTTAAATTAAATGCCTAGGTGTTCTTAATAGGTACCTAATTAAGTAAGTAGGTATTATTTTCTTTACTGTATAAGTAGGTAGGTACACACAATAGTACTATTAAGTACCCACCTATTCACACAACGTACAAGTGCCTAAAACCTTAACAGAAGGAACCTTGCATGTCGTAGGTACAGTGTAGGTACCTAGGTAGGTAGGTACATAAGTCAATCACAAATTAGAAAGAATTGTCAACAACAACAAGTCAATGATCTGTGTTGATGATCTCTATTCATTCACACCACGAGAGCACGACTCATGTTTCCGAACGTCAATGAACGGTTCTTGGCAATTATTCAAGAGGTTGGTTATTTAGTTCTCTCTCACCTTGCTCGACTAATATTTTACTTGATTTATATTTATTTCCTTCATTTTTCTGGGATAATAGAATCATAGATCATAGTAGGTATAGTATTGGTAGGTAGCTACTAACGGTTTTGAATTGTTAGTGTCCCATGCCCATGACCTTAAAGCTTACTGAGAATAACAGCCTTACATAATAACTAACTGTTCCCCGCGATTTCACTCGCTTATGTAGGTACTTATAGTTGGCCAGATATACCTAGAAATATTTTTCAAATCTGACCAGTGATTCTAAAGTTATAAGCGTTCAAACAAAAAACTTCAGTTAAATAAATAAGCTTAGCAGTCGTATTAAGAAAAAAATATTAATCATCACTATTCATTTCTTGTTTATTATCTACCATCACGTAGGTATAACTCGCGGCATATAAGTTGGCAATAAACTGAGTGAATGCGTAGCTCAGTAGCCGATTTTCATACAAATTTTAACATTTTTAACGTGCGTCCCGCACTTCCCGTTTGGCCAACTTATGTACTTACCGGGTATTATGCGTCTTATGATCCTAGGCTTTGTCTACCCTGTGTGGGATAAGAATGTGATTATAGTCTTGTTTGCCTTGGATCCGGGGGTCGTAGGCTCAAATCCCACGGGAAGAAAATCTTATAACAGCGTTTTTTGAAATCGTTTCCAGAGCAGTTAAGTAACTACCTATACGGTCTCCATTCCGCACGCCAAGCGCGATTTGCTACCAATGTTAATTTAATTTTCCTTATGTCAACCCATGACAAAATCTGCGAAATTATTTCTAAAATTCTGGCACCAGGGCTTGTAGGGCTAAGGGACCATGTAACACAATATAAATAAATGTGTCACTACGTACCTACTATTACTAATTCTGTGACTACCTATTTGTTGTGTACTAGTTACATAATATTGTGTAATTTGACACTAGGTAGGATTTGTTATGTAATACAGGTTCTGGATCTGAAGTTATTTTAATTATAGTTCCCTATAGTTACAAATTGCAATATTGTTTTAGCAGTTTTTCAATTTGTAACTAAGTATATGAAACTATAATTTAATATTTTAATATGTTTAATATTAACTTCAGATCCAGAACCTTAATTATATAACACGGATTTTTTATAACTTGTGTTTTCAGTGAATAATGATTTTTTACCTTAAGACGAGACCTTGATAAACACTAGCGCCACCATCATTTAAAAATCATTATTCACTGAAAACACAAGTTATCAAAAATCCCTGTTATGTAATTAAGGTATGGATCTGAAGTTAATTTTAATCATATTAAATTATAGTTCCATAAAGATACAAATTGCAAAACTGCTAAAAGTGGTCGTTTTAAGCTATATTGCAATTTGTATGTTTTAAATTAACTTTAGATCCAGAATCATAATTACTTACAGAAGAAGGATTTTTGATAACTTGTGTTTTCAGTGAATAATGATGTTTAACTGATGGTGGCGCTAGTGTACACCAAGGTATAGTCATATACGTCATGAAAGAAAAGAACAAAACTTAGTTAAAATAGGCTTAGCAAATGTTTGTAAATTTTATAAATAACGAGGTTAGAATTTATTTTGTCATACATTTTTGTCTTTGAGTCCAGTAAGTTACTCTGTGACTGACATACATAAAATCAAGTGATGAATGTATTGAACTCTAAAAACTCGATTAATAACAAGATGACAACTTAGAATTTTTATTATCTAAATATAATTTTTGACTATCACACTACTATAACAAATACTAATTTAATTAAAACTTATTTCTTTTTTTCTTGGTTGCTGGTTTCTTCCCAAGGGCGAGGTCCACGTTTATTTTCCCAATTATCAATATCCAGTTTCTTTATTTCTTCATATGTGTCTTCTAACGTTACATCTTTGGTTTTATTGAGGCCCATTTTGATAGCTTCATCTCTACTAACTCCTTTTACTTGTGAGAATTGATATCTGTAAATAAAAAGAAACTTAATACGAGTTTCTGCTGCAAATGTACATTGTTGCATCTATAATAGGGTGAAAAATTTTAAAACGCTTGAATTTTTTTCTGTCGGTAGGAATAAGGTTCCTTGGTAGGTACCAAATATAATTCTCAGATTTTTAGAATAAGCCAATTATTTTAAATGAAATATTATATTTTAATGACGAATTAATGGCGTCGCTGCGGCTTTTGCGGTCTATTCCTTAAAGGAAATAAGGAATATAATTCTCAGATTTTTAGAATCAGCCAATTATTTTAAATAAAAATATTTTATTATATATATATGATATAAATTTTTCACTCCTACCCTATTTCATATTTAATATGAAAATCTATCTGTCTGTTATGCTTTCAGGGCTAAACTGCTGGACGAATTTTGATGAAATTTAGTATGGATAGTGGAAAACGGGGGGTCATTTTAGGCATAATATATCCAAGTACCATGCAGACAGAGCCGCATATAATTTAAGAGCTGTGCTCTTATCTAGTATAGGTGTTTGTATCTTAAATGGGCCTTTACACATCCTGATATGATGCCCATCCTCACGCATGACTAACATTACACAAACAGCCAACACAAACAGCATTCACCGACGTGTGGATGGCTGTTCACTGTTGTAGAATGCTGTAGCTGAGTGTTCAGCATTGATGTCGGTTTTTTTCAAATCAAAGGGTGTTCGGCAAAACAAATTTGCGAGGCATCCACACGCTTGGCAAACAATAGTGCCGAAAATACAAATAAACTACTTTTTAACCCCCGACGCAAAAAGAGAGGTGTTACAAGTTTGACGTATCTGTCTGTCTCTGGCATCATAGCTGCCGAACGGATGAAGCAATGTCAATTTAGTATTTTTTTTGTATTAAAGCTGACTTATGGGCGACCTTAGACATGTTTGACGGAAATCGGTTGAGCCGTCTAGAAGTGAGGGTAAATGTGGGGAAGAATCACCGAATGCAAATATATTCGAGTGGGGTCTCAAATGAAAGCGCGTCACGTGCACATTACAAAATATTATGTTCAATGAATAGCGGTTGAGCTGTGAAAAAGCTCTGTTGGTATAAGTGGGGAAAATACCTAATATCTGCAAATAATATGTGTGGGGGGGGAGAAATCATTCAGTAAAATTACAAGTTCCCTCGATTTTTCCAAGATTCTATAATGAAATCTTAACCTGATGGCTATGGGACCATCTGGAAAATATACAACATTTAAAAAAAATAAAAATAAAAAATTCGTCCAGGCATTTAAGAGTACCTAGTAGAGTTACATACATAAACAATAAAATATCCTTTTTATGGGTTCCGTACAAAAATGTAAATATGGAACCCTTATAGGATCACTCATGCGTCTGTCCGTTTGTCACAGCCAATTTTTTTAAGTTGGTTAAAAATTTTGCTGTAAAGCAGTTCACCGTGTTTGCCATTTTGCGATACACTGGCTTATTAGCCAAGCGTGTAGATGCCTGTTGGTGCTGGGTGTTTTTAGACGGTGATTGTCGCTGCTTGCTGTTTGTGACAATGACATGACACAACTCCCACATTTTTCTTAATTTTTTTACATAACATAATTTTTATACTATTATGTAGGCAATCAGGCATATAGTGGAAATGGTTACCATAACCTATGAGAACCCTGCAATACCAGGAGCATTAAGAGACAAATATCTATAGATATATATTTATAGATATTAAGGGTGCTTTTCCACCAGAGATGTTTTTATATAAATAATGTTGATGGGTGCAACTATCCATACTATACTAATATTATAAATGGGAAAGTCTGTCTGTCCGTCTGTCACCTCTTCACAGCTAAACTGTTCGACCATTTGTGATGAAATTTGGTATGGATATAGTTATGCACTAGGAGTCAAACATAGCCTACTTTCGGGGGCGATATAACCGAGGCGCACGCGGGCGGAGCCGCGGGGAACAGCTAGTTGTTTTATATATTAACGGATGCAAGCCAAAGATGCGTGGTAAAGTTGCTGTTGATCCTACTAATATTATAAACGTGAAAGTTTGAATAGATGTTTGTTACTCTTTCACAGGAAAACTGCTGAACTAATTTGGTTGAAATTTCGAACGAAGATTGCTTAGACTCTGGATATATTATGATAGACTATATTTTATCCTGGAATTCCCATGGGAGCAGAGCCCCAAGCAACAGCTAGTGCATCCTATAGCTTGAGCTGAGCAGCTTGGAGATCTTGCCCCACGATGGCGCATTTTCATGCACATCCCTGCAAAAAAGCCTAATAGAAATGGGCGATTAGTTTTATTAGCACCTTTAGTATTGTTATACATTGAACCATCGTTAATTCAAACTTGTTTAATTTATATGTTATAAAAGTTTTATTAAGATACCTTATTTGTGTCCATTCCCGCAGGCCGAAAGAGCCTCCTACTACGAATAATATGAAGGGCAAACCATATCTAAAAGATTTCCTTTTACTAATAACTGAAATATAATTGCGAAGAGAAACAACAGACGCAAATATCTTGCTTTCAGTCATGATAATTTTCTTTCGAAGATTTTATTCACAATATATACAAGTTCCTGCCTTTTTTATTTTATCTTCTAGATTTCACATTACATTTCAAGTTTTAATTCGTCCAAAAAAACTTAAATTATAAACAAAACCAAAATAGAAGTAAATTGAAGAAATGACTTTGACATCTTTGGACTTTGACACAAGTGCCTTGTTGACTTCTTTTGCTTGGCCAATCAGTGGCTTAAAACCGTCTCATGAAATTCAAATGGTTTGTTTTCAATATAGGACATTCTTATCACATAAAGAGTTTACCACCACTTCCAAAGCGCAAGTGGAGAAGTAGTAACGCCATAAACTCTACTGCAGCATTTTCTTCAAAAACGTTAATTCACATTTGAGTCAAATCAGACGAGTTTACATTTGAATATTTTTATAATCACAAATAGTTTATTATTAAATATTGAAGATTATTGGAAAAATGAAAAACTTAAAACCATGCTGGATCTTGCATGATCATGAGTAAGCGAGATAGCGCGCTACGTGATGTAAGGTGACATCTCCCATACTCACTGGATCTTGCATGGTTTTAAGAGACGGTGGAAGGTGGGGCTTACTATCACCTCTAAAAACCATGCAAGCGAGTAAGCGAGATGTCGCCTTACATCATGTATTGCGCTATCTCGCTTAATCGTTTTGTATGTTATCACAGATGGTATATAGAGAATTTTATGAAAGATAAGCGAGATTAGATTCCTTTACTTTCTATCACTAATATCACTATGCCCATGCTTTACATCATTTATTCCATTATTGGTATTGCTTATTTCGCAACTATTCCCACAAATAAAAGAATGTCTAACCATGCGTACTCGATTCGATTTCGGGCCTTGGGTTACTACCGTCTCTTAAAACCATTCAAGTTCCAGTGAGTAAGGAGGATGTTGCCTTACATCATGTATTGCGCTGTCTCTCTTTCTCACTGGAACTTGCATGGTTTTAAAAGATGATAGTAACCCACCTGCAAAACAGTTGATGGTAACCCCCGGGCTTTAAAAATATTGGTGGAATGATTTTTTTTTTCATTTGCACGAGTTTTTTGGTATTTCGATGACAACAAGGTAAGGCGAATGCATAAATAAGGAGTTTTTGGAGGGAAAGTAAACTGTCGATATGTCGGCGCTGTATTTAATTTCCAAAACTTAGGTTTTTTCGAGTATTTGTGCATAATATTGGTGGATTATTAATCGCAAAGTGTTCGTGAACAAGCGTGAGTGTTGGGAAGTGGTACAGTGTCGATTACGTGACTTTTTATCTTTGTCACCAAAATTTCCATGATATAGATAAGTGAAATTTTTCCACCGCTTCACTTAGCCATCTGACTCTGACTAGACTTACTTACTTGACTGGACTTGATTACTGACTTGACTTTTTGACTCGACTGACTTAAGTAGGACTGAAGAATAATAAATTCAAGATAGGCCTTAAAGGACTAGATTCCATGGCCGTAAAAACTATCAAAAAAAAAATGAATAAATAAATTTATAAAATGGCGGATCATTGAGTGAAGTGACGTATCGTGTTGTGTGTTTACGAAATTCTTTTCTTATATTTGAAGATAATTGTGGGATCAGTATGCAGTGAAGATTATTTACACGGATATTGTATGGACTTGTATTTTCATTTGGTAAGTGACAAATACATATTTTTTTCTTATAACCACGATTTTTAGTTTTGATTGTTTTAGCGAACCAAAGATGAGGCTGCCTATAAATGTAGGCGGGATAACACGGCCTCGTTTGGGATTGTTAGAACAAAAAAGTTTGTTTTTCTTTAAATATTGCTGCTATAAAATTGATATGAATGCAATTACCTAACTTGTATAAATATTGATAAATTAGAACCAGCTACAGCATGAATTATTATCGAATCTTTTCCTGTTGGCTTGGGCTTTAGAGGATTATGAAAATGTATACAATTTTTCTTTTAATAAGAAACCTTAATCTTATCGTAGGTAGTAAACTTTCGAAATAAGAGCACTTGTATCAACCTATGAATTGTACAATTGTACATGTCACAAAATAATCAGGAACAAATTAAGAAATTGCACATAGATTACCTTTTAAAGTTATTGTGTCCGTCTCATAGTATTGCAGGTAAAAAATATTATGTTCTGATGTCCAGACGTGATAAGGCTTCTATTTTAATTGTAATTAAATGGTGGTGGATCTGTAAAAATTTCTTCTAAGAATTACCAACTTTGTCTATCCATCTTATCTTGACATGTGATTATTTGTTGGGGTGTTAGCTAGCAAGCGGAGCTGTATTTTTGTCACAAAGGTTTTAAATCATGGCACAAGCGTATCAAGATATGAGATGGTGGCCAAGCCTCCTAAGACATTTAGTGGCCACTGACCTGTAGCGCTCTAGAAACCACAAGAATTATTTTTTATTTGTTCTACTGATTATTGGAGAAGAATATGTTAACAACACCATGTTTTCTCAAATGGTCCTATCAACAACACAGTATACTGGGTCATAGAATTTGAAACAAATGAATGTTAGGACTTCATCAGAGTTGAAAATTGGCCATGATCTAGTCTTGATCTAAGATTAGATCCTGGATTACTATTTCTGGTCAGCTTTAGAGAGCCATAAAATCATAAAGATTATCAATAAAAAAAAATTCATGGAGAGAGCAACGCCTGTTTCTATTGAAAGTTGGTTTCATCAAGATTTGTATTAGAGCCAATGGTGATCATTTTGAGTAAACTTCACTAATTTTTATCTAGTGGTTGCCCGCAGCTCTCCTCGCATAGGACTCTGGTATTTCACCCCCAAAAGTAGCCTTTGTTTGAACTCTGGTCCTTAACTATAAACATATCAAATTCCATCTAAATGGTTCCAGTATTTTTTATGGATGTTATTTTTTAAATGTTTGAACTAGATAGTTTGTATTTGTATAACTGAGGCACAAAACATAAAATTTTCATGCTTTATGAAACACTGAAAAAACATCTCCTTCAGAGGAAATATGAGTTATATCAGGGAAGTGAACTAGGTAACACTTGTTACATTTAGAAGAAGGAATTATTTATGCAATAGAAAAGAACAGATTTTTCTCTTAAACTGAACTTAAATATATGACAAGACTAGGTAGATGTTTTTATTGTGAAAGAGTTGGATTGGAAAATATATTAATTGTCAAAAAACTGCTGTTAGTTAATTTTTTTTTTCTATTTGGTGGTACAATTGGCAATGATACACTTCGTGATCAAAGTTAAAATTGGAAAAAAAGTACAACAATATTTACAAGCAAACTTTCCAGGTAAACCTACCAAATACTGGAACTATATGGCGTTCTGAAAATGATGTTTGGGTGAAAAACCATATTTTTGGTGTCAAAAGGTCATTATATTAATTATTAACTTAGTCAGGAGTGTTGTTTGATCAGTGACTTCCTCTTCTTCTTTTCCAATTGAAATGGCTGTGCTATCCATACTAATATTATAAATGCGAAAGTCTGTCTGTCTGTCTGTCTGTCACCTCTTCATGGCTAAACTGCTGGACCGATTGTGATGAAATTTGGTAGGGATGTAGTTAACGACCTGAGGTCAAACATAGGCTACTTTTGGGCGCGATATAACCGAGTCCCACGCGGGGCGAAGCCGCGGGGAACAGCTAGTATGTATATATAAAAAAATAAATATAATTATGAATATTATGTTTCGACCAGTACCTAGCTAAAAAATAATAATAAAAAAATTTAAACATTACTTAAGAAGGTATAGTAAACCAACTAGCGCCACCAATCATTTTATTTCTTTTACTCTAAAGTCAGGTCAAACTGAAAAAATCTAAGAAGCCAGGTCACTAGTAAATAACGTTTAGTATTTTTGGTATTACTTTTCATTATTTTTCCTTTGGTTAATTCAGAAAAAAAACTGACAAATGAATAAGTGGCCACTTTTGGGGGTAATGAGTTTTTTTCCATTAATGAGATAAGGGCACTTATATGAGATATTCTAGATTGTAGCACCGTCTAAAATTTCAAATTTAAAATTGTTTATTTTTATTATTTATTTTAAGTTTCCCACGACTTCCAAAGTGCAAGTGAAGAAGAAGCGGTGCCACAAACTCCACTGCAGCATCTTTTTCAAAAACTTTTATTCATTAAATTTGAGTCAAAACAGAGGAGTTTAAAGTTGAATATTTTAATAACTACAATAAGTGTAAAATTAAATATTGAAAATTATTGTTAAAGTTTAATTAAAATATCGAGTTATAAAAGATGTCATGATATTATTAAAAAATATACATATAATAATAATAGGCTTACCAAAATGAACGTAAATGACTACAAAAAGCTTCCATTTTAAATACCTGCCGGATAGTTCAATTTTTTTTACAGTTGGACCCTGAAACTTAGTAACTACTTAATCATAAAATAATAAATGGGTAAGCACTTGGTCAATAGACCCGTGATTAGTCCATAAAATTACCAGGTCTTGCCTGAGAATTCCTGATAAAACAAAAACTAATAATAATGTACTGAATGTACACATGATCAATTAATTTTTAGCTATAGTTTGGAGGACTCTGCACCAAGCTTAAGTTACACATCTTAGCTCCAAATTGTTGTTTCAGCCTAAGCTGGTCCTACTAGAACTATATTCTGTTTCTCCATGTTCAAAGTGGTTGCATAAAGCGATGCGCGTGATATGGGGCGTCACACAGCTTCCCTGAATAGGGGGCATTCTGACGACACCTACAGCAGTCGGTCACGGGGCAATGCGGCGCAAACGCTACTGTACGCCGGGTTCCTCTCACGCTCCAGTTGCCACAAATACCATTAATTGTACTGCATTTTGCCACTGTGCGGATGTGGAGTCATGGATGTTGGATGTGCATCTCGTTGCCATTTTCAACCGACTTCCAATAAAGGAGGAGGTTCCCAATAAATTTTTGGTTTTTCGTATGCTTACAAGTTGTTTGCTTGATAATGGAGTAATGAAAACCCCTTCACGCGCTGTAATGGTTTATACTTGACATTCGATTTCCCTGGTTATTAATTCATATCGTGTTTGTAACAAGCTCAGATGACCCTGCAGACTGTGGTGTCAGAGTGGTCAGTCGACTAGTTTTAAAAATAGGGCACTGCCATCGTTATCGTTTTTTTGTAGTCCATGTGAATGCTAGGTCAATTGACCTTGCACACGGTGCTTTTTTTTCTAATCTTTAGAAAACAAATCGAGTCAGTTTTTGGTTTTTGGTTTTTTTTTTTTATTAATAACACATTGTTTGCTTAAGGGAAAAATACAGACTAGCTACTTTGCTCCTGTTTGCTCTTCCATACATCGCGATGTTACCCGACTGCGCCAGAAGGAGGGTTATGTTTTTCGAGAGTATGTATGTTTGTATAATTGTTTGGCAACTGTCACTGCTGTGGAGGCTGAACAGCACATGGATCATGATTTTAGCTTGAGAGTTGTCGTGAGATTCGTATTTACTCTGAGAGTGACATTGGGTATTAAAATATATAAAAAAATGGCGGATCTTTAGCACCAAATTCAAATTCTAGGTACCTATTCAAATGCAGTCGTGTATTTTGTTTTTTTAATTATTTACTTTTTTGGTTTATGATTTTTCTCGTTTGTATGAACTGAAAGGTTAGAGCTTTAGGCCCTAGGCACAGAATTAGTAATAGTATGCCCTAGGCTAGCGTCACAAGTGAGTTTTTATCTTGAGCTCCTCCGTCTGCCATTTAGAATGTTACCTTGAGGTTCCGTTAGCGCCAAATGATACTCGTCGTATACGTAAATCGAAGCTACGATTTTGTGCACTAGCAGGGTAAAATAGCGAGCCAAATAGAACTTGTTAAGTAATTATCAGTTTCAGCTGAGTGAGTGCTCCGCAACGAGTGCGCCCGTGTCAATTACATACAACTTCATGCAAGGTATCAGTGTAGCATTTCCTGTACGCAGATCAGTGTCAGGTTGCCGTAACCCGACTAGTGTACAGAACACTATATTTTAGAAAATCTTATTGGGCAATAGTTATATTTTAGGACTTGCTGTTGTCCGCGCGAAATTTTTAAATTAAAAGGGTTTTTTTAAGTACCTACTTTACTCTTACAGTTGCTTATTGACCGAGCGAGCGAAGCGAGCGAGAGTCTCCATTTCGAGACTGGCAAATTTTGCTTTTGTCCGGATGTCTGTCTGTCTGTTTGTTCCGGGCTAGAGGTCGCATTTCTGAACGGATCTTAATGAAACTTGGTACACGTGTTCCTTGATTTATTTGCAATTTTTTGTCGAGTTTTTTTTGATTGGAGGGAAAAGGGGGGAAAAAAGGGGGAAAGTTTTCTGTGACGATGTTTACGAACGGATCATAATGAAACTTGACACACGTGTTCCTTGATTTATTTGCAATTTTTTGTCGAAAGCGTTTTTTGATTGGAAGGAAAATGGGGGCAAAAATGGGGGAAGTTTGCTATTTGTTATATTGCTTATACCACTGGCCGCATGGTACTTGTTCTTTTACAACTTTGCGCTTTGAGTTCGTTTTCGGTCATTTATTTTTATTTTTATTTTTATTTTTATTTTTATTTTTATTTTTATTTTTATTTTTATTTTTATTTTTATTTTTATTTGTATTTTTATTTTTATTTTTATTTTTATTTTTATTTTTATTTTTATTTTTATTTTTATTTTTATTTTTATTTTTATTTTTATTTTTATTTTTATTTTTATTTTTATTTTTATTTTTATTTTTATTTTTATTTTTATTTTTATTTTTATTTTTATTTTTATTTTTATTTTTATTTTTATTTTTATTTTTATTTTTATTTTTATTTTTATTTTTATTTTTATTTTTATTTTTGTTTTTATTTTTATTTTGTTTTTATATGACTGTATATTATGACCGTCTGACCAGAATAGGATAATATGGCAAAATAAAAAAATAAAGAAAAAATCCTTTTGAGAATATACGAGGGAAAAAATTAACAGAATAAGAAATACCTATATATACTCTATATAGAGTAATAAAAAAAACGAAAAGGGGGTTAACGAATGAGGTTCGCGAGGTCTACTGTTCACAGAACCACTAGTTTATTTTAGCCCTGTGATGTAAGCTTTCTAGGTTTGGTAAGAAGCCGGGATAGGCAGCTGGTGTACAATATAAGCTATTAGGCAAAAACGGTAGTTGTACTTATATACCTATTATGCATTCTCTACAAAGTGCGTAAGAAATTCTAGTAAACAGATAGTGTTCCATCATTTCTCGCTTAGCACTGGAATGTGACTTGTCTATGCGTATTAAATCAGTAAGTGTAGCTGATTGGCGTATGTCTAGCAGGCCTACCGGCTGCCATTTATTTTTGACAAGCGACCCTTTATCTTTATACAATCCATATTAAGGCTGTTTCTTCGGTCTCACTAGCGCCACTTTCCAATAAAAATTCTCTTTCTTTAAGTGAGCTTTTCAGAAATCCTTGCGCAACTTTTTTGCTACAACGTTTTAAATTACATTATAAACTACAAATTCATTGTTATACAATAAGCTATAGTTTTTTTTGTAAAAATTACAAAAACGCCCACTTTTGACACTTTTATGAAAGTTTCTAAAGCGGATAGTATTTCAATGACTTTCGAGGTTCTAATGTAAGTTAAGAATACTAGCAAAAAAGTTGCGCAAGGATTAAAGAAAACCTCACTTACAGAAAGAGAAATTATTTTTTTGGGAAGTGGCGCTAGTGAGACTGAATGAGAAGAGCCTTAACCCTCTGGAATAATTTCTATTGATGGTGAAAACCGCAACAAAATCAGTGGTGTGGTTTATAAGTTTACATTCTGACGCAGTAGATACCGACTTTATAGTAAGTAGGTAGGTATTCCTTGGTTTGATTGAAATGCAATAAGTACCTACTTACATTTAAAATTTAAGGAGGAACTGAGACTTGAAATTGTACTTGACTAAACGTAAGCATTACCTACCTACTCCTTAATAAATTTTAAATACTTTTAACATATGTTTATGCATGTAAATATTCACGGCCCCGATTTCGATTACGCAGTTAAGACAAATGGCATAGATGTCGACGGTCGTTTGTGTAATGCCTCTACTAATAGGGAAATTCGTTCACCGGTGGGCAGACAGCTAAAGCGGCTAGCTTAACTTGCCTTATTTCTCTGACAACAGTTTGCATTCAGCGATCGGTTGTTCCGCACGCCACTGTAGGCGGTGCTTCTCGCTTCATTCTAATTGAGTGTACCTCTGTGTCACATTGCTGATGTAAACAAAGACACGTACATTGCATTGATGACTTCTTTGACTCATAAATATTTTAGTGTAAACAAAGTTTAGTGCTGTGATGGATTTGAGACGCTGATGAATGCAGCTACTGTTGAAATCAGTGCATATTTTGAATAGTTACTCACATACCGTGTTTGGCTTTGAGACGTGATGTCCATTTCGTTATGTTGAAAGACACATACGGTATGTTATTGCAACATATAACTTTATAGTTCTAATTTATCGTTGCGCAGTAACTTTGTTAACTATTAAAGCGTGACACTTGCAATATGCTTTACTTTCGGGTATGTTGTAGATATTACAAATCGATATACGTACGAAGGTTTTAAAAGATGCTGTCAGTTAGCTATAGTTTGTGTATGAAATAAATCACATGAGAGTTGGTCTATATTCTCCTCTTATCTTTATGCTTGCAACAAAATCGTAAGTTACTTTTTTCCATTTGTTTTTAGAAGACGACGCCCCGTCTGTATGTTTTCAAGTTATCAAAGTAAAATTTATTATTTTTTATTTTATTCCTAGCTGTATGTGTCCCACTGCTGGGCAAAAGCCTCCCCTCTTTTCTAAAATTAATATGATATAATTAAAACCATGTAAAAACAAAACTATACACTTTTTGAACAATCTACGTCAACGTAGATAATAACTACGTATACACATAGCATCATCAAGTCAGGCTTAAGCTTAGCTATTTGAGTATTTTCATATTCAATGACCATACATCGAATATTAATTCGATATGATATTTGATCAGTAGGAAATGCTTGAGTGTCATCAACTAATAGCGTAGTGTCACCGGTTAGATGCGGTACAAGGCCATAACATGTCTACCTTGATGTGAACGTGGGTAGCGGTTTGTTATGGTATATTGTAGTACACACTCCTAAAATGTGGAGCAAGCCTACGATTGCTACAATGCATTTTTTAAGTGGGCTGTGTAAAACAACAGCATTTTTCGAAACACTGAATATTCGAGGAAATAACGTTTTATAACATTTTTCATCATATTTTTATTATGGCAAATACCTATAGTTCTAAAATCAAGTCACAACTACATTGCATAGCCTTTCTCATATTAAAGAAGGGAGTGGCTTCGTCTTTATGATTTATTGAAACACCAGTCCTAGCCAAAACAGAATTAATGGTTTCCAAGCATGAAAATACCCTTCGGAAGCAGTTTATTTATGGCTGACATATTCACGTCGCCATTTGTAGGGGAGGCACGAATAATCGAATATGCCTTAACAGTCTGGATATCTAAAAATTATTATAAAAACTTACAGAAAAAAATAGGTAGATGTATTTTCCATAAATTACTTAACTAACTTCTCGATCCCTTCAACACCGACCTTCTGAAAGGGAAGGAAGTAATTCCTATTAGCATTAAGGCCGCAATGTAATTTTCTTTGTAAACTGCGTCTGCCGTTTGGAAAATCAATTTAAAGGAGAAACAAGATTTTCACTTCGATTTATTTTTGTTGTTATTTTAAATCCAAATAGCTATACTATACACTTTCTTATTGTTGTATGTATGTGTGTAGATTTTATTTGTGGACAGTTTTATTACTCTGTTATAGTTGCATATGCATAATAATAGCTCATCTTGCAGCATAGCGTGTTTAGCCGTGGGAATATACAATATTTCTGTTTGATATTCCCTACCATGCACGGATGATAGGAATGTAAAGTTTCTGTTTTTTATGCCGTCACTGAAATGAAACGTAAACACGATGCTGGTAACATAAACATTGGTTAACTTGGATAAAGTCAGTACTGCGTATCACTTCCTACATTTATTTAAAGGCCACAAGTCAATGACCATCACGTTTCGCTTTATCCCAATGTCCTCTACAAGAACATGTTTATAATCAAAAGTATGATATGAATATAGGTCTTTTTTCCATAGATTCAGTGAAACGTCAACGAGCTTACTATTCTAGCATCTAAGTTTTGAGAAACATACACAAGACAAAACAGAGACAATCATCTATCGTCCGTCTTATCTATTCGCATACTGATATGGTAGTAGGGCTTTGCTTAGATTTTAAATAACTATCATATCAATAGGAACTGCGAAATTTATGTGAGGATATAGTAAATAATACTAACAGGGGGAAAGGGCATGTTTTCTAGTAAGTTTGTATTAGTCACATTTAAATCTAAAACAGAAAGTTATTTTTATTGGTTACATCGGTCTTTCTTGTATTCAGTTTAGTTCAGACTGAGTTGTGATTAGGTTTCATGATTCGTAAGTGCCGCAAGGCGTCCGCGGTACGGTGGCTGGATGGGATGAAAGTGAAATGCGTCGAGTGCGCCGCCGCCGTGGTCGTTCAACCCGGCACGCGCCTGCATCCTCCGACCGCCAATCTCGTTGCTCGTATTGTGTTTATGATTTCGCCGCAACAAATCTTGACTTCGCTCGAGCTGCAAGCCCATACTCGAAAATTTCCGATGAATTTGTTCTGTCGCTCTTATTTCCGCTTTGATAGCGATGAATGGCTTTGATGTCAGTAAATTTCTATAGGTTCGTTCCCAGAGTAGGTACGTTACCTTATTTTTATACCATATCAAGATCCATCACACTAATATTATAAAAGAAAGTTTGAGTATGTTTGTTACTTCTTCACGCTCAAACGCTGGCTGTGCCAATTTTTATGAAATTTGGTATGGAGGTAGCTGATACTTTGGTCTGAAAAGTACACGTTACCCATAGGTTTGTTAAAATAATGTGCATGATAATCACTGGCGCTGTATAAAGTAGATGGCGCTTCTGGTAACATCGGGAGGTGCAACTAGTAATATTATAGCCATTCTTGTTGAGTATAATTCCAAGGTAAACAAAATAATTCACCGCGTTACGAAGTTCATAAAGTCAATTAAATTAAAATACTCTGTACTAATAACATCCGAAGTCTATAGAAACTTCTGCCACATAAACCAAACATCAGCAATAGGAACAAAAATAAAGGTATCTAAGTACAGTTCTAATTTCGAGATTTGGGGAATGACGCCGGATGGCACTGAGGATATTTATTCTGTGTGTCTTTCTGTATTTCTTTCAATGTAAATCACTTTAACTCTTTGCCATATGGCAGTTTCATCACTAATCACAAATGCTCAGTTCGCGGCCTACTGGCGCCGCATGCGTAACACATGCCCTCGAGACTGTTTGTCATGTAGGTATGCCGTGTTCCGTATTCAGGAGTTATTTTATTAAGTAGGTACCAAAACAGTTAAGAAGATCACGGTCATACAAACGTACCTTCTTTTTTGAAGTCTGTTATAAAGGTGCAATGACGCTATTTTCCTTGTCAGGACAAAGCCTTAACAATGCCAAAAGTGGAAGTCTGCTCTGGCCGCTGCTGTTTACTTCATGTACGAATGACTCACTAGCATAATTTACATAATTTGTGTCGTTAATTTCGAGGGAACATTTTGTTTTAAATTAACGTAACGTTTTAATTTAGAAGGCACAAAGTATTTAAAGAAGAACGTATAACGCGGTGCTAATTAGTCATTGTGTTCTTTGTCGGATACCAAACAGGGCTGTATAACAAATTCCGATTCGATGAGCTAATGTCAAACAAGGTTCGACAAATCCATCTCGGATAGCCTCCATACGACATTGAATCCTTCGATCACGATCATGCTTTTTGTTGTTTGTTCAACAAACGATGACCGAATGATTGACGAATTTGTAATTCCTCTTAGTTTATTGAACTTTATATTTATATCCGGTTGTTATTATGGTTATAGTCAATAGTCAAGTCATTAGCGGTAACATTACATAAATAAAAAAATGATAATCTACCAGTATATGTCAAGAACTACCAAAGCTAATTATTCTATCTGTATAACTCCTTATTATAAACCTGATTAGAATGCTCTCAGATCTGCTTAGTAGGGGCTATAGGGATGCCTGCCACTGCCTCGTAACGGAAGCCGGCTCTGTAATTTACTCCATTCTGCAATCTTGATGACCGATTACAAATAGTCTGGGAGAATTCCATTTGTGCATTTTAAATTTATAAATTCTGTACCAACTGTATTTAGACAAGTGTGCTTACGATCAACCAATTTGTTAGTAGTATTTATGTAGTTTACAGTGCCAACACATTCAACGATATTTTTCTTATTATTCTGCGACTACAAAAGGCTGTTCTGTTGTGGTTGTTCATCGAATCAAGTTTTAAAATGGATGACATGAATCTGCACAACCCGGTAGACACAATAGAATAATTCAGCTTATTCACAAAGAACTGAACCCCATGAGTGTTTTGTCATTATCAAAAGTAATTTTCCTGCTGGTTTATGTGTCATTTAGTTTGTCATCTCGTACAGTCCATTACATTGAGTAGTCATAATTTGAATTAATTACACAAGACAACGCTACGAGCACTGCGGCGACCTTCGTATTGCGTCGCATGGCTATACCATACCTATTGTATTGATTTTAGTAAGTCCTTATATTACTACTTACTTAATTATAATAAAATTAGTCATATATAACATACCATTGATGATGCCATTTACAAAATTTGATAACACTTTACCAATATTGTTTCATAGATAGATTAGATTTCTACCTAATAGGACATTACACAACATAAACGTAATATATTGTATTTTTTTCAATGTGAAATGCTATGTACAACTGAATACATAATATGTATCTATATAATAAAAATCAATTTCTGTTCGTTAGTCTGGCTAAAACTTGAAAATGGCTGGACCGGTTTGGATAATTTTAGTCTTGAAATATTTGTAGAAGTTTAAACGATGAGAAAAGCGCGTTCAGACGGTACAGAGTTCAGCGATCAACTAGTTATTAAATAAATGAACAAATAGATGCTCTGCATTCTAAGAAGTAGGTACCTAGTTATCGAAAATATAGCTATAGTAGGCTCATCCCACAGACATCATCAATAATAAAGGTACCTTACCCACTGGTATAATACTCATTCATAAATTTAATGAAAATAGCAGCAATAGAATAATAATAGTGTCTTACTGTTGCAGTGTTCAGATGCATTTGACCATGACATGTTACATAAAAATTGCGTGATAATGACAAGGTGCACTTCAGAAAAACATTGGACACGAATGTGTGCGAGGAGCGACGCGCGACGATGCGAATAGTCACGCTTCGCGGAAAAATACAGTTTACCGAGGTTGCATCACTAGTGTATAATTTGTCGCCTCTTCGGCATAGAAAATGAAATTGAGGAAATGTATACAAAATAAAAATAAAAATCTTGTATAAAACTTGGTTATTAAATTAATCTTTGACTTTTTTGAACTATGGGCTTGAAAATCCAGAACATCCATGTATCCATTTGGGCAAAAATAGTATCATAAAATCTATCCAAATTTATGCATAAAATGGTTTAGTTGCTCGGTGTTGGTGTTGTTTAGAGCATTCTACCACTCCTTTATTTTATGTACACAAAATAATGATTATGTACAACTTTGTACAAGAAACAGTTTAAATGTACATTGAACGGTTGTACAGAAATAGTTTAGTAACCATGTCGAACTTGGTTTATGATTATGATCGCAGTAATTCGATGCTTAGAGCAAAGACGCGGCTGCAATAATAATTATGTTTCGTAGCCGCCAGCTACCGTTTTAAGCATGTATCATGCATGAGATATCATTGCCTCTTCTTCCTTTGAAGTCTATTTTTTCAGCAAATGGCAGGATTACAAAGTTTTTCAGTCAGTATCAAAATATATCGCTTATACTTGTATTAAGCAAAAACACCGTCTAATTCTGTTCATTGCTTTGTTAAAGTAATTTGAGGAAACTATTGATTTGAGAACGACGAGAACATTTAATTTAAAAAAAAGTGATCCAGGATTATCAGACTTCACAATTGATACGGCCCACGCACGGACTAGTTCAATACAATAGACTAAATTTCTTAATTTACAGCCTTCGATTTGAGAAATCATATTCCTGTCGATATTTTTTGTATCGGAATTGATGATTGCCTCATCCTATCACATTACATAAGCTGGTGTACTGTGCAGTACAGCTGTACACGCGCAACACAAGAAGTCACGAAAGCAGTTACGCTCCGGCGACGACGGCGCTTGTCCATACATACACACAAATGACCAAACGATAGTGAGTCAGCGAGCCACTCCCCTCTTTGCCATAATGTTTAGTTTATTAATCCCTAACGCAAAACGAGGACGTTTGCATGTGCATGATGGTTGCGCCTAAACTAATAGACCAATTTTTAAGCGGTCTTATTTTAGCAATATGTTTATTGAAATCGTATCAGCCGTTTTAAGATGATTAGCTCAATTCGTACTTTACAGGATCTATAACATTTTTACGTCTTCTGATATTATAACAGTTTATTCACTGTTATTTCTAAAATATGGCAACCTTGAGCCGATACAAACTGAGACGAGCTGAACCTTCTCCGTAAAATGAGGGTTATTAGATAAAAGTGCGCATCTGTGTATCATTTCATTCTGTAAATTTATATTGGTAAATAGTTAAGTTTAACGGCTCGGAGCTGCTCGGAGGCACTTTGATTATATTCTAATGCACCTCCACGCACATACATAATGACCTTCGAGCACAGCCTTCAAAGTACCTAATTAAAATTTCCAACCAAAACTTCGAACTGCAATGTTATCTTCGTATTATTCTAAGTAAACATGCAAATAAATATATATTAACTTTATTATTACCGTGCCGTTTTCTGTAGTTTATAGCAAACTTAAGTTAAATTATTTATTTACCCATTGTAGAATGAAGTAACTAGTTCGTTGTTAATCGAGCTACATTTACATTTTCCTCATTATCGGGATAAATAAACTAAGTATTGTACTTGTTACATGTTTACAAGTAAGCTGTCTGTAGGTTCTCATCTTCTTAGAGCCTCATATATTAGTTCCTTTTTAGGGATGTACGTACATACAGCTCGCTACAAACGTAAACCGGTGACGGGTGGCGCGGCGCCTAACTGACCCACATTATGCCAGACGAGACGAAGCCATAACACTTCATTAATTATCTAGCTGCTCACTCAGTTCTATAGTGCAACAAGGGCTTTTTTGCTCAAATTATGTTTAAGGCGCTGTGCATCAGGGGAATACCGTAAAACGTCTATTTTTTCGTCGCGCAGTTAGCTTTATTCTTCATGGAATACAAGCATGAAAAAAATATGAAGTATAGTTCAAAGATCAAAATAAATGGATACATCAAAATATTTAAAATATAATAATTAAAACCCAGCTAAATAAAATAGCAAAAAAGCTATATCCAGAAAAGGTTTCGTCGCGAATTACTTGATATCTTCAGCGACAACTACCAATTTTTTTACGTCTATAAAAAGAATAACATAATGACCCAGAGGGATACCTAAAAATTTTTTAATATTTAGTCGTAATTATTGAAATATTAAATTAAAACTGAAAAATTTCACCCGAAATGGCATTGAACGGAGACTAGTGAAAGGCCAACCCAGTATCGCCACTTTCAACGTTATTTCATTACGAGTACGTACTATAATCGCACTTCACCCCTCTCAAATGCCTAAGGGTTGGGGATACAGCGCCTTAAGAAATACCTATAGGCACAAGCCTATAGGTATTTCTTAAGGCGCTGTATCCCCTAAAACTAAAGATTCAACTTTCTTCTGAGGTAATTTGCTCCAAAGTTTGTACTTTGGAGCAAATTACCTAACTTTGGAGCAAATTACCTAACTTTGGAGCAAATTACCTAACTTTGGAGCAAATTACCTCAGAAGAAAGTTGAATCTTTAGTTCATCATTGCACCTTGAACCCATATCACTGAGGCAATATCACCCAGTACTTATTCCCAAGGTCAACGCATAGCGGACCTGGGGATCCGAAGATCTCGATGATGATGATGGAGATACAACTAACTATCTGAAGATAACTAACTGAAGGACTGCTAACTCTTACGTGTAAGATGCCTAACTTTAGAAATTTCACAATCTAATTAAGTGATTGTATTGAAGAGTTTTATCTTCATTTGCATATCAAAACCGAACCAGAATAACTATATAAAAGTATTATTATTCGGAACAGTTCCAGACAATTTTTGTATCATAGAAAGTTAAAAAAATGTGCTAATCTTTTTCATGACCGTGTTAACAATTGAGTTGTATCGTGCGTGTTTCAAGTATACTCGTAGGTACCCTTAAAATTTTATTAGCTACGCTACGCCCGAATTAAATTACTGACGACATTGAATACAACAAATGCTTTCATAAGCTGTGTTCTGAAAGACTTAGAAACTTACGACTCGTGAAAACAATTAGCAATACTCATGAAAACAATTAGCAATAATTCAAACACGCTATTTTCTGAAACTTCTGCTTGGATATCAAAAACCTTGCGAAATTTAAGAAGATTGTTGTAGTAGATAAAGCGTGAAAGCGTAACAAACAAACAAACTCACTTTTGCATTTATAATATTAGTTAGGATTGTTATGTTCTGCTTCAGTTGATTCCTGTAGCTTATTAGGTTTTGATTGTTCACAGATGATGAGGTGTAAACAGTGGTAAGGAGACGGCGCGATATGAACTCTGACGTTCACCGTCATCAGGCGCATCCGCCGCTTGCTCAGGTACTTATATGTATTGAAATAAATCTACATAGCTATTTTATACCTATTATGTATCATAACATTTGAAGTAAATTATTTAAGGCGAATAGAACGTTTGTAGCCCAATCCTTTTCGACGTGTCAACAGAAGGCTGGCTGTGCTGTGGCACCCGGTCGCGTAGGTGCGCCCACGACTAGCTTTCTTTATTATCGTGTTATATTATATTTATGACCGGAAATGTAATTCCAATTTTGTATAGTATTCTATTGTGCAAGAAACATGTGCGCCGATTTTCTTTTGCTGCCACAAATGTACGTTTTCATAATTTCCGGCTGAATGTATAGAAAATCTTTGCAAAAAATATTAAAAACTGAGAAATAAATGTGCAGCAATTGTGATACGTGTTACTAAAAGAAATAAGAATATTCCGCATGTGCAATCTGTCACCAAGTCCCCGGTCGGTACCTGCTGCGCCAGATTTGGATGTGAGCCAAGTCGCCAAGGTTGTGTGTGCATTTCAATAGATCATTAGTCATTACACTCGATTGTATGTAATATTTATCTACTAGCTGATACCCGCGGCTCCGCCCGCGTGTAGGTCGCTTTTCGCGTAACCTGTGTTACATTGAAATGAAATGACGCAATCGAAGTAGCCAGGACATTATTCAAATATAAACAAATATCATGTTTCAGAGTTAAGTTCAAAGAATCTCTTTGTAGACAACATTAGCAGTTCTTCCCTCAGAGGCTAATAAAAATAGATTTTCGGCGCTACTGACCCGCGAGCAAGCCACATACAGTTGTCCATGCGAGAAACATCTTGTTCTTAGGTCGATGCCAGCTGCTTTTAGGGTTTGTCCCTGCGACTTATTTATCGTCATGGCAAAGCATGCAGACAGCAACTGGAAACTGGGTGCGTTGCGTTTAAATTGAAAGGGGTAATTGTTGGGGATGAGTGGTATTCGAGGTAAGTAAGTACACCGTTTCGCCTGAACCACTCCCTGTGAGAATTTCGGCCTGTATTAAGTTGGGTTGGGCTGCAAACCCGTTACTTTTAATAGACAATAACCAAAGAACCAATTCCAAACCAAAAGAACCACTGAACAACAAAGACAAAGACCAGCATTTTATTTAATTTTAATCTGCTATACCATAATGCGAAAACGTAACCATAGCGAGTTGTAAAGTAAGTCAGCGCCATCTATTGAGATTTTATGTTACTACATTTACGATCAAATTGAATGTGTTATTTTATCAAAATTAATAGGTAATTGATAGGCGTGTTTTTGTCTTTATTGATATGGATAATATAAGGTAGAAATTCTAGCCTTATCTGAATTAAATTAAACGTAAGTAAACGCATTATAAGTTTAAAAGTTTTGAAGCAGTGTTTGAAGTAAATTTTCAATCGACCATAACTTCTTTTTCCCTTAACCGATTTTGACGAAACAAAGTTTTGACAACGCTCCTAATTATATGTAATCCAACTGTGAAAACCGTGTTCAAATCCGTTGAGTATTTTCGAAGTTATAACGTACCAGACAGACATACATACATACATACATACATACAGACAGACAAAAATTCCAAAAACTGTCTTTTTGGTTTCTGTTACTCTTTTTAACCGCACTCTATTAGTTTTTTTGAAAAATATTACATGTACAGACACTCGAATTTTAGTGTCTTATTATATGTATTGATAAAGAGCTATCTATCAATCCGGTATACTATCCAATCCGAGACTACGATCTTGTTCGGTAGTAAACAAGTTTGTTCTGTCGGCGACGATCATCCGTATGAATGAAAAACGGGCACGTAAAACGATATAGTTTACAATTTGTAGTCAAGAATCAAGAATCGTCACTTGTATTTTACAACCGTATCAAGTTTTATGGAATTGTTTTTCATTGAAAAATAGATTTAGTCAGAGCGGTTCTTTCATTCGTTTCAGCATTCTATTCAACTGGTGTTACAATTACGTTTGGATGTCACTTTCTTTTCTTTTAACTTGCTCATAGTAAAATGGAAGTAAAATCATTAAATTTTTCTTTATGCGGCCTGAAACCATATTCAGTTTTAGTCATTACATGCTCAGATACGATGTATTGGTTAGCTGTGAACCGTTTAAAATCAATTTAACAGTAGAAAAATAAAGATCTATGTTTGTGTAGCACGGCGTGCACGCGGGTGCGCAGAGCGTGGGCCCGTGCGGCTGGTACTCGGCGTCCGCCGCGGCCGCACCCACCGCGCCTGCGAGGCTCAAGCGTGCCCAGCCGCCGCAACAGCTGCCGGTTAGTGCCCACCACATCAATTACAGTCTTCGTTTTTATGTCGAACGGCGACATCACAAACTTATTGTCTAGCGAAACAGTAAGCGCATAATTTTTTATATAAATCTCATGCGCATAGAAAAGTCACTGCCTGGATTGGTATCACTTACGCTGGGCACAAACAAGATCATCCTTTTATCTCCTGAAAATCTTAAATTGCTGATGTTTTACCGCGTAAAAGTTTGGCACAGTCACCACACCACGCCTCGCGCACCTTTTGAAGAAGTAGCATCATCACTCTGGCATGATGACAACGCGTTTCCTTTTTCATCCAAGGTTTGTTTCACTGCTTTGTGTAGTGTTTGTTTTAGTCAGTATTCCGCGATTTGTATTTCCCAGTTCACTGCGGTATTTGCACATTTTCGTTTATATGTTTATTCACTAAGCTAACTTGCACTTGTAAAAGTTGTAACTGATTGCTGTGTTAGCTGGGGACTTTTGATTGTTTTGTGATCGTTTTAGATAATGACACATAATTCACGAAGCGAAACCAGTGTGTCAAGGATACAGTTTTGTATGTGTGTGCATATTACCCTAGTTAATGCTAATGACAGAACGTTATCCGACTATGACGTCCTAAAACGTTAACGAAATCAGAGTCCACTTAATGCATTACAATGCAATTAGTACGCAACGATTTTAATTGGTTTTGATACATATATGTATTTTTTTAAATAATTACTATGGTTATAGTCTGAGCCCGTTGTTTTCTAAATGCATCTCTCCCGGACTAGGTGAAACGTGTATACCTAAATTAGTTAAACTGGTGCAGTGTTATTTTAACAAATTGTAATTGCATGACGTCCGCCGCTAATAATAATGATCAACGCAAGAATTCAGATCGAATACGAAACAGTAGGTGGTTGTATCTTAATGTTTCTTTGTTCGTAAAATCCATTTATCCTCTCGGCAATAATGCCATATAGCTAGAGGACAAAGATCCATTAGAAGTAGTACAATAAATTGTACTTAGCATTATTATTGCAGCCACGTTTACGTACAATTCAATGAAAAAACGTCTATATTTATACAAGTGTGATGAATTATTACTAACGCAATGTACCGTGGGCCACAAAGAAAAGTATATCACCATACACTAGCATCTAAAGTGGTATACTTTTCCATGTGGCCTACATTTTACAAATTTAAATATTAAAATCTGTACTTTAAAATTCAATTTAAAGTGTAGCAAAAGAAGTGTCTTATAACGGTTAATGAGAGTAGCTCGCGTGCTATTGCTTTTGCCATGCACTTCGCCTCGATAATGTATGTACATACTTAGGTCTTTAGCCAATCTCTGACGCTTATACCATGGAATTAATGAATGAAAATGTTCCCACGACTAGAAAGTAAGTCAGACTGACGCTACTTCAATTAATGGCCTCGGATCTGTGAGCGCGAGCACGCATCTGCAATGTTTGTTTTATCCATAATTTTTATTGCGCGAAAATTGTTGAATGTTATTTTTAACATAATCTCAAATTGTTCCAGTCCGGAGGTGGTGTGAGCGGCAGTAATGGGCCACACGCGCCTCTCTCGCCCACCGCATTGCAGAATTCCGTTCCACACAATGTAAGTAATGAATAATATATCTTACAATTTACATTTCACAGCGTAAAACTGTTGAAATAAAAAAGTCCAAAGGCTTTATCACTTAATCGTACTGCATCTTTCATTACCAGGATATATAAAGAATTTATCTAAATAATGTAAAAAGCAGCATTAAAATCTGTTGTGTGATTTAAAGAAGTTAGTGGACAAACAGACACATCGTGTATTGTTTAAGTTATGGGTGTCGTGGTCTGACGTGTATCGTATGTTTGCCAACAGAACCTAATGTCGTCATCGGTGCGGGCGCCGGCTCCGTCGTCTCGCGTCGCCATGCACACCTCGCAGACATCGCCTGGTATGTACCAACCACTACCACCACTGAACTCTAATATACAACAGCATACGGCAAACGGGAGAATGAGGATATGTTCACTGAAATTATCTTGCAGGGCAAAAGTGTTAACAATTGGCTCGCAATAGCGCTATGTCGCCTAACTATAATCATTTAGTGACTCAATTTTCAATAATTAATTGATGCTGAATGATAACTTCTTTCAGTTTAATAGTTTTAAAGGTGCTTAATATTTTCTGCGGTATTTTCTTAAAGGATCAATGTTCAACAGGACAATATTTCCAGTTTTTAAAACTAATAATAAAAACCAGATGATTTTCAGTGTCATAAACTAGCCTCTAGGGTAGAGGTAGATCAAGAAAGAGTTTTATAGAACAAATAAAGGAAAAAGTGGGAGTCGTGTCGTATCAGGAAGTGAAAATGCTAGCGGAAGATAGAAACTCCTGGAAGAGACTCCATCGACAAGAGCACAGGTGGCCTACCACTATCTCTTAAAACCATGCAAGAAAGATTGAGTGAGGGAGATGTAGCCTTACATAATGTATTGCGCTGTCTCACTTATTCACTGGATCTTGCATGGTTTTAAGAGATGATAGTAGACCACCAGTTCTTAAATTTTAGATAGATAGAAACTAGCCTCTATTGAATTGCCTTTAGAATTACCACAAGAATTTCTATGTATTTTATGAATCTATGTTCCATTGTACGAGGATAAAATTGAATCACAAAGACTGTTACGTCTGCCATTGCTATTTATTAATATTATCTATTTAAGGACATACATACACACATTCATATGTACCCGCATACATAAATCAACCTTAGGTACATATGAGTATGGCATAATAACAATCGACGTGGTAGCAGTTTGTCGGGTAGTAAGTGTAACGTAATAAACACGAAATGTCAATTAACTGCGTTAATGATCGATTTGTTATTATTTTTAGTGGTGGTGTCAAAGGGTGCTAGTGACGTGTTGGTGAACTCTACAGCACAAAACCCACCGGCGGCCGGCAACAGGCTAGCCAACATGACTCAATGGTCGTAAGTACTTTTTTTTAAATTCCGTTATGTTATCTATACTTCATCGCATCGAATAGGCTTCGAAACTTCAGGACCGATTTGAAAAAAATCTTTCACTGCTGGAAAGTCACGCTATCCCCGAGTGTCATATGGTTTTATATGTACCATGGGCGAAGCCGAAATGGGCTGCTAGTAGGTTATATAAGCACGTGTCAGTGTGTCCTAGGCTTCTACCTGACTTTTCGCATTTGCAAAAGGGTGGCTTTGCTATAACCCCTGAATCAGACATAAGAGTAGGTCAAATCCTATTTGACCAAGTTTATGTAGTTTAAGGCACGTCAAGAAAGAATTGAAGCAAAGCCATTTAATAATATTAGAAACAAGTAGAGACACTCCTACTACTAATCCGAAAGCTGTAGTTTATTTCTTTGTTTAAACGCGGATCTGTAGAACTACTGGTCGGATTTGAAAAACATTTTTTTTATTATTCTTGGGTTTCTTGATAATTTTATAGTCATACACAAAACGGGCGGATGAAACCTCTGTACACAGCTAGTAATAATGTATAGCGAAAATATTTCAGTATCTTACAATGTTGTCGTAAATATAGCGCCTTGTTTTGCGACCTTGACAAATTACCATGAACTTGTGACTAAAGAGAGAAACTGTTAGAATAATATGTTAACACTAAATAACAACAATAGTTCGGATTTCATGGCGTGTTTGTACACACAATAACATATCGCAGGTACTTCAGGGAGGTTCTGACTGTATCTGTTTATGTCCTACATGTAGCACTTTATTATATAAAGAGGTGTCATGCCACCAATGTATTTGAATACGTATTGGTGTCACGGCAGTTTTATTCTCCCATTATTATAAAACGTTTAAATTTTGTATTAGATCTCGCATCATAGTGTTGTTCCGGATAAATATATTATTGTATTGCTAGTATCTCCTTGCGAATACAGTTAAAGGCAAATTTCGTAGCTTTGTTCACTAAAAGGAAGAGGCTGATCTATTCTTATGAAGAAGACCAAGATAAAACAGTTATTATGTTTTCAAATAAAATATTATTCCAAAATTTATTGTTAATTGAAAACGTGTCACCCAGTTGCTACAGTATCCAGGTTATCGGCTTTATCTTTTTGATAATGAGTCCATACAGTCACCGTTCAGTCGGTTGGTGTACGATGGAGAGTGATATCGCAAGATGTATCTACAAGCCTCACAAAGTGAAATTGTTTATCCCGCCGGCGCTGGCGCATGACGACTTCGAGTAAATATTGTATTTTCATATTTACTAGTTATGTAATTCACATTTGTTATAGTGAGTTCGCAAGATTTGCATTATCGAATAGAAGATATCACTCTTTACATCCTTTAGTCTTAGATGTATCATAAAATGCGAGCTGTCGCGTCAATCGATTATTCGATGTAATAATTTTGAAAATGTATTTAATACCGTAGTTAAGATTGTCATTTTTAATGTAATTAGTTTTAAGGTACTTGTAAATCCTTGAACAGTGAGCATTTCAAAATATGTTGGAGAAATATAATCAATGTAAGGAATCCATACTTCCATACTCCATACTATAATATTATAAATGCGAAAGTCTGTCTGTCTGTCTGTCTGTCTGTCACCTCTTCACGGCTAAACTGCTGGACCGATTGTGATGAAATTTGGTAGGGATGTAGTTAACGACCTGAGGTCAAACATAGGCTACTTTTGGGCGCGATATAACCGAGTCCCACGCGGGGCGAAGCCGCGGGGAACAGCTAGTAGTATATAAATCCGGCTGAATTATTAATACCTATAATTTTTTATTGAATAATTGGATTATACATTAATACGAAATATGATACGAAGCACCACATGAGAATTAAAATCGCAGTGTATTACAATTTAATTTTATTTCACTATGGCGGCACTGGATCGTATTAACGCTATTGAACAATTTTGTTTGGTAAACATTTCCCAGCGACTACAACACGTATGTTTGTTTGTGCAACGATCGTTATTGTAATTATCTAGCGTGGTGTGACCATCCATGTATGTGTCCGTACCGCCACCAGGTGGCACCACGGCGCGATATCTCGGGAGCGCTCGATGTACTTTCGAGCTCTCCCTATGGCAATATTTCCGATAGTTTGTTGTTTGAGAGTTTGTTGAGGGAAAAAATATACACATACGTGTAGCCTCTTGCTCAGAACCGAATCCCGAATGAAAGAGCAGGGATCGGAAACCTGGTTATAATCAAAAACCTCATTTTTCTACCCATACATTTTTACAGCGACTGATTCCATTACGGTTCCGCTCAACCAGTATATACCAAAAAATGAGGTACTTATTCCTAAAAGCGCAACCATTTTGACGGTCTTAACCAGGTATTTGGGTCCCTAAAAGCGACCGCCATATTTATTTACCAAATTGATGACCGTAATTTTGGGTCTACATATATCTAGGTACCGATTAGAAAGAGAAAACGCTTAAATAAACAAGTAAAACCCCTGTTTAATAAACATTTGTCAAAGCAATGTACATGTTTTTTAATGCAACGAAAGCTATTGTATTTAATTAGCGTAGTGTTATATCGACACATCCATCCATGTGTGTAATGTGTCCGTTCTGCCACCAGATGGCACCACGGCGCGATATCCCGCGAGCGCGCGGAGGCCCTACTGTCGGGATCTCCCGACGGTGTGTTCCTGGTGAGAGAGAGTACCAACTTCCCGGGGGATCACACGCTGTGCGTCAGGTTCCGTGGCCGCGTCGAGCATTACCGGTTAGTTTTGTTTCTTTTTACCCGACTGCCCGAAGGAGGGTTTTGTTTTAAGCGAATATTATGTATGTATTTCTATTTCTTTGTCGCGGGCTGTAACCTAAACGGCTGAAAAGACTCGATCGAGAATTTCCTGCTCTATTTGCAATTGATTTTAATATTTTCTGTGCGATTAAAATGTTAGTACTTAATGATAGCAGAGATCAACATTTCTGTATAATAAATTGTCTTCATAGTCAAGTCAATAAATGTATTAAAACCGGAGCTGTTCTTGAGAAGTTCGGAAGCTTTATTGACGCGACTACCATTAGATATGATCTCCGCCAGTCAATTTGCTATTGTGGGGAAAGAACCTACGCCGCGAATTGCCAGTTAGTAAGTGTTACCGTTTAGCATTCACAAGCATTAATAAGCTACGATGATCGTGCTTAAATTGACATAAAAAAAACGAAGAATGTAATCAATCCTAATGCTGTTACAGTGTGAAATGGGCGACGGCACCGGACAGTCAGACTCAACGACTGACGATAGACGACGAGGAGTACTTCGACACCATGACTGATTTAATACATGTAAGTTTTGGACAAATTTATATCAATTTGTTTTCTGATAAATTTAATTCAAGTTTACACGGTAAGGGACAATCCAAGGTTTGCTGTGATCGTAGTGTACGTGTACTCTTCATATAGAACGATAGTCCGTTTGTCTGGGTCATGCCCTACAAGTTGCACTGTCAGCAATTTGGCGGCGCTTACTTATTATAGTGTAAAATTTAGTCACTTCACGTTAATCGCTATCATCATTCTATCACTTTTTTGTTGAGCAACAAACTCTTTTCGTTCTATATCATCTTTTCTTACTATCAGTGTATCAATCCTATCAAGCATCTAAAGGTGTCCCGTACACCGTAATGAGAATAAAATTATAGCTGTGTTTAGTAATGCAAACTGTATCTGTATCGCTGCTTAAGTATTCTGTTATTAGAAAAATATCTAATAATAAGGATCTGGTTATCAAGGTTTTCTTTCATGGATTTTTATTTAATATATTTTTGTTTAAAATTTGTTTTTTTTTTTTACTTTTTCAGCACTATTTAGAAGACGCGGACGGGTTGTGCACCAAACTTGTCAGATGTCTACCGAAAGCGTCTCCCAACGGTGCCAATAACAATGGAGCCATGCAACCGCCATACCCACCTCATCCTCAGGTAAACCTTAAACTTTCTAACTCAGCCAATTAAAATAATAACATTCAAAGCATTGATTTTTTTATTTGCATAAGTTAAGATAAAAAAAATGTTGGTTACTGTACTGAACGGGTTAAAAAAAGCCCTGAACTGTTTTGGTGTGTGCAAGAAATGTAAAATAAATATAAATTAACTCTGTACCTAATTATAAATATTCACTAAATAGAAAGTTCTTTTCTGTCCGCAAATTTTTCTGTAATTGTATTTATATCCGCACATCACATTACTAAACGTATGACGCTGTTTTATTTATTAAGTGTCTTGTTAGATCCGAAGCAAAGATAAGGCAGAACTTATTTCATAAAATTAATGCAAAACCAAATTACATGACAATGTGATTTGTATTGATAATGCTATTACCGATGACTGGTTGCTGATTGGAGTTATAACGTGCCGTACTGTCTAGTTAAACACGTTACACCGTGTAATTGCACTGTGTTTAAAACACGCCAAGTTTCTGTGTGCACTAGACGGAGTCGATTTTTTGTATTAATTTAGCGTTTGTGATCTTATCCTTCGGTATTATGTTTACGGTATTTTAATTAGCATATTTTTTAAATAAGCAACATATTACCTCTTGTTTATTTCACAAAGGGCTATGATAATGACGCAAGAAAGAGGTAATTTTCCAGCAGTTATGTGACCAGAAACTTTGTTCAAGGGTAGACTAATGATAAGTGTATAAATAAATTGTAAATAATATACTTAGATAAATGATACATGACCCAAGTTATTACTCGTAAGACTAGTTTAATATAAATCTTTACCTATAATCTGTTTCTGGTTTAATTGTGGGCACTGTATTATTTAATAGGACTTAATGTGGGCTAAAATGGTCAGTCAAATGTATAGTGCCTACTTATCAGCATCTTCTTAGTGTAAGACATCATGTCACAGAGCCCGGGGTCTATTTTATTTTGCTTTTCATAAAGGTACACACACAATAGTATAGTCTACCTATCCCTTTGAGAAAATACAGCGAGGTGAAAAACCTCTGAAATCCATTCATTTTCAGAGGTCTTTGGCCATATAGTAGGTGGATTGCCTACGCCTTATTTCTCTCAACTATTGTCAAATGTGTGATGTGGTTGACGTTATCAGGGAGTGCCGCCGCCGTACCCGCCGACGCCGGCCGTGACGCAAGTGACGCCGCACTTCCAGCACACGTACTCCGCGCAACACCCCCCCTCACACCCCCCCGCACACCCCGCCCCGCACCCTGCCTCTCACCCGCCGGCACACCCCGCCCCACACCCGCCTGCTCACCCCGCCCCACACCCCGCCCCTCACCAGCCCTCCGCTGACCAAACGGACAGCGCTCTCATGCCGCAGAACTTCGTCGATGCGCGTAAGTTTTTTTTTTTACTGTTATTTAATGAAAACTGTAAACATGTACCACTTTTACCTCTATAAGTTACACTAATGTACGGTCACGTTCATAATTGCAGTCATAGTTAGTTTTCTTTTGTATTTGTTTTGCGAACTATGACTGCAATTATGAACCTGACCGTACCTGCGCAGAAATCAAATTCTTTCTGCCATTCATAGCGTGCCATATAAACAACCCATCCCCTATTGGCTGATCCGTATGCGTTATTCTGCAGCGTCCTTTTTTTTTGGATTTTAAATCTTATGAAGTAGCAATAAATTCGTTATTTCATTTATGTTTACTTTCTGTTTGAATCGTCGGTAGGCGCTATTTTGCGCCATCGAGTTTACCGAAGCTTCTGAAAAACCTGGTTCATATGTAGGATAAAATAATAAACTATGACATCGCCAGTAAACCACATAATAAATTCTATACAGGCAGCGTTTAGATATAACGACTCTTGGGGTCTGCTGGAAGAATTTCTTTTAGTAATCAGCAGCATCCTTGTACTAATAATATTCTCTATTTGTTGTTTTATGTTTTTTGTGTACATGAATTTGGTTAATAAATAAATACTAGTATGATAATATATCCTCAACGGTTTTCTTTTTCTTTGTGGCATTAATCTAAAAATGGCAACTAAACCCATAGTTTATTTTTGCCAGCATTAAGTTTTATTTAAATGGTCTTCAACTTTTTCATTTGGTCAAGTCAAAGAGTCAAGAAGTCAATAGTCAGTCATGTCTAGTCAGAGGGCTAAGTGAAGCGGTGGAAGAATTTCACACTTAGCGTTATCTTGGCGATTTTGGTGACAAGGATTAAAGTCACATTAACGGCATTCTACCACTTTCCAATACTCACTCTTGTTCACGAACACTTAGCGAATAATAATACACCATTATTTGTGATACTCGAAAAAACACAAATTTCGGAAAATAAATACTACACTGAAATGGTGTGACTTCTAATTCCCGCCAAAAAAAAAACATCTATCGACTGTAGAAGGTGATGTCAGAAAGGGTGGACAGCCCAATATTAAAGCATTGGTAATCCTTGTATGTTTTTAATAATAATCCTCATTTTAAATTTTACTAACATAGTTGTATAAGTTTTCTACTAACACAATATGGACATGTATAATTGCATTAAGTGGTCTGAAATAAACGATTTCATTCATTCATTGTCTCTCGCAGACTGGAGGATAGACGAGCGCGAGCTGGAGATCCGCGAGAACATCGGCAAGGGCGAGTTCGGGGACGTGATGCTGGGCATCCTGGGCGGCTCGCAGAAGGTGGCCGTGAAGATACTCAAGGACCGCGAGGCCGCATCCAAGTTCCGCGCCGAAGCTAGTGTCATGGCGTAAGTCTACATTGCTATTTGCTTCAACTTGATCGGAAATAAATACGTTATTAAAAATTAAAAATGTATTAGTAGGGCTTGCTCATTTTTTCAATTAAAGACTATCCCTCCTTATTTTTTGTTGCATGCAAAAATAACTATCGTTTGTTAAGTCCATTTTAACTAAAATGTGTTTTGTCTCGTTCTTTCACTTTAAATATCAATAAGAGAGATAGAGACAACATATTTTAATTAAAACGGGCTTAACAAACGATAGTTAATTTTTATGTATAATGGGAATATACTTCGTCTAGTTATGACACTATTTGGAAGAGGAAAGTTGCTTTCTTTGGCCACTACAACGGGGACCCCAGTTTGAATTTCTGAGACGAATTCTAGAAGGCAAAATTCATGGCAAAAAATCTGGCCGGCCTCGACGAAAGTGGTTTGATGACATAAAAGATTGGACCGGACTTAGATACAACCAACTGAAAATAGCGGCCCAAAGCCGTTTCTGTTTGCTGACCTTCAAACTTCAATTCGAAGATGGCACCCCATGATGATGATGATGATGATTTATGACTCAACTTTACTTACTAAACCTAATTATTGCGATTGGAAAACTACTTAGGCTTACTAACAACAATGATATTGGCAACGATTTCAAGTCGATAAAAAATGAATAAATTAACACACGCATTCTGTGATTGTTTTCGTATCGATATCTTCCCATCAAAAGTGTCACAAAAAAAAATACTTCTCACTCCATAATTATTAATTGGTTTTGGCGCGTCAATGTTGTTTTTTTTCATAATGTTATCAAGAGGCGCAAAACGAAGATTGCATGCAAAAATTACTATATAGCACGTTTGCGTGCATGTTTATATTATTTCCGCTTGAAAAACGAAATGTTGATGTTTTTTTATGTTTTTACGAATGACATTTATCTTGGTTTCCGGTGTTTTATTTACATAAACAAGGGGCTTTATTAATTATTATTTTTTATAAATAATAAAGAACTTTAAAGTCATACTAATGTTATTTTACTCTATCCTGGATTCTGCTCGTTTCTTTAAACTTTTCTTTTTAAAATTTATTCCAGACAATAGTAATATACTGAGTATGATTTATCGGACTTTATTTTTTAACTGCGATATTGTTTAATATTTAAAACAATTATGCTAAATTTGTTATGGATAATAATATTATGCGTAAAATATCATAAATATGAATTACCATAAGCCAACATATTTACAAGTTAAATATTTTATGCAAATGTATAGTGAACCGTTCCTCACCCGTCGTGTTGCGCAGGTCGCTGAAGCACGACAACCTGGTGCGGCTGCTGGGGCTGGTGTTCAGCTCCAACGGCGGCACGTGCATCGTGACCGAGCACTGCGCGCAGGGCTCGCTGCTGGACTACCTGCGCAGCCGCGGCAGGCACTACGTCACCGAGCTCAACCAGATCAACTTTGCTTAGTGAGTCTACATACATATGTTGTGTGGGTTACACAGTTTCATGGGTTTTAATGTATATTTTAAAATATTAGGGTTTTTTTGTTTCACGCCTACCAAAAAATGTATTGTAATGGTCGGTAATGAGATATTGCTAGTCGCTAAAATAAGTTCATATTTTTATGTGCATTTTAAAAAGGAATACGCTATCATTGTCTTCTTGTTGTCAATGAAAATTTTTACTGTTTTCTCGCAAGTATAAAAAAAGCACTATACAAGCCTCGGTCGAAATAGAAATTAAGATCCTCGTATATATTAACATTAATCTTCTTAGCCTTGTTCTTTTAAAATCACTCGGAAAAGCTTTGGTTCGACAGTAATATACAGTTGGGCACATAGAAGAGTATTATACCGCCTTAGGTGTGTAAGGGTGAAATCGTACACTTTGTCCGTGGCCCATTCAATCTCGTGTGTTTGTGTCGTCTCACAATGCGTGTGTGTGTGTGTGTGTGTGTGCAGCGACACGTGCTGCGGCATGGAGTACCTGGAGCGCGTGCGCGTGGTGCACCGCGACCTGGCGGCGCGCAACGTGCTGATCTCGGCCGAGGGCGCGGCCAAGGTGGCGGACTTCGGGCTGGCGCGGCCCGACGCCGCCGCCGACGACCCCGCCGACGCGCTGCGGCTGCAGGCCAAGCTGCCCATCAAGTGGACCGCCCCGGAGGCGCTCAAGTACAACGTGAGTCTCGAGCCTGATATACAGGGGCCCGATTCTCGCGCAATCGAAGTTCGCTTCGCCGATTTTCTCCAATTTTTTTTCGATGATATCAAGCCGATTCACAATCGGAAAATTTCGATCGATCGATGCGTTCGATTGGACTTTTTCAAATGTAATTTTTTGAAAAAGCAGAAACCGTGATACCTTTGAAAAAATTAGAGAATATCGGTGAAGTGAACTTCGATTGCGCGAGAATCGGGCCCCAGGTCGTGGTGACCCAAAGGAGGGATTTCACGCCGCAGTGTAGATATATTGGTCGAGCGCGCCTTCCAAGCAGGCGTGTGGCGGTAGATTGCCACACACGGTGGATACATTCATGGCGGCACCGCGCAAGGACTAGTTCTAAAAAATATCCGCGTTATACCCTGTGCAATAACAGACAAACCGGTCTAGATTCGAGTCAGCAAGGATCAACAAAATATAATTAAATTAAATTAAGAGGGGATTTTCCAATGAATTTGGAGGAGAGTGATAGAGCACAAAAATATATTGATCGAAATATTTTTATATTCGATTTGAAAAGAGATAAAAGCTACATGCATACATGCATTTTATTTTGTGTACACTTGCAAATACGCACATCTCTAAAAGTGTTTTTTATTTTACCATTCAGTAAACCTTCCACGGATGTCTTAAAAGACAACAGACATCTAAATATACCTCACCGACCAACGAATTCCATTTGTAACAGTATTTTCAAAAAGATTTTTGCCATACAAATTTGCTTAAAAACCTAATAAAAAATGTTTAATTTTATTTTTTGTTTACAGAAATTCTCAAATAAGTCTGACATGTGGAGTTTTGGTATCCTTTTGTGGGAGATCTACTCATTTGGAAGGGTACCCTATCCTCGAATCGTAAGTGAATTTCTTAATTTAGCCCTGATTAATTATTTCTTGTTCGTTATTTATGAAAATGCAAATAAATTTAAAGCTAATGGTATTTTAATATCATCTATAACATTTGCTTTTCATTTCTTTACCTTTCTCGCACAAAATACAATTAGTATCGCACAAAAGGCGAACCTAATGTTATGAGAATTGTCTAATAGAAAACACAATTTGCATTCGAATTATATGAACTAATGTCTCAATTTCGCCCGCTAAAAAGTATCTCGGAGAAAAGTGCCGAGAACCAGCTCTCATTTAGAAGAACAAAACGTCACTTTTCGAAGAGAGAGTATTAAAGTAGGTGTTTGTGCGATCGCGGCAGCCGCTAGCGGAGGTGGTCCGCCACGTGGAGCGCGGCTACCGCATGGAGGCGCCCGAGGGCTGCCCGGCGGGGCCCTACGACGTGATGCGGCAGGCGTGGCTGGCCGAGCCCAAGCAGCGGCCCACCTTCGCGGCCACGCGGCTGCGGCTCGCCGCCATGCGCGACGACACGCTGCGGAACGACGCGCACAACGCGCACGCCGCGCACGCCGCACACGCCGCGCAGCCGGTGAGAACTACCCCCACAGTATGTCTTTAGGAATCGGAAATGGTCGGTCGCAGTTGGTGGTATTGTAGAGGTTTTGGCTGTCTTTGTCTCCTCTTAGCACTTTCACAGAATTGATAATTTTATAGGAAACTAGCGACCTGCTCCGGCTTCGCATGAGTGGAATATTATGAGTTTTTTGCTTACATAAAAACCTTCCTCTTAAATCACTCTATCTATTTAAAAAAAACCGCATCAAAATCCGTTGCGTAGTTTCGAAGATTTAAGCATACATACACAGAAACACAGGACAGACGGCGGAAAGCGATTTTGTTTTATACTTTGTAAAGATAACGAAAAGATAAAGAAGATAAACATGTTTGAGAACTTTCTTAGGGAGAGCTGAGAAAAAGTTTAAGAATAAGGTTGTAACACAGTACGTCTGATAAAAATGTAAAGCCGTATAACAGCTACCCGTGCGAATACCGAGCTGATAGCTAGTCTAGTATAATATTTTTTTAAATAAATAAATATAACCACCAATATTCCTAACATTTATGTAACAAGTAATAAAACTCCATAAATCAATATTGTCTTATTGTTTCAGTGAACATCCGCTAGGATAACGGGACTTCTTAAATTAAACAGTGTATTTTAATAAGTAGGCGATGTGCTGTGACGGTTGCGAGTTGTATTTTATATCACTTGACATAATGTAAGTACTAAATTATTTTAATATGTTTAAAGACACCCTCGCTTAAGTAACTCTTTAATTTAGATTAGGTAATGTGTAAAATTGGTGTGCCGTAGAGGAAAATTGTCCGGTGTTTGTATAATACCAGGCTACGTTACAGGGCTTTTAGTGTATACTCCAAGCGAAAGGGCTGTTGTGGTGTGAAGGATTTCCATAGGAACAATGCATTTATTTGGACTTGACTTGCAGAAAAAAATAGTACGAATGATGTGCTGTGCTAAAACCAAAAAGTAGGTGTCCCACCGGTAGTACCTACCAAAGCGAATCGGAAAGGTTGACGCGCACATACCTCAAGTGTTTTATCTGGTATAGATATACTTTGAATTTAAAATTTGTTCCTATTTATAAGAATTTATTTTTTCAAGAATTTTAATTATATGTGGTTATATATATGGTTTATAGAACTTTTACATTGGCTTGTCCCATAGTGGCCAGTGTTTTTGTATGTATCCATAAATAATTATAACCTACCATTCTTGGCTTCGCCGCATTTGGATAGAATTAAAGATGGTTCCTTTACAACATGGTTAGGGGTTAGGGTCTGTTGTCCTCCTAACCAAACTCCAGCTAATTTCGTGTGGAGTATATAAGTACGATAGGACATTATTACCAACAAAAAATAATGACGGACGCATGAGATTGCAGATAGTGATGAAGTCGTTATTTACTCTCCATTATAAAACCAGTGATAATAGTTTAAATTAAGTTATAATGTTGCCATAACACAAAGTATATTGATATATTTACAATAAAAAAAATTGAGGCTGTTCGCTAAAAGCTCTGTATTTTATCATTATCTATTGTCGAGGGCCTAAAACTAACGAATTACTTTTATTATTCTCGTAAAGATTCCACCCAATATGGCCATTGGCCGTATGTCGGTACTATGGCGCTGTCTAGTCAAAGTAAAGTTTGTAATATTTGTTGTATGATAGTTATTATTTCATGTTATTTAACGGTGTATGGCGACTGATTATAAAATAACACACGATATTTTCAACAATTAAAATGTGTTACACTTTTGTTTACGATGCATTGGATTTTTATATTTTTAAAGTCTGACAGAATAAGGAACTAATCCGCATGACGGAATAAAGATTAACTCTATACCTAATTAATAGGCCTTAAAGGACTAGATTCCATGGCCGTAAAAACTATTCAAAAAAAAAAAATTCTGTCCGGCTTGTCTAGCAATGCCGAAAACAGATATTATAGAATGTCAATATTTTATCCCAACTTAACATCAGTATTGTAATAGTTAACTCTTGAAATGGTTAGTGTAAAAGAAATATATGAAGCGCAGCTGAAATTGAGATATTCATTCCAAACGTAGATAAATTATCTTCAGTGCGTTCTGACTAATCACGTTATCTTTAATACCAATGCATTGAATTATTGCACTTTATTTGTAATTTTAAGATATGCTTAGCCGGATAAGAAACGAGTTGCGTAAGCCAACTTACAGGTTGTGTGTATTAAAATAAATTGTAGAAAGTATTCAATTTGTAGTGAATTTAAAGGAGTTGTGCGAATTTTAATGTATAAAATGTCCATTTATGAAATCGCATCGCTATACAAATCGCGTGTAATTTATTTTTACAAATAAAAAGGTTGTATGATAATTCATACAACCTTTTCGAACGTTATACTTAAATGATTTTTATATTATTTCTAAAGATGCACAAATTCAATCTTTTATATTCAAACCACAATGAACTGTGTAATAGTGTTTAGTTACTATTAAATTTGAGTGTTCTTGTACTTGTATGTCCGATTGGAAAGAATGGTTATTAGGTGCCAGTATTTTACAAGTGTTACTACTGGGAATGCTACCTATAGTTTCTATGAAACACGATTACATTTACATGTACAACTTAATTAAATATTCGATGCCGTGTAACATTTTACAACTAAATTAAATGAATCTCATTTTGTCGTGGTTCGTTATAGATTGAATAAGATTATATCCCTTGAAACGATCCATAGCTAATTTGTCTACCCATATATTTATGTCGGATGAGATCAGAATATAATATTTTCAAAAGATTTTATATGTGGATATGGACTAATGTAGAGAGATTAGTTCATGATATATTTAAATTAAATACTTGAAGTATTTAATTATTGTTAGTCTAAAAATCTATTATTATGGGGTTAATGTTGTCTTATTATGCTTAGGAAATGGACTTAGCTGAATGGGTTTGAAATAAAACTACTATAATTTTAAGAGTGTCTATGTATAAATTATTTCACTGTTAGTTAAAATGGATGTATTTTAAAATTGCACTAAAAGCGTATGGGACAACATTATACTTTTTAAGTTTTCTAAAAATCTGGTTCAAATACTATATTATGAAGGTATCCGTTCAAGTAAATGTATTCTTATGCAATACTAGCTGTAAGTGTTAAATTGTTTTATTTATGATCTATTTCTAAATCGGTGAGAAATGATGTACCAAGTCGATTCATAATGCGAGTCATTTCTTTTCTACCAAAGCGTATTTTAATGAAAATGACTTGTGTATTATTTCGAAGTCTTCCTTATTTGATTTTACGATGATTAATTGTAAGCATGGGCGTACATTGTGTGCTAGTCTCAAAGGTTTACAAGCCCCAGGACTGATATGTTTGCAGTTATATTTTTGTCACTATAAAATAACGAAAAAAAATCTCAAATTTGTTTGTTTATTGCTGTACTATTTTATCCAACACTGTAAATACATGTAATTATAAGCGATAAAATGTATAATAACAAAATATAAACCCACAATACATTTGATGTGTTTCATTTGACACTCTCAGCTGGATTCACACTTGCATGTTGGACATATAGATTCGCTACTGCTTGTATCATATACACCTAGAAGTTCCTCCGAAGACTGAGCAGCTTTTTTCTTACTTCGAAGGTGAAATCTTTTTGAGAGGCGAAGTTTACCTCTGGACTTTGCATTGACGTCGGTCGTTGACCACGAGCAGCTCGCGCAACATCCAGTTTGCGTTTGTCCCTCGACTTCTTTAACGCTACTTGCTTGGTCATTGTATGTCGTCACGGTTTTATCCGCGTTACTTTGTACTTTACATTTAAAATTTACTTTACTATTTTGATTGAGCTTTTTGTCGCCAGCCACATCGTTATCTGCCTTGTTTACCTCGTCTTCGCTAAACAATTCACTCCTTTTTTTAGTTGCTTGTCGGTTTTTTTTAGTTGCTCGCTTTTGTTTTTTGCTCTCAACTTTTATATTATCTGCAGAATTTTGTACATCACATTCGCTCTTATTCGATTCCTTTTTTTTACTCTTACGCGCCGACTTTGATTTTTTATTGGTTTTACTCGATTTAAACTTTTCGAGGCTCGTCTTAGACGAACTTTGGCTTGTTTTCGAAGAGCTTGAGCTGGTTTTCGATTTATCGATTGACATACAGCTAGGGCTATTAATTTTTAGAGTGTTATGTTTATGTCGAACTTTTTTAGACTCGTTTACAGTATGAGTACAAGTACAGTGTACATAAGGATCGTCGTGTTCGCGGCTGGACCATTTTGTTTCCTTTGGAGTTTCTACTTGCACTGCGGTCGAAAACGTAGTAACGGTTGGAGCTACGGAAGGTACACAAGGGCAAAAGCAGTGAAGGTCCGTGGTTGATGTCCAACAGTCATTGTGAAACTATAATAACAGTCAAAATTATTTTTAAGGAAAGTTACTCTTGTAATGAATGTTATGGACGGGACAATTTTCTTTGGGTGTCTGAAAATAAAATTAGCTAACCTTATTTCAAAATATCGCACCCGTGAGTGGGGTTATTGCGTGCCTACCTAGAGATAAATAAATCTTTCTTTATACGTACACTTTAACTTTGTCGGCTCACTCGTAATGAGTGTCTATCTATGAATGCCTGTCTCACAAATTATTTATTTTTGATCAGGGTCGCCGTCATAATAATCAATAATTATGTAACAGTATTTACTAGCGACCAATTCAAGCCACGCTCGTCATCGCTTGACACACGAATTCATGCTGCGTGGGTTAGCAATTTTATATTTAAAATCTTTAAATAAGGTACCTGACTGAGAATTTCATGATTTATGCGAGATATACAAAATCATGGAACTGGGTAATTTTGCAATAACCATCGATTGTTAAGCTTAGACGCCCAACAAAATATGTCGGTAATTTCACAGATGTGTAGCGTGTTAGTCATACAGAATTTTATAAATACCTGCCTTTAACTGAAAACCTGCAGGTATAACATTGCCTTCATAACTGAAACATGGTTTTGTGAAAGGATCGAGATCCGTTCGTTGCCAGTATTGATTATAAACCGGAGATACCCTAAAAGATAAAACATAAGTTTTTGTTACCTAGGTATGTTTAAACATTACTAAATTTAAGAATATCTTTAAAATATACATACATATTCGAGAAATTTCTTATGATCCAAACTCCCGTATTGGGTTTGCTATAAGAATTACAAAACATATTATCGTTGAAGGGATACGGTGGCCATCGCTTTAAGTAAATATCGCTTTGCCATCTCACAGGCAAGAAATAGTACTGTATAGTTCCATCGGGGAAGGTTATGGAATGAACTTCTCCTTCGCCAATAATATCTGGAGCTAAACCGTTGAAGGGATTTACTGAAATTGATAAACCACTTTAATAAAACATTTATCATCATTAGCCGCAAGTGGCCGTAACACTATCTAATAATTTATCCCATTTCGATTAGATTAGGAACATAAGCAGAGAAGGGTCAAAGAAATAAAAGATAGTACCTACTCGTAGCAAAAGAACTACTGGATGATGATGTATTACCTGGATTGCTGGGGAAATATTGGCCAGGACAGGGAAAACCAATTCCAAATAGCGGTTGCTGGCACTGCATTTTTGAAGCTGTCTTGTGAGCTGATCAGTATTGAAGGATATTACCTGAGTTATGCATAGTGGCTCAAGTGTGAAATATCAACATAAATAACCCATTTTATTGTAAGATTTTGTTGACAACGGACAGTCCGTTGTCGATCCGATGACCCAATGATTGAGCGTGTCAAATAATGACAAAACTAGATTAAAAATAAATTTGAATAAATCATTTATCCAAAGATTTTTATAGAATTCCATGACAAGAAAAAAAAAACTTATAGGACGGAATGTTAATTTTAGGGAAGCGATCAGAGAAGTCGGTCGAGATAAAAACAAGAATATACAGTCTCACTAATAATAATTCAGAAACATTATATTATCTCTAACTGGTTTACCCGATTCGGTCTTTCAAACAGCTTTTGAAATGTGTGATGGCCCCAGAAGGTCGTAGTAGTTTCAGACTGGTAAAAATTAAAGACATCAGTTACATTGATCAGTTGTTTTACTTTACTAACGAGCTCACACTATATACAAATAAATCTATACCTACAACACCTTTATAAAATTTACTACATGGTAGTATACTATATTAGATCATCACATTATATAGAAATTATCGTAGATAATCAACAGTCACATTGCAAGCACATTGAAATTAACAATACATATCGGTTCCAAACACCAGCCAGTAGTGCCATTTGAGGTATTCAAATTATTACATGTCATATTATTATTTATACATATATGATAATAATGTACATTAATGTCAGTAGTATTACTTTTATAAGTTTTACCTATAAACAGTCCCGAGCAAATAATGTGCACCAATCGGTTCTTAAATCAAAATAATTCGGTCTAATATTCAATACCGATCAATGTCGTGAAAATATTTCTGCCAGTAATAGTTCGACGTTTTAATTATTATCGTCGTTCGTTATTAATCAAATTCGTGTGCGCTGCTCGCCAAGTTTATGAGCGACAAAACAAGAGTCATTTTGTAAAGTTCGGTTTTTTATTGATGTTATACTATACTATCATTCGGTTTGAGCCAGCGGAATTTCGCGCTAAAGAAAATTGCCGATGCGAATTATAAAAATTAGGTGCTGTCAGATATGTACAGATATCATATCCTTAGCTTAGCGAAAGAAAAACTAGTTGCGAGACTAGCATTTTACATGTAACGATTTAAAACTGTCTTCGAAAAGTGTGTGTTTGCCTGCAAATATATAGCAATTTCGAACGAATGCATCAAATTGGATAAAACTTTTTTGTGTTGGTTATTGTCATGACAAACTTTGTATAAAAGAAAAGGGGGATTCCCTGACAATTCCCGCGGGAATTTCTGAAGCAATTCCCACGGAAACGAAGCCCACGCGCGCGAAGTCGCGGGCTACAGCTAGTATTGATCAAGACGATTGTTATTTCCAATTATACGTTATTTTCAATTAAATTCTGAGTCACAGTAATTTTTAAAGGAAACAAATCTGTACCTTATTACTTTATGTCGTCCTTTGTGTTGGCACTTCTCTCGGCAATTGTATGTTTCCAACCTTAAAGTAAGGAACAGACTATGTTTTAATACATATCAAATATTTTCTTGTAGCTTGTGCCAGCTTTTGCTTCATAACATTACATAATCTGATCCATCCTCTATAACCTCCAAAAGGTTTATGACCTTCTACAGTTTAACGGTTCTCTTTTGAAACATACAAAATGTGGACATCAGCTGTGCACTGCGTTTCTGATGTGGAAGTTGACGATATACTCGGAGTTGGTTCTCTGAACACTAATTGCGAAGGGGTCCGTGGGATGGAACGTGAACGCCACCAGGCGGCGGGCGCTGGCAGGCACAGACTGCCCCAACACGCCCGCGTAGATTTTGAACTTTAGGAGGCCGGAGTCCCGAGCGTAGAACCTTAAAATACACAAAAATATTATAAGGCTATTTTGATAATGATAGAAAATTTACATTTGTTTCAAACAGCAATATTATAGTAGTTCCAGAGAGGTTTCATTAAGCAACCGACTGACCATAAAAATGAGGAATCTTATATGGTCGTTCGTAAATACATCAGTAAGGGACATATGGCGTTTAGCTATATAAAGTTGATGCGACCAGATAAACGCTGTAGTGTGAGATGTTCAATAAAAAAAAAAAGTCACGTCTTACCGGATAGGATATTCGCCGTAAGCTTTAGGTCTCTCCATAACAGATACCCATTTATCGTCATAACTAAACAGACCCAAGTCCAAATATGGAGAGCCACTATAGGATTGCGCGCTAATGGGTAACTGTGCTAAGATTCTTTTTGTAGCTTCTGTGCGTCCGCCGTATATAGCCCTGACGATAGTCTGCTTGAACCTTTGCTGCGTCATCCTGGCATACAGGTTGTTTGACGGCGAGCATGTGAACTGGGAATCCGCACATAATCTAGCATTTCTAAAACAATCACAGTAATTTTCGAACAGTTGTAGTAATCCCTCTGAAGTGTTTTCATAAACTTCCAAAATTTTGCTCTCACTTATATTGTAGATTACAAAAAATGATGACTGACTGTTTGGCTCGGCCACTCGTAATGTGACCACTTCTTCACTTGCATATTTTATGAACAGATGGTCTTCATCCAGCAGCTGCATTTTCCACATTCTTAAACTTCTGAACATGTCAAAGTATTTATAAAACTTCCTGAGTTCAAGTGGATCTCCACTTTCATCGCTTATTGTTTTTGCTCTTTTAAACAAAAAAACAAGCAATCTGTGTTTTAAACTATTTATTGTCTCTTCATGGAAAGGCCTTTCGTGTAAAAGTGGTGCAAATACTGAACTTACGATGTATGGGTCGTCATCATAGCAAAATCTGCCTATTTTCCTCATCTCTATTAACATTCCATCAACAATTTGGAATAAGTGTATGGTTTGATGTTGGACGGAGAGCACTGCCAGCACTTCCTTGTATAGGTAGATGCCTTGGTTATGAGAGAGATAGATTTTGTCAATTCTAAAATGTTTTGTATCACATAATTTCCCATGATGCAAATCCACAAGATGGAGAGAGTAATCTTCCAAAGCTGATCTGCAACAACAACGTTGGTTAAATTCAAGAATTACATATAAATATGTTATTACTTATTACCCAGCACAAACAATTTAAAAATGTTAATAATTGTTAGACAGATAGCCGAGGCTTTTGCACAGCAGTGGGAACTAATTGTATATGAATAAGGATTGTGATTAAAAAAATATAATTAATAATTAAAGCTTCACCTCATTGTTGGCGTTACAGCCTCGTTGTTACTGTGTATGTGATAGAAGTGTGGTCTGAGGTCATCCGGGATGTGAGCTGCTGAACCCACAATCACATACCGGCCGTCCTCTGTAAACAAGCTGCATTCTCTATTCAGCTGCTGCTCCATGAATGGCATTTGATTGGAGTTTCTTTCATTTCTTGGTACATCTCTTTGCTGACAAACATTCACTGTGTATTTCGGCTACAAAACATGTCAGCACATAAGTCCAAATTCAAATGTAATATTGTCTAGCATTATCACCTTAGCCACAATAAGTCTACTGTTCTGTCAGTACTGTTGTGGTCAGATGCATCCAGCATCTTCATGCATTTTTAACCTTAATAAATGTTATGAATATGCTAAAAAAAGCTAGCAACAAAATTTATTTCTTGAGCAACAGATAAAAAAGACAACAAACAACCAAAGTGAAATTAGTAGATAATAAAGAAAAGATAAGAGAGCCTTTTTAACATCAATTAAAATAAGCAGTTGCCTTAAACAACAGTAGAGACTGAATGTGCAGATGTCAAATGTAGTGATTGGGACATGCTAGCTAGATTATTAGATTATTATACTAGATATTAGCCCCTTAGTCTATTCGCTAAATTGCTTGTTCAGATTTCAAAGATTTTTTTTATTGTATCAAATAACTAATTCATTGATAGTAACACTATTAAGCATTTGAACCGTTATTTGAAGCCTTTACTATGAGAGACACGTACTTGATTTCCTCAACGAGTCGGATACTTTATCGACAACATGACGTCACGTCCGCACACTCATGGCAGGAGAGGAGAGAGGGGAGGCGATGCTGCGCTCGCTCCTCTCTGAGTTCCTCATTGGCGTCTTGATAGTCGCAACAGTCGGACGAATAATTTGAATCCACCCCAAAGGTAAACAAATACTTCTTTTTCTATAAATTTTTATTCAACAAATTTATCGACAACTAAGAACTAAAAGCAGAAATTCAAATATAATTACAAAACATAATATAATTTACATGTGAAATTATTTTTATTTGATCCTTAATTATTAATTAATAATAGATTAATATAGTCAAGTAATGTTTTACTATTTTAAACTATTAAGTATGACCAGTATTAACGATGTTATCGTTCGTGAATTTTAACTTTATTTAATTTTCAGATGAGTGACAATTATCGTTTTAGAACGCATTCGTCGTCCAGTTCGGATTCTGATGCGTCAGCACCAGCTGAAACTGAACCTGTACCGGGCACGTCGCAGGCCACGTCAAAAAGAAAACTCCCGCCGGGCAGTCCGCAGCCGACGGTGAGAAAACGGCGTAAAACGGAGGAGGCCATTCAAAAATTGGCTGAACAAGTAAGTGGATTACAAAATTTTATTGCGAGTAACTTTGCTCCAATACAATCACCAGTACACAATTATAACCATAATGATGACGATCACGAAATTAGTTCAAATATTAGTAGAGAACTTTATTCAGAAAATGAGGGTGATGCAACAGTATTAGATGAGCCTTTCAATAACCTCACACTACCCTTAAAAACAGTGTTAAAAGAGCCTGCTATTCCAAAATCTCTTTTGAATCATGTAGATCTAATTAATAAATTACAACACTTTAATTCTGAAGATTGGAATAATGTACGTTATGCTGAGGTGCAGAAAAACTATTGTTCAAAACCTGGCTTTACATATTTAGAATCAAATGATGAGTTTAAACCTTACGACAAAATCAACTCTTTAGCGCTTATAGAACGTGGTTTCGCTACAATAACACTTGCTTTAATTAAACAAAACGAAGCCGCTCAAAATGGTTTTATTGCCTTAGCAGAGTGGGCTAAAACATCTCCATCTATTTCGGCAGATTCATTACAAACGAAAATTAACGAAATTTTTGTTGAAGGTAATTTTCAAAAAATATCAAATGACCTCCTACAATTAGCATGTGGCCATAGAGCCGAATTAATTCAACAACGCCGTGACCACTTATTACGCTCTGTAAAAGATACTTATTTAAAATCGAGTTTAAATAAAATCCCACCTTCTTGTGAACACTTGTTCAATAAAGAAATAATATCGTCTGCTATCGAAAAAAATGGAGGTACTTCAAAAATATTATGGCCGCCCAGAGCGCCTAAAAATAAAGCTGCTGCGCAAGCACAGCCTCAGCAGACGCAGGCCCTGCCTAGTCATGCTCAAAAATACCAATTTAAAATGTCTAATGGCCGTTTCTCGTATCACCCTGGTTACTGTTATCAACAAGAGACCATGTCTAGTAACAATATTAATAATACGTACAGGCCGCCCTTTAACACTAACCTTTATAATCATAACTTTCAATTTCAAGGGCGTGGCTATCCACGCCCATCACAAACAAGGCCACAAAAGTCTAATGGAAAAAAGGAACACACTACAGGTCAACACCAGGCACATACAACTCGACAGTCCCACGCCCGCTCTCAGGCAGGACGCAGAAGTTGACTCGAACACCCTTTCTACAAATTTTCAAGCTGGCCAGTTAAAAATATTTGTCAACCGCTGGAAAAAGCTTCAAGCTCCAGCCGTATTATTAAAACTAATAGACAATTTTCACATTCCGTTTTCCGAGAAACCTCCTCTGGCAACTCCAAATTTAAAAACAAACCATTATCAAACTCCAAAATCAAAGGAAATGGATACAGTAATATCCCAATTAGTAGAAATGAAAGTGCTGGAACCAGCCAATATGGGAAGGAGTTTTGTATTTCCAATATTTCTTACTCCAAAAAGCGACGGCAATGTACGTCCAATATTCAATCTAAAGAATTTGAAACAATTCATAACGATTCAGAAATTTCGATTAATCAACGTTCACAAAGTCAACAATTTCGTTCAACCGAAGGATTGGCTTGTAAAAATCGATCTTTCAAATGCTTACTTCCATTTATCAGTAAGTCCCAGCCACAGAAGGTTTCTCAGGGTAATTTACAATCAAAAACTGTATCAAATCACGTGTCTGCCATTCGGCCTAGCTTGTGCACCCAAAATTTTCGCATCACTAACCAATTGGGTAGCCCAGATCCTAAGGGAACGGGGCATTCGAATAACCGTTTACCTGGACGATTTTCTTGTAGCACATCAAAATCCATGCGTTTTACAAGTACAAATAAACGAAGTAGTCCAGACATTAGAGTATCTCGGTTGGTTAATAAATTACAAGAAGTCAATTCTTGTTCCTCAAAAGTCAATAGAGTACTTAGGAATAGTTTGGGACCCACATCAAAACATAAAATACCTACCCCCAACAAAACGTTCACAATTACTAACAAAAATTTTGAATTTAATCAAAAACAAAAAAGCGTCATTGAAACAAATTCAAAGTATAGTGGGATGTCTAAATTTCGCCAGTTTTACTGTCCCAAGAGGACGTTTTCATCACCGCAATTTGTTAAAACATTGTCAGTACCTATTATCCCTAAATCAACAACATCAATACGTGATCCCAGACCTGGCATTAAGAGAACTAGAATGGGGAAAAATCAAGTTTACTCAACATCACCAATCCATTACCCACTAGTAACAAATTATTTAGTAACAGATGCATCCGGTATAGGTTGGGGAGCCCAACTCAACAATGTGAAACTGGCCGGCCTATGGACAAATCAAGAAATAAAACTTCATTCCAATCAAAAAGAATTGTTAGCTATTTATTACGTACTCAAAGGTCAAGGTCATTACCTAGCAAGTTCAACTCTAATGATACAGAGCGACAACAAAACAGTTGTTTCCTATTTGAAAAAAGAGGGGGGCACAAAATCTGCACTACTTATGCAAATAACTTACAAAATTTTCAAAATTTTAGAAATGTACAATATCCATATTGTTTGCCATTACATACTAGGCCGATACAATCCAGAAGCCGATCATCTCTCTCGGCTTACTATGACACCGGAATGGCACTTGACGTTAGAAATAACGGAGATCATTTTCAACAAATGGGGAATACCGCAAATAGACCTCTTTGCGTCAGCAACCGCTCACGTAGTCCCAGCATATGTGACCTTAGACTTGAACGATCAGACAGCAGTTTTTCACGATGCTTTCAGCCAAATCTGGAAGTATCCCCTCGCGTGGGTATTTCCCCCACCGTTCTTAATACCGAGAGTTCTGCAACATTTGAACTCTGCAAAAGGAATTTACCTCATAGTAGTTCCCCGGTGGACAAAAGTATTTTGGAGACCCGACCTCAAAAGCAGGTCATTCGATCCCCCATTCACAATATACAGACCAGACAGAGTACTGATCGATATGTCAACACACAGCCCTCCTCCCAAAGCCTCGGAAATGATTTTAGAAGTATGGCGTTGTGTGGGTGGTCAGACAGTTTGTTAGGATGGTCACAGGAACAAATAGAACAGCTGTTCAAATGTTGGCGTCCATCGTCCCGTAACACATACCAGATAGCTTGGAAAAAGTGGCACGACTGGGCAACACAAAATTGTGTTAATTTAAAAAATCCAAGTGGGTCTGACTTTGCAAAATTTTTAATTGATTTACATATAAAGCAAAATTTAGCATACAAAACGATTCTCGTTTACAAGTCCGCAGTTTCGTCATTGTGTGATCCTAACAATGAAAATAGATTAAGTTCGCATTTTTAGTTAAACAAGCGCTTCGCTCACTAAGTAATGCACAAATTCCAACAAGTATGAAAAATGCACCTATATGGGATACGGATATTTTAGTCACATGGCTAAGAAATAACAAATCTAATCCCAATAGTTTATATGAGTGTTCGACAAGGGCAGCCACATTGCTTTTATTGTATTCCGGTAGACGTGTTCACGACCTTACACTTTTGATGGTTAATGATGAGAATTGTATTATTACGGATGATTACATAGTTTTTTGGCCTATTTTTGGTTCTAAAACCGATAATTTAAATCATCGTCAGTCAGGCTGGTGATTAATTAAAAATAAGGAAAATAAAAATATTGACCCATTATTTTGGATTAAACAAGTGATAAAATTATCTGAAATGAGACGTCAAAAGTGTAAGGTGAATAATCTTTTCATTACTCCTTGTGGAAACCCAAAACCGGCATCACGTACTGTTATAGGTAGCTGGATTAAGAAATCGTTAGAAAAAGCCGGTATTGATGCTAGTCCGGGCAGTATACGACCAGCGGTAGCTTCAAAAAATTGGATACAAAACTACCCATTAGATGACATTTTAAGTCGCGGTAATTGGCGTAGTGAAAATACGTTCCTGAAATATTATTGCAGAGAAATAAGAACTGCAGGTACTTTGTCTCAATCAATTTCTTATCTTTTTTTCTCCTTTTTCGTAGTGCGAAGTATATAATAGACATAGAATAATTAATATTAGTTGGTAGCTTATGGTGACTAAATACATAAAAGATAAATGATGATTTTTGTGGGAAACATTTATATAATCTGTATTATTTACTATTGTTTTTGTATAGAAATAATTTGTAAATAGATACCTACTATTTGTTATTGTTTTTATTCCCGTTAATTGTATGCAAATTATAACAGAAAATCGTTTTCGTTTCCGTAAGTTAAGTTTGTCATTTAACTATCAGTAAGGTGAAGAAATATTTATTACAGATAAATTGCGAATTTCTATTAAAAAAGTCATATTATTAGTGTGTATTACTTATAACATTTTATGTCATTCTAGTATGGAAAAGGATAGGGAGATTATAATTGTGAATTAAAATAGGTAAATATTGATTAGTAATTTAAATGACTTTATTGTCAAAATATTTAATGTGTAATTTATGTTGATTAAAAAGTATGGCGATTTACTCATATTTACTACAAATTGTTACAGTAATGATGCAAAATTAGTTTGTGCTTGATGTTGCTATTAAATATGGATATATACTTATAACTTTGTTTTTGTATTTTATGTACCTACCTATGACCTGTACACTTTATCGATATTAAATGGGAGAAACGTTTATTTATTATTCTGTCAATCACTTTTCTATTTATACACATTCAGTTGCCACACACACAAGAGTACATACATTTCACTACATAATATCTAGAGTTAAATCACATTGGCGTTGGCCGCACACACCAGGCGAAAACAAACAGGTCTCATAGTAAAGGCTTCAAATAACGGTTCAAATGCTTAATATCAGCGTTTTAACATGCAATAAAATGCTTATTAAGCTGTAACCTTATTTGAAGCCTTATTTTCAATTCTGCCTGGTGAATTTGAGACCGCAATGAGGAACTCAGAGAGGAGCGAGCGCAGCATCGCCTCCCCTCTCTCCTCTCCTGCCATGAGTGTGCGGACGTGACGTCATGTTGTCGATAAAGTATCCGACTCGTTGAGGAAATCAAGTACGTGTCTCTCATAGTAAAGGCTTCAAATAAGGTTACAGCTTAAGCGTTTTATTGCATGTTAAAACGCTGATATTTTCTTACTTTGATAAGTTAACACTTCAATATAATTTTTTTAATCGGACACCCACTAACCTAGATGGTCAGGTGACCTGAAAAAGGTCACAGGCAGGTGCTGGATGCAGGCCGCTTCCAACTTGTCATTTTGGAAATCCTTCGGAGAGGCCTATGTCAAGCAGAGGACACCTTGTGGCTGAAATGATGATGATTACAGTTTTATAAAAAATTTAAGACTTACTTTGAAAAATCTATAGAAAATATGTGTCCGGATCCTGTAATGTATGTCAGCATCAGCATTCAGCAAGTCCGAAGGATATCCAGCCACCAGGTCCCCCGAAGCTGCAGCTCCTCGATATTCATAGATCTAAAATTTTTGAGATGTAATAGTTAACTGGTAGTGTGTTGTATCTAAATTATATTTTGTAAAGGACTTTTAATTTAGCTAATACATTGCATTCCTGTATCTATATATATGAATGAGATAAGAGATGACTGAAAAACGACTGTTGATAAAAATATTGCAATATGCAAAACTTTTATTTCTCACATCTGTGTAACTTATAAAAATGATGCTACATCATACCCAAGTGACAGCCAGCTGCCACATAACATTATAGATTCTATAGTTTCCTTCTAGAATAAAAGAAATTTTTATCTTACCTCTAATGAAGTTTGATCTGCAGAAAAGGCAATAAAATGCTTTCCATCTGGGCTAAATTTTCTAAGAAAGCATGGTGGCTTTTCAACATTCACTATAGTCAAGTTAGGAAAAATATTCTGGTAGAATTCTCTTACAACATGAAAATGAGAACCCGGTTTTTTAGATCCATAAATTTCTCTCTCCATTAATCTCACAACAATGTTTTGGGGTTTTATTTTCCTAGGCACAATGCGCTCTGTGCAAATGAACTCTTCTTCGTTAAGAGTGCCAGGCGGTATATCTTCATAGTAAACATTACTTTGGCTACTTGTTGAAGCCATTTCGATGGCTATAGTTCCTGCTACTTTTATATGTTCTGTTCTACTAGGCAGACATAAAAAGCATGTATGGTAGGTATTGAAGGCCAGATATCAAAATAACTAAATGTTAAGCAACGTTTGATACTAATTATTTAATATTTAATTATTTAAAAAGTATCTGTGCTGTGGTAGGGTAGGAAAAAGATAGATGCACAGAATCTGGCGATTACGTTCAAGCATTAATATTTTTTTCATTTGTGTTTATGTTTATTAGTGTTAATTTCTTTTGTTTCTTGTTCACCACACCAATATTTTACTTAGATAGATTAGACAAATATTACAACTAAACTTTGAAATAATATTGCTGATTTGCTTGCTTGCTTCCGTCAATTCAATCAAAATCAAACAAGAAATTGAATTACAGTTATTTCAACGACCTGACGGTGACAACTTTTGCTTTGACAGAACAGAACAATTCGGAAACAGCACAAAATAAAAGTCATCATGATTGAGTAGGGACACAAACTAAATAGAGATACTACGAGTAGGGAGATGTCGATCACAAACTAAATAGAGATACTACGTATTTCATAGCGTACTGAAGGGATTCCCCGAAACTTTTTTCAACTCCAAGTTGATAAAAAAATGATTGTTAAAATGAATAAAAATATGTACAAAAAATAATAAATATTGTTTTCTTAAACAGATTTTGTACAGATTTTATTACAGTTTTACAGATTTTATACAGATTTTAGCGTTTTGTGTTCATACAGATTTTTCGACCGTTTTATCCAGATTACTTGATCTGGCGTGTGGCAACACTGAATATAATGTCAATTAAATGCATATGTCAAAACGATTTAAAATTCATCAGTTTTGTTAAGGTTTTGTTTTTGATTTGATAACGATTGTAAATGTAGAATAATTTAAAAATTGAGGAATAGTGTATGTAATAAATTCAGTAGCCCAAGCTACATTCCTATGTAATGTGCAATCTTTGTTAGCAGTTTTCTTCTCGATAGTTATTAAGAAAAGTTACAAATATGGATGAACCAACTTTACGTTATGAAAAAATCGACTTTCTTGGAGAAGGACAGGTAAGTTCATGCTTGAATTATTTAGTTAATACATTCTTTGTTAAATGAACTCAAAACCTATTATTATTGATTTGTATATCTTACAATAGTTTATATTTATAACCTACAAGATCACTGATACTGATATACTTACTTACATAAATAACAATTTATAAGTTTTGTAGTCTCTGCAAGTCGTGACATCGTTGTAATGTACCCAAAAGACTGGCAGCATTGCCACGTTGAATAGCATTAAGACTGTTTGATTTAAAAATGAATAATTTTCATCTGTTCTTCAGTTTGCAACGGTGTATAAAGCTAGAGATGTGAAAACTGATAAAATAGTAGCAGTGAAGAAAATTAAAATAGGGTCGCGCTTAGAAGCCCAGGACGGTATCAACAGGACTGCTCTAAGAGAAATAAAGTTGCTGCAAGAATTACAGCATTTAAACCTCATTGGACTTCTAGGTGAGTTATGAAAAGTTAAAGCACTATGATCTGAATCAGTTTATGATATACTATAGAATAATACAACACATAAATTCTGATGTTTTATAAAAGACTGACTAAAGCAGTGGACACACAACTTCGGTTGACAGTGTTGCGGTTAAATGCATATTATTTTATTCTAACCAGTAGTTTTTCAATATTTTTAAAACAATGGTAAAATCTAATCATCATCTTAGTAGTATCAGTTTGCATTTTAAACCATGTGGCTTTTTTTATAGTTTGCAGAATTGGCTGCTAATAAAATTTTCTGTATTTTCACTCTGACCAATTAAACCAACCAACTGGTTGTGTAGAATGGAACTCAATAAAGGGTTTTTTTTTTCAATTTAAACAACTAGGATCACATATTTTAATTTTGAAAAAATTATTCCTCCCTGATCAACTGAATTGACCAAGTATAATTTTCCCATCTTTGAGGTTTCTCCGGCCACCTGCCTTTATGACAACTCTCCTTGTTAATAGATCTGCCACCAGTTGTGAGATATATCATGTGCGTTGCACAGTCAATTGTTAAAAGAAATAAAAAGAAGTTTAGACCTGTTGGTTGATTCTTTTGTTACCTTTTAAAGTAACATTGAATGGAAATTTTGGAGGACAGCTAGCTATGTCTAAAAGATAGTTGTATTATGGTTTTCCAAGCTATAAATTATCTGATGACTACCTTTGAGTTTTCCTATGAGGCGATAGTCATACTTAAGTGGCTGAAGCATTTTGATGATTATAAAAAAACATTGGATGGTTGGTTTTAATACAAGATTTTGTGGATTGCAGATGTTTTTGGACAAAAATCAAATGTTTCTCTAGTGTTTGACTTTATGGACACAGACTTGGAAATAATTGTAAAGGACAACAATATTGTACTCACACCAGCTAATGTTAAAGCTTACATGATTATGACATTAAGAGGTAAATTATTTTTAAATTTTTTTAGTTGGTAAAAGAATTCAAGGGTCTTCTTATTTTATTTACATTAAATCAGATTTTTGGCAGGGCTACCTGACTGATATCAACCCTCATAAAGAATTATCTTGCTAATGAAATCTTCCCAACAGTCATTATATTATAGTAGGGGAGCCCAGATGCTAATTCGGGATTTACTCGAGCGTCATAGAGACCTATTGGATTGCGAAATTTAGATGATAAAAAGAAAAAAATGTTATATAATGATACCTTTTCCTCGGTGGGGGGAGCAGCTACAGATTTTCAAAAATGTAAAAAAAAACTGTTGTGTGGACATACTCGAGCGCATCAGATATTGGTAACATCCATGACCTACGTATTTTCAATAATGAATGTATGTTAATCTGATTATTTGCATGATGGGGGGAGGAACGTACGGAAGGGTTGAAAATGAAAAAAAAAAAAAAAAATATCGAGCGCATCAGATTTTTTAAGAGGATGTTAAGTGAACCTACAAAAAGCTCTCATTCAACAATCTGACGATTTGGATGTGACGCAAACTTGCGGCCATTTTTAGAATGTTTAAAAAAAATAGCCATTTTGAAATACTCTAGCGCGTCAGATTAAGATATATATGGTTCATCTCTATGCCCTAACGTGCTGTCTCATAATCTGATGATTACCTGGAGGGATTTGTTTAATCTGATAATTTAAAAAAAATAAAAATATTTTTTTTAAATCATTGAACTTAATTAATTAAAAAGCTCAGAAAATAGCATGCAAATAAAAAAGTGTATGGCTTTTAAGTAGCATACTTGTATTTATAAGGAAACTAGCTGTTCCCCGCGGCTCCGCCCCGCGTGGGACTCGGTTATATCGCGCCCAAAAGTAGCCTATGTTTGACCTCAGGTCGTTAACTACATCCCTACCAAATTTCATCACAATCGGTCCAGCAGTTTAGCCGTGAAGAGGTGACAGACAGACAGACAGACTTTCGCATTTATAATATTAGTATGGATGAATGATTACAAAAAATTAAACTTGAGTATTTTTTTTAATTATCTTCATCTTCGTCGGTAGAATCATCTTCCTCCTCTGGTTCGATTTCATCCTCAGATTGGAAATACGTTGTAAACAATATCATGCCACGAACGAGTCTGTGTGATCAGGTGTCTTGGGCGTCATGGCAACAGAAACCAGAGTGGGGACAAAGTGAGAGAGTAATAGATATAGAAAGAGTGAGAGAGGAATAGAAACGCGGAGAGGGCGCTAAAGGCATCACGCAGCTGCCAGCATTAAACTTTATCGATGAATTTTCATTACTTCGGCTCGTGGAAAACGTCAGATTATATATTTTTCGTAATCCTTAAATGATTTCCTTCAAAATGAAAAAAAAAAATGTAGCCGCGCTGGAGAATGTCGTGATGACGTTTTTTTTTCACAAGTTTTTAGCCCTTTTTTATGTCACTCTCAAATTGTCAGATTAGTAGAATACACACGTTTTAGCATGTAATTAACTAACCCTACCTTAATCTGACGCGCTCGAGAATTTCAGATGATTAATTTTTTTTTACTAATCTGATCCTTTATCCTTAACGGGCGGCCATATATATGGAGCCAATATTTGGTAGAAGTACTTAACCGGGTAAAAGGTATCCCCCTGTATATTATTCTACCGCTCGAAGTCGAGTAAATCCCGAAATCTCCGCTTGGGCTCCCCTATTATTAGTTAGCATTAAGTTATACCCTATAGTACAAGTCTTTTGATTGTGGTGCAATAAACAGTAAATAAATAAATAAACAGTCTGATAAAGATGCAAGTCTTTGTACTACACATTTGTGCATGTTTTGGAAACCTTAGTGAAGACACTTCTGAACATGTGAAAGTGCAACTAGACATGACACTGAAAATTGAAACAATGGACTACTTGCTATCAAACCATTGTCCATTATTTCAATGTGCTACAATCATGGCTGTCAATGTTGGAGAAATTATTGTCTTCATATTTTTTTCAATGCACCAACCCATTCTCTTTTCATTATAACCAAAATATTTTTTTTAGTAACAAGTATATTATTGTTAGATTTTATAATTATTATTAATGTATTTCAGGTTTAGAATATTTGCATCAAAACTGGATACTGCACAGAGATTTAAAACCAAATAATTTGCTAATAAACAGAGAGGGAATTTTGAAAATTGGAGATTTCGGTCTTGCCAAGGCTTTTGGATCTCCAACTAGAATAAATACACATCAAGTTGTAACAAGATGGTATAGGTGAGTCCCTCACTTTCTCAGTTACATCAGCTGGTTGCTTCGGAGCCTAGAGTCAATTCATGCTTTTTCTTCTTTACTTGGCTTGGTCTCTGGCATCCTTGGTTGTGACATTTGCATGCATGTTTTCCACTAGGCAGTACTTTAGTATTGGTGCATATCATAGGTTTGTAATGGAACTTGGGAGGCATCTGAAGATTGGTTGATTCTTCTAATACAATATGGATTAATACTAACAAATTCAATAAGATTATACCATATTAACCAGGTTGTATTACTATTTAGAAGGGGGAGGTCCCATGCTTTTTAAGATCCAGATAGAAGAGAACAACTATAGAAAGACTTAAGACAAGAAGACCCTCCTTGTCCTCAAACTTTTTCTATGGAAATCCTTGTTTCAAGCTTGATTTGTACTATACATTGTATTTTTTGGCACACCTTGTTGATTTAGGGATTTGACTCTTATCCTGGGACTTTTTCAGATATTAATGATTATTTTTTTAATTATTTAGATCACCAGAATTACTATTTGGTGCCAGGCAGTATGGGACAGGAGTTGACATGTGGGCAATTGGTTGTATATTGGCTGAACTACTCTTGAGAGTTCCTTTCCTGCCGGGAGAATCAGACTTGGATCAGTTATCCCGCATTTTTCAAGTATTTGGTACACCCACTGAGGAGATTTGGCCTGTAAGTATCCATATGATTGAATATTGTGGTCACTTCTTCAGTCATTAAATGAATTTGTAACTTTTTTATATTTACAGTGTACATATTCAATATCTACAAATAATAAATCGGTATAATTTTACAGGGTATGAAAAGTTTGACAGATTATGTACAGTTCAAGCAGTTTCCACATCAGCAGCTGCGGCATATATTTAGCGCTGCCTCGGACGACCTCATACAGCTTTTAGAAAGCCTTTTATCTATCTATCCACCCAAGAGGTGTGATTGCACACAAGCACTTCAAATGCCTTATTTCAGGTAAGTTTGTATTTGAGTTTTTCAAGCATTTGCAACCTGAGACAGCTTGGACTGCAATAAAATCTTTTATTTTCCGTTGATTGCACAAATCTCATTTTTATGAAATCATGCTACAACATCAGGAAAAATTCAATTTAATTTTAAAAAAATTATGTCATAGATTATGGTGCATGAAATGAGTAATCAAACCCAGTTACTAATATATTCCATATGGAAATTTATTCCATACCAAAGATTTGAATCCATGGTTTTAGTTTCTTTTTTTTATATTTTTACAATGTTCATTAATTGACCACAACAATCCCGTCTAAGGTCAAGTGCAAATGTGGTCTAAAATAGTATCTAGGGTAATTACAACTTCATGGTGAGTATATTGATGCATCATGATTATCATAGCATATCAATACTTGTTTCAGTAACAAACCAGCGCCAACAGTGGGCACAAAACTGCCAATGCCTTCCAACATATCAAAGGTGGAGACTGAGAAACCATCCCTCAAAAGGAAGCTCCTTGAGAACGTTGATGGGGGTTCCTTAGCAAAGAGGTTGCAATTCTAGTTTACCAACTGTATAGGCTATTAGGACACTGCCATAACCTAGTACAATGAAGTGCAATCATGGACGCAACTAGGTTTGTATTTTGTTGTGTATAATACTTACAAATTGAAAAGCCCCTGCAGGCCACATATCTTTCAGCTCAGTCTGGGTTTGACAGACTTCTTGTCTTGAAGACATTATCATTGAAGTTGTGGAAATACTAAACTAAAAGAACTTAAGAATTTCAAACTTCTTTTTAATAAAATTTCGTTAAGTATCAGATTATAATCCGATTGAGTTAAAATTGAATTCAATTTAACTACTACAATACACCAAAGCATACTCCCATTTCCGTAGCCAACAAAAGAGTTACCATAAAACGGAAAGGTTTGAATGTCTAGAATTGCAACTATCAGGATTAAAAAAATATATATTTTTATGGTACGGTCTGTTAAAAAAGTGTGGTTTGCAGGCTCTCTATAAGATAGTATTAATTAATGTTATGTGGAGAGAAGTAATTTTTGTCAACATTTGACTCGACAGGTTGTAGCATTAAGCAGGACTTATATTCAGAAACGTGTTTAATTAAAAGTTAAATTTATATTTAAGACAATATAACTGATACAAAAAGTATATGAAGTTTTAATTAAAAATAATATTGTAAAATACATAGTATGATTATTTATTAAGGTGCAGAGATAAATTTTAGGGAAAAATATAATGCAAGTTCTTTGAAATTGTTTTTGAAGAAGCAAGGGACCTTATTATGATCTTTGCCAAAAGCTATATTTTATAAGCAATATATGAAAAGAAACTTTCATGCTTAACATTTTATATTGGCAGTAAAAAGTAAAATAATAGGCACCGCGAGCAAAAGGCTCAGTTAAGTCTATATTAGACATGAACACAGGACAGCACTTAGATCGAAGTAGTAGAAATTATATGTCTTCTTACTTCGAAGGAGGGGGGACAGATATGGCTACCCTGAAACAAATACATTTTAAAAATTATACGTACCTTTAGTCACAAAATGACCATTATATTAAAATGTCCACAGTATAACTGGACTATGGAATACATAAACTAAAAATTTGTAAAATCATAGAAAAAGCTTACATTGCATGCCCGGCAATACCTGTTTCGCCGGCAATGTCAGGTTGTACTGACCGTACACAATATGAGTCATCAACGCTATTTAGGCAAGCGTGCAGGCAATAATGCAAGCAAGTTTAAAGTATGCGTGGAATGCAAATAAGGGCGCAGTCAAGCGTGGAATATGAGGGCAACCTAGCAATTTTGCAGGTTTAGGAGTTATTGGCTAAGCTATTGGCTTCAAGCAAGTTTCACGAAATCAAATAATAAATAAAGACGTGTCAAAAGACAATACCAGAGATTGGTTCAATATCTAAATTGTGGAAGTTGACCATGGGTAGAGTGACTTCCCCGTGGTACAACCAGTTGAACATAGCGGTTGGACCAGATCGGGAGTGAAAATATTTATCCTCACATGTTCATAATTCACAACTACCCTCACTTGTAACGTTGGGGCTAAAACAAGCTGTCAAGCTGAAGCAAGCACGACTATTCTGTACAAGATGTGTGTATCTCACGAGTTCATTTTCCATATGGTGTAGGCCATGCGTACGAGGTGGGTCTTGGTGGAGCGCTGCGCCGAGTCGAGGTCGGCCTCGGGCCGCGAGTATATCACCGCGTCTCGGCACTGCACGCTCAGCCCTGCAAATAGGGTTGGCGCTCACTCGCTTATTTGTCGACATGAGGGTTGTCAAAATGTCTCTAAATGGCGGTAGATGTGAATCGCCATATCAAATACAATAGTTGATTTGTTAGTTCAACAAAAAAATTTTTCGCCACGTCTGGATTGGACCCAAGCCTATTTCAGCAGACATATTCCCTTTGCTTAAGATTCATTTTATACTGTAGGAATGTGAGCAAATTTTGACGAGACTGACGCGAAGCCGCGCATTTATTTTGTGCAACTGACATCTGTTCCTGTTATAAAAATGTCATCGTGTCGGCAAAGTGGTTAGTGTGGCTATTTTTTCGAGACGTGATGATAAAATGCATGTTATTCCTTCTCTTGCACTATCTCTTAAATATTTATATTTCAGACAACTCACCATCTGCGTAGTCTCCAAAAGCTTCCGGTTTGTGCCTGACACTTGTTTTCTTTTTCGCGGCAGTCTGTACATAAAATTTTATTGTTCCCTTCTGTTCTCTGGCACATTTTTTAACATATTTTCGAGTTGCTTTTACATTACACTTTCTGTTGGCAAACACAATATTTCATATTAGTAAAAGGATATAGTTACAAGCAAAAACACTTTCAATGTTCAGAGCGCCAATTCATAGTAAAATAAAACATTGTGTTAGCCATTACAGCAATAACTACTAAACGTATGAAATGGCCTGAGAACATTTCTGAAAAATGGTTTATTGTAACCACATTAACAAAATACCTTGGGTGAGTTAGAAACAACGGACAAACGCCCATACACCCCGTACTTGCGCTCGTCCTCCGGTCTAAGGGTTCCCATTTTTTTCATGACTAGATATATCTGTAAAATAAAATAAAAGTATACTATAAATTATTTATTCGTTTTATGAACTACAGCTGTTAATACTTTAATATTTTCACGTCTTTATCTTTTACTAGCTGACCCGGTGAACTCCGTACCGCCTGATCGCACTTTTCTCCACAAATATTTCAAGACCAAAATTAGCTAAATCGGCTCAGCCATTCTCGAGTTATAGTGAAACTAACGAACAGCAATTTATTTTTATACATAGAGTTAGTGTCGAGTTGACCCAAAAGACGATTAAATAATAATTTTTTTGACGTGACAACGTCTTATAAATTGGTTTGCCGGGTGACACTTCAAGAAACTGCGTTACGCTCCGCTCACGTTATGCGCTCACAATGAGAGCGAGTGAGAGGCACGCGTCCCTTCCACTCGGGCATGATTATTTTACCACTCAAAGTCGTTGTCACGTAAAACTTTCGCCCGTATACCGACTTTACAGGCAACCAATTTTTTACTAACAGTTGGCTTCGGAATAAATACAGAGATCAAATGGGTACAGTCGATACAAATATCTATAACAGTTTAAATAAAAACTAAATAATTTCATTTTTAAACCGTCCGAATCACAACAGATTGTTGGACTAGACCTCTGTGCTTTTATCTAGCGTGAGTATTTTTTGAAAACCCTCTCGGTTGTAAAGTTCGTACCTGTTCCAGCATACCGTAGCTCCTAATCAAGAAATCTCGCTGAGCCAGCAAATTGACTCGCTCGCGTTCCTCCTTCTCTACGATAGGGTCCGGTTCGAAAGAGCACAGCACGTATGTCGGCTTTGTTTCTTTTTCTGGCATCTGTTGTTTCAATTTAGTAACTTTAGTTTATTCAAAACAAAAGAAAGGTTTGATGCAACATATTTCTTTATTTTTTAAATAAAAATAATTCAAAATTGAAAGGAATGCTTAGCACTTACTACTTGTTGCATGAGCGACGGTTTTTGCATCAGTTTTGCTTTCTCGTCCTTTTCTTTCTTTTTCGGGTCTTTATCCAGTTTTTTTACTTTAGATTTGTCGGTCAAGTTTGTATTGGTAGTAGTATTAATAGTTGCGGTGCCAGTGCCAGTGGAAGGGGCCACGCTATTGGCTTCGTCACCTTCTTTCTTTTCGCCTTCCTTGACTGCTTTTGGTTGCGATGGCTTTTTAAGGGCTTCCGCTTTGGCTTTCGTTTGCTGCAAGTTATGAAACCATATTTTCTTACCTCAATGTTTTTATTAAATTTTATAAATAATTTTCTATGGTTTATTCTGTGGTTGTACTTCGATCAAAGTTTTTTTCGTAGAAGTTAATCTATAGGCATGATGGGTATAAGAAAAAAATGGCTTTGATTTTTTTGGTTACCTTCTCAACTAAGTATGTTATTCATTCATATCGTATCAGTTTCAAGATAAGTTGATCCTGAAAACTCTGTTCAGATGATCTATTATATGTTGCTTTGGAGCTCGAATTCAGTGTTCAAATTTCAATTATGAATAAATACCTAAAACTTGGAACAAGTGAGCCTAACAAGGTGCAAGGAAGGAGCCTCCCCGTGTGACGTATTTAGTGCAATGCGTCCGGCGCAGCCTGGGCAACAGTCTGCGAAGACGGCAAGTCGGTAACGCAGACAGGCCCATTCTTCCACCACGACTAAATCGCAAGACATAATAAGCCGGAGTCTACTCGCTAAGAAGAAGCCTTACTTGATCGCTGTCGTGTCCACCACGGATACTTGCCTGGAACTCCTCCCGCTGCAGCCGCGTGCAGTCGCCGCGAGCGCGGGACGAGGCTGTGCCCGTGTACAGCGAGCCCGACGGCTGCTGGAACAGCGACGCGTACTGCTCGCCCACCGGGTACACGCGCCTGATGGAGGGTTACCATAGAGGCTCCGAGCACTAGGCAGCCAGTATCATACCCGGCACATAAGTTGGCCACAAACAGGATGTGCGGGGGGCTGCGCGCGTAAATAATTGTATGAAAATCGGCTACTGCGCATTCAAGTTCATTTCAGTTTCTAGCCAACTAATATGCCGCGAACTATACAGTATAAACCGAGTATGTGAGCCGGCGTTGCGTACTGCCCTAGCCACGATTTCGATTTTCGTAGCGGGCAGGCCTCTGTGCTCATACGACATGAGGCTTACTATGGGAGCACTTACATTAATTTGTTAATGACTTTTTGATATCATAAATGGCAATAGTAAGCGTGGAATCCAAAGAATGAAGTGTGCAAAGACGACAATAAAATCGTTAACCAAACAACAGTCAAGGAGACCCGATGACCTGACGCGCTTTAATAGTTGACACTAAAATTCATTATAACAAATAGAACTGAAATTTTACCTGAAGTTGCCAAGATGAGTCTCCTCCCACTGTATTTGCATTTGCCAAGGACTTTTTTCTGGCTCCTTTTCTTCTGTTGGAGTAAACTCGGCGAACCTAAACAGAATTTTTAGATTCTTACAGATCACGGCTACACATACAAAGATCCTTAAATTAAGCCATGACTATATTGTGTGTCCACGGGGTTGTTAGTTCGTGCTTCGTGCAACTCTTGCAAGCCTATGCCTACCGATTGCTAATCAGCGTTGTTAGGGATTCATCATCTACATATGCTAGCTAGTAGGTAACATTTCTTTATCACACCATTTAGTATATACCTACCGTATACACCGTGCTGTGCCGATACCATTTATTTTATTTCCCACGACAGTGGTATTCCAATTAATATTCCCTTGTCATCCCCGTCTCGTTTTAAATTACCATTGTAGTTTCTTGCTAGTCAGTGTTCTTACTTGTTGGTCTGCAGCAGCCTGTCTCGTATTCTCTTACGGTCTTCATCCAGTACTCGTTTTTTGTCGCACTGCCAAATGTTCAGCATCGTGAACGTGTCCGTGAGCAAACCTTCCTTCACTTCCCGATCCAACTGTGTGTCGGTATGGAAGCTTGGCGAATGGTTTACCTAAAACATGTCATAAAATTCCGCATTATGTGTTCTTTTGAGCTTGGTTTTATTGTTATTTCTGATCTTACCTCTAATATAAAGGGATGAAGCTTATGATCCAAGAGGATGTCGAATCCGAGTATTTCGAAGCATGCATGCACCTGAAATATCAAGAGAACATTAAATATTTGTAGATAGTGAAGCTTTTGGATCTACGAACTAAGCCTTCTTAATGAAAAATTGAGTATTGCCATCAAAACTAAATGTTGTCTTGGTGAATATGAAACAGCAGACAATATGATTCGAGCTTTGATGTTAATCAACAGATACATATAATTTTACAAGAATCCATGGGAATAAAAAATGTAAATATAATAAAAACCATGTCATGCGAGGGGAAGCACGCGTGGTAACTGTGCTTGAGGATGGGCCACGCGGATATGATGGTCTTGACGATGACCTGGTCGATGGCGTGCCACAGCCGGTCCAGGTCGACGCCTTGCGACAGCAGGATCTTGTTCAGCGTAGATATCTTGCTGACGCCCGGAAATATTGCCATTAGTACAAAGCTCCATTCAAGATATTCAATTCAATTCTTTATTCCATAAACAATTTACATTGTGTCGGAAATAACTTAAACTAAACATATTATAATTTATAACACACCAAAACTTACAGTCATATATTAATCATCATCAAAAAATTTAAATTAAAATAATTGAAATACAGAAACATGTCATCTAAAGTTACCTAATTAACAATTTAGAACATTTTACGTCAAGTTAAACATTTAACACAAAATTCGTTTCAAAATATATAATTGTAGGACTTCATTTAAAATATTCATTTATATTGTAAAAGTTTTGACTTAAAAGATATTGTTTTAATTTAATCTTAAAATGGTTAAAGCTCTGCGTGTCCTGAATATCTTTTGGCAATTTATTGTATGCTATGAATGCCTGATATTGATTACTGTGCTCCATTATTTTGAGGTTAGGAACAATATTGTGCTTAAGAGCTCTTCTACGAGTATTTTCGCGCATCTGTTTTTCCTCCCTTGTTTCTACACTTGGCAATCTTTTTTTAAGGTCTGTTAATAGGACAAAAAGGTATAGTGATGGAACAGTTAAAATGCCCAGATTGGAAAAATGTTGTTTACACGACTCCCACGGTGGAATACCTACCATTGCGCGAATTGCTCTCTTTTGCATTACAAAAGCTCTATTTTGGTTGTATTTATAACTGTACCCCCAAAGCTTAATGCTATATCTTAACTTGGACTCTACCAATGCATGATATACTTTCTTGAGATTTAAAATTGAAATTTCATTTCGAAGAGACCTTATTGCAAAACAAGCCGATGCAATAGAGTCGTCAAGAGCTTTCAGTTCTTTTTTCCAATTTAGGAATTCGTCAATGTTTATTCCTAAGAATTTTGTATCTTGTACTATGTCAACTTTGTTTCCATTTAATTTTACGTCAAGTGTTGCTGAATTTCGTGATGTTGATTTAAAAAGAATAACTTTAGTTTTGTCGTAATTTAAACTTAAATCATTGGCCTTAAACCACGTGTCAAATGAGGAAAGAATTTTATTGATTTTGCTATTTAGATTAGAGATATTGCTATCCGATATAACGGCATTGGTATCGTCAGCAAATAAGACTATTTTTACATCCGGATATTGTTTGTAAATATAATTCACCAAGTCATTCATAAATAGAAGAAAGAGGGTAGGTCCTAAAATTGAGCCTTGAATCACTCCTCTTTTTACTGGTAACACTTTGGATTTAGTAACTTGTTCCCTATTGTTTTCAAGTGATTTTATACGATACGTGTATAAACATCATATATTTAGGTACCTCTATAGTAATGTTGTTTTTCATTATTTCCTTTGTAATAATAACTATACTATTGGAAGGAATTTTTACTTGAGAATACGCAAATGTTTAGCACGTTACATATTTTATATTGTCTTTACGTCTATAAACTTAGCGTGGACTCAGATCGCAAACAAAACAACTCTGGTGTAGTTAGTATTAGGTAAGATCATGAAACTATTGAATGCTGTAAAAATTGCACTAATCAAGCATTAGTTCGTTATTAATTTATGCCGCTGCAGCTATCTTCCCCAAAAACTATACTGTTTCTGAATTTTAAAAGTTAAATTATATAACAGTTACCGTTTACTTCCTGCCTCAGAATCGTAGACATAGGTCCGACTATGCTTATTGAGTGCGTAATTGGTCAAGTGCATAAACACATTTGTAGTGTTGTTCACGTTGGGGTCTGCATACCGGCTTGTCGCAAATCTGCAAGTAGTGAATATCAATGTACATCTATACCTCAGTAATTACCTTTTTAATTTTGTACTACGTGTGTTCAATAACTTTGTTTCGTTCTTTGTTATTTTGTTTAGATTAATCCAAACTTATGGCTATTTGACTGAATACTTTAGACTAATAATATGGTCAGATTTTAGATTCTCCTTGTCATAGTCGCGGCCGAGCAGGTATTGGTTTTTAATACCTTGCTCTCTTGTGGTGTAGATATTAAATACTTCTATGCGCCTTTCTTCAACACCGCCATCAAAGCGTTATCCCAATCACATCAATATGTAGGACATTGTCTATTTTGGGAATGCTTTTATTTTGGAATTCCGCACTTATGTTAGTCGCCTTTTACACCTCCTACGGGAAGAGACCACATGTCGAACTATCTTTTCACATTTTATGGACTTTCAATTTCACTTCAGTTTTTCAAAGTACCTTACAAGACCTTCGTTGTAGACAAAAATTCTCAGAGGATCACAAGACGTTATGAGCGTGTAGACCCTTATGTCAAACTTGTAACCATCTACTAAATAAGGCTTCGATAAATATACCTGTAATTAAAAGTGAAGATAAGTTTGTATTGATTTAAAGTGTCAAGTGATGAAGTGACTGACAAAATTAACTAGGTAATATTTTCAATCAAAATCATACTCACGGTACCTAAACGAAAGGATTTATAGCGTTGTAAGTTCTTTGGTAAGAATTCTTCGTTCGAATGATCTATTTAGTTTTCCAACATGCGACGGCATAAAAAATCATAGATTTTAAAATGACTTTAGCATAGTACATACTTACCTGACAAATGAGTTTGTCTGTGGGTTTTATATCTTTTAGAGACTTGGTAAGGTAGATACCGCGTCCTTGGCTCCCGCATTCAGGCTTAATTATAAATGTTTTGTTTTTGCGTGACTTGCTATAATTCAGAGCTTCTCCAAAGCTAAAAAGAGGAACTTAATTGTATAGGATAATAGGTAGTCTTGATTGGACTATTGCTGTAATGGCTCTTTTCGTGCAATTTGGATAAGTATAAAACTTCTATATTTCCAAGACCGTTAAATTTGGTTCTGCTAGGATGCTGCGTTTATGGATTTAGGCAGTTCGAGAATCTTCGACATAGTTTGGGAAAAGAAAAGACATCAACGCATGTTATTTCCAAACATAGTGAGAAATTTGCCACTGTAGGCTAGTAGAACTTAGGTGAAATTCCTCGCAGAATGGTATTATCAAATGTCATTAAAGTATTTCCTCTTCCCCATACTTCTACTACAATGGAGAACGTTACTACCTAGGAATCTTACGCTACAGTTCGGATTTGTCTGTTTGTCTCTCCATGGTAAGTGGAACATCCACACTTTCCACTTGGTCGTCCCGTGTACTTAACTACATATATGTGCAATCTCTTGACGAAGGGATCCTCTCCCATTCTCTTTACATAGCGAATCTAATTTAAAACCTTTATAAAGCCGCTTTGAAATGGCCATCCAGAGAACTGGAATTTATTCAAATAAATTTAATTTTTTTAAAACAATTTTTATACTTTTACTTACTCTGCTGGAAGACACCACGTTTTCGGAAAGAAGTTGTATTCTTTTGGATATATCTTTTGCATTCTATTTAAATTACGAGCTAGTAAGTCTTTCCTGTAAAAGCATTCGAATATTTTAGTAGTAAATAGATAATGTGCTTATGGACCTAGTCTGAAATATAAATATTTTATTTTATTTGTGTGCTATAATCGCATACAAATAAGTACACACATACATCGTAAAAAGAAACAAAACAGTACACTAAAATAGAATGGGACACGATCATGAATGAGTTTTGTTTGTCGATGTGTAACACACACAATGTTACATATTATTAATATAAATTTTCTAAGCTGTCGTGAATAAAAAAAACTTGGTATTCAAATTATGGATAAATGAGCATGATATTGGCTACACCTGCACCAGCAACCAGCAGTCATGCAATGCAGTATAACTTTAATGAGTTTGCTGTCTGCTTTATTACGCTACAAGTGGCAAAAACTTTGCTTCACTTCGAACATTAACGATACTTTAAAACAAAGTTTCTGCATCGTTGTTATACGCCAGAAATCAAAAATGCAGAACCCCTATATTTTTATATGTCTATGACAATTTGTTACGTTACTAGGCAGTAATTATACTAAAGGACTAACATGCTATTTAACTGAAAACATCGTTGTACAATCATTGTTTATTAAATAATCTTTAATCTTATTACTGTACTGATATTGTTGACTGGTAACAACAGAAGACCTGAAGTTTCCACCAGTAATTGAACTGGCCTGGCTTGCGCTCACCTGCAGATCTCCAGCATGCCTGGGAAGTGGTTGATACGCTGGAACCTCTTCATTTCTTTGGCTCTCTCGACGGAGACACTCATGTCGGTCCAGTAGAAGTTCCACGCGTCTTCTTCGGACACCTCGCGCATACCGAACGCACTCGCCACCTTCCGTATTGACTCGTAGCGGCAGTTTGTCAGACATATTGATATTTGGGATCTAGATATAAAATTATAAATAAATGTGATAAAAAAAGAAACTTCACGACGACTGGTTAACAAGCATACTGCAGAATATTTGAATGCGTTTGATACACTGGCTACATTGTTAATTTTCAGAGATATATAAGAGATATAATAAGAGCTAAGTTCGAAATGTTCGTATACGGTTCTGTCCGAGCTGAATTTATTTGCTAGAATGTGTAGCCACCGGATGTTGGAAACAGACTCGCGCTTGCACGATTTAATGAAACACCAGTGGAAGTGAGCTAAAAAAACGTACAGTGAAGTAAATTATTAACCTCCTTTAAATTTATTAACCTTCCTTATAATAGTAATCTGACGGCCGACTTTCATATACTGAAAACAATGTAAAGAATTGAAGGGTGTTTAAAGAATAAACCTTTATTTTATACTGATAAATAAATAGTAAATAATAAATGTAAGTTTAAAGTACTTACACTTTCTTTACTTTTTTGCATGTGGTCTTCAGGATGGATTGATCCTCAGCCGACAGCTTATGTTGTAATTTTGCATCAAAAACCACGCGACTCTCCTACGTCCAGTTGATTGTGGCCAAATGATGATGATATAAAAGCGTTAGTAAAACAAATGAAACTATAAGTACTTACCTCTTTCTTTTCTTTTTTTTTCGTGTGGTTGCGATCGGTATGACAAGTCGGCTGCGACGTCTCGTCCTCGCCCGAAAGCTTCAATTTGAGGTATCCGCATCAAAAACGATAAATCTACGTCCAGCAGTAGACATCTTCTGGCTAGAAGATGCTGATGAAAGCCTCAGTAAAACAAATGAAACTGTACCTCTTTCTTTTCTTTTTCTTGCGGGCGGTTTCGATCGGTATGACGGGCGCTGCCCGCGACGTCGGCTGCGACGTGTCGTCTTCGCCCGAAAGCTTCAAGTCGTAATTCCGCATCAGCAACGACGCAATGTTCTCGGCTTGCTCTTTTTCAGCCTTTGCGCTTTGTTCTGCTGATTTGTCATCTATAATTTTATATTGAATGGAGGAGTTCGATAGCCTAGAGGGACCTGCATATTCGTTCGTAAGTTCGTAACGATAGCAGATGTCACTAGACATTTCTATCTTCGGGTTCTCCCATGCTTTGGAAGATTCGGGAGACGAGACGTTGGTCCCGTTTGCTACCGCTGGATAGCTGTCACTAGCCTCAGCCTGTGCACCAGTGCTCCTAATAATATAGGTAAAAGGATGTTTACAATTAGAAAACACTCGGATGAAGAATACTTTTCATTAATATGACAACCCTGCCATTGTCGAAAGTTGGATTTAAAGATAGTTTCGCTGTAAATAAGTACAAAGTTTACCTAGGTTTAGGAAAAGAATCGTTGTTGACTTGTTATTTTATATTTATACAGTAAATAATGAAAATTAGTACTTACCTAGACATCACTTTTTGTTCTATATTCAGCCAGTATAACAAAAAAATATATAATTTTAAATTATGAGAGAGTGTGAGAGCCACACGTGCGCCATCGCGCTTAGTAGCAACCGCAATACTTGGCGAGTGTTCTCTGCCTGCTTTGTCTTTGTGTTATTTACCCACACACAATAGGCGGTATACATATATAAAAACACTAAAGTACCTACAGGAGGCAACAGGTAGGAACAAACATATGTACATTATATTTGTGTCTGTGTAGCATTTCATCGACGTTTTGTCGACGTCATCTCACCACTTCGTCTCCGCCTTTACCTGTGAGTCGCGCGGCTGTCCATCAACATCAGTAGGAGATTCCTGGTTCAGCGTAGGTATTTACATCGGTCGTAGCTTGCGAGCACAGGATACGCTCATTTTTGCCTCCACGGGGGGGTACCTACATTTGGCATTATGACGGGTCGGCTGCCTAACGACGTCAACCACTGAAGATTTAATCTGTGACGTCAACCCTCCTTTGGAAAGGGAATCCGCGTGTGTATGTATGCAAGACAACGACGCACTCATATGGCGTCTTTTAAAAGCACCGAATTCCATGTCATAGAAATTATGAAATAAACAATACCTGCAATCTTATCTTGGATTTCATTTTTTCTTTTTACTTGTGTATGTATTATGGGCCCATGGAATGATTGTTGATCTTCTTCACGCAAGAAAGTGTCCACCTGCAATATGGTATTGATCTATTTATAATAGATATAATTAGATAGTTTTTAATTTTCTGAGTAATTGTAAGTATTCGCGTAACACTTTTTAACGTACCTCCATTTGCTGTAGAGGCACGTCATCCAAATAAACTAAATATTAGTGCTAGACATCTCCGGTATTAAAACCGAAAATAAAAGCTTAATCAACACGCGCTCAATGGTTAAAAATAGTCACCATACGACAGAAACCCAAAACCTGAAACAAGCCAAAATGCACTATACATTTTCATATTCCTTATTTTCACTTAAATCACTTTTTAGTAACTAATCTAACATTGGGAACCTTGCTATGATGCAGAAATTTCATAAAAAATTTGCGAGAGACATTGTTGAAAACTGTTTTTTGTTTTTATTTGATGTCAGTCCTTTCAAGTCAAATTATCCCGGTTATAATAAACTTCCGGCTTGCAACGAAGCACCGGAAGTAAAACGTGACTTTGGCTAGTGCCGTACATTGTACATGTCAGTTGGCTTTTCGTGGTTGGCTTACTACCACAGCAGGTGGCTTACCACTAGATATCTCCACACTACTGTCATCTCTAAAAACCATGCAATTTCCAGTGAGTAAACGAGACAGCGCAATACATGATGTAAGGCGACAACTTGCTTACTCATTGGATCTTAACCCCCCAGAGAATTATTACTCCTGGCGGAGCTTACTACCATCCTACCATTGAGTTAGTATCCCATAACACAAGTCTCGAACTTACTTTGGGGCTAACTCAATCTGTATGATTTGTCAACTATATATTTATTTATTATTTATTTATCCTCTAAAAATCATGCAAGAACGATTGCGAGGGAGATGTCGCCCCGATGTATGCATACTATGCGGTATACGCGGTGCGGGTGGGGTTGTCCGACGCACGCGATTAGTTCGTTTGCTCCCCGTGTTGCGCAAGTTTACTCCCTCCTCTCTCCTCCAGCGTTCTTTTTAACCGACTTCAAAAAAAGGAGGAGGTTATCAATTCGTCGGAATGTTTTTTTTTTATGTATGTTACCGGATAACTGGAAGACGGCTGGACCGATTTGAATTTTTTTTTTTGTTCGAGAGTGCTTATTTTCCAATTGGTCCCATGTTCAGCAGGTCAGGATCTGATGATAGGAACATGGAGAAATCGAGGGAACTCTTCAAGTTTTGTATTGGACATGGGTATTTTTTGATATATTCCAAGTTATTAAAGTGAGACGAAGGTGAGACGATGCTGGAAAATTTAACCCACTTTCAAAAATGCAACGTATTTACAACTTTTTGATTGTAATATATCTTGCTCGATTACTCGAAGACCACTGAATCGATTGATAAAATTATTTTTTTGTTAGAAAGGGTATACTTTCGAGATAGTTCCATAGTTCCAGATCAGGATCTGATGATGGAATCATGGAGTTATCGAGGGAACTCTTCAAGTTTTATTGCGATTTGGGTCGTTTTTGATATATGCCATGTCAATAAGATGAGACGACACTGATGACGTTTACCCGACTTTCCAAAATGCAAAGTGTTTACAACTTTTTAGTTATAAGGTATTGCGTACTCAAAACTAAAAAGTGAAAAATAATTGTTTTTGCCAAAAAAACCAAACCGACTTCATTTCCTCAACCTAAAAGGATGAAATAATTAATTAATTGTTGTTTTAATATGCTTCATATCAAATATTTTAATAAATTTGAAGTATGACGCGATCTTTTAAAACCATGCAAGAACAATTGAGATAGGGAGATGTCACCATACATATTGTATTGCGCTGTCTCGCTTACTCACTCAATCTTGTATGGTTTGAAGAGACTGTAGTAGGCTAGCTGACCATCTTCTTAAACAATGCAAGTGTTAAGACAAGTAATATTATAACGTTTTACATACTCTGTTGTGTACCTATAATTACTATAGCTTTTGACTATGGTAGATTTGCCTAGAAACTTCGTTGTTATTTTAAAAATGGGCTATTGGGCCTGCTATAAGACGATAGTAGCCTCCCTGAAGTGTGCGGGTGAAATCAGGTGGCTTACCAACATCTCTTAAAACCATGTAAAGCGACATCTCTCTTACTCAATCGTTCTTGGTAAGTTCTTGGTGGCCTACCTGATGTAAATGTTACAAGTACAAATCTTGTAAACACTATAACCCACAGACCCTATGTACATAATCATTTGCATACTAGATTCTTGATTATGTGTGGTACGGAGTTTTTACGCGCGCACAATTAAATAAGCATTCTTGAGACTCAGTTGTTTTATTTTGCAACAATTAGATATAAATTAAATCTTTATATCACTACCACCATCTCTTAAAACTACGCAAGAACGATAGAGTAAGGGAGATGCCTTTCATCATGTATAGCGCCGTCTCGTTTACTCGGTTTTGGATTGGATGGTTTTTAGAGGTGATAAAAGTTCTATTAAAGTTTTAGTAAGCCACCCGGTTTACAACCCGATAGCTCTCCATCCGGCAAAAAGCCGGTCCGACTATTATCTTTCATAGACATTTTGATGTGACATTTTATATTTTTAAATATATATTTAGGTTGGTAATTTGGTAGCTGTCCGTCAACGCGTCAAGCCGTCAACTCAAGTCTCGTCCGTCAAATTCTGTAGTGCTTGTACAAAAATTTTGCTTTTCCGCCAAAGTACAGAGTCATTCTAGATTTGCCAAAATGGCAGAGGGACAAGAAGACCCCAAGAAAATTACAATCACAGTAAAAACTCCTAAAGAGAAACAACAGGTGGAAATTGAAGAGGATGCCGACATCAAAAAAGTGAGTACGGCATGTCCAGAATCATTGCCCATGGCGTAATAACATAGATATTGCATACGCAATCAGTGATGAAATTAATTAAGCGATTCGGCAATGTAAATATTAAATGGTTTTGTGGTTTTTAGTTGAAAGAAGTGCTTTCGCCGAAGTTCAGTGCCGAACCGGAACAGTTATGTCTCATCTTCGCCGGGAAGATAATGAACGATGCTGACACTTTAAAGCAGCATAATATCAAGGATGGGCTGACTGTTCATCTGGTGATCAAGACTCCGCCTAGGCCCGAGCCGGAGGGTGCTGCCCGTCGCCCCCCAGGTAACTTCACAGTTGTTATGAAGGTTAACTTGAAAAATTACATACCTACGTATAGTATTATAGTTAGTCACTAATCTTATCTGTATTTGATTTCCCTTTTCATCCAAATTGTTAGCTTATTGACTAAAATATTAAAATACTTGTAGATTGTATGTTTTATGGCCTAAATAGAATTTATTGATTTAATGTCTCCCTCAAGGTTATGGAAAACTACAAAAATGTGTAGTTAAACCTAAATCAATCAATATATTCTTGAAATACCTACTTTATTTGTGACCAAAATATAAGCAATATTTAATCTGGAAGAGGTAGTGGCAATTACAGGAATCCTACTAATATTATAAATGCGAAAGTGAGTTTGTTTGTTATGCTTGCACGCCCTATGTACTGCACCAATCTTCCTGAAATTTTGTATATACATAGGCAAAAGTATTGCAAAGAACATAGGATACCTTTCATCCTGGGAAAAAGCACTGTTCCAGTGGGAAGTTCACGTGGGCGAAGCCACGAGCGAAAGCTAGTATCCATATAATCCATACCATACTAATATTATAAATGCGAAAGTCTGTCTGTCTGTCTGTCACCTCTTCACGGCTAAACTGCTGGACCGATTGTTATGAAATTTGGTAGGGATGTAGTTAACGACCTGAGGTCAAACATAGGCTACTTTTGGGCGCGATATAACGGAGTCCCACGCGGGGCGAAGCCGCGGGGAACAGCTAGTATTCAATAAGTATGTGATTTTAGAATGGTAAACATGAGTGTCAAGTACCTACTGTGATACTGTGATTTACAAGTATGAAGTTCTATGATCGTTTCAATAATTTTTACCTAATACATTATAAAAAGAAAAGTTACTAATTACTTCAAATATTTATTTTTTTGTATGATTTCAAATATTATGCATTTTAATAAATTTTTGAGCAACATTATTGTGCATACTGACAAACTACATAATAGAACTTGATCAAAGTAAAAGAAAAGAAAAGCAGTGTGTTTTTGTAGTTTAGTTTGTAATGGCATCTGAAAACTTTAGACTTGAGGCATTATGCTTCAAGAGTGTTCTAGATAAACCATTGTTTTTAATCAATGCGCTATTAGTAAAGTGCTAAATTCTGCAAACAACAAAGGGCATGTCTTTAACCTACAGAAAATATGATGACATGATCCCTGTAGGTCACAGATTTACATAGTACCTATTAACATTTTCCATTTTATTAATACAAAATAATATATTTAGTTAATATGTCCTCATTTAAAAAATAAAGAATATTTTAATTTGAAATCAATACTTTCAAAATTTGCCTTTAAAAGAATGAGAAAATAAGCATCAAAAACAAAACAAGACATTTTTAAAATTGCTTTTTTTTGCTAGAAATAAAATGTTCATAATCATTTTAACACTATCTGTGTTCGATTTGAAATTAGACAAAGCAGAATTTATATGGTGGCTCACAACAGGTGTGTGAAGCCAGCATTGTTGAAATGTTTTGGCAAAACATGTAAGAAGTGATTTAAGCAGCCAAAGTGTTAAACAGTACAAGATATGTATATATATCTGTATGGTTAAATTCATGCCATGTGAACATCAGTGAAATACAGTATTATAGAAGATTTATAACAAGGAACAGTTGGTATTTTCCTCTAATTTTTATATACACACTAGCTGTTCCCCGCGGCTCCGCCCCGCGTGGGACTCGGTTATATCGCGCCCAAAAGTAGCCTATGTTTGACCTCAGGTCATTAACTACATCCCTACCAAATTTCATCACAATCGGTCCAGCCGTTTAGCCGTGAAGAGGTGACAGACAGACAGATAGACAGACAGACAGACAGATAGACAGACAGACTTTCGCATTTATAATATTAGTATGGATTAGTATGGATAGGGATTAAACAATCAACTTCTTTTAAAATTTAGTTATATGCAGAATTTTTCTTTGTGTATAAAGCCTATTAACTTTAAAAGTTATACATTTTTTACTGTTTAATTGCAGCGGATATTGGCGCTACTCCATTCGGCCTTAATTCTCTGGGTGGGCTCGCTGGTCTTGAGAGCTTGGGACTTGGGCAAAGCACATTTATGGACTTGCAGGTAAGGCAATGACCATTAAAATTAACACATCAAAATCATCTTCACATTGTTATAAACTAAGTATATATTGGTATAAACTAAGTGAAAAATCGCCTAAGTTCTTATCAGGTTGCTTCACTTTGCTTGCTAGACAGGTAGTTTGTGTAGTATATTTTCTGCCTTTATATTTCTTCTTATGTATTGGAACCATTATCTAAAATATAAAACTCCCATGTCACATCATGTTAGTTACCTTACTCCTCCGAAACAACTTTACTGATTTTTACCAAATTTTATATGCAAATTCAGTAAGTGAAAATTGGCTACTATCTATTTTTCATACCCCTAAGTGATGGGTTGTTCACCCTTAAATTAACTAGAAATAATTTATATGGCAAAACAATGTTTGCGGGGTCAGCTAGTTTGAGTATAATAATGATAATAAATTTTATTTCTAGGCCCGAATGCAACAAGAATTGCTCTCCAACCCCGACATGCTGAGACAAGTGCTGGACAACCCCCTGGTGCAACAGATGATGAATGACCCTGAGAATATGAGAACCCTTATCACATCAAACCCACAGATGCAGGACCTCATGGCTGTAAGTATTGTTCACAGATTTTAGAAATATTAACAAGAAGTGGCATGGCGCTCGAAAAACGTGTCACTAGTTTGGCTTGCAAGCCAACGTTTCACACAGAAAAAATAGGCGGGGAATTTGATAGCGTCATTCATTGCCACTGTTATTGGTCGATAATAATAGTTTGCTTTGTTGTAAACTACGTAAGACATTTCTAATAAGGTGTGGTGTGGTTTACATGTATTAATTGTAGATAAAAAGAGAGAATACTCTGCCACACTGATCCTGGAACTAAATCCGCGTCAAAATATTTCTATTCGGATAATTTCTCTGCTCTGTGGTATTGTTATTTGAAATGTGTTTTCTGATCTTCATATAATGTGGAATGCTCATGCTATTAGGGCATTAGTGAGCTGTTAAACAAGTACTATAATTAAATTATCCAAAGAATAGTCTGATACCACTAGAATGAACTTGGATGAGATTGGGACTCCACAGACAAGAGAGCAGCTTTTGAATTCTAGACAAAATGACAACAGTCTAACCCAACTGCAGCTTGATCCAAAGAGTTCTCACACAATATTTGAGGTCAAAAGTTTAATCTTTTTAGTTGGTTCTTCTAAAGGAAGAAAATTAAAAATTATAGTGCAGACCAAAGAGTCTGCACTATAATTTTTTTGCGACTGTCTCCATAGATTTTAATTTCAATGTAATTTTTCAGAGAAACCCTGAAATTAGTCACATGTTGAACAATCCAGAGCTGCTACGTCAGACCATGGAACTAGCTCGCAATCCGGCCATGCTGCAGGAGCTCATGCGTTCACATGACCGCGCATTGTCTAACCTTGAGAGCATACCTGGTGAGAAACGGATCTTTATAAAACTAATAAGATTCCAGTTTTAGATACCAGGGTCCAATTCTTAGATCGAAGATGTCTTATTTTTTCTAAATTTCGGTATTTTTTATATGATTATCTGAAGTGAACTCTCTTTTTGAATGCTGTTATTGCTGGAATCTGCCACCAGACTGAAAGAAGAGGTAGAAAAAAAATTCAACCTCTCTTTGTCCTTTAGTTGCCTCTCTATCTAAATTCCATGTAGGGGGTGGTCTATTCTTGAGCCAAATACCAAATGGTGATGTGTCATTGGTATCCATTGGTACTGGGCGCTAACATATTCCTGAAGTTAGAATAGCAAGGCGATTTCAATCAATATGTACTGTCATATACTATGACTGAAAACTCACTCAACCCTTTTTATTGACAGGTGGATACAATGCTCTACAAAGAATGTACAGAGATATCCAAGAGCCGATGTTGAACGTCGCCAGCAGCATGGCTGGCAATCCTTTTTCGGGACTCGTGGACAACTCTGGTAAGATATTTACACTATTAGTTATATTACTTACCCCCTTATTCTTAAAAATTAACAAAATTCCCGTTTTCACTTATATTAAATTTTGCTAAGAGAGAAAAGGCCAAAACATATTTTGGTTAAAAATAAAATTGGTTAACAAATGTTTGTTATTTTTTATGAATAAGGGGCTTATTGTTTACAATAGTCTAATATTTAATTGTCATCTGAAACTATACAGTGAGTTATCGATATTGAAACACGACTGTTTGTTATATAGTGTTGGTTACAGGGTCAATTGATCTTGGATCTGACACAAGGGTGTTGTGTCAGAGTAATTCAAAATAGTAGTTACTTGCGAGTAAGGACAACTTACAAAGATCTTCGGGCGAATTGTTCTCTAATCCAAATAATGCAAACCAACACATAGTGTAACTTTATTACTTACTAGCTGTGGGACTCGGTTATATCGCGCCCAAAAGTAGCCTATGTTTGACCTCAGGTCGTTAACTACATCCCTATCAAATTTCATCACAATCGGTCCAGCAGTTTAGCCGTGAAGAGGTGACAGACAGACAGACAGACTTTCGCATTTATAATATTAGTATTTATGGATTGCCAAACATAGATCTCAATCAACGTCCTTAGTCAATAATGTATCATAACAATGTGCGTACCAGACGGCACCAACCCGCAACAAGGGTCCGAGAACCGTCAGCCGCTGCCCAACCCGTGGCAGCGCGGCGGCGGAGCGCCCGGAGCGCCCGGAGCGCCCGGCGCGGGCTCCGGCGGCCCCGGCCTCATCAACACGCCGGGCATGCAGTCGCTGCTGCAGCAGATGTCGGAGAACCCGCGCCTCGTGCAGTCCATGCTGTCCGCGCCGTACACCAACGACATGCTGCAGGCGCTCGCCGCCGACCCCGAGATGGCTTCACAGCTCATCAATCAGGTATAGTAGACAACTTGGACAGACAAATATGTGGGAGAAAAAGTAGAAAAGCGACCTTAAACTCCGAAGCGATCGGTTGAAAATGCTACTGAGAAAACGCTGAGATAGAAAAGAATAATCGAAAATAAAACGAAAGTAGGTATCAAAACTTGGACTTATTTTATTTATACTAGCTCTTTTCGCCTAAAGGTTGCCTGCGGCTCCACCCGCGTGGTACTCGGTTATACCGCGTCCAAAATAGCCTATGTTTGACCCCTGGTCCTTAAATATATTTCATCCATACCATATTTTATCAAAATCGGTCTAGCGGGTAAATAGTGAAAGCGTAACAGCTTTACTATAGACCACGGTAATGACCACCTGATTTAATGATAATTTAAATTTGGAATTAATATAATTAAGTTAATGTAACTTCCTCGTTATTAATGTAATTTGTCCTTTGACAGAATCCAATGTTCGCCAACAACCCACAGCTGCAAGAACAGATTCGCACGATGATGCCGCAGATGCTCGCACAACTCCAGAACCCTGATATGCAACAGATGATGTCCAACCCACAGGTAATATATAAGCCATTTATTTATTAGTGCCAAAAAATCAGCACCATAACATTACAAGCTTTTTAAACCGCCTCCAAGAAGCAATTTCCTGACCAATCGTATTTACTTAGTATGATAAAGTTACGTGACTTCGAAAATTCTTTCAGGTGGAAAAAATATATAAAATTGTCATGTTTTATTATTTGTTTGCAATTTCTTTTAATTTCTAGTTTATTGTAAAATTAAAAAGTTAACAGTTTCAAATTTGTGTCTGATTTTGTGCTGTATGACATTGTATCTTACCTAATTTCATGATTTTAGGTTAACGGGAAGCAGTGGCGTGCATATCATAAAGACGTTTAGACGTTGCCTACCCTGTACTTTTGTAATAAATAATAAAAAAAATATTTAATCAATACATATAAATAATAAATATTTTTCACACAAGATATCGAATTATCTTAACAACGCCATCTATGAATGCGCGCGAACACGCGGCGCGCCGCCGCCGTGCCGCCCCATACGCGCTGCTAGCTAGCTAGGCCAGGCCAGCTTTTTAGTATGAATGTCTGAATTTTGCTACTCTCACTAAGAAATCACTATGTATAGATGTGCTTTTGCTCGTGTAGTAGTGCAAGTAAAAAACTTACATGAACAGACACATATGCGCTAAATCACGCCTGTGTGAGTGAATTTCAGACCTCCACTATAGATGAAACAAAATGCTATGAGATGACATTTCATCTCGCTCTCACTTTTGTTACGGCCAATTAGAATTACGCGTTACACATACTTAAATCTGATTAGTGATTACGAATATTACGATCGATTGCAGCAACATGATAACTGTGTCTATTGGATATTAAACGAGTAATGCTGCAAATTTAAAAACGCATAGACTTGAAGACTTTATATAAACAAGATGACATTCCCAATTCCGTAGGGTTATATTTTTATTTCCGCATCGAAATCAAATCAACAATATGTTTGCTTTGCTTGCATGCATTTGTTTGTTTTGAATGTTTAATTAATTGATAATTGCAATGTGCATTGTTTACAAAGAAGTGAAAAAATAGCACTTTTATTTTTAACAAATTTACACAGTTGTTGGTGGGTTTTGCGGATCGATATGACCAAAATGTTTTGAATTGGTCTTATTTAGTGGACTGTATTTTTTAAGTAGATGGGAAAACCCCCAAAGGTGTACTGTTTGCAAAATTAGACGGGATAGCAGGTGTCAGGAAAAATAAATAGGAAAGCACACATACCACATTGGAGTTTCTGAGGCGTCTGTTTCTAGAACGTTGCAGGATCCAGTGTTCAGTCTTGCCTTTTCTCACAATTTATAGGTCCTTGACACAAGCACTATGTATTACGAGTATTTAATATATGTAAATTGTAGTTATTTAGCGGTTTTTTATAATTAACGCGAATTAATAAGCTGCGCTCACGCCGTGGATCGAAAAGGAAGCGCCATCTTGATAAATCCCCTTCTTTCTTCACCATATGACCGATCCGTGTGCGAGCGAGATAGGTATAAAGGAAAAGGATATTTTGCAAACAGAGGTTTACAGTAAAACATAGATTTAAAAAAAAAATTGCGTCACTTAAGATAGATGTAACATATGACATTAAATGTATGGGAACCTAGCGCGCCGTTTGCGGGGGGTAAGGGCTGAGGTAAGGGAGGGTAGGAGGGGGGGTCCGTCATCAAATACACACATTATGGAATGAGTTCACAAACTTTTCTTATTGCAAAATCAAACAAAAAAGACTTTATGACACAGGATTAAGGCTTAGTACAAATGCACTGTATTTCCACTCCGACCAACTAAGCAGTCTGAGCCTGTTAGACCCAGGGGTCGTGGGAGCTTATTTAGTTGTTTCCAGTTTGTTTAGGACATTGCAGGCTTGAATCACCTGACTGTCTGATAATAAAGATGATTCTGTGCTTCGGAATGCACGTTAAGCCGTTGGTCCCAGCTGCCCTCGGTAGTCGTTAAAGGAACCATGTCAGAGGCCGGGAAAGCCTTCCGACGAACTCTGACACCAGGGTATGCATGGCCGATTGACCGTGTCACCTACACAAAAAGATGAGTCTGAGCAGGAAAAGTTTCCATGTATATTCTCAAGCAATAGAAAAAAGTTCACATTCGTAAAAAAGTTCGAAGTGTACGTACGGTATTGCCGTTTGTAATGTTTGAGCGTAGGTTTTGTTCTGGTCTGGAGATAAAGATACCTTCTCGTTCTCAATACGACTGTTATTTACCAAGTACATACTATTTTTTTATTTACAATTACTATTATATATAAATAAATATGACACATAGGTCAGACGTCAATCGCTTCATTGAACCATGATTAATAGCGTACCCTGGGCTCTGAAGCGTAAGCTGAAGACGCAACCGGGAAAAACACGCTAGAGCGAAGATATAAAAATAAATATATCGTATATAATCATAAGTACCTGGGCGACCGAGCTCTGCTCGGTAGTTATGCTATCCATCCATACTAATATTATAAATGCGAAAGTCTATCTGTCTGTTCTGTTGCTCTTTCACGGCCAAACGGCTGGACGAATTTTGATGAAATTTGGTATGATTTAGTTGAATTGAAGACCCGGGGTCAAACATAGGCTACTTTTTGTCGCAGGTGAAGCTGCGAGAACCAGCCAGTGGTATATATGGAAAACAGAATCACTTTTTGGGAAAACACAACGATAGCGCGTTGTACTTTTTCAGTAAATAGATTACCGCCATCTAGCGTCTACCGTTGTTAGTTGCATTCCTTAAGTACTTTCCACGTTTCAGTCCTATTTGAATTGGTAGGTAGGTACACTATTTACTCCGTGGATTGTTAAGTATTTCCTTTGGGTCAGTGGTAGAATTTATCATTCAATTTTTAACCGACTTCAAAAAAGGAGGAGGTTATCAATTCATTGGAATCTTTTTTTTAAATGTTTGTTACTCGATTTCTCAAAGACGCGTGAACCGATTCGAAATTAATTTTTTTGTCTGAAAGGTTGGACCGTCTAATTGGTCCCATATTAGTTTCAACAGGTTCTGATGACGGAATCCTGAAAAAATGGTGATACTTGGATGACTTGTGATTTGAAACTATAATGTTTCTTAGGAAAATATTTTAATACGTTATAACCGAATTAATAATTCTTTCAAGCCATTTTAAAATAATATATGCGCGATCAATACTAATTATTTAATACTTTTGAACTCAAAAACAAAACAAAAAAAAAAAACAAAAAAGAAAAACAAAAAAGAAAAACAAAACTTGCTTTAGTTGGGATTTGAACCTGGAACCACCAGAGTACAAAGCAGATGTCTTAACCACTGGGCTATCGAAGCAGACTCGCCGGTGCCAAAATTATTGTACTATAACTACAATTTCATGCGGAAAATCTTTTTGCTGGAAAATATGGGAAAAACTAATTTTCCCAGACATGGAACCTGGCTAGATTAATTTTTTGACTTTATAAGAACCTATGTTTAAAATTTCAAAGAAATCGTTAGAGCCGTTTTCGAAAACGCGAGACAAATATATATACATACAAATATTGCTCGTTTAATAGTATAGGATATAAAATAAGGCCGGGAAAGATGAGCGCACAATTACTTTAGCCTATTTACGCTCGTGATACCACAGAATAGATAATAGTGCTGATACATGGAGTATCACTAGCGTGATATTACTAGTAATTACTATTATTTATTGTTATGTTTGAATACATGATCTAATTAAATAGATAGACAGGAAAACGAAGCCATTTCATCCTCGAATTTATATGTACCTACTTATAGATGAGTGTGCTTACAATAAAATTCTCTTTTGAAATTCTGACTGGAAAATTGGTATAAATTTATGCCCGATATATGTCTTATCTATTAGTCACAGTTTACTTAATTTCCATAAACTAGAGCAACATTATAAAATTATTTTTACTCGCTCTTTCAAATAACAGCACTGAATATGATAAACTGAACTAATCTTAATAAGCTGATATCCATAGGTCATCTAAGCTATGGCCAAATGTTAAGTACCAAATCTGTTAATAGATTTGCAGTTATATCAGAAAATTGCGTTGTTGCAGTCAGAGCAAGAATCTTGGAGCGCGGTAGTGGCACTGCAGCATATACATAAGCTTCAAATTTAGAATGTAATTAATGTTTAGTATATAACCCAAGGGAAAACTAAAATATTTTGCAATTTCGGTCCAGTTTTCTAGATACACCAACTGCATAAATAACTTTGTAATCCCATATAAATATATAGGATAAAAAAGTTACATTCGCAGTGAACGAATCAGTGTACCTGCATACTTATACTTCGCCCGCGTTATCAAGAGGCAATATGTATGTCGTAAAGTAGTTCTCTGTAATCTACAAAAAGAAATGAGATACCATCAAAAACAAAACTTATAAAAATTCCAAGTCTCGCTTAGTTGTTCTACCGTCAAAAGTTATGAGATCCATGTTATACCAAGCCGGTTAATTTATTCAGTCCCTTCTTAAGCGGACCTCTTGTCTTCGGTTATCACTGTCCTATATCCCTTTGTAAGCTTAAATCTTTAAAACTTCGCAACGGATTTTGATGCTTTTTGACGTGACAACGTCTTAAATTAGGTTGCGGCTGGGAGTCACTTATGAAAAAGTGTAACGCTCGGTAACGTTACGATGAGTCACCGAACGAGAGAGAGGCCCGCCGAATGCCTTGCGTCTCTCTCCCACTCAACTATGAGTTGTCACGTAAAATCTTCGCCCGTAAAACCGACTTTACAGGCAACCATTTTTTTTTTAATAGATAGTGATTTAAGAGCAAGGTTATTATGCCCATGCAAAGCCGGGCGGGTCGCTAGTTGCATAATAAGCTAACCTAATAACATCTTATAGTGACTATATCCATATTAAAAATCTTTTATGTTTTAAATAACCAGGATGACTTGCCAATCGCACGAAACCATATAATTAATTATAATTAATAGGTATGTATCATTAGTTAGATAATAATATGTGTTTTCACGCGATGGCCATATATATATTTTTCAGTGACAGAGACACGATGTTCAATGCTTATCGTCACTCTAAAAAGTAATAACTCATTCCATTTGTAAAATTATTACGTCTATTTGTTGCCATTCTGACATGACAGCAGGCAAAATTAGTGAAGTAACAGATTCGCGTAGCATCGATATATCGAGAATACGTTGAATTATTATTGTTATTTTTTTATTGTTTTTTATTAATATTTGATTTCATTTCACTATTTAAATTTAATCATAATGTAAGGTTTATATCTGTATGGGCTAGCATGGTCTGACTTGAAGAATAATATTTATTAAACTATTAAATCACAAACAATGCATTGTCAGTTCCGGAGTACTAGTTTTGGCGGTGGTGGTAATTAGCCAGACTCGACACGATAAGTATATCATGAAACAATATGGAAAAATAACCAGAAGTCGAACAGGAGCATGAGCAAATGGCTGGTTTCACTTGTGATTCCAGAATGCCGGTCAGGTTCAAGAGTCAGGTCTATAAAACCATCATTAGAACTGTCCGCCGCACTGGATGTGTGAAATATCGCGGAAAGACCGCGTTAGAAACTCCCACCACGTTCGGGACAGCCTTCATGTCCATGACATAGCAGATAGATAGCTTCTAAAGAGTAGCCTGCGATGGTACGATCACGTCTCGGGGAAACAGGTGTATTGACCATGCCACCTCCCCCGAGGCTTGGTATGGTAGAAGGGGCAAACCCTACGCGTGGCGGTTTGACGTCGTGGGGCATATTAGTCATGCTTGATTTAACGTTTTCAAGTTGCTTGCATAATGTATTAGTGGCTTCTAAAGTCAATATACTGTAGAGCTAATATTTAATAGCTGCTGTAATGTTTTATTTGGCGTCCGTTTCCTTTTTTGATTATTAATTCATATCAAGTAGGTAAAAGCTCAATGCACCCTGCACACTCTTGCGTCACAGAGGTAATTGGACCCTCTAAGGCCTGGCATCATTATTTTGATATTTTTTTTTATTATATATCAATTTTGTCTGTAGTTAGACTTATTTCTCCCCCTCTACCCCTCACCCATATATTTTCCAGGCATTAGGTGTTTTCCCCACTAATACCCCTAGAGCTTTTTCACAGCTTAACCTATTTTCATTGAACATTTTATTTTGTACTGTGGACGTTATGCGTTTTCATTTCAGACCCCACTCGAGTATATATTTGCAGGCATGCGGTTATTCTTTTCCCTTTTCACCCCCACAAGTTACAAACGACTCAACCGATTTTCATCAAACATATATCTAAAAACACTCGCACATAAGTCACCGTTAATACAAAAAAAACTAAACTGAAATCGCTTTATCCATTACTACAGACAGATACGTAAAACTTATAATACCCCTCTTTTTGGGTTAAAAATAGCGTGAATGCCACTATTATGATTTTGTAGTCCATTGGACTTTGAAAATCCAATTATCTGATTTTTCTTAACCATCTCTCTAGGTTTGACGTTAAAACCCACGTCTAGTTTTACTTCAACAGATGTCACAGGGAGATAAGAAAACCAGGCATTTCGTTTTTTCTTTTTGATCCCGAAGATTGTCATATAATAAGTAAACATTTTTAGTAAGACGTTACAAACAAGAATAATTGGCATCTTCCGGAATTTAATGGTAACACTAGCAATTTCGGAAACTGGTTTCTTCATTCATTTCCCGTTGACATTTATAATTAAACCCGAATTTTACTCCAAACTTGATAAACGAAGTTAGAAAACTTCGTTTATCGATACTTGACGAAAGAAACGTAAGAGCAACAACACTATGTATAGCACATGTTCTTGACTGAATAATATTTTTTTCATTCAAAATGGCGTTGAATTTGCTGTAGTATTTTACGTAATATAAGGCTTTAACTTGTATAAAACGTAAAAAGAAGTATCAGGAGAACTCATATTTGGATTTATACAATTATTTTTACATATTGTGAAGGCATAAATCGGCATTAATACCCAAAATTGATTTTTTTTGTTGTCCTTGTATATACTCCGCAATAGACATTAGTAGACTGTGAACCCAAGGATGGCATACACGTAAATATCGTGTATGAGTGGTAAGACAGTTTAGCTTGTCATGCTACTTCTATTAGAGCCGCGTTCCTAGTTCTATGACAGTAAAATAATTATAAATTGGCGGGAAAGTTGAATTTGATATCCAACAGTTGTAGTTTAAAATTGTAAAATTTTCATGTGATTGTTGTAAACCGAGTGTTTGTTTACAAAAACTATAAAATGACGCGCTAAGTAATCTTTCATTTGACGAAAAAATGGCAATAATAATAAATGGACGTTATCAACCGGGATTGATCGGATTTAGTTGAAGTGAAGGGTAAGCTAACAACAACATTATTTAATATTATTTTCAAATTAATATGTTTGCTATGCTTTTCCAAAACTCCCACGGGACCGTAGGATAAGCTGGTCATCTTTTAAAAAATTTTAGAGCCTAAGTAGGTACATGATTCATATATTTTAATTTTATTATCTTCTTGCTCGTTACATTTTTAGTTGTAACTCAAATACCTATACCTAAATGATAAGAAAATAGAAATAGTTCTGGTCTAGGTAGGTTTTTGCCTACCCTAAGGAAAGTGTCTGTGCACGTCACTGACGGGAAGTACCCTATAGGTTTTGATTCCTTATAAAACGGTATGGCCATATCTATTGATTGTGTTAACCTATATAAGTATTTGATTATTTTATAGCAAAAAGAGACCCGTAAACTGTACTGTAAACCGGAGTATTTGTTATGAATTTCAATTTTTTCATCAGGAACACATAAAGGTTGGCCAGGTGGATAGTCGTTTACGGTCATCCGATTGCCCAACTCTAAACATACCACATTTCTTCTCAGTCTTATTCCAAATCCTTTTCGGTTATGGCTGCCAGACTAAGGAATTCTTTACCAGCTGATGTAAGAATGGCTAGTAATCTGAATTCCTTCAAATCTAAACTTATAAAATCACCTCTAGTTACTTTAGATAATTAATTGAGTATCCTTCAGAAATTTTATAATTTATATATATATAGTTTATATTATGTATGTAGGTATTTATTTAGCAAATATTTATGTAAGTGTATTATTGTGACTGATTATGTATGTAGTTGTCTATGAATGTTTATGTTTATTTCATTACCTTTATGTCTTTGCTAGTCTTTGTTTGCACTTCTACTCTTTTCTTGTGCATTTCCTTTCGTCATTCGCCGGTTGATTGTAAGAGATCCCTTCCTGGGATAAGTCCGCCATTGTCTTCTGATTTTAATAATATTCTATTTACTATGTATTTTAAAGCAATAAAGATATAACAAACAAACAAACAAGGTTCATTGAACCTTAAATGAGTTTCTGAAGAAAAAATTTAAATTGAAATTCATAAAATAATTCTTGACACACACAGACAGATTATTTAGTGTAAGGTTTCCTTTATTGTCTTTTAGGTATGGAAAACAAAAAACAAAGCGTGTCATTCAGGCTGCAGAGCGTGCCAAACAATTATACATGTACTATGAATACATACTCTCTAAAAACATAACCCTCCTTCTGGCGCTGATAAAAATTGTGAGTCTTTTGTCATATGTTCTCCAGGCGCTGAACGCGCTGCTGCAGATCCAGCAGGGCATGGAGCAGCTGCGCGCGGCGGCGCCGTCGCTGGTGGGCAACCTGGGGCTGGGCGTGGGCGCGGCCACCGCCACCCCGCCCGCCAACCCCGCCAACCCCGCCAGCGCCGCCAACCCCGCCAACACCGCCAACCCCGCCAACCCGGCGCAGGCGCGCCAGCAGAACAACTCCGAGCTCTTCACGCAGGTGAGGCTATGACCGCTCAACGAGTAGGTTTCGTCTCATACATGAAGTGCTATTTTTTTACCGACTTCAAAAAAAAGGAAGGTTTCTCAATTCGACCATATATATCAAATGAACGACTGTCTGAATTTATACCATCACCAGCTTTTGCGCGCGGTTTCGGCCGCGTTAAATTTTCTCGGAAACAGTGCTTTTTCGCGGGATGAAAGGTAGCCTATATCTTTCTCAATACTTTTATGTGTATGCGAAATTTCACGAATAATGGTTTAGTAGATAGAGCGTGAAAGCTTTCATGACTTTTATATTTATTTCATAAAATTTAATATTCCGGTCGAGATTGCAATCAAATCATCATTTTACATTTTTGCACTTTGCATAGACGTACATAAATACAGACGTGACTATGTGTATTCATATAAACATATGAAACTGACACCTCCACTATCACATTTGCGTTGCCTTAGTTTTCACTGACAATAAGAACGTCGCACAATTATCTTACATTCCCTTCACATCAAAGTAGTTTCCAATCCCAAGCTACTTACAAAGAGAGGTCAAATTATGCAGAACATGGAGCAGCGTCGCACTGCCGAAGATACAATAACTGTGCGTGACGTCATCCGACCAACCTCCCCCCGCCCCATTACACAAGTCCTGCAAAATACCGCGCAAACCCGACAGCTCCCCTCGGATGTAGCCATTGCTTCCGAGGTTTGGTAATTTATAACGCAACGTTGTAATGGTAGCTTTTGATATTTATTTTTTAATAAATTATATTATAGTTATCGCGTCGCGTCATGTAAGATGAACGCTGGCGATTAAGCTGCGGTAAGCACGGTGCCGGCGGGAGTCGTTCGGCGTACGCGATTGGTTCGTTAGCTCCCCGTATTGCGCAAGTTTATCCCCCGTCTCTCTCCTGTAGCGTTCTTTTTATATGGCGCGTACTCTCTTTGTTCAGTAACTGTTAGTTACAATAAGTAATGATAGTTTCTAATAAAGTATATCAGACTTGAAGTCATGTACATTTCCATTGTATTTTACTGTGTTAATATGTAACTTACATCTGGACTTGTTTTACATTAATCAATGGTTGCGTGAACTTGCGTGTCGTTAAAGTACTAGTAGTTATTTTTACATTAATATTTGTCAAATTTAACTGCTTCATCTTCTTCTGCAAAAAGTATATGCGTCACTGATATTACCCAGAAACATGTTCCTATGGTATCTAAGACCACTCCATCCATTTTAGCCTTCATTGACTAGAATATTTAATGTACCTCTTATCACGGTGAAAATTAAAATGGAAATTTCATCTCAATCAGATCGATTCTTTTCACGCTTTTTAACAAACAGACAAGGCAGATTTTAGCATGTATAATATAAGTCCTTCAGCTCACGGAGAGAACAAAAGAACACCTAACGTTACGCTACAACCGACTATTACTTGCCGCTATGGACTACACTGGTCTGGCACCAAAAAATTTGTTTCACTTTGATTTAAACATTATGGGATAGTAACTATATCGTCCATTGTCAACAGTTCATGCAGCGGATGGTGTCGGCGATGTCGACCAATCAGGGCAACTCCACGCAGCCGCCCGAGCAGCGCTACTCGCAGCAGCTGGAACAACTCGCCGCCATGGGCTTCCTCAACAGGGAGGCCAACCTGCAGGGTGAGGGCGCTTTTGTTTTATTACAGTCACATTGGTTTGTTGTATATTACTGTCGAGAACTAAAGAGAATTGGAATGCAAGTGCTTTTAAAAAGACGAGACGAAGCCATTTTAAAATAATCGAGGATGTTAACTGCTTTTTCGTTTAAGGATTGTATAGTGCTTTTCTTACGCTTGCGAAGAAACAACATCGTGTCAGATTGTTCATAAGCGCTTGCGCATACTCGTGCATCTAATTTTAATAAATGACTTATTTTGTATATATATTTTTTCAAAGTAATTAAACATCTACCCCCGTATTAGGAAACGTTTGTTAAGCCCATGTTAGCTAAAATGTGTTGTGTCTTTTTCTTTCACGTGACGTGTCAGGTAAGAGAGAAAGAGCCAAAACATATTTTAGTTAAAATGAGCTTATCAAACGTTTCTTAATACGGCGGCTAGAATAAGTAACAATATTACTAAAATGCTAACATGTATTTTATTTTGTTCCAGCTCTAATTGCTACCTTCGGTGACGTAAATGCGGCGGTGGAAAGGCTACTGGCGCTTGGACAGTTGTCCATGAGCTAACACTAAAGCGCCCACTCCTCGACAAACCTGGCTACTGCTACACTCGCGAGATAAACTAGTAACAACGCTCACAACTGTATTTTTGTCATAATTTTTTTAGGTTAATTTGACCACCTAATGAAAATCACTTGCAATGTTGGCGCATCTATGCACCTTTCGGTCAAACATGAAGTAATTGTTCTACACAAATTGGCGCTTACTTAGATCTGGGATACAAAGGCAGTCTAATTTCGCCAATAATTGAAACGTCAAAACAGTAACCAATCGTCTGCCTCAGTGCTATCTAGCGCGTGTCAATTTTGAAAACCTTTATAACACATTGATAGTAATTATTGTCTGCTACCCTTCGATCATATTAGGTAAAGCACGGTCGCCGCTTAAAAAGTCCAGACACTTATGTGTCAATATCACATTCAGTCGAGTTGGCGCTTTAATACATTGTGATAAAGCATATTTTTTAAAAAGAAATACATATGTTGATAAATAAATATATACCAATGAATTAAGGCGGTGCTGGATGTTGTGTTTAATATTGTTGAGCGTGCATCTACTGAATATATGATCGAAGCAGCTACCCTGATCATTCTGACCTTCATGAATTTGTTTTTATTCATTTTTGTTGTCATAACAATTTGTAGTATTTCTTGCTTTTCTTGTTTATTTATGGACAATTTCTGTTAATCTTTGCACCCACGTGCGAACTTAACGCAATCGCGTTGTATATTCGCGCTCACAATGTGATGACGACAATTTACGTGAGCTGAAGGTCAATAGGTGTGTCGCCATTTGTAATTTCTTCTTTGGTACATGCTACTTATAAAAGTGTAATGTAAAAAAGGAGAAGTCATTTGTTTGAGTTAATATTTACAATAGAAGTAAACAATAAAAAAAATTACTAAATAGTCTTGTTTGGTTTTTGGGATCACCACAAAGCTATCATAACTTAATTTATCTTAGTTTACGAACACGATCATGTCCTTAATAATATTATATCAAATTGATGTTGTAAATATCTTTTTTTTTTTATCAGGCCAATAGCCATTGCTCTAGAGGACTCATGAGGCAGCCAGTTTCGATACTGGAATTATACGCTTCGTCCCTGTTTTTAGCTTTGTATTTTGCAAGTTTAATTCAATTACCAAACTTGGTTCCAAAATATAGGTTTACATTCACCATAATTTAAACCATTGTCAGTACTCTGGTGGGAAATGGGCGTCTTTCTGTTACTTTTCAGTTTTTCGACCACCTACTAAGTGGATGCTAAGATTTCAAACATTTCGAATTTGTTAATGTACAGTTGTGTAACGTTGTATTTTTGTTTTGCATATTTACGGTTTAATTAAAATTTGTATACATTCAAGAAGTGTCCCACACGCGTTGTGTTATTGATTGTTTCTTTTTGTCTCTAGAAATCTAGAACAAAATGTCTGTAGGCTAAATATGAGGTTAGTTTTTAATGTTCAAGACGGTTAACACTATCATTTACACAATTCACCAAGTATGTGTTGCACGTGTTTTTGGTCCGTGTCATTTAAATACTAGAGGTATTTTTGTTAACTAGCTATATTGATATGTGTATAGATATAAACAAAAGATATAATGCAATATTTGTGTATAATCACAGTGTGAGTAAGTAGCCATAATATAAAATATGTCGGTTTCAAAACTATGATTATTAGTTTTTACCATCATTATTTTCTTTGTGGTGGGAAGAAGTCGAACTAAAATTTCATTCCTTCTTGTTTTAGGTGTTATGCAAAATTGTTTATCAATAATCGATAGTATAAACATACAAAGCGCTGATTTCGCTTGTTCTATTTACTATTGTAAAATAAATGGTTATATTAATTTATATGGTATATGTGTAATTTAATTTGTTCAGATTACCACCATCGTGAATCTTTGATTTACGTTTGCCGTAGTTGCGTTGATGTCTGCATAGGGTATGTAAATAGATTCACTTCAGACTAGTTAATATTTGTTCATTAGAGTGGGATGAGCCAATATCATTTCTAGCAATGTAATGTATAATAATTTATTATACTCAAAATCTTCGAAATACGCCTTACCATCGGTAGGTGCCCGCTAAACTTAACTAAAACGGAATTTATTTGGTACATTAGCGAGTAACGGTTTTCTAGAAGGGTTTATAAATATTTTTTAACAGTCATTATTCTAATCTGCGGGTTGAGTCAACAGAAATGTTTATTTGTCCATTCGATTATTTTGTAAGAAAGATTACATTTTTTTTAATTACATAAGCTGTGGTGGTATAAAACTATTTTGATTTTTAAACCTTTATTATATTATAGTCTGTTGCGATGGTTTTGTAGACAATTCGCAAATTTTAAGTTGTAAAATACGAAGGATTAGGTGTTGCTCAGCTGTGTAGGGGGAATACATTCACAACAAAAATATAATATTATGTCAAACATGCTTAAACATCAACATCATAACATAACAGCAAATAATTATTATAATAAATTCTCTGCTAGTTTGACAAATTATATAAATTCACTCTTTGTCATTCTTAATTTTTTTTACATTAGACTGCTAAAAGAATGTTCAGAAATTGCGTTTGAATATAAAACCCACATGAGTGATTTAATATGTCATTGGTTATTTTTTAGATTACATATTTATATGGAGTGAACTCCCCAAATTATTAGAAAAAACCCGTGCATGTCCTCTGTGATGTATTCTAGACTGCTAGAAATGTCTGAAATCGTATGAATCTGGGTGTAACATTATATAATGACGGAATGCAATTATTATAAATAAATAAAATTAAAATATATATTCTGGTTTTATTTTCACACAATTTCATTCTCTTTTATCTTATCGCTTACCCGGTTGTTTTCTCATCTGGCTGCTTCGGGGTCTCATCATGGATTTTACGTCGTATAGATAGAAATGCGTCTTCTGTTGGTCTACTGCAAGTCTACTGACGCGACCGACACTATGGATATAGTACGCGACGCGACAATTTATAATATAAATTACAATACCGATCATAGATCTGGGGGTTATCTAATGAGTAAGCGAGACAGCGCAATACAAGATGGAAGGCGACATCTTTACTCACTGGATCTTGCATGGTTTTAAGAGATGGTGGTAAGCCACCTAATCATAGATACTAAATCTATTAGTACGCGAGAATAGGAGGGATAGCTGCGTATTTGGTATTTGTCGTGCGAGTAAGTATTTAGAGCATTAAACTAACCGGAGACGCTACACACACGCACATATTTTTACGTATAAAAGTGAGATATTCTGCACGTGGGGCATACTTAAACACATACAATAAGTTTAACACTAACGCATTAATCTAACACGTCGCTACGCAACACTTGACAAGTAAGAAATACATGCACACAAGTAGAAGTCTATAAGCAGTATGACAGGCGGTCGTATACTTTTGGCTAAGGGGTCAGTGTCCACTCGGGTTGATACTCTAAAGTGAGATGTTCGAACCGAACTAACCAAAGTTTTAAACTAAAAAACTCGAGATTAAACAAAATATGAAATTCACTATTTTCGGGTCATCTTAAACGGTTAATGTTAACTGCCCATTGTTGCCAATCACACACACAATGTAAAGGTAGTATGATCAATGACGTTAGCCTTTATTACAAAGCGAGAAGAAAAGCCAAGGCACAATTAAAAAAAACGTTCATACGGGAAAATAACCAAGATGGATGATTGATTTGGATTGAGTTTCAAAAGAACAATTTTATTTGATAAGTTTCATTTTAAATTGAATGGATTACAAAGTTTAGAACATTTTAGTTAAAGGTTATTTATCTCCGCAATTAAATAAAAAAGTACATTGAGTGATATGTGTTTTACATGATTTTTTGTTTCACTGTTTCAGATATGTATTCTCCGCGACAAAAAATTCTGTGGTTCGCTTTTAGTACAAGAATAGTTATAATATTTCTACAAGTAATCTCGAATATTCTTATACCCGACCACGATGCCAATGTTTTCATCAGTCCTGAAGACCCAACGCTGCGAAAAACCTATGCCGATTCCTTTGTGAACATGCTGCTGGGCGGTATGAAGAGGTGGGATGCGCAGTACTTCATACATAACGCACAGTACGGGTATACTTATGAAAACTGTCTAGCCTTTTTCCCCTTATTCCCTATGATTGTAAGATATGTTGCATATGGGCTATGCAGTTTGTTTGGATCATTAATTAACTTCCACAGTGCACTTTTAATATCTGCAACCATTGTAAATATTCTAATGTTTATCAAGTCAGCAGATATATTATACAGTTTGAGTTTGAGGATACTTCGAAGTGAGAGCAAAGCATACAAGTCCTCTATTTTGTACTGTGTTAACCCAGCAAGCATTTTCTTTACAGCTCCTTACTCGGAGACTCTGTTTGCATGGATGTCGTTTTATACAATGTTAAAATGTACAGAAAATGAAACATTGAGATTTGCCAACATTGACATAACAAGTGGTTTACCAGCTGGTTTCTCAATGATAGCTCGGTCCAACGGATCTGTTAATTTAGGGTTTATATTATATACTAATTTCAAGAATGTGATCGAACGAACTCTGCCTGAGATTGTGTACAAATATAAAACTTTAAAACGTAAGATATTTATTCCTTTCTTGCTCTTGCCGCTGTTCACATCCAGCATGGCATTATTTCTGACTGTGATAATAGCTTTCATTCCATTCCTATTAGTTCAAATTTACAATTACTTTAAATATTGTGTTCACAATGAGCACAACCTGCCAGAGTTCCTCTCCAACTCTGAGTATGTCCTGCCGGGCACAGCAGAGAGCCCATGGTGTAATTACACTCTACCATTGTCCTACACATACATTCAAGAACATTATTGGGATGTTGGTTTGTTCAAATATTATAAATTGAAACAAATTCCTAACTTCATTCTAGCATTTCCTATTTTATTCATAATTATTTATCATTGTACATCCTACATAAAGAATAATTTGAATTTATGCCTTAGACTTGGATTAAAATCCAATATATTTGGATATTCAAATAAGATGCCTTATAGGCCAAAGCAATATTCTAAAGGATTCGGGGCCAATGATCCTTCACTGTTTGTGTATGTAGTTCATGTGATGTTTCTGACCATGTTTTGTATTACTTTTGTACATATTCAAGTGTCAACAAGGCTGCTAGCCTCTGCCAGCCCCATTCTGTATTGGATATGTTCCAGCCGAATGAATGTGGGCCCAACTCCCACTGCAGATCAAAACACTATAAATGAGCACTTCCGTCGCATTGGTGTAGGGAAGAGGATTCCTTCTCATCACTTATCCATTGCAAACTTAGAGGGAGTTGACAATATGTATAGTAAGTGGAAAACATTTATAATAACGAGACAAATGCCAGATTTCCAGTCTCGATTAATGCAATACTATTTTCTTGGGTATTTTATAATAGGAACTATTTGCTTTTCTAACTTTTATCCCTGGACTTGAACAGATTAGTTTTTAATTTAACATATCAGTTAACGTATTTGACATATCAAATATTTACTATTTAATATTTCAAAATATTCCACTAGTCATGAAAAATAATATATTATTGTTATCATGGTATATAGTACCATTTTTATTTATACTATGTATTTATAATCTTTGCATGATTTCCATAAGAATACAGCTGTTTTTATAAGTATTATCAATTTATCACAGAATAGTACCAAGGGTATTGAAACAATTCACATAATCATAATAGGTTTGGATAGGTAGTTGAATTTTACTGCCTATATGAGGCGTAGTTTGATCGAGTTACAATACTTCTATCTTTATTTAAGTTAATTACTATTTATAGTTCTAGGTCTTAACTTATGAATTTTATCACAAGTTACAATTGACAATTAAGATATTGAAATTAAGATTTTAAAGAATAGGTACAATAATAGTCTTGTTCAATTTTTCTGCTAATAAAGTGTGGGGCCTTCAGAGGAAGTCCATTTTAATAATGGCATTTTAATAACTAGTAATAAATATTGCCTTTTTGAGTAGTATTAAAACTTAAATAGAATGGTTATTGATTCTAGTCATCAATTTTAATTCACTGGTAGACAAAATTTTGATTTTCATTAAAAATGTCAGGGATGTACCTATGATAGATAATACTTGAAGAATTTGTGTGTAGTTTAAAAAGTCTTTCATATTTTAACTTGTAGACTTCAATCATGTTGAAGACATTAAAACACAACTTGTGGATAAGTATGTCTAACTCATTTAGAAAAAAATATCCTTTATACACACAAAAAGATTCATTACTTATGTGAAATCAATAGATGCGAACAAAATTTTGTCAACCAGTATATGTAAATAAATTTTAAATAAATATTTCTAATTGATAATAATTTTGCTACTTTTTACAGCTTAGCTATATACGGATACGGCTTTCAAAGTTTAATGTAAAATATGGGAATTGACATTTTTGTAGGTAATGAATATTGAATATTTTACTATATTTTAATATTTATTGTTAAAATGCACATGGCACATCACAGCTTTACCAAACTAATTGGTTTGCACACTAGCGACCGTCCATTTTGTAATAGAATCAGAAACTGTCTGCCACGAGTTTGTAAAATCGTATTGTTATTTAACATTTTCGCGGACAGTAAACGAGTCGAGAGACGTTACTGTCAGCGAAAGTGTTAACAATAGTGTATATTCGGCTTTAGGAAACGCTTTTGGCTCTTTCGATTGGTTAAATACATATTGCCAAATCTTTTATGGTTGTGAAATGATAAATTAAATAGTGAGTAGGATAGGAAGCACAACTGTCACAATTCTTTATTGGAAATTGAAATTAAATACGAGGTTCAATATAAAGTGTTTTATTAAGACAGAAACAATCACTTACATTCAGAAAATACTTGACTGCACGAGAATTAATACGTTATTACGTCGCAAACAATCACAAAACTTATTTTATTTACAAGTCGGCTAATGTAATAAATGCCACAGTGAAAACGAGTCATTCACTCAGTGGTAAAATGTTATATTCTGTGTTTATATAAGGTGGACTCAAATCAACTGCAAATATTTTTAGGGTAGATTCGGACCACTATACTAAACAACTTTTCCAAATAAACTTATATCGAAATTCGAAAAAAAATTTTGAACTACCATACAAATTGAGAATCAGCTGATCTGTATAAGAATGGAGAGTGAAAAAAATAATTTCATATTTTGACATAAGTTTATTTGGAAAAGTTGTTCAGTATATAGTGGTCCGAATCTGCCCTAAAAATATTTGCAGTTGATTTGAGTCCACCTTATATATTATTAGCCTACATTGTTTCACTATTCTAAATCTATTTCCTACTAGTTGAATATTTAAAACGTGGGCACTAGTCTTAATCATGTTTGCTATCTTTTAGTTTCAAATATTAAAGTAAAGACAGAGAGAATTGTAATACATTGAAATTAGGCTTATCAAGCAATTTGTATAAGTATTATGAATAAGACGGTAAGTTGATCTTTGCTTATAGTTTAACTTATTACGACATTTTATTCTATACTATTACTGAAATATTCCATTACCCATCATCCTCTCCTCTGTAAAAAAAATTTGCTACAGAACGGAAGAAATAGCTTTGGGTTTCGGGGTCCGCTCGCTCAGGCAAGGTGTCTTTTTTTCCCTTCACTTACATCTTGCGCTTGCTCAAAAAATAATTTTAACTCCTTATCACAAATATAAAATAATACAAAAATTTAAAATGGTGCTCTTGAGACCTCAGATCAAACCATTATCCACTGACTAGCGACCCGCCCCGGCTTCGTATGGGCATAGAAATCTTCCTCTTGAATCACTATCTATTAAAAAAACCGCATCAAAATCCATTGCGTAGTTTTAAAGATTTAAGCATACAAAGGGACAGAAAAAGCGACTTTGTTTTATACTATGTAGTGTTATACTTAAAAGTAACATCATCCACTGATGCCACGAATCAGTTGAAATTTAATCCACTTCACTAAACTAAGAACCACGGAACCATCTTTACTAGTAGTTAATAAAATCCTTGGAATGTTTTATTACACTGAATAAAATTTGTACACAGTACATCCCGTGGGATTCGAATCCACGACTTCCGGATCGTAAGGCAAGCGTATAGAACACGGAGATAGAGGCAGTCGATTTTTAGAAAACTTTATATTAATTGTTTAATGGCCACTAAGACGTAAACACTTAATGATCAAGCTTATAGAGATTCTAGCACGCATTCGTTGTCATTACTTTCGGCGTTGGAGTCGGCGTCAGCGAGCAGTTTGGGCGAGAGTTGCGTGGAGTCTGGCAGGGTGGTGGAGTCTGGCTGGGTGGAGTCTGGCAGCACGCACGAGTCGGGGAGCTCGCACGAATTCGGGAGCTCGCACGAGTCCGGGAGCTCGCACGAGTCCGGGAGCTCGGGCTCGTCGCCGGAGCCCGCGGCGGGCCCGGCGCCGTCGCACTGCTACGCCACCGTCAGCGCCTCCTGTTAAATGTAACATAAACATTATATTTATTTGATGATCAACTATAAGTCGCTCCTGAGTAGCTGAATGATAACATATACATGCAATACCTATGCAACTGCCATTATTCCTCTATAAATCTTGAACAGCTTATCAGATATAGACCATGAAAAGTAACTAGATACTTTTTTTTTATTTTTCCAAGGGAGACAAACTACTGACATGCTTGTGGAAACTGGCAAGCTACGTTGAGAACCAGTGTCTGGCCATAGAAATGGTAGAAAGGCAAACCCAAATCGTGCTGGCTTGACGTCGTGGCGCGGAATATGCTTGCAAATGGAGTACAAAAAGTAGGAAAGCGGACCCTGGGCTTCGAAGTAACTGGCTGAGGATGCAATCGAGAAAACAATAGGAGTTTTAGTCACTGGAATAGAAAGGCTTATAAACAATGGTACCTGCAATCGAAGGCGCGCTCGCTTCACGCGCTCCTCCTGCCGACGCACGTCTTCCTTGGTGATGGTCACCGCGGCGATCAGCGGCTGCTCAGGGTTTAAAAAAACTCCAGGGTTTTCCATTATTGCTTGTTTTGATCCAGTTTGCCCTGAAACAATGTCATAATTTATACTTACTAATACTAGCCGACCTGAAGAACATTAAACCGTTTTTTGAAGGGTGAGAACCCTTTAAACCTTCTTTGGGCTTATACATATATATTTTAAAACCAAAATTAGTTAAACAAATACAGCAGTTTTTGAGTTTTTGTAAGATTAATATATATTAATCTTACAAAAACTAATAAGATAACTGCTGCCCGCGGCTTCGCTGCTTCGCGCCGAAAAGTAGCCAATGTTTGAATCAGATCTTTAGCTATATCCATACCAAATGTCATCAAAGTTTAGCCGTAAAAGCGTTACAGACAGACAGACACTTTCGCATTTATAATATTAGTATGGAAGTATGGATATGTAACTATGAATAAACTCTGTGCAATTTGTAATTATTATTAAGATATTTTGGGTAGTAGGAATGTCTCAGCATCGCAACTGGACCACGACAGTATTTTTCTACATCCGATTTTGGTACCTACGTGCGAAATGAAGCGTTTGTTGGAAAACGGGGCGATTCACTTCGAGTACCAACAGTATAATCATCATCATCATTTCAGCCGCAGGTCGTCCACTGCTGGACGTAGGCCTCCCCCAAGGATTTCCAGAACGACCGGTTGGAAGCGGCCTGTATCCAGCGTCTGCCTGCGACCTTCATCTGGTCATCTGACCATCTGGTCGGTGGATGTCCGACGCTGCGCTTGCCGGTGCGTGGTCGCCATTCGAGAACCTTTCTGCCCCATCGGCCATCGGTTCGTCGCGCTATGTGCCCTGCCCACTTCAAAGAGCTAATCCGCTGATGAACAGTATAATAAAAACAGGTAATTTTTGATAATTTTACCAGTTATTGGCTGAGATGAGACATGCAACGCCGTTGCCAAGGACTGGATAGTAGTAGCATCAGAATTATATGGCCCCAGCGGCTTTATGTACTTTGGAAGAGACGTTGTTCCGATCACACCATTAGCGTCGCAGGCGGTAAGACCCTAAAAAAAGAAGCGATGGACGTCTTAAGCCCTTTTGGACAACAGTAAACGAATGGAAACTATTTTTTTTTTTCCATAAATATCTAGATCAATCAGTTCTCATTTGCTTTTTTGCTTTTGACACTAGTATATAATAGAGACAAGGCTGCCTGCTGCTAGCATAGCATTCTACATATAATCTGTGCTTCTTAATTATTATTATATGTACAACAAGAAGCGAGGGAGGAATGTAAGGATCTAGCCCATGAAAATCACTAGTGTCTGCCTACCCCTACGGGAGACAGGCGTGATGATATGCATGTGTGTATGTACTATTAAATATCTTTTTTTTATTGGTACAAAAATCAATTAAAATGTTACTACATATCACAAAAATAAAGTAATAACATTGTTCTTAAAAAAAAAAAAATACAAAAGTATACAATTTAAGAAAAAAGGACAATGGCGGACTAACTATTACATTCTAACTATACTTGAATTTGAAGAGGCAGTATTCCGCCCACTGAATATCAACAAAGCAAATGATCATACATATTTCTTAGCTCATCTGTACTTTTATCAAATTGGGCTTCTACAAAGAACAATCAACAATACCTCAAGTCTCTTTTCCCAAAACAACTGCTTTGGCTTCTCCTGCTTGTCTCCCGTGCGTTCATGTTTCTGGTCAGTCTTCACCTTGCTCTCCTGTGTCTTGTACACAGTGACTGGTTGCTTAAAAATTGATGCTGTTTGTCGTATAGGTGGCACTAGTGACGCGTCCGAGCGGACACCCCTGTACACAAGTTATAAGTTAAAAAATTTATGAACAGAAAATTACTCAATATATATAATTTACTATTTAAATAACTATATATAAATATGAATTGTTATTTCACTTTTTTTTTTAATTTCTACTGAAAAATACAATGAAACCTACTCATGCTACATGATACAGTGAAACGTGCATGGAAAGGTGCAGTATGAAGTGCCAATTTTATACTCTGATTGCAAGCATTAAGTAGGTACACTATTTCTTAAAATATCTCAAGAATGTTACAGTGATAACAAAATATTGGTTTATTTGGTATAAACCATAGTATAAACATTTTTGAATTTAGATCCAATTTCGAAAACTTTTTATTTCAACAGTACAGACATAACACCAAAAAATGTATAGGACACAAGTATAGTATAAAATTAGGAGCAGAGGTTTTCATTTACCATAATTTATATATAATTTTATTTCAAATTTAATGAATATTATGTATTTTTTATAAATTATGTAATCTATAAATTTAAAGGTTGAAAACACCTGATCCTACTAATTAAACTTTTAGATGTAAGTTAAATACATATAAAAAAATATACAAAAACAACACAAACAAAAAACCCCTATAAGTATATTAAAACCTTAGGGAGAGAGTAACACACTTATAACCCAGATTATTCCATAGTACTCAACAATTAAGATTGAAAATAAAAGTTGGCAAAGCTGCTGTGACAGGGTTACTACAATGAATGGTGATGTGATACAGGCACTATGATATGAAGCCTAAGCTTACACATAAAAAAATACATGTTAAACAGGTACTAGTACTGGGTTGGTATTCCAGAGGTGAGGGTCAACTTGTTTACAACATAGTACAGCCAAGTGTTGTGAATCTGATATGTATTACAATATTTTAATTAATCTAGAACATTCCACTCCTACTCACCTATACTACTTATAAAATTTTCAGAAGAAATAGTGACAGCCTGACAGTACAACAGTAAGATGCTTCAACATTAATTATTTTTGGGTCTGACAGGAACTGCCAAGGGTTAATTTCCTCTGAAAGAAGCATATATTGTTTTGCTTACATACTACTACTTATTTAATACTAGCAGTCCACCCACACACGTGTATATATCCACTGTGTCACTTGGGGAGAGTCTGGTTTACCATTGGTGTAAGAATTTTGCAAATCAGTCCAGTAGTTTCAAAGCCTATTCAAAGAAAAAAGAAACAATTAATCTTTCTTTTTTATTATATTAGTATAGATTTATTAACTCGTTGGCTCATACAATAGAGACACATTAGAAAAACTATTGTTATGTGATAATTTTGTGATTAAAAACATTAATATTGTAATATAAATTGGATTCACAACACATCTATGAAACAACACAAAAGAAATCTAGCTAGTTCTAGGGCACACTGACTAAACAAGCTTCTGGTAAATAGCGCACTGTAAGGACACAAAGCATAGACTGCACTAATGATCACAACACAAGTGAGAGTAGTTATTGACACTAATATGGAACCTGTAATCGAACTGAGCGCGTGCTTTCTTGGCCTTGCACAGCAGCATTGTGTTTATTTGACCCTGATGGAAGTCGAAACACGACAGGTCCATACTATCACCGAGATAACGAACTAGCTCGGGTTTACTGCGAAACTTTTTACCTGTAGGGCTATAGAAAAGTCATAGTCATCCATCGGAAGAGTTGTGTATTGTTAGTGTCATATGTTAATACTCAGTGATGTTCAATGTGAGTTGATAGGAACATCTAAAGCTCAGTAGTGCATTGTTATTTATATTATATTTACTTTTTCTACCAGTCAACCAATAGGTGATGCTTATGGTAATTGTATGTCGCCAGTTATGATTTATGTGAATTAGCATCCCATAGTGATGTGCCAATTTTGAGAACAGTATTAAAAAGAAAACTTTCTCAGGTTCATGTTCATAATTTTGGCATTATCGTTACAATTTTCCCAAATTTAACACATCACTAATAATTTCATACTGATTCTATACAATGCAGTAATATACTCATTCTGAAAACCATTTCAAAGTTATGAACAATTAAATGTTTGCTCTCAGTCAGTCTTATTCTGGCTCTATTCTATTCAGCTTACATGGTACCTATTCTCTTCATTTCTTACTTAATTCATTTCATCATCATAATACAAGTACATTTTAACAAGGTCCAGCCAAATCAGAAAAGATAATTTTCCACCTTGACCTAACCTGGATAAAAAATTTGGTAATAATATGAATTTAAATATTGATTACTAGTGGTCTATACATAACTAGTAATAATAAAATGCTAGACCAGTAATCAACAATATCCCAACTGATAAAATTAGCAACTTTGTCAATGAAAAACTTACTCTTTAAATGAGTTTGATGATAGAAATCCTAGCAAAGTAAAAATTAATAAATTTTTTTCAAGCCTGTTCCAAGCAGACATTCCTGTTATGAGCTCTACTGTTCCCCCCAGCTGAGGAATTAATAACCATAATTAGTATTATCCCTTGCCTTTTTTATATGGGTTTCAATGGCAGATAGGGGGTACCCAGGGCACTGGTAGTGTGCCTATATTAGATTAAACCCCAAAGGGTTCGATTATACCCAGTCTTCATCATTTAACTTGAATGACACAAGTTCCAAAAGACAGTTGGCTGTTGCATAGTCTGGGATCTAAACATATTTACAATGGTACTTTCAAATACTAATTATTACATTTACTATTTATATAAAATAACTAGTTCACATAGTGTTCAATTCCTTGGGGGCATTAGAGTTATATTAGCTGTAAGGTTGTCTACATAACAGAGAAATCTACTAAATCTCAACAAAATTTCATCATTTTACATACCTGTAATAATAAACATCAACTTTTCCAGCAGTTAGCCCAGTTTTTCTCAATACTTCTTCCCTTTGCCATCCTTTGGGCAAAGCAGAACAATCTGATCGTTTCTTTTCAATAGAAATGTTCATGTTTTATTTAGATGCTGGCATATGTATACGAAGATCAATTTATAAATCTGATCGATTCTACATTAACATAGTGTACTAAAATAAAATAATAAGCAGAGAATACAATCACTACGTTATAATAATAAGCTCGGCTCAGCTCAAACTAGAGGTGAGGCATAAATATTAGATTAGGTGCGTGGATTAGGTATTTTTCGATACCAGTGCGTACCTAATATTTGGCACCCCGGATTAGGTATTTTTCGATGCAAGCAATATTCATCCTTAAATCATACGACGTAAAGTTCAAAATCGACTGAGAAGATTTTTGAATATTCTCGTCGGCTCTTGTATTGGGTATGTACCTATCCAATACTTTCATCCATCAAAGAACACTGACCCTTAAATTAATTATTATAAGATAAAAAATCGGTTGCGAAAAATAATTGCTACTAGAATTAAACGTATGGATTAGGTACACTTTTATCAAATATTTTCATCTAAACAACAATGACCTTTACGCACTTTAAGAATAAGATCAAAAATCAGTTGCAAATAAAGTATTAACAATTACTGGGATTAGGTGTATTAGATTCGCTAGTGCAGCAGTGTTACTATTAGGAGCTTCGATCCAGAAATGTTATCTAATACACAGATTAAGGAACAATACTTTGAAGATCTAATACTATCGTGTTAGAAACAATATTGAACTTTACGATGTATGACATAAGGTTGGGAATTGGCTGCTAATGGCAGGGATTAGGATGAGGTATTCGGAATAGGTATTTGGATTAGTTATTTTTTGGTATTAGTATTAGATAGAACAGGTACGGGTTTTACCTAATCCAACCCACCTCTAGCTCAAACCTTGTATCTCTATTTAGTATTTAGTTTGTGAAACCCACAAGTAGAGGTGTGATGTATTTACTGGAACAGGTTTTTGGAATCGGTTTTGACTTGGACGCGTAAGTACGCGTTCCCGCACGCGAGTCTTTTAGCGTATCGAGTATTTACGAGTACGGCGACTTCACCGGTCCGCGCAACTCAAAAACTAGGATGCGAGCGTTCGGGACTATTCGGAAGACGTCATCGGGAAACTTCGGGATCGCCTGACTCGCCCGCTGCCGCACCGAGCCGCCGGCGAGTTATTGTTTGTTCAAATAACACTTTTAGTACAAACACAATAAGGTCATTTTCTTTTGGTAGCATATTTGTTTTGTGTGATAATAATACTTGTTGTTTACTTAAAATTTGCAATTTTTAAAACAAACAGTTGTTAGTTGTTAGCTTTCGCCGAAAGTTCATTATGAAAGTAAGTATGTATAAACGTATTGGAAAAAAAATATCCATATCCATATCCATACTAATATTATAAATGCGAAAGTCTGTCTGTCTGTCTGTCTGTCTGTCACCTCTTCACGGCTAAACTGCTGGATCGATTGTGATGAAATTTGGTAGGGATGTAGTTAAAGACCTGAGGTCAAACATAGGCTACTTTTGGGCGCGATATAACCAAGTCCCACGCGGGGCGAAGCCGCGGGGAACAGCTAGTTGGAAAAAAAACAAGAAAACAAAAAAAAAAAAAAGAATCACTTTGTACATAAAAAAAAAAAAAAATAAATAATAAATAATCAATGTATATAAAATCGATTGAAAACTTCTAAATACGCCAGCTATTTCATAAATATATATTTGACTTAAATACACTTTTTGATAAGCCTGTATAAAGTATGAAGGGAAGTTTTTAAACGATATTAAAAAAATTGGATAAAAAAAATACGAAGTGTGAAGGCTCAATACTTGTGAAACTATTCCATAATGTCCATATTATACGCAAGACGCGCATTTACGGGAATCATTTGGTTACGCAATGAGTTCATTGAGTCGCGTACTCTTAAATACTCGTGGACCTAGTCTTTGGATCTAGTCTTTTTCTGGACTCGCAAGACTCAGTCCGCGTTTAACCTAGTATGTCTCACCTCTACCCACAAGTGAAACCTTGCTCCGTCCGTACGTACACAACAGTGTATGTTGCCAGTTGTGGTTAGCGATCTGGTGGCTTACTATCATCTCTTAAAACCATGCAAGATCCAGTGAGTAAGCGGGACAGCGCAATACATAATGTAAGGCGACATCTCCCTTACTCACTAGAACTTGCATGGTTTTTAGAGATGATAGTAGGCCACCAAATCATTTAGATCTACAAACACTACTAAATTAAAAAGAATTTTAAAACGAACATCAAACTATGTGTTTCATAGCCTTTTTAAAATAGCAGTATTATATTTTAATAATTAATACATAAATTATTATTTTATGAGGGGGGTTACTACCATCTCTTAAAACCATGCAAGATCCAGTGAGTAAGGTAGATGTCGCCATACATCATGTATTGCGCTCTCGCTTACTCACTGGAACTTGCATGGTTTTTAGAGATGATAGTAGGCTACGAGATGGTGATAAGCTACCTGGGGGGCTACTACCGTCTCTTAAAACCATTCAAGATCCAGTGAGTAAGGGAGATGTCGCCTTACATTATTAGTATAGTATTGCGCTGTATCGCTTACTGGATCTTGCATGGTTTTAAGAGATGATAGTAGGCCATCTATCTCTATCCGGTAAAATGACGGTCCGGCTAGTGCGCTTCGCTCATTATGGTTATTTTATGTGCCTTTCCTTTGTTAAGAAAATGTCATTTCGTACATGTCATTGTCAGTGTCAGTCATATGTCATGCTACTATCTCTACGTAAAAAGTCGTACGAACGAAGCTTGAAGTAGCTTCAAGTGACGAGATTTCCTTTGAGTTTTGAGTTAATCAACAAGTCAAATAAACTGTAAATTGTGATTTGTAATTGCGGTTTCTTTGGATGTTGCATTTGATGTGAAGTTCATCCCAGTTTAAAAGTGAAAAGTATAGGCAAACGAACCTTCATACAAGGTATGTCTTCCACGCTTTTGCCACTGGTATTTTTCATGGTGATGTCAATTTTGCTTATACCTACTTACTTTCACTAATTAATTTGACTTCAACAAGAAGATTTCAGATGTTTACCAAAAATAACCTGATCTCAACGGCATCTCAATTGGTTAAACCAATCATAAATCAAAATGTTAGCACTTTTATTATAGGTAACACATTCGACGTCGCCTACTATTGTATGGTCACGTCTTATTGAAACAGATGAGTTTCGTGGGGAACAACAGGGCTCGATAGAAGGGCAAAAATCTAAAAAGTCCTGGCTCGATGTTGCACTGGACACTGTAGACACAAGCTGGGGATTAAACCAGGAAAACGCTAAGATGAATGAAAGAAGGTTGTGAAGGCTGGTACACAAATGATTTTTGTTGTATTTCCTTTTCCTCATTATACTTAATTATATCACTAGTGATCACTATAATCCAAAGAGTACAAAACTACATATTAAAACAAACAACAAACCATGGTAACAAACACACCATGGTTTATCAGAACAACAAAAGTCCATGAAAATCTATGTATGTCAACAGTAAAAGAGTAAACAGTAATGAAGAAAGCTACAAATTTAGACTAGAAAAGCACCTAAGCCCTTAGCAGGTCAACTCACGATCCCTGAAACTATGTGATAACTCAAAAGACGCCAGGAGGAGAATAGTGGGCTGGTTTCAATGGAGAATAGTGGGCTGGTTCCAATGGCATGGAGTAGCACCAGACACAGAAAAACATACACCACATTTGCTTATAGTCTAATTGACTGATTGCAAAGAACACTTCAAAAAGTTATTACTCATTCTTGGATAGGGACCTCTTTATCAATGGGTTTGATTGGACGAGGCATATATCCAGCAGAGGACTTCTTGTTACTGTAACAATAATGATGACATACAAGGCTAGTTGACTTGTGTTTTGTTTTTGTTTAAAATAATTATTCTCTATTTGTTTAGATTGAAACCATTTTTTTATTCCGAGCCCTCTAAGGCAGCAAAATTTAATTTCAAAATTCACTTAAAATTCTATCGAAAACACAGTAGCCATTTATGCAGTTTTGTGACGTAATTATTTTGTTTTGAACCTGATTCTCGCCAAGAACCACAGAGTCCCATGAAATCCATGCGATTCCACAGTTTTGTCGAATGAAAATCATTGGAATTACTGACTTTGAACAAATTACAGATGTTAAAAATAGGTCTGAACAAAATAGTTGCGTCATGTCATGGCAGTTGATGGCCGGCCCGCATTTTGACAGTTACGAATTTAAGGTAAATTTGAAATTTAAATTATAATGCCATCTTGCATTTCTCTTAGCGGAGGTTGATATATTTCGGTTTTGTGGGTCAAATACTGTAAGAAATAAACATTTGTTGCATCAAAATTGATATGACTCAAGTAGCCTATTATGAAGGTAGGAAGCAAAAATTAGATGATATTGCCAAAGTTGCCAGCCCGCTGTAAAAAAAAAAAACACGAAAGATACAGAAAACGGATTTCATTTTTATATATATAGATTGTGTTGAAACATTTATTAGCTATCCGACCGAATTACCCATTCGTGTCTAAGCTTTGGCACTAATCACGGTAAAGATAGGAGCACCAACCCCGCTCCTATCACTGGGATCCAGCCTGAAGCGTACCAATCCCTCGTCCGTGCCTACCTATGCTAAACTACAGTTACATTTGAACACATATTAAAATGATCAACAGCGATATCATATCAATATCAAATACTAATAAAGGCCATGTTAAATCACTAGAGCACAATACACGTCTGCACCGCTCGGCGAACCCAAGGAGAAGAGAGCGCTACACTCATACTCACCCCGACACTACTACTGCCAAGAGGGGTTTACCTGTAGTGGGGAGATATCTGTCACGTGATGTTACCGGGCGCTAACACTCGGCCGTCCTGAAAAATCCGGTCGTCCCCGACCGTCGAGCTCGAACCATGAAACAATAATACATTGATTGAATACAAATCACCATTTATGCTTTTTCTATAATGACCTCGCCATCTCGATAATGCATAGTATCTTGGGTTGTTTATCAGTGTTCCGAGCCCCTTGTGACTTTCCGTTTCGGTCATTTGTGGCTTTTAACTGATCGGAACCCTCACCTATGCTAAAATCGAGAATGAAGTAAACAACTTTATTTCAAACATTTACAAACGGTATTTCATCACAAACCGATTTTTTTTTAGATTATTTCATTCAAGTACCCACAAAATAAATAATTTTCACAGAGATATTTTTTTCACACTTTTTAGGATTGGAGTCACATAATACTTAAAAAGACTTACCGCTTCTGCACCAATACTTACAGCTGTGGTATATTATCACAACATTCATTCATACTTTAACACTCACAAAAACTTTTTCGACTACTTTAGATTACAAATTTAATCTAACCGTTTTGTTAAATTTACTTACGCGTGTGTGTCAGAATGTTAACAATTAAGTATCACAAAACATGTACAATTTACTAGGCGTGGTAGAATATTAAGAAATATTCTTTCATCATACCACTTCTGATATTAGCTATCCGACCGAATTACCCATTCGTGTCTAAGCTTTGGCACTAATCACGATAAAGATAGGAGCACCAACCCCGCTCCTATCACTGGGATCCAGCCTGAAGCGTACCAATCCCTCGTCCGTGCCTACCTATGCTAAACTACAGTTACATTTGAACACATATTAAAATGATCAACAGCGATATCATATCAATATCAAATACTAATAAAGGCCATGTTAAATCACTAGAGCACAATACACGTCTGCACCGCTCGGCGAACCCAAGGAGAAGAGAGCGTTACACTCATACTCACCCCGACACTACTACTGCCAAGAGGGGTTTACCTGTAGTGGGGAGATATCTGTCACGTGATGTTACCGGGCGCTAACACATTATAGGATAAAATGCAAATGCGGAATATTCGCATTATTTCAGACATCTGCATCTGCTTTTAAACCCGCATCATTAAAAGCGGAGTTTTTACGAATACAGATACAGATTTACGAACTTTTAAGTTTAATTACTAAACAAAGATTTTTATTATGAAACTCGAAGCTTAAAATTCTGTTGTGTCATTAGTAAAACTAAAAATTTGTGTAATTTTGTTTTAAAAATATGATTAAATAAATAAAGACGTAAATTTTTCCATGCATGCCAATTGTTGGTGCAATTCGCTTGTTCAACTTTATCTAGACGTAGGTACTCTTTGTACATGTATTCCTACCGTGTTTGCCTGCAAATAAATTTATTTCATTTCAAGTTTTAATTCAAATTTAAATATTATCCTTTTAAAATCCAAAAATCCGCATCCGCATCACATCTGCGTCCGCATCGAATCCGCATCCATCAGTGGATGCGGATTCGATGTGAACTTCTAATAATCCGCATCTGCATCCGCGGATGTCTCAATTGTTGCATCTTTAACAACCCTGTAGGTCGACCGCCTATCTCGATTCTCTCCTCTCGTAATGGCTACTTGTATCGCTTTCGCCACATTTCGCTCCGTTTTACGCACAAAACGCTTAAAAAATTTTTATTTTTTTAAGAACGGCAAAAAAAAAATTTTTTTTAAAGCGTTTTGTGCGTAAAACGGAGCGAAATGTGGCGAAAGCGATACAAGTAGCCATTACGAGAGGAGAGAATCGAGATAGGCGGTCGACCTACGGGTCAGAAGCCACTGAGACAAAAATTTTGAAAAAATCTATATCAACAAATCTTTGAATCCTTATCTTGCTTTCTCATGTGAGGTCAGCTCAGTATGTAGCTTACATACTGAGCTACCCTTCACTTATTTGTATATGTAGACATTTCCTTTTTGACCTTGCTCCTATTTTTCTGAATATTAAATTTAAATAGTAAAGCCAAAGCACAATTGAGTGTAATTTGCAATTCGGCCGATGCTTGTACGATACTTTTCTTCCTCGAAACAACATCGTATCAAATTTTTAAATGGCGCCAACAACAAGCCAGTGCTAGGGTAGATCATTTTTTTTTTCAAATTTTTGTAATTTTCATACATATTTTGGTTAGTACCAACCTAACAAGTGTCCAGCAATTTCCATTAACGACTAGGTACTAGAATAGGTTTTATTTTGGTAGGCTGGCCAGAGTAAAACTAAAAATAATGTATGAAAATGTATATATTAAAACACCTCCATTATCAATATTCAATCTTCAAAAACGTCAATTTGTAAATTGACGTTTTTGAAGAAAATGCTGCTGTGGAGTTTGTGGCGCCACTTCTTCTCCACTTGCGCTTTGGAAGTGGTGGTAAACTTAAAATAAGTAACAATTGACGTCAATAAGTGATAAGAATATCCAATATTGAAAATAAACAATTTGAATTTGAATATTACAAATGGGTATTAATAGGCAATGATTTTTTTTATTACATTGTTGTCCTAGGCATGCAATGAGTGTATTGACGTATTGTTTTTTTTTTTAAATAATGAAGCTATTTCCTACCAAGAGGAAGAAAAATCACATTTTGAGTATAAAGAGTTGAGGTCTCGTTGTAGTAGACACCCAAAATTTTACTTCAATAATATGGGATGTAATGTTGTCTAAAAAATGCTGTTATGTATATGCTGTGTGTTAACTGTCAACAGAATGGACAATAAGACAAAAAATTGCTTAACTATCCCTAAATAAATATTAACATTTCTAGATTTTCCAGAGAAAAAAATTTGCAGAATATTTCTTGACAATTATAATAAATGGCGTCCAAGATCGACAATTTTTGTGTCAATGATATAGCCACACATATAGCTTTGCTTATGTTTCGCACAGGTATATATTTGTTCACCTAAAAATTTGGTATTTACGCCCAAACTTTAGTTTAGAATGATGACTGATTTCGTAATAATTTTATTGTGCATTTATTTATTATTTCACTATGTCACACAGATGTAACTGGAAAAGGCACTCAAATGAAGAAGTTGCATCGCACAGATATGATTTATTTGACTTCACGCGGCTTGTCACTTACTGTGAAGTAATTTTTCAAACATTTTTATTTTATTATTAACTAATTTTAAGAACCTTTTTCGCTTTAGTTGCATTTGGTCCAACTCGCAAAATGGAAACAGTCGAAGTTAGGCCAATTCTCATATTGTCTTATTCTGGGTACACAGAACAAAAGCTTTTTTTCACCATTGTGTTAAGTAATCCTAAAACCTACATGAATTACTTGCAAAAAGAAAGTTCAAGGTGACTACTACCTACTAACTCACGGACATTCCTCATACAATGAATTATTGAGAAGGATAAATTGAAAGAACGCGTGAGAGTGTTAGCAGCCGTGGCCGACGTGGCCTCAGTAATAAAAAAAATAGTCCGTGATTTCTAAATAACTAATGATAGTGACCTGTCCCGGATTCACATACAAATGTCGTATGTGTACCTATGTTGATAGTACCTACGCACTAACATTCCAATGTCAAAAACGTTGCCTTTTTACAAGATTTTTTTATTTACAAGATTTTTTTATTTAGTTTCACCTGTCCTGTTGTCTGTCGTTCTGTAATCAAATCTTACAACTTAAATTTGATCCACTTCCCGGTTTCCGATTGAGCTGAAATTTAGAATGCATGTATAAATCGGATGACAATGCAATGTTATTGTGACATAGAGCTGATCTGATGATGGAGCTGGAAGGTGGCCATAGGAACTCCGTAATTAAATGATGCAACCCTATCGAGTTTGAGCTCATTAGATTCGTCTTGACAAGTACTTTGATACTATATTGTAACCAGGGTCTGATGATGGAGCCGGAAGGTGGCCATAGGAACTCCGTAAAACGATGCAACCCTATCGAGTTTGAGCTCATTGGATTAGTCTTGACGAGTACTTTGATACTATATGGTAACCAGGGTCTGTGTTGGAGCCGGAAGGTGGCCATAGGAACTCCGTAATTAAACGACGCAACCCCATCGTGTTTGGTCTCGTTTGTTTCGTCTTGACGAGTCTCTTGCTTTCGTCCCATACCTATTAATTATATATGATTGATTGGATGGATGACCCAATGCCAAGGTGAGCACGTGCCGAGGGCTGAATGGTATGAGGGTGTATAAACATGTCTTGCCGCTAACGTTGCGCCTCAGGGTACCAGGGCGAACCCTGTTGTATTGTAGCCCTTATCCCTCTACAACGGACCTCTGGGGGGATGGACCGTTATTTGTCCTATACTCGTGGAAATAACATGAAGAAAAATGAAACAACTACACAAAGAAAACGACGTTTAGAGAAGGCGAAATTGAAGAGACAGGAGAAGATTGCTAATGAAAGCGATGTCCACAAGCGGCAACGCTTAGAAAAAATAAGTTTAGCTACTGCTAAACATAGAGAAAACGAATCGTTAGAACAACGCACACATAGACAAAATACCGACAGAATACATACACAAGAGAGAAAGAAAAACGAATCTCTAGAACAACGCACATATAGGCAAGATATCAATAGAATAAATACACAAGAGAGAAGGAAAAACGAATCTCTAGAACAACGCATAATTAGACAAGATATCGACAGAATACGTACACAAGAGAGAAGAAAAAAAACCGGCCAAGTGCGAGTCGGACTCGCGCACCGAGGGTTCCGTACAAACCTGCAAGGTTTACAAAGTTCGTTCATTACGACAATCGAGTCATAACTATGGTATTTTTATTGCAAAATGAAATTCATAACATTACAATGGGGAAAGATGGAGGAGCATAAATTTAAGACAAAGATCTCTTTATCGTTTAAGTAATCCTTTATTTTAAGTAACTAAAAATTTAAGGTTTTCGGAATTTTTCCTTTATGTGTGCTATAAAACGTTGCTTCATGCCAAATTTCAAGATTCTAGGTCGACTGGAAGTACCCTTTAGGTTTTGATTCCCTTGCGAGTACTTGCGAGTTTCAAAATATGCAGCTTAAATTGCTGTTTCTTTTGATTGCGTTGACATAGAAGTTTGATTTTGCTACAGCTTAAAGGTATTATAGACCTGAGTATTTGGTATGAATTTCAATTTAATACCTCTACGCGTTTATGAGGAAATGGGTAGCAAGTTTAAAATTATTTAAAAAAAATATATTATGTGATGTAACTAAAAATTTATGGTTTTCGTAATTTTTCCTTTATCTATGCTATAAGACGTTGCTTCGTACCAAATTTCAAGATTCTGAGTTCACGGGAAGCACCCTGTAGGTTTTGATTCCCTTGCAAGTGTCGAAAATTTGCGGCATAAACGGCTGTATCTTTTGATTGCGTTGGCTTAGAAGTTTGATTTTTTCACAGCTTCAAGGGACAGTAGACCTGAGTAATTGATATAAATTTCAGCTTCATACCTCCACGCGTTCCTGAGAAAAAGGGTCTTGACAGACGGACGGACGGACGGACGGACAGACGGACAACAAAGTGATCCTATAAGGGTTCCGTTTTTTCCTTTTGAGGTACGGAACCCTAAAAATGAATTACAAGAAGAACACTTGGCCAGGCTCGACAGGAACAGAATGCTCAGGCAAGCAAGACAGTTATCACAAACAGCAGAGGAACGCATTGTAACAGCACAGAATGAAATAGAATGAGAAACGTTACAAATAACTAACAAGTGATTACATAATTTCAACATTATTGATATTTAAATCAGTACATATTACATATCATGTGAACGAACTACGGACTTCATAACGGAATAACGCTGCTACGCGCTGCGAACTACGTCGTAGTAAATCTCGAATTAAAAACAGAGGTACTAAAAAGTTAAAAATAAAATTAAAGAAAAAATTTTTTTTTAAAAACAAGCTTTTATTATTTGTTTATAAAATGAACTAAAAAGTTAAAAATAAATTAACTCTAAAAAGAAATATAACACTTTGTAACTTGATTGTAACCTTTAACGACAAATAAGCGTCTTCGTCTAGGACAAAATAATTCCATATTGTACAAATTTATTTAATTTTAACACTAAAACTTTTCACCATACACAATTATTCAATCTTGTCCCCCCTCTTTATCATAGTCCCCATTTATAAATGAAAGCGTGTTACATTTAATACAACACAACATTTTCCTGAAGCTATCACAATGTAACACGCTTTCATTTATAAATGGGGACTATGATAAAGAGGGGGGACAAGATTGAATAATTGTGTATGGTGAAAAGTTTTAGTGTTAAAATTAAATAAATTTGTACAATATGGAATTATTTTGTCCTAGACGAAGACGCTTATTTGTCGTTAAAGGTTACAATCAAGTTACAAAGTGTTATATTTCTTTTTAGAGTTAATTTATTTTTAACTTTTTAGTTCATTTTATAAACAAATAATAAAAGCTTGTTTTTAAAAAAAAATTTTTTCTTTAATTTTATTAGGAACTGGGTTTTGGCACAGAATAGATAATACTTACTTACGTAAATTCTTTGAGTATGTAGTATGATATTAAAATATTACCATAAAATGAAACCTCAGTTATTGATATTGAATAGCTTTTCGTAGGGAATAAGAAATAGATTATTATTTAAATTACACTACTCACTCTTGCCCGTGCCTCTGCTCGCTTGTTAACCGTCGCGATAAAAATGGCCTTGTTCGTTCTGTCACTTCCATAATATAATTTACTTCTATGGCAAATTTCATCTAGATCCGTTTAGCTGTTCTGACATGAATTAAGATCAATCAACCATCTATCTATGCATCCAAACTCACGTTTATAATGTTAGAAGGAGAGGTGGTTCCTGTGTCCCTGGATCTTATTTATGGAACAAACCGTAAATATCATTAGCTGTTATAAAGCGAAAGAAATAAAGGATTGAGTCGAACCCATAATGCCCCACAAACGAACGCATACCAACTTGTACTGAAATATTTTGCTTGGTTTATTGACCCATGTCGACTTTATATTAAAGCTTTGCACGCAACCTCTTTTAGCCAATATTAGATACTTACATTTTTCTAAGCATAATCCATATAATGTATGTGACTAATGGGTGTGTGTCATTCTTTATCTTCCAAGCAGGCCCTCTTCAAATCTAATTCGAATAACCGAGAGTACATTCATGTTTATTTAATTTTTTTAATTCATTCTGTCGTACAAATATTAATAGAACAAAAGTATACATGGGGAAAATCGGAACTTGTGAGTAGCAACTTATATAGAGGTTATTTGTAGCATTGGAGCAGAGTTTCAGTGGAGAAAAACAGTCTGTGTGTGTGTCAGACCTACGTAACCTACGCATTTAGGGCTAAGTAATTGGAGAGATAATGATGAGACCATATAGATATTTTAGGGACAAGTTGTGCTTTATAGCCGACGAAGTCCATTTTCCAGGAGCCCTTTACTAATATGATATTTTGATATAAATGGATGCATATTTTACATACCAGGTTTATGTTACCATTCAATCAAATTTTATGTTTAGTTCGATTTAACTATATTTTTATATTAATCCATCCTTACTTTCGAACTGAAAATTTGTATTAGGTACAGTTGTTAAACCATATGTAGAATGTACGTATTAGAAGAAGACATTTAAAAGATTATATTTTATTATTTTATTTTGTCATTGTGATGTCCAAATTAATATGTAGTCATGATATCTCCCAGCTGGCTAAAATGTTCAGTTTGCCTTGAATGGTCATTAAATCTTCATAGGCGTACGCCCCCTTGATTGACCTATCGTATATTACGTGCTCCGTTTTAACTGTCTACTTAGTTATTACGCAATTTCGGCTGTATTACATAGGCATTTTACAAGACGCAAGGTCATACATTTTTAGACCAACTTTACGGTATTGAATGAATATAAAACTTCCATGATATTTTGATGTCTTCACTCAGCGTTTAAAGACATACACACATATAAAATGATCTTTAGAAAATGCCAAGGTGAGTAACTGCAGTGAAAGCGCGACGAGGCCGGGCAAATAACCCGAAAAGCGCTAACATTATTAAGCTTTTTCTGTTATCAGCCACGAGAGTAGGTAGGGCTGCTTTGTTGCTTTATTCGAAATGCCAGGCGTGGCCCGTTACGTCAGTGTCCGCCAAAATGTCGCGCCATTTCGTAGAACGCTTGCCGCGCCCGTTTCCACCCTAATCTCTGCCATGGCCCGTAGCCGGGTTGTCCAAATCGTTCCCCAAGGTAGCAGAGACACGGCCTAGTTTTCTTTATGGTTAACTGAACTCATTTTGATCCTATGCTTTCTTCTACTCGACGAACTAGTTTATTACAAAATATAAAACTTGGATTAATTATGAAATCAACGAATGGTTCTGTTCTCTGGCATAAATATGCACAAACTTTTAGATTGTAAGATAGAGAACCTAGAACGTAATCAGGTTCAGTGATGATTAGTTTACACGCATAAAACTAGGTAACTTGAAGAACCACATAAAAAACACGGCAAAATGTATAGAGAAAGAAAAAAAAAAAAGAACAAGTAGACAGAAACCAACACAGGAGAAATTAAATAAGGCTTTTTTGCAATTTGCAACGTTTGCAATGTCTCAGAATACTTAATAGTAGGTACTAACGTAATGTAGGTAGTACGAATGGGTCTGTCTTCTCTTGATCTGTCTTGTCTTGATTAAACGATGGGTTAAGGTTAAAGTTATTAAAAAAAGAGAAATGTTATTGAATTTTTTAATAAATATTTTACAATATTTTATAATTCACTTTATTAAAAAGTAAAAAAAAAATAACACATGGTTAAAACAAAATATATTAAAAATCTAATCAACATTAATTAGCTCTATATTTTTAAGTAATAGGTACGTTTGGTAGTTGTTATCAATAAACGAAGAAATCAATATAGGTACCTAATCGAATCGTTTAAAATATAATTGTTTTGTCCATTAGCATTTTCATTTGAGAAAGTGTAATTATATTTCCTTGTTTCAGAATGTTAATATGACTATTACGGCAGTTGGATCCGACGCCATGTTGCGACTACCTGCTTAGCTTCAGGTTAGTTTAATATCAAAATCTATACATTTAATAAAATAGTAAAAATATTTTGTCTGTACATTTAGTAATTTTGATTGAAATGGATAGAGGGACATTTAAAAGAATAATAGAAAGCAAAAAAAAATATTTTATTTTTCAGTCTGTCTGTCGGTATGTATGTATGATCACGCTCATCTCCGAAAGTACTGAACCGATTTGCTTAAAACTTAGGCTACTTGACTCATATCAATTTTGATGCAACGAATGTTCATTTCTTACAGTATTTGACCCACAAAACCAAAATATATCGATTTCCGCTAAGAAAAATGCAAGATGGCATTATAATTTTAATTTCAAATTTACTTAAAATTCGGAACTGTCTAAACGCGGGCCGGCCATCAACCGCCATGACGTGACGCAACTATTCTGGTAAACTGACTTTCAGACCTATTTTTGACTTCTGTCATTCGTTCAAAGTCATTAATTTTAATGATTTTCATTCGACAAAACTGTGGAATCGCATGATTTTCATGCGACTCTGTGGTTCTTGGCGAGAATCAGGTTTCAAAAATAGCACCTTATACAATAATGACGTCACAAAACTGCAAAAATGGCCGACGGTGTTTTTGATGGGATTCAAAAGTGAACTTTTGAAATAAAATTTTGCTGCATAAGAGGGCTCGGAAAAATATGGAAAAAATGGTTTCAATCTAAACAAATAAGAGAATAAGTCAACAAGTCAACTAGCCTGTTTTGTTTTAACTCTGAAGAACATTTAAAGTTTGATTCATCAAAATCGGTTAATTAAAAAAAGTTATCATTTGAATGAACCCAAGGCATGTTTGATTTCGAACGAATGGTGCAAATGGGATAATTCTTTTTTATGTTGGTTGGTTATTGTCATGACAAACTTTGTATAAAAGAAAAGGGGGATTCCTGGGCAATTCCCACGATAACGGGAACGAAGCTCACGCGCACGAAGTCGCGGGCTACAGCTAGTAATGTAAATAAAGATTAAAGGAAGAAATACGTGACAAATTGTTATATGGTTCTGTAATAGATAAAACAACCAGCTGAATATGTCATACCTGGAAAATGCCATGATGAAGGCTTTCGGCGTTTAATTTTCTCATAACAGTCATAACTCTCAACGATAAATATTTTGACATAAAAGACATAACACTAGCCAAATTTTTGCATTATATATAGTGGCGCATAAAAAAATTGAATAAGCATGTACAAATCACATACGTTTAAAGGTTTAGTAGATCAAAAAATGCCTCGCACTATCACCAATAGGTATATAATATACTAATCTAAATGCTTTGGTTCCTTTCCGTGTCTCAGTGTAATTGTCTAACAAACTGAAACATTAAGGTCTCCTGGGATTGCTATAAATATTGGCGAGTCCATTGTTAGCCAATAACAGGTGTTTATTGTTCAGTTGTCAGCGACGTTGATGGATGATAGCATCTCTTTTATGTTGATGTGACCTAGATGTGAAATTGTTACGATTTGTCTATTCTATTCTGTGTTAGAACCTAAAGCAGGGTGCGGTTTTCGCCCTTGGAAAACATTAATTTGAAGACATGGCAACCTTTAATCATATTGCTGATGCTATTTACTTAAGTGTAAAGTTATAATTTGGGATGGTGTACACAACCATTATTATAATACATGGTCCTGTTTGAAGATTGTTGTGACATGCCACTTTATGGCACTGTCGGTGGTTTTCCCATGCACCGTGGACCGTAGCTATCTGACTAGCCTTTTCCCCATCGTTTTTTTGTGAAAACTTTTCATACTTTTCGAATACCTACACATTTTTAAATAATTTCTTCAAAGAAATTGTGTTTAGCAATGACAAGCGACATTTGTGCCCTTGTACAGTCGTTTTCTTGAATCTTTCTTCAGCTTAAAGTTTGAGCACGACGAAGTAACAAACATCCTTTCAACCTTAGTAGTATTTATTTATATTGGGTACTTTCGAGAAACCCAGGCCTTATCTGTTACTCTCCTCATAACGTTTACTTCGAATATATTGAGGGTGCAAATGCGTTTGAAACTACGCTTAAATGTAAGAAAGTTGAGCAATGTGGTGATTTAAATAATTAAACTTAAATTAAGTAACAGTCACTCCATTACTGTATTTATTCAGGCGACCTAAAATGAAAATTCAATTTTACTTAGTCATACGTCGAATTACAAACTGTTATTTGTAAATGAAAATTTAATGTGAAAATGATAATAGGTTATTATTATCGGTCACTTTAAAATTCGTGAACAATAACATATGGCAATGGAATGTTTCGTTCAATGATTTCTCAAAATTTTCGAAAATCTATCCCTTGTGATCATCGTCTTTTTAACGTTTTCTCGGTTTTGTCCCACATCTTCGGACTTCAAGGCTTCGGAGCCCGGGGTCCGGTAAAACGCGAAGTAGTATTCTTTTCCCTTCTTGAGGTAAAAGGAGATTTGGCATTGTTATTTTTGCCTTATGTTAGCCTCCTTGGAAATGCTGTTGTTGGTGGGATCGCCACCAGTCGAACAGGTACAATAGCAATAGGTTGTATCCTCTGTTATTCCCCTAGTTGTCTCTTATGATACTCGCAGCAAAAGTGGGAGTGCCTTTACCGGCTTATTCCCCGGCGACCCCACCCATGTTTAATTATGATTAATGTATTTGTTATTCCTAAAATGAACTTTGGTACACAGGGAGAAATGACCTAGATTAACACATAAATTGCTTTAAACCCGCAATCACCACAGCACAGAAGCGAAGCACCGGAGAGGGAAAACATATGTTCTTCGGAACAGTTTCTACCCTGAAGACTAAGAATGCTTTCAGTTAAACAGGAACTCCATAACGGATGCTATCAAACCCCATCAGTTAAACGTTCCCACCTATTTGTGTAGTCCCGTTGACCGCAGTCATATAGTCGTGTGATGGGCGCCACGCCTAACTCAATCACGCCCACCGGGGCAGCCCTACGTAGGGTCACCAACGCTGGATTTCCATAGAAAGTTTAGAATTGTAAAAAAAATAGAATAGAATAGAAAAATGTACCAAAGAAATGTATATATACATATTTTTGTGATAGTGATAGTTATGTTGCTTCGAAATCTTGCGTTCGCTAACTATATTAATTTTTCCCTCCGAGGAGGACATATAGCCCGACTTCAACCGTTCTTGGAAATACTGTTCTTGGTTATCAAAAAATCGTTTGTAGGTACAAACCGTTTTTTTTTGCCTTTTACGACATCCATTAGAAAAACTTATCGAGGGTAAAAATATCCTTAAATTGGAAATATTAGCGGTTAACGTAACCACGACAGAGTTTAAAAGGAAATCTGATACCAGTTAAACATGTTTAACTGACCTTGTAACCTGCACCAAATAGATGATTATGCCGGAAAAAACAAAGCGAGGAAAAGTTCCTATATACCTCTACCACAAAATAGCTAATAGTCCTGTACCTAAAATTAATGTGATGTGGTAACCCTAAGCTTTAATACTGCTGAAAGTAGAACGCGGATTCATGCCCAGTCAACGTATCACGCACACTAAACTACAGCTTCATTGTCGCCCATAAAGTCGAATGTCCCTTGCACAGGTCACAGCTAAGGGGTTGATTCTATTGACTTTGGAGGCCTACTCTGGCCTAATTTGACGGCTGTGGCGTTAAACGTATTACAGTTGTTAATCGTGTCAATAACAATAGAAGTTTATATCATAGCGCAAACAATTTTTTTTTAATTGGGTATGCTAAGTTAAAAAAATGATTTTTTTTTATATTTTTAACCGAAAATTTAGACTATTTTAGGAAACTAATTTGTTTTTTTTCGCTTAAATTATTATTATTAATTTAATATGAATTTTTAAAGTTTTATAGTTCATGACGTCATTTTACTAGACGATGTTACCATTATATAGTAAAGTGCCACAGTGTGGTCACAATAAAAATGAACGTGCCTTTTATTGTACAATAATTTTACGGCCCTGGAAACAAGTCCATTAAGGCCTTTCTTGAAATTTTAATCTTCTTCAGTCCTACTTTAATCAAGTCAAAAACGTCAAGTCAGTAATCTATCCCAGTCAAGTAAGTCTATAGTCAGAGTCAGGTGGCTTAATACCATCTCTTAAAACCATGCAAGGACGAGTGAGTAAGCGAGACAGCGCAATACATGATGTAAGGCGACATCTCCCTTACTCAATCGTTCTTGCATGGTTTTAAGAGATGGTAGTAACCCCCTGGATTATTACCGTCTCTTAAAACAATGCAAGATCCAGTGAGTAAGCGAGACAGCGCAATACATCATGTAAAGCGACATCTCGCTTACTCACTGGATATACAACTGGATAGATGGTAGTAGGCCACCAGGGGGGTTACTATAGTCTCCTAAAACCATGCAAGGTTTTAGGGATGGTAGTTTTTAGAGATGGTGGTAACCCAGATCTTTCTATTCCTTACTATCATAATCGGGATCGGTATTTCTGTACTATCATATCTAAAAATCATGCAAGTTCCAGTGAGTAAGCGAGACAGCGCAATACATGACGTAAGGCGACATCTCCCTTACTCAATCGTTCTTGCATGGTTTTAAGAGATGGTGGTAAGCCACCAGAAACACGTCTTATCGCGCCAACTACTCCGAAACATCAAATCAAAATCAATCGATTGACTTGACATGACATTGAAAGATCATAGGTTTTTTTTTATAATTTGTCCGTTTTTACGGTCGTAATCCTAGTCGGAATCCGAAGTGTGGACACGCACACACTTAGGATACGAATTAAAGCGTAGACGCAGCTTTATTTGCGTAATGACGTCATTTAGGTGTCGATATTATACCGCAATCAATGTACTTTTCTTGTCGAAAATACAAAAATATGGTATGAAATCAAAATATCTCGAAATGGTTTTCGTATTTTAGTGTTAAAAAAAATTTTGCATACCCAATTATGTAAAGTAAATATGTAAGACATCATTCACTTCATATGACCCACTGCTGGGCATAAATTCCTTCTTCTCCGCCAACATCTATTTCAATGTTATTTTTACTAGTGTTATTGTTAAGACATACAAGGTACTAATATAAGTAGATATCACTTGGAGCTCTCGTTTGATGTGTCTTCCAATCAGTTTGCAACTTGTCTATTAAATCTTGAACTTTGGTACATACATTTTGAGGGAACTGTATCTAGTGGCTTGTTCTAAGTATCTTTAAATTGGTTTTTAGGCCTGAGATGCACTGGGCCGGTTTTTTTTCCTTTTATCTTTCCTTCAATGATGCTTTTTATAAAATGCACTTTAATACAATTTATTTACACTTCTCCTGTTCTATTTTAAACTTCTTCTTTTGTTATATGTTCATTATTTTTTCTAATCTATATAATACTAATACATAAAAACATGTATCCATATCCATATCCATACTATCCATACTAATCCATACTAATATTATAAATGCGAAAGTCTGTCTGTCTGTCTGTCTGTCACCTCTTCACGGCTAAACTGCTAAACCGATTGTGATGAAATTTGGTAGGGATGTAGTTAACGACCTGAGGTCAAACATAGGCTACTTTTGGGCGCGATATAACCGAGTCCCACGCGGGCGGAGCCGCGGGCAACAGCTAGTTGATTAATAAAAGTGACAAAGAAGTCGGTTAAAAAATCATCTTCCGTAATTAGTAATTGTCTTTATGTATCTAGACACACACATGACATGCGAAACGATTAGGCCCTTACGTCATGTATGACGCATCAGCATATTAGGATCTACTTGCTACTGTTAGTTAAGCATTGAAAATTAATACACATTGAAATATTTGTGATATCATTCAGACCAATAAAACTGTGATTTAAAATTATATCTTTCAAGTACTTACAAGTAAAATTGAAAAGTTCTGAAATTTCTTGACATCTTGACTGGAGTTTTTGGAGGGAAAGAAAATTGTCATTATATCCGCGCTGTATTTAATTTCCAAAACTTAGGTTTTTTTTGAGTATTTGTGCATAATATTGGTGGATTATTATTCGCAAAGTGTTCGTGTACAAGCGTGAGTGTTGGGAAGTGATACAGTGTCGATTATGTGACTTTTATCTTTGTCACCAAAATCTGCAAGTAATAGCTAAGTGAAATTTTTCCACCGCTTCACTTAGCCATCTGACTCTGACTAGACTTACTTACTTGACTGAACTAGACTGCTGACTTGACTTGACTAAAGTAGGACTGAAGAAGATAAATAAATTGAAGAAAGGTCTTAAAGAACTAGTTTTCACTGAAGAAGATTAATAAATTGAAGAAAGGTCTTAGTTTCCATGGCCGTAAAAGTAATTAAAAAAAGACATCTTTACAAATAAAATAATTGATAATTAATACTCATGCGCTGAAACTTTCAAATTTATTATTTCTATATAAGGTGAATTTAAATCAACTGCAAATGTTGTAAGGGCAGATTCAGACCACTAAACTGAACAATTTTCCCAAATAAACTTGTGACGAAATATGAAAAAAAAAATTTTGACCTCCCATACAAATTGAGAATCAGCTGATCTAGTTTAGTATGGAGAGTGAAAAATAAAATTTCGTATTACGATATAAGTTTATTTGGAAAAGTTGTTCAGTATAGTGGTCTGTATCTGCTCTTAAAATATTTGCAGTTGATTTGTGTCCACTTTGTATAGGTACCTATCTCCAATAACTAGATTTAAGGAGTTGACGAATAAAGTGACGCCAAATGAAGATTTTCAAAAAAGTTTTTGATCGCGTACATAGAGATTATTAACATAAAATTTTAAAAGTAAGTAAGCTAAGGATATAAACTTTTATATATATTTCATCTGCATTACTTTATAGGAGCTCTGTAATGTTGAGTTCTTTTAAGAATAGAACTCGTCTCAGAACGATTTGCAATTTTTTGCAATTGAAAGCCAGCAGCGCATTAAATGTCGAACGAAACAGTCGATGGTGGTGTGTGGCTCGTGGTACAACCCACTCACCTTGGAGTACGCTAAAATACACTATCAAAACAGTACGTTTCGTCCGCCCGTGTTGGTAAGACGTATTTTCACGTGGGAGCAAATTAATATATTTTTAAGAAAAAAATCGTGATGCTGAAATCAAAATAACGCGTATTTAATTATTACAGATGTGCCTTAACATTTTATAATAAAATAGTGAAAATAGTGCATTTTTCGTCTAAGCAATTTATTATAAGTAAATGTACACATGTAGTGTAAAATTTAGCGTCTTATTGGATTGTCTGTGATTCATCTGGTCTGGTGATAGACACAATGTAAGTTTAAGTTGTTAAAATTAATAATTTTTATTTTGCTAATGGCGGCAGATTTTTTTTTAAGTAAAATATGGATAAAATTTTTATTCCTATAAAAACAAAACAAAGTTATCACAAAAGTTAAGTGCGTACAAACGAGGACCTAATTGACAATTACAAAATGCACTTACCCAGCAATTAGGTACTTCACGAATGAACATATGTTGCTGAACTGCTTTGTTATTTAGATGGCTTTTTTATCGTTGTTGTTGTGATTTATTGATATTAGTATATTTTTGAAATCATTATACTGAATAAATCATTATATCCTTTGTATAACTAAATAATAATATTAGTAAGAGTTTGTTTTCTTGTGTGAAAGCCTTTAATTCTGAAAATACAAGAATCCTAAAATATTAAGTCTACTATTTGTACACTTATTTTTTTTCTAATTTGTGTAATAAATGTTATAAAATTAAAAAACTATATATAAGTATATATTACTAGCAACTCGCTCCGGCTTCGAATGGGCATAAAATTTTTTCTCTTGAATCACTCTATCTATTAAAAAAAAACCGCATCAAAATCCGTTGCCTAGTTTTAAAGATTTAAGCATACAAAGGAATATAGGGACAGAGAAAGCGACTTTGTTTTATACTATGTAGTGATAGTGATTTACTTTGAAGTCACAGTTTAAATGTGTTAGTGATATTTTTTTTTTACAAGTGTTTAGGGTTAGAAAATATGGTTGGGCTCCATTTTGATTCATTAAATTAGTGAGTTTGAGATCAACACCCGGGGTGCAAGACGTAGGACGTATGATTTAACAAAGATAATATACCTACATAGAAAAGAATCTTAATAGCAAAATAACCGAGACTCCAGAAATAAAAACTTTTACGAAATTTCTAGGAGTATCAATGATTAATAAACACAATGAGTGGTTTTGGCTAGCGAAACCAAATCAGTTTCGGTATAACGAATCAAGATCTTATAATCACTTATAGGTACATAGACTTCATGATACGTTCCAACATTTCAGTTAAAGAGTATTGATAATCTGAATAGTTATAAAGACCCATGATATAAAACCACATGTTTCTACCACAGAATGGTTGTAATCACTTATACATATATAGATGACTTCATGATACGCTCTAACATTTCAGTTCAAGAGTATTGATAGTATGGACATAATAAAACCAAATTTTTCTACCACATAATTGTAGATTCGATCTAGGTATCTTGATCACACCATGAGACTCTTCTCGACAGACGACCACGACAGAATGAAAAAAGCGCTAAGTAAAACTATACTCTTACTTAATGCTTAAATATTCAGACTACTGTAAAAAATATACATATGTTAACAATGGAAACATTACATTGTAACAATTGATTTTTTTAAGCTTATGCGGGTGTTACAAAACTTAGTTTTTGTAACGTTATTCTGGCAAAATATCATCCTAAAGTACACAACCTCCTATTGAGAGGTTCCGTATACAAAGTTTAAAAACGGGACTCTATTAAAGACTTGTAGAACTAGTTTATTACCGTTTAGGTGCATAATATTTAAAGCGCAAAATGAAATAGTTACAAATATAAAAAAATAGTAATAACTACTTCTTGATAGTTTATTGGACATTGAATAATAATTTGACCCTGACGCTTTTCCTACTTAATTAATAGTTATAAAATGATTGTGACATAGAGTAAGCAAGTTGTTATACATGATACATGTTTCTTGTTAGTCGTTGTTACGTCTACAACTTCCAGTAATTATATGCTAGGTGTTTGTCAAATCAATAAAATTATAACAAGACTTCAAGTGATTATTTTCTGACAGTACCTACTTGGAAGTATGAATCATTTGTTAGTAATTATAGAGCGATATTATGAAATAATAATTTCAAAGGAACCAGGGTCTAAAATATTTTCACCCATACAAATTCAGGAAACATCATGAATAGTTTAAAAACATTTCTATAACAATAAAAGCCCTTGCTCAATAGCACCTTTTTGTTATAAGATTTATAATATTGTCGTAATAGTAACAATCTTTATAACATATTTGCTCGTAAAGGGTCTCTTATTTCACTAATTTCAATATCGTACCTTCTCATTACGGACTTGTGCGTTATTGTAAAGTAAAACGCACGAGTTTTTTTTTTAAAGAAGAACGCGCTCCGTCTAAATGCGAATTGTACCTTTTTAAATCTTAGCAAAGAGGTTTTATGTCAGAAAAGCGTTCAACATTTTATAAATAAAATTCACTTTGAGAGATAAAATATAATAAATAAACATTTTATTCTTGACCTTAATTAATTTTGACAATAAATTACATCCTTTATCTGTAACAAAAACCGGTCAAGTGCGAGTTGAACTTTCGTGAAGAGGGTTCCGCACAATGCCAATGTCAGTTTTTATATTCAATTGTGGTATGTCAACAAACTACTACTAACGCTATCTAGTGGTGTTTTAGTGAACTATTTTCCGTTAGTGAACGTTTTATATTGAATTTACCACTTAATTGTCAATTGATAGAATTCTTGTAGGTTTTCCTGTAATCTACAGGCAATAAACTATATTATGTATTTTTGTTTTTTTAAATTTTAGGCCCAGTAGTTTCGGAGATCAGGGGGATCAATTTTCGTCTTCTTTCATGAATAAAATAAAAACTATATAAGTTATAATATTAACAAAAATATATTTGAGATCCTCATAACAAGCCCTTTCATTTGATATACACGGTAAGGTTTGCAAAACTTTATTTTTTTAATTCCTAATATGTACCCCGAAAATTACCCTTATTTAAAAAAATATTTATTTATTATGCACATCTGTGTTTGGGTCACAGGATTACGCCATCCTATCAAATTTCATCTGTTTTGGTCCAGTAGGTTCGAAGTAAATTGGCTGTGATAGACGGACGGACGGACAGACAGACGCACGAGTGATCCTATAAGGGTTCCGTTTTTACATTTTTGTACGGAACCCTAAAAATACGAAAATATTAAATTTATTAGTAATACTGGCTGTTTTTTTGTGCCTTTTAAAAAATTTTCCGCGCGCTTTTTCTTTTCGCTGTTTTGTTATTATTTGAAAATGTCAAGTAGTGATGAATTTATTAATTTGAAATTTGAAAAATATTAAATTAAATATGTTTTTGCCTTTAAAAATGTAATGAGCAGCCCCGTTCGGATCTCCTGTCCACACTGTCCTGGATCTTCAAAAGTATATGTTTATCCTAGAGGCCTTAGTGTGCATATTGGCCACGTTCACAAAAATGTCAACTCACAGAATCCATCACAAAGCTCAAGCAGCGTTACTCCTCTTATCTCTAGCCCGGACGCCACTGGTCATGATGCATTACCTCTTACTCCTCGCCTGGATACTTTATTTTTACTCAAAGATAATGTTCAAGTATTAAAACACATCCCAAAGGGTGCGAGAAGCGCCGCTGCCGGAAAATTATGTTCCACGATAGAAAAGTGTTTGCTTACGAATACTGAAGATGACTGGTTTGCACTTTTATCTTTCTCTTATATGGCCCTTAGAGTCCCCGATAGCTCTAAACGGAAATCATTAACGACAAAGGTTAAAGAAAATATTGATCACCTCACTTTTCCGTTTTTAGAACAAAGTACAAGAAAACCATATTGTATTTACCGCAACATTCAAAATAAAGTATATGATGGTGATCTTAGAGGAGCTGTCCGTCTTCTTCTTTCGGATTCTTCAATTGCCCCTTCAAACGATGAAACATTATCTTCTTTACGGGAAAAACACCCACAATCTTCCAGAACTTTATGTCTTCCTCCAGAACCAAATGTATCAAGCCCCTTCATTACAGTTACGACGCAAGATGTAGCAAACGCCCTAGGTTCGTTCTACAATGGCTCAGCTTCTGGCGTCGATGGCTTACGCCCTCAACATATAAAAGAGCTCACGTCTCACTCTGCTGGCAGTAACGGACCCCGTTTACTAGAATCTATAACCAAACTTTGTAACTTTTTACTGCAAGGCTTACTCAATCGACAGGTATTACCTATACGGAGCGACACTGTGCGCACTTAACAAAAAAGACGGAGGGATAAGACCAATCGCCGTGGGTTGTACTCTTCGCCGATTAACTGCCAAACTATGCTGTCGCCACGTAAAAGACTTGATGGCTACCTACCTTCGACCGAGACAAATGGGCTTTGGTACTGCTCTAGGATGTGAAGCCGCAATACATGCCACACGTTTCTTTGCAACCTCTTACACTAATTCTGTTATACTTAAAATAGACATTAAGAATGCTTTTAATAGTGTTGAAAGAGACATAGTCCTAAAAGAAGTTCAAGAACAAGTACCATCGATATTTCCATTTCTTTACCAATGTTATTCAAGTGCAAGTATTTTATCGTACAACAGGAACTCCATTTCATCACAAGTAGGAGCCCAACAGGGTGATCCTTTAGGCCCACTTATATTTTTCCTAGCTATACAGAAAATAATATCTACCTTAGAATCACCACTCAATGTTTGGTATCTTGACGATGGAACTATTGGAGGAAATCCACAATCAGTTTTGAGAGATATACAAAAACTCATACCAGCATTAAAGAGAATTGGCTTAGAAATTAACCCGGGAAAGTGCGAATTCTTTTCTCAAAATGACGACGATATATTTTTTAAAGATTTTCAGACTTTGTTGCCAGGCTTAAGATATATAAACAAGACATCACTGTCCTTACTAGGAGCACCCATATTTCTAGAAAGAGTGAGTTCCATCATAGAAAAGAAAAGGATGTCACTTGCTAAAGCCCGAGAGCATTTATTAAATTTATCATCTCACGTTTCGCTCACTTTACTACGTAACTGCTTTACAATGCCAAGAATGACTTACGTTTTAAGAACATGCCCAACATGGCTGCAGTCACAACACATTCTAAGGTTGGATGAATCAATGAAAGAAACATTAGAAAGTATAATAAATATCAATATCAATGAAGCTCAGTGGTGCCAGGCTTCGCTGCCTATCCGCCATGGTGGTTTAGGGATACGTCGATCGCAAGATGTGGGACTTCCGGCCTTCTTGGCCTCGACTTTCGGGACGAAAGATATTGTCACTCAAATTCTAAATACCAATGGTGATAATGTCTGCGTTCCTTTTGTTGCGGAGGCTTTGGACGCCTGGGCGTCTTGCACTGCAAACGGTGCTATACCCGACAACCCCCATTTACAGAGAGAATGGGACGATATTTTATGTAGGCAAGCTTTCAGCTCATTTTTGAGTGATGTTTCGGGAACAGATGTGGCTCGCCTAAAGGCTGCTAGCAAGCCGGAATCTGGGGCTTGGCTATAGGCTTTGCCTTCACCTCACTTCGGGACACTTTTAAATAGTGATTCTCTCCGGATCGCAGTGGCCCTGAGGCTTGGGTGCAAGGTATGCGAGCCACATCGCTGCATCTGCGGCAAAATGGTGGAAGAAAAAGGTCTCCACGGCTTAAGTTGCCAAAGAAGTGCAGGTCGTTTCTCGAGGCATCACACTTTAAATTAAATCATTCACAGGGCTATGTCCTCCCTGAACATTCCTTGTCTTTTGGAGCCCCCAGGGTTATGCCGCACTGACGGAAAGCGGCCGGACGGATTGACATTGGTTCCATGGCAAAAAGGTCGTTGTTTAATCTGGGACGCAACTTGCGTATGCACATTCGCTGCATCCCATTTAACTGATTCGATTAAATCAGCAGGTTCAGCTGCTGAAAAAGCGGCAAAATCAAAACACGACAAATATATTGCCTTGGAACCAATGTACGACTTCGTACCTTTCGCGGTAGAAACGGCTGGCCCTTGGAGTTTGGAAGGCAGAGAATTGTTTCGGGAGTTTAGACGCCGACTTATAGATAGGGGCTGTGATCCTCGCTCCGGTCAGTATATGGTTCAACAGGTCTCCATAGCTATACAGCGCGGAAATGCTGCAAGCATTATGGGGACCTTTGAGCCGGCTACTTTCCGGAGAGTGGATCATTTATAGTTTAGTTTATATTTTAGTTTTAGTTTAATTTATATATTTTAATTTGATACCGCCAGCAGTCTCAGAGGCAGCGAAAAAAACTACTCTAAGCCTCTTGCTCGAAAAATCTATCGATAGATACTTACATGCCTATCAAAATTGGATCATATGGAAAATAAGCAAAAATGCAAATTCATTTTCACCAAGTCAGTTTTATTTATTTCCTCGCAAATATGTTATAAAACTTCGTCTGACATACGTGCGCTTTGATAATTACAGCCTCTGCTTTCAAAAGCTGAAAAAAAAACTTGCTAATTCTATAGACGTACCTAATTTGTTTTCTAATTTATGCTGTCCCACTGCTGGACAAAGATGTCGCCGCTATTTAAATCTAAAATATGAAGATTAAGTTAAATTATGTGGCTCTTTAAAAAACAACATTATGTAAGTATACATATATGGTTTGTAATAGTCACTATATTCCAAAAGAGTGGCCCAGTGAAGGTCGGTCAGGTCTTACCGTTTTACTATGTAATGCAATGCAACATATTCGAATTGACAACATTTCATTTTTTTGCCATTTGTTTTCTTATGCTCAGTAAATAGTATTTTGAAAACTAGGAAACACGTATTTTTTCTTTTCGTGATATTTTAGATCTAAGTTATAGAAAAATATTTTTAAAGTTTTGTAAATTCAAAAAATGCTTTAGAGGATAAATAAGCCCATTACCTTTGCCTACACGAGTAAAAAAAATTAAAATAATGAAATTGACATTGTCACGATTGACGTTTGTTTGTTTTTGTTTTCGGTTGGTAGTGGTGATAACATAGATTTAGAAATAATAAAGATGTAGTTATGATTTGTCATTTCCTGCGAAAATGAGATGGCGAAATAGGAAAGTCCATCTTCTGTCTCATGTGCCGCCATGCTATTTGTACATCTATAGGTACATGATCTAAGGTGATAGGAGGAGGATGATAGGAATGTGACCATTCCTATCATAACCACAGACTATCTCTTTATTTGATTTGACAATGACATTTGACACCTAAATTTTTTTATTATTCTGTATAAATGCGCAAAGGTATACACGGCGTTAATCCGCCATTGAGACTGCACAAAGTTTTTTGGGAATATTTTGATAAATAAGCGATAAAAATGGTCGAATTTTTTTTACGGTATTATTAAAACATAAACTTCAAAATAGTTAACAATTTCAGGTACCTATAAAAAATTGAAATGTTGTGAATTGTGAAAACAGCTACCTACATCAAAATTTATTGCCTATCTATCCGTTAAATGATCATGGTATAATTAACTTTTCTTACTAAGTATTGATTACTCAGATTGATTAGATAAAATTTTAAATAGGTACTTGTAGAATCAACCCATCGGATTTTATTGTTAACACTTGACAACTAACGACTGTACATACATACACATGCTCGTACAACATAGGTACGTACTTAGGGTTTCAATATGTTTCTGTGAGTTTCTGTGTGATTCATCACACGTCCTGTGACTATAAAATATATAAATAAAATACATACTTACATAAACACTTAATAATAAATACTTAAATAGTGCAATTATTGGCTCGTTCGTTTTATCGGTTGCGCCAGTCGAAATTTTTCCAAAATTGACATTCTAGCTAAAAACGTTAATAACAGTAATGTTTTTATCCGAATACGGCGTAGCCTAAATTCAAAATTGTATTTTTAATTGTGACTTCTCAAAGTAAAAGGATATAGTTTTGTAAACTTGTTTGTTTGCATAAATGTCTTATGCAAACAAACAAGTTCATAAAACTATGTCGGAGAGAGAGAGATATAAGGAGGGCCAAGTGGAAGTCAGGATGGATGGCTCCGAGCATCAAATAGGGTCATAGGATGGCTTTCGTGGGCAACTCTATAAAGCAGAGTGACAGTTCACTAACAGGGTATCTTTACACAATCTTACAAAGGTCAAGCGAGGGCATAATTGTCCCGGTAGAGGGACAGCAACCCAAATCACGGCTTAGATCGGTGCCCCACACACGCACACGATAGTAATCTCACAACCAAGACTCTTCTCGATTTCCTCCGTGCTAACACAACTGATAACCAACAGCAATTGGTAAAATCAAAGGGGGTTGAGGGTACACAGACACTCGCGCATCTAGGCGCCTCATCACGAGACTTCTGAACACTAGGCTTCTCGCCCATAGGTCAACAAGGGATAGCTAGCTTCTGGCAATAATCACATAACCACGTGCTCGGGTTAACGCTTAAACCAATTTATATATATATTTATTAATGTCGTATAGGTATTTAGAATGTCATCTTATGTGCACTCACGCAACAGTCACGTGCGATGTGTGAGCGTGACCATCGGTTGTATCAAGCAGCATGTATCTCAATTCTCTCAATCAATATCAATATGATCTTATTAGGCACTGCTGCACTGACGCCTCTTTCTTGGTCCCAATCACAATATATTAAAATTACATTCTACGTCTGAATAGCTTTATGAGTAAAACAATCAAAGTCAAATTAAGGGCACCTTAAAAACGTTAGTTATTTATGAAATCAATGAATCTTAAGTTATCTATACGACATTAAATTTTAATTTTATTTTTTATTAATTTATAAAATACGCATTTAATCTTAATAAGACCATTATCTTTACAAATAAAGATACATATCATCTTCATCCTCATCATTAGCAAGAAGAAATTCATTGGCATAATGTCATCAGTATTATTGTGTACCCAAGATATGAGCGTTATAACCTCGTTTAAATAAGTATATTAAATTGCGTGTTAAATTTTATTGCTTAAATTAAAACTAAAATGTACAGTACTTATGGCATATTATAGTACCTGGGCGACCGAGCTTCACTTGTTTTATGCAGAAAATCTTTATGCGTGAAAGTTAATTTTTCCAGACATGGAACCTAGCTATATTATCTTTTTGACTATGTAAGAACATACGTATAAAATTTCAAAGAAATCGTTAGAGGCGTTTTCGAAAACGCAAGTACAAATAAATTTATTGCTCGTTTAATAGTATAGGAATAGGATATATCCTCCGTGGGCATACTCTACCAGGCAATCACAGGGCCAAAGAGAAAGAATGTTTGTCGGCGATGAAGAAGTAATGCAATAGGTACCTAGTAGTATAATATTAGAGGTTAGAGCTACAAATTTGTTACCGATGTCTTCTTCTTTCGGTGCTATCATCGAAGGTCAGCAATCATCAATACGACCTGCACCTTTGAGGCAGCCGCTCGGTACTTCTATTGTACCATTGGCGTGGTTTTTACCGATGTGATTTTATGATTTTATTTGTACCAAAACAATTGTGTAGCACTTGATGCTAAAAGTATTAGTTAAGTATATTTTTTATTTAATTTATATAACTGACCTGGCGTTCACATTGTAAGGTCCATCGAATTCGAAGGGACATTATAAGTTTATTGATATTATCGACTGCTGTTATAAATTAATTCACATTAATTTTGATATCAAATATTTTATGCTAATTTATCCATGCATTTAATTCATAGTTTCTCTAAGTTGCTTGCGTCACATTATGCAATATTACTCGTAATTTTGTATTATCAATTAAATAGATTATATTCTGTGGTTGTAAGGAAAACTTCACAGTCTGACTGAAATACAGACTAACCATTATAATAGTAATATTTGTAGTTGACAGCTGTGAATAGAATCTGAACTTCTAAGTAACATGGGAAAACGAAATTTGCATATTGCAATAAATGGAATAATAATAGACTTTGCAATTTTAATGCGTTCTTGACTTGATTTTATGGACAAAATATTTCTCAAGTACCTACCAAGAATGTACTCGTATATTTACTTCGGCCCTTATTTGCCCATTTGGTATTTAAGTTGAGCTAACGAGTTAGGTAAAAGACTAAAAGGATCTTTGGAAGTTATCATAACCTCATGTTAGTCATGAGGGGTCATATATAAATATAATAAAACAGAATATAGATATAGCTACTTACGTATTTAAGCATGGGAAATTACTCAAATGACGGAGTAAGACTTTTTTATCCCTAAAGATGCAACATGGAGTAAAATATTAGTTATTTATTATATGTCTAGCTGCAAATTTCTGAACTATGTATGTTTTGTTTCAGGAAAGCGAGGTGTTCAGTTGAGACGCAGAATGCCGATCGCGCCGCGCGGCCCTCCGCCCGTGTCGACACCGCCCTACCATCAACCTCTCCATAGGAGACCTAGCTTAGACCTCAAGTGTCCTTCTATAGTCTAACGTTTTATACGCCTCTTTTATACCGACCCATTAGTTTAAGTACGCACAGTGCTAGTGTTAAGTGAGGCGCGAGTGTGAGTGTATGTATGTCGATGGTGCGGCCGACATGGGAAAGTCCTCGGCGCGAACACATGGCCAAGGTAAGTGATGAGCCCAACCTTTGCAGACCCAACCAATGCCGTGGATGGACACCTGTCCACAAGGTCAGCTTTTGCTTGCTATACATACATTATACGCCACTATGACCTCGATAGAATATCTTTAAATATGTAGGTTGTGCTTTAACACAATATGCAGTTTGATCGATTTATTAGTATATAAAGGTTTATAAACGCAACGCTTGCCGGGTCAATTTTAAATGCCTTTGGCCGTGACTAAGCTCAAACGATAAATAGACAGAAGCAGATTTCATTGTTGATGTCGCCTATATTATCCAGGCGTAGAATAACATTTTGATATTCTTTACCAAACAAATTATAATTTTTTGGTTATTTAAATATTGAATTGTTATGACATATTGTCCAAAATAACATAGGTTTATAATTCTAATATTCATATGATTCTTTATTTAATCCTACTATTACACTCGTAGAAATATTTATCCACTTATGTATGTTCACAATCTTCTTTTTCTTCTCTCAATTCTAACATTTATCTTTTTGGAATATACCTTTAAGATGAATCATGGTAATTGCAAACAGGGGTGATTGGAAACAGTCATCATATTCATAACCCCATGTTTTATGAATTTAAAAGATACCCTGTTCAGAATGCAACTTGTTTAATTTGTTCAACAAGTTTTGCTTCATTTCCATTTCTCCTAAACATTTTTTGTAACTAAGTATTAATATACGCCAGACCATACAGTTTACAAAAAAATACTCTCATTGATCATAATATGGTACACAATAGTACTACCTATCTATCATATTAGAATTAAACGTTGATACACTATTAAAATGTAATAATAGTATCTTTGGAGCTCTTAGAGTTCTGTTATCCATTTTGATGTTTCAAATTACGTCAAAAAGACTAAAATAAAATTGATGGGTAACATGTAAACAGACGTTTTATGACCTTTGTAAGCAATCAATGCTTTAGTAATTGCATTGAAATGTCTAAGGGCTACATAACATTAACATGTTACCACCCCAAAAATGATTACAACACTTACAACCCCAGTTAACTATAATTTATTAATTGACGGCAATTAGTCTACAGTATCAATATTTTAGTTTTAATAATAATGGCGGGAAAAAATAATACACATTAAAGTAAAACAGTTTATGTGTATATGCAGAAACCTGAAATAAAGCAATACAGCCGAGTAATAATTTTGAAATACGTTTTTTCTATATTTTTTAAAATCACGAATCATACGGAAAAATAATATTATTAAATTTAAATAAAATTAGGTAAACTGATTCGGGACTCCTATTTTCCGTACCTAAGTACCTACCTTCTGGGACTAATTGCTGTTTTTAGGGTACCGTACAAAAATGTAAAAACGGAACCCTTATAGGATCACTCGTGCGTCTGTCTGTCCGTCCGTCCGTCTGTCACAGCCAATTTTCTCCGAACCTACTGAACTAAAACAGATGAAATTTGGTAGGATGGCGTGATCCTGTGACCCAAACACAGATGTGCAAAGTAAATAAATATTTTTATAAAATAAGTACCATTTTCGGAGGACAAATTAGGAATATATTTTTGTTATTATTGTAACATAAATAGTTTTGATTTTATTCATGAAAGAAGACAAAAAATGACCATTCCCCCCCTGTTCTCCAAAACTACTGGGCCTAAAATTTTGAAAAAAATACAAAATATTTTTCATTGCCTGTAGATTACAGGAAAACCTACAAGAATTCTGTCAATTGACAATTAAGTGGTAAAATCAATATAAAACGTTTTAGTTCACTAAAACACCTCTTGATGGCGATAGTAGTAGTTAGTTGAAATACCACAATTGAATTTAAAAACTGACATTGGCATTGTACGGAACCTTCTCCACGCGAGTTCAACTCGCACTTGACTTTTTGTAAGATAAAACATGTTTATTGTCCAGTGTCAAATTAATAAAATCTGTTAAAAATCTAAACAAGTTATGTTTAAGCACTGATGTGAAATATTTACCCTTGCCCCTTATTCATAAAAAAATTACAAACGTTAGTAAAGCCCATTTTACCTAAAATGTGTTTTGACCCTTTATCTCTTCTCGAAATTTACCGTGAAAGAAAAAGAAAAAACACATTTTAGTTAAGACCAACGTTTGGTAATTATTATGAATAAGGGGGAAATAGGAATTAGGGTACATATTAGAATCTCAAAAACATAATGCCTTTATTTAAAATGCACACGCACAAAATACCTGAATTTAAAATACCTTAAGATTTAAAATACCTGAACCGATTACACCTTAGCCTTACACAATGCCAGAAATGAATTACCAAAACATTTTATGTCATTTTTTTAAAATACCAAAACTGTAAAAATTAAATTTTCAATTAACCTTATATAACATTTCCAAAATAGGGAATGCATAAAATAAATAATACTTACTTGATTTATTTTTACCTTTATATTGAAAAAAAAAAGTAAATGATCACTAAAACTGAATAAGCAAAATATTTCCCTTTTTATTTGTAATATTTGGTAACAAATTATTTTTTACTTAAAAGCTACATTATGGGACATACTTAACTGTCTATCATCCTACATTACTAATATTATAAATGCGAAAGTGAGTTTGTTTGTTTGTTACGCTTTCACGCTACTACGCCAATCTTCCTGAAATTTCGCATACACATAGACAGAAGTATTGAGAAGGACATAGGATACCTTTTATCCCGGGAAAAAAGCACTGTTTCCTTGGGAAATTTACGCGGGCAAACCAAACCACTCCTTTGAAAATGTGTTTCAGGATTTAAGGTTTATTATTTTAAAGTATTTCAAATGGACATGTGCGATTTTATCAAACTATCACAAAGTGGCCATAAATTTAATTAACTTTAGTTAATAGTTGAGTGAGGGCATTGTTACATCAAAATCTACCAAGAATTTGGGAGATTTTAACCAAACGTTGTTGGTTGTTTTTTCTGATCTGTTGAATTGAATAATAAAGCTTGTGAGTGCCGGCAACACTGCGTGCGCGCGCAGGCGGCGGCGGCGCTAGTGTGTGCGGCACACGAGTCTCGTCCCCGCGACGGGTGGGAGCGCGCGTGCGGGTCGCGTGTCGCGTTCCTGTGCTGAAGCTAGGAGGAGCCTGGTGCGGAGTGGCCGCGCGCGGCGCGCGACATGGGGCGGCGGTAGCGGCGCGGATGTGCGCGCGCTCGGAGGCCGTCGAGCTGGAGGTGCTGGGCGCCGAGGGCAGCGAGGCGCGCGTGCCGCCGCGCCCCCTGCGCCTGTCGCTCCTCGAGCTCCTCGGCAAGCTGGTGCGCCGCGACCAGCCCGCACCGCCGCACCGCCGCGCCAGGCATAACCACAGATTTCGCACCTTCGTCTCTTGTGGTCTGTATCGATTGTTCAGATTCGATGCCGACATGGAACCGTTTATTGAATTTTCCTCCGCTCGCAAACAATACTGCGTCATTCATGTGCCATCCATAACTGTTTCAAGTACCCAGTGGCTTAGGAACCAATTGCGTTTTGCATGACTAACCGACTGTCGCAATGCATACAAGTCTACAAGAGGAAGTTCCTAAGCGGCGTTTTGCTCACAGTTTGGTGCAGACGAGGTCGATTGTCTCGAAATTTTGGGAGTATTGTATGAATGAGAATAATGTATCATATTGGCCAAGGTCGAAGTCGGCGCGCCCCCGCACGGTCAACGTCCGAAGCAAGAAGCGCTTCAGCGCTTTGCGAATCGCGTTTATGCGACCCCGCGCTGTTATTGATTATCCGGTAATGTTTTACGGTTCTTCACTAAATTGATTGCATAGGTGTATACAAAGCAAAAAACACCTTAATTCTAAAGATTAGCAATCGCAAGGTGTAAACAACTAATTCAGTACCTAGTAAGAGTCGCGTGCGAATTTTGCTAGGTATTTTAAAAAGTCGATGTAGGTACCTACCTATGCTATCGTTAAATGGGTAGGTACAACACATCTTATCATACTATTGTTGCCAAACAAGATGACTGAGATTTTTATCTTTATTGTAGTAGGTAATTCGGAAAATGTGGGCTAGTCCTTAAGAAAATTGTACGAAAAAACCTATGGAAAAAACCCAGCACCAGCAGCAGCTTTAGCATATTGCTTTTCGAGCCCGGTATGCCTAACTACGTAAATGTCTTTACTATCCCGTCATAAGGTATTTATGATGTACCTATACTCGTAGTATGCGATTTGGGTTTATTTGTTTTGACCGTCCACTTGTCTCATGTCAACTCTACTTTCGAATACTGTTGCTGGTGAAAACTGCCACCTATCGAAATGAGGTCACAAAAGGTTCCTTGTAACTTAGACCCTTGTCATATTCTACCCGTCACCCTCAGGAAGAATGGCTAGAAATCAGACAGCTATTTAATATCTACTACTTAAATGTAAATATATACGTTCGAAATTATATATGTATACATTTATAAATTATTTTTTTAACCCCTGTCCAAAAGAGGGGTGTTATAAATTTGACATGGCATCGGTGCCGCGTACCACAGTTCAACTCACAGTTGTTTTGAGTTGGTTGAGTTGATCTGTTGTCTAAACGAATGGGCCGATCTTATGCGGTTTTTCTCACTTGAAAACTGAATTGATTGAGATGGTTCTTCATCTATGATCGCAGGCTCGAGTTCACAATCAAAACAACCGAATAAACTTAAACGGCAGTTGATAATATGAATAGAAGGCCGTTTTGAGTGTAAACGCTGGTTTTATACTTAAACCTATGTTTGTGAACTCGGTTCTCGGTCATTCCAGTTCATCCGTTTAAAGATAATCAGCTCATTTTCTACTGAATACTGGGTCACACCAACTTTCACGGGTCCGGTCATGATTTGACTGATTTAGGCAAAAATAGAAATATTGGAAAAAACTTCTAATTTTGATTTTCTAGTTAGAAACACGCCCAAACCAAAAATAGTAACATTTAGGTTATAAATTGAAGATCGTGTATAAAATAGCCCAGCAGGCACTTAACTTGCACTGTATTAATGTTATGATATGAATGAGTCACAACATGCACGATATATGCACTGTATATACAATAAATGGTTATTTATAGTGAAAAGAAAAAATATGTTACTTTGCTTTGTTTTGTAAGTTAGGTATATGTATTAATTTACTAGCTGTGCTCGCGACTTCGTCCGCGTGTAATTTAACAAAAAGTATTGTTCAGTTCGCAGTTAACAAAAATATTTGTAATACTGAAATACCCTAAGTTACTCCTTTTATTACATCAGGCATTCTGCCAGTGAAAATTCCGTAAATTGCGGTTCTATAGCCGTTCCAGAGAACCTGGAACAAACGGACAAAAATTGTAAAATATGTTATTTCGGTAAATGTACCGTGTATACATCTATAAGCATTTAGTAAAAAGCGGTTATTTAAGTATTACTAAAAGCCACTCCAATTTTAAGTATTTTTTGTATTAAATAAAACATATTTAACAGAACATACCAATTCGATAGAAAAGCCACTTCGAATACAAAATCCTTGGTCGTTTGATAAATAATAATACATTTAAAGAAATAAATTATAATTAGATTAATCTAAATAAATTTGAAGTAGTTTAAAAACCTGAAGACTTTCATATTATATTTACGGCGCATATTCCGTGAGAGATATAACTATGCCCCTGCTGAAACCACGATACTCGAGCAGCATAACCTAAATTTTACAGTGCTCTGGGTAACGCATTCGAATCTTTCCGCTGATTGATAAGGTTTAAACACCTCAAATTAACATATTTCATTCATAGTAAAACTATATTTTATTTATTACTAGCTGTTGCCCACGGCTCCGCCCGCGTGCGCCTCGATTATAATTTGTTTTTTTCCTAATTTAAATTGATATCAATTGAATGACAAATATTGAAAAGATTAAAAAGAAAAAAAGTAAAAATATTTAGTGAGCTTTTGTTATTTAAATAAAACAGGAATAAGAACCAACAAGTAGCCATAATTACGATGAATTCACATTAATACTTTAGTAGCCGTATACACATGAAGTTTACAGAATGCTATGATTTCGGGACTAAACTTCAATTACGATTACTGGCTTAACTAGACAGGGTAGGTCGCGGGAACTGCCCCTGAAACGTTATTACTCGTAAACCGGAGAACAGATCGATAGGCGTCCCCGAGGCGCCGCGGCTGGCGAGACTTTCTAACCCTCTTTAGCTGATGCTGAGAGCAATTTAGCCATGTGATGTTTATATCGCATGGCTATATTTTCACTAATGAAGGTCTAATTTTTTTATATTAGGAATTTGCCCTGCTTTTTTTTTGTAAGTAAGCTTCTCAACGATTTCTCTATGTCTATTATAAAACTGTGTAGTTTTTGCGTAATTCACGTGAGTGTTAATTTTTAACTAATGTATTGATTGACAGATAAACTTAAAATAAAGGCAACCACGGGAATGAATAAAAATATAGGTACACTTAATTCTATAACCTTCGCGTACGACGTCGCGGGCAAAACTTGTTTCAAAATAAATTGTTCCGGATACTTAGCTCGTGCAAAAGGTGCAACACCAATGAAATAAAAAAAAGCAAATTAATACATCAGTTTAGATCTAGGTTCTAGCGCAAAAAGATGCACTATTATCTATTCTGGGCTTCCGGCATCTATGGCTCAGGCAGACAGGCATAAGCGTTGGGTGTATAGGCAAGACTTGAACTCTTCTATTGAATTTTTTCTCATATATTCATTCTACAACATAGGTAGCTTCCTTTGGATGGCTTCCGGGCAAGTAGCGCAGTGTGCATTTAATTTTACGATTATGTCGTTCAAGTGGCAATATACAACAGTGTTATAATGCCGTATACCGTGTTATGAAACTCAACAAACGCGACCAGTCACTATCAAAGTATGAATTTTTAATGCTTGGTGTGAGCGTCCATGCTTTTGTTAATCCGTGGTCGACACAAAGAGATTTTAATGAGCAACATGTTAATTAATGGCTTGTTGTAAATAATATTACATTAAATAACAAGTAACATATAGTTTTTTATTCTCAAAGTATGTTAAAAATATTGTACATGATATGGAATTGCTCGTTCTGGTCACTTAATTCTATAGTAAAATTTAATTTTTCGATGATCTATTACTATACTATCACACCACAAACCAAATTTATTGAGGTTTAAAAATAATTTCGCTGATATGTTATGTCCCAAGGTTCTAAAATTAAAATTATGCATGTTAAATACTTAAAATATATCTAAGTAAGAAGGTATTTTCTTTGTAATCTAACAAACGCTGAGTTGGGACTATTTTGGTGCAAACTTTGAGTTATTTGTTATTTTTGGAATTGTACCAAATAAATGTATTTTCTTTCTTTCTTTTTTCTTTCTTTCTTATAATTAGATTTTCCGCAAAATGTTATATTTTATCGTTATATAGCAATAATATCCAATAAGTTGACTGCAAAGCGAAAATTTAGCTCCTCGGGTTCCTGCATCTACCTCCAGGGTTTCCGCTGACGAACGGATAGAGCCATAGAGGTTATTGGAATAGTTATTCTAACGTACTCTGAGATTAAACTCTTTCGTCTATTGTTCCAGACAATGAACGGAGAATCAAAGCCAACAACAGGGAGTACAACGCGCAGTTTCGCTACGCAGTAAGTACCCGAACTATATTTCTTTTCTTCTTTTGGTTTATTTACTCCTTGAAGGAATTAATCTGTAGTATTTTATTCGCATATAATGTAAGAGGCTACCTCTTGAAAATAGGTAATATATATTGTAAAAGGTCACATTAGATAACAAAGTAAGTATATGTACTGTACGAGTAAGTTTCAATTTGCATAGAATCACGAAAAGACAGAATGTAATTACAATCGCGATTATTATTATTCTTACATTCATAGAAGTATGATGTAGCTTAGCATAAGAATAAATAAAGAATGGACCAGAAAATCTGAATAATAAATAAATAAATAAATATATAGGGACAAATCACACAGATTGAGTTAGCCCCAAAGTAAGTTCGAGGCTTGTGTTATGGGATACTAACTCAACGATACTATATTTTATAACAAATACATATATAGATAAACATCCAAGACCCAGGTCAATCAGAAAAAGATCATTTTTCATCTTGACCTGACCGGGGATCGAACCCGGGACCTTCTGAGTAGCGGTCAGGCATGAAATATACTTAGTCGTATTAATGAAAGCTACCAATTTACCTGCCACATTAGCAGTTAGTAAAATATGTGCGTTTAATATAGTGACATACTTTATACTAATATCTTCTTGTTCCAGAACAACTACATCAAAACATCGAAGTATTCGATCGTGACATTTCTGCCGCTGAATCTGCTTGAGCAGTTCCAGCGGCTGGCGAATTTCTACTTCCTGTGCTTGCTAGTACTCCAGCTCATCCCAGCGATCTCGTCTCTCACGCCTATCACGACAGCTATCCCGCTCATAGGCGTGCTGTCACTCACTGCCATCAAGGACGCGTACGACGACTTTGTTAGTATTCTGTGTTACCTAAAACTACAAGCACTACAGCTTATCTCGAGAATCTCAAAAAGGAAAATCATGATGGCTATTCCGCTTATATGCATATGCTGTCTATATCTGCCATCAAGCTCACGTGCGATGACATTGTATGTTCTGTACTTGCTGCTTCTTCAACGTATCTCAGCAATCTCTCCTCTCTCCCTTCAATTATCCCGTCTCATAGGCGTGCTGTCTATTACTGCTGTTACTAAACCTTATCCTATCTAAGCAGTCTTGTCTCTCATTCTTTTTAACACGGACCACCGCTCACAATAAGCTTACTGTCGCTCACTGTCATCAAGAAGGCGTAAGACGAATTTGTTACTTTTTGTGCTTACTTTTTTATACCTTTTTTTTTTCAAACAGTATACCTAGTTCACAAAAAAGTAAGCAAAATATGAAAAAATAATATTGATCCTTGCATTGTACCACTATATTAGGATAATAATAATACATCAATCATTAAACATAAAGAATAATACGGAGCTTGTCAAACAAGAAAGTGGGCCAACGCTTCCGTAAAGCACTGCACGTTCGATCAAAATAGACACATTATTTGAAATCACTCTTCACTGTGGGTGGGGTGACCTTCATGTTTTGAGGCGGCCTTGTCTATGAATAGTCCTTTTATGAACAGAGAATACACAAGTGAACAAATTGTATACATTAGGCGTTAACTAGAACAAAGGAGCATCTGCAATGAATCTTATGTATTTTTCTATGAAGCATATCGCTCGATTAATCAAGATCCCAAGAAAATAGTATAGTTATTTTTATGATTTTTACATTACTGTTTGCTCAAATAATTTTAAGACTAATTGAAAGTCAATGGTTTTTAAAATAAACGAATAAATTTATGCGACATAGAACTGTCAATCACTTAAATCTTGTAGAAACAATTTGATTGAAATATTTTTCTTACCAATTTATATATTGTCAAGTAGATTATGTACTTAATATTCAAAGCAGGCAGTAGCAGGTCAAAAACGCATATTAACCTACATCTCTGTAATGTTTCTATCTTGGTCGCTCATGTGTCCTTATTGTTGTCGTCCTGTTACCAAAGTTTTGATAAAATCCATACTTATCACGCTTGAACGATTAAACTAATTAAGATGCATTTTAGACATACCGCCGAATAATATGATATATGTAGGTCAAGCCTCGGGCATAGCTTGGGAACAATATATACGAGAGGTAATACAAAATTGGCAGGTAAAAGATGGCAGTAAACTTACATTTTAATTATGATAGTTACATTAGCTATAAATTTTACATACACTTTTGTACGTAATACTGACCTTAGCTTACCTCATTATGTCCTCAGTTTCTACGCATGATACGCGACAAGATATAATCATGGCAAAAATGAGATCACACGTTGCTAAAAATATATTGTTTTCATTACTTGACTGAATGCCCACACTACTGTTTATAACTTCCTTCTTCTTGAGCGCGGTGCTTCAGTTTCTTTTGTTCCGTTTTTTACGTGTTGAACTTTACCACATGTTTTTTTACCATGCATTTTGATTACGCCCATAGAAGCGTATTAGTTTACCCGGGCTATGAAATGTAACGCTACGAATCAGGCACATGTGGTGTTTATATAGGATTTATAGATATTTAAAACATAGTTTTGAATTAAATTGCTACCTATTCCGATTTGAAATTTTCTATTTCTGAAAACAATATAGTCATTATTGGAAATATTCAAATAAACAAAAATGTTTAAATAACTTCCAAATTAGCTGTTGGACTTACGTTCCTCATTGTGTATGTATTTGTTGCAGCAACGTCATCAAAACGATTCTCAAGTGAATCACAGGCGCGCCAAAACCCTGCGCAATGGCAAGTTGGTGGAGGAGAAATGGGCGTCAGTACAGGTGGGCGACGTCATCAGGCTGGAGAACGACCAGTTCGTCGCCGCGGACATCTTGCTGCTCAGCAGCTCGGAGCCCAACGGCTTGTGTTACATAGAGACAGCTGAGCTGGACGGGTAAGTGATAACAATTTTAAAGGGAACGTAAACCTTTTAAATAACTCGATAATAGCGGTCTTTTAGAGTAAATACTGTGCAGCGGAGCCGTAAGGATAAAGGTATAAAAATGACCTAGTTTATTATTTTAACAAGGCTTCCTCCTGCAATTTTAGCCGTTGAAGTTTTACGGTGGCATCGGATGCTATGATTTGATGGCATTTGTCAAGCTAAGACAAATGCCTTCAGGCACCTTTTTATACCTTACATCAGATTGGCCATTTACACACTTGGTAAGACAAAAATGCTTCTTAAGTTGGTAAATTATTTGTCCTGAGTATGATGAATTGAATTGTAATAAATTGATGACTAATGAAAGTAAGTTAAAGTATAGGTTTGCAAATTGTAACGTAAATTATAGTAGAGAAGACGCACTTTAAGCGATAGAGATGCTATTGTTATTTAATTTAATTTACTAAGAATAATAATATCAACAAAATATTTCAGTGCCAATAAAACAACTATCATCATAGAATGAATGAGATGAATTCAGTTTATTATCACAGTAAGGCTTATTTTGCAGATTAGACGTCATCTCTTTCAAACCTAAATACAATGTTTCAATATAAATACATACAGTATCCATACAGATGGATATTGATTGTATAATACTAGACATTGATATAAATCACTTCTTTTGTAAAAAAAAAAACTTAATTCGACCTCGTAGTAAATCGTTCGCAAGGATTCCAAACAAAAACCGGACATGAAATAGCCGAAAATTTCAGTACAGTACCCCGTCAGCCAGGCGCGAAACTACTTATAGTTTGATGAGGAAAATGCGTAATGCATATCGCTCCGCGGGGACGACGACAGCAATGCCAGCGTGGTTTAATGTATGCAGAACCACAGAATACTTAATAGTACTATGGCATAACTAACATAGTCATTGTACTACAGTATAAGCCCGCATGGTTCTAACAATTCATTTGCTAATCCCTTTTTCCCTCAAATTACAAAAGTTATGTACCTACCTACAAAGCGTAAATAGTCAAATCTATGCATATTTCTAATAAGAACGATTTCACATAAAATAAGTATGTAAATTTAAACAAAATAAATTGTATCTTTACACAAAATGTAATATCGAATATCATCATCTAATAAAGCTTTATGAAAATGCCTAATGGCTTCAGAATAGATCTTAATAAACTTTGATTTGATTCATAATGACTTGGCCGAATATTCTAGATAAAAGCTATAGTAGTAATAAATACAATTCATATGTAAATGAATACATCAGTAACAAGGGAAGCACAAAGAGTACTGTATATTTGCTTATTATTATCTTACATAATCTTGGAAAATGGTCAATTTATGCTTTGAATAAAGACCGCTTTGTATATGTTGGGAGTGTTGAGACAGAATTAGATTATAAGGGAGCGGAGAACACGGGTCGTCAAATTTACTAATTAAAGTCCAATATTATATTACGTAGTTATAAGTAGCGAGTGGTTTGGTATGTATGCGATTGATTTTTTAAGTGTTAAATTATAACTATTAACATTATTCACAATTGTACGACGTAACTTCCGTCAAAAAAGAAAATTAACAGAAATGGCATAGCGGTTGGCTATTTCCATTCACTTTTGGCTAGCTTAAATAATTTGTTTGAACAAAGAAGTGATTCATTACTGTTTAATTATCAATCGGCCAGTAAAATTTATTGGATTTGAAGGTGAGAGTCAAGGATTTGGAATGTTGCATTGGCATTGGTTATGCTTAAATTAGGAAGGAACATAACTAATTTGTTTCGGTTTCAGAATTTTTGTTTGAAATTAGATGTAATTAGCTCCATTACAGCATTACACCTAGCGTTTTACTAAGCATTCATATACGAGTATCATATGCATCACATTGATAATACTTAGATAAGGATATATAATAGGACAAAATGATTTACTGAGTGTGAAATGAGTTTTCTCTTTTAACAGGGTAACTGTTAAAGATATGTCCTGCCGGAATGAATCCTAATATAATAAAGCTACCTATAAAATCGGTTCAGAAAACGCTATAATGACTGATAGAATAGCCTTGATGATAAACAAGTAGCATTTTTACTTGTCTACCAGATACATCCAAGCCTGTGCTCGTCTTCATCATGCTAAGATATAACAATGTAATCATGTTGATTGTTCCCAGGGAGACAAATCTAAAATGTCGTCAGTGCCTTCCCGAGACGGCGGCCATGGGTCAGGACGACGCACAACTGGGCGCCTTCGATGGCGAGATAGTCTGCGAGACGCCCAACAACCTACTTAATAAGTTCGAAGGTAGAGTTCTCACTAGTTCATCGACCCGCGTTGTTTCCTGGGTGAGGCAATAGGTACGTTGTCGCAATGTGAAATTCGCGAGGAAGCCACTCGCTAAATCGCCGTTGACATTAATTGCTCAAAGTGCTGGATGTGAAACATTACGACTTTCGTACTATAAGTTACCTATCCAACTAATAAAAGGAAAGTCGCTTACACTAACTTAACCGACTTCCAATTTAACTAATTTTAGTAAATATTATTTTGTCCTTAAAATGTACAGTAAACAAAATCACTAAACTATAATTCAAATTATCTTTAAAAAAAGGTCTTATTTTAAATTAGGATATTCAAAAACGAATAAATTTAATTCAATTTAAATAACATTTTCAAGTAATCTCAATTTCAATAGAAAAACATAACCTTAGTCCAAGGGCTTGCTTAAATACATATGTTGAATTTAAATTAAATTAAAGTCTAGCATGCGCTTAATATATTAGGTCTAGGCGACAAAGCTGCGATGTCGCAACCATAATAATGCATAATCATTTGCGAATTGTACTGCTGCGATGTCATGGCGTATTTCACTCATTTTTTTATACTTATAGTAGGCAATCAGGCAAACGACCCCCTTGATGGATATGTATAGTGGTCGTAACCGAAGACATGGACGCCTGGTATGCAAACAGGAGTGTCACATGTGCATTGTCGACTGTTTTATTACTTTACTCTTTGTACCATTTACATAAAATTATACTTATTATATACATATATTATACATAATTATGTCAAACAATAAAGACTTATATTTGATTTATTAATTACCAAAGATATAATCTAAAGAAGATGCGGTGTATGTACGTTCATTAGTATTTGCAAATGAACTATGAAGTAACGCAAAATTTGCGATATTTCGCGATGTATTGCTGTGCATTATTTAATACATACATTCTTTGTAAACTAATCCGTTCTAAGAGATAAATTATGTTTTTCTTATATTACTAGACTTATCTACATCGTTAAAGATCAACAAAGATTAAATTATTAACAATTCAATTATTGCTGCAATATCTCAGTACTTAACACGATTGTCGTGAAGTGCAAATAAATACTTGTAACTTATTACAAGCGCACTTTACAGATTTGCAATCTGTTCTTTTCTTGGAAGGTTTCGGTTTATTTATAAACCCTCCAACGATAATTAATATATTCTCTTGTAGTATTTATACCTACAAATGTATATATAGCAGTAGGTACTACGCGAGTTAAGCTACGGTCAACAGGAAGCAGCTAATGAAGTTTAAAAAAAGATCGATATACTATAGTTTTTTTATCATAGATGCAATAAAAAACATTAATTTTCCTTATCTCTGTGGTTTTTCCTTGTTCTAAATAGCGAAGCGCTCCTCTTAGTTATTACAGTTACAGTGGTACTTCCCCGTTTATAAACTAAGCTTATGTAGTTCTATAAGCTATAAGTAAAATATTTACGATTGATTCTAAAATATCTTTACTTTAAGAATTAATGTAAAAGAATTTATGGTTCAATTTGTCAATGCATTGAGTATGGCAGTAACCATTTGATAATAATCTATGGCAGAAGGTGTTTTATATAAGATAGAGTTAGGACATAAAAGTACTTTTTTTTGCATGCATCATCGTTTCTTCATGTCAACCAGTAGTTCATGCAAGCAGGGTCGCCACCAATAGTGTAGTTTAACTAACTGCTAGCGTAGGCACTTTCCTATTTATAATATACTTCTTACAAATGTCATAAATCATAATCAAAGCTTTTTATTATACAGGCACGTTGAGCTGGCGTGAGCAGCACTATTCGCTGGACAACGACAAAATCCTGCTGCGTGGTTGCGTGTTACGCAACACGTCGTGGTGTTACGGGGTCGTGGTGTTCGCGGGCAAAGACACTAAGTTGATGCAGAACTCTGGCAAGACCAAGTTCAAGCGCACCAGCATAGATAGGCTACTTAATTTTCTTATTATAGGGGTAAGTTTAATTACTTTTTATTAATCTATCTTCTATATATAGTAGCTCTGTTGTTTCGCCCGGGTTCGATTGGGTTTCGCCCAGTCGAATGGCATTGCATCCCCACTCTTTCCATCCCACACTTCAAGTGTGTTAGTGGCTAACACTGGTCTCAGATTTTTCAAGTTACATTAAAATATCTGACTAATTATAGCCGGGAACAGCGGCTTTACGTGTCCTGTGTGTGGTGACCAGAGATGTGAAAAATAGTTTAGTAAAAGTATTTAAATACAAAATGCAAATGCATAGTTGCTAGCACTATTTCAAATAGAAATACAAAATAGTTTTGAATAAAAGTATTTAAATACAAAATGCAAAATACGTATTTTTAAAATAGGTTTTGAAAATAAAATAGATTGTTAAGCATAACCACTTTTATTTATTGAACTGATTTTAAAACTAGTATAGTGTAGTTGTATTAACATTATCACTGGCTGCTGAAGAATCAGATTTCTCATCAAACATATAATAAGATTCTGTCAATTTCTTTATTTTATCAAGCACCATCACTGCGTTCATAAATAAGGAAATCATGGATTTAAGAATGAAAAATTGTAAAAATGAATTAAAAATGCAACGAAACTATTTTGTATTTTATAAATACTAAATATTTATATAGAGTATTTCAAATAAAATACAAAATACATTGAGAAAAAAAGTATTTCAAATATAAAATAAAAATGGGTATTTTGCATTTTGTATTTGCATTTGAAATATATTTATTTCAAATAATTCACATCTCTGGTGGTGACACAGATTATCACTTGCTAAAGCAAGTCAAACCAAATCCAATCCAAATTCCAAGGTCATCACTGAGGCATACATGGGGTAGGGAGATCAAGCAGGTGCGACTGGAAAGAGATGCGAAATGCTAGTACAGCGCACTCTCCCGAGATTCGGCTCGTATAACCGAGAGGTTGGTAGAGCCATGGGAGGTGGAGGGAAGTGTCGTCATACATGCTCGCCGATTACAGATACCTCTAATACCTCAAATTTCAAGATTTTATTTTTATTTATCTTTTCTCCCCCACAGATAGTATTCTTCCTCCTGTCAATGTGCGTGTTCTGTACGGTGGCGTGCGGCATCTGGGAGTGGATGGTGGGGCGGTACTTCACGGCGTACCTGCCGTGGGACACGCTGGTGCCCAGCAGCGACCCCACGATGGGCGCGGTGGTCATCGCGTTCCTCGTCTTCTTCTCGTACGCCATCGTCATGAACACTGTTGTGCCTATATCGCTGTATGTTTCTGTCGAGGTGAGGCGGTATTTTTATTATTTGTTGTGAGCAGGTTTGGTCCGCTTGGAATTCTTTAGTTTGCGTTTTAAAGACTGTAAGATCAAATTTATCTCTCATCAAAATCGGTTAAATACTTTCAGTGCAAAAAATTAACAATTTATTTATTAATTTAACTTCATTACATAACATGTAAATGGCAGACTTAAAGACGTTGGCTTTTTCTACCAGTCAACCGACATATGGCCCTTTATATTAGTTTTTGATGAGATTCCTCACAAAACCATGATTGAAGCAACATTATTTACACCTGTCACGTATTTTGCTTGTAATATTGCTCTAAAATTGGCTAATTTATTTTCCTTGCCTTTCACATGACCAAACTAGATTGATGACCTTTGTATGGCCTTCGAAAAAGGTCAATATTATAAGTTTAGCTAGTAAGAAAGGTACAGAATATTAGTGCTGACGACCGCAGCTCGGGAATTTATAAGAATGTTATCGTTTGTAGGTAATAAGATTTGCACAGAGTTTTCTGATAAATTGGGACGAGAAGATGTATTACGACAAAACCGGCACTGCGGCCAAGGCGCGGACCACCACACTCAATGAAGAACTCGGTAAGTTTGCATAAACTGATAATTGTTGTTCTTATATCGACTAATGTTAAAAATGTTAATCTTTAAATGTACATTTTTATTTCGTTCAATATTGTTCATCAATAGGGAACTTTTTTTAAGTAAATAATTTTGTTAACTATCACCAATTTAAGCGATTTTTAATTTCAGGTCAAATTCAGTACATATTTTCGGATAAAACGGGTACACTGACACAGAACATAATGACGTTCAACAAGTGCTCGATAGCGGGCGTGTGTTATGGCGACGTAGTGGACGAAATCACGGGCGAAACCATTGAGCTCACCGAGGTATGTTCATATCGATCCATATAGATTAAAAAATTTATTTGATACATAAAGTTAGTCGGGCACATTGCTATAGATTTTATTAGAAGTCACAACAGTGCATGTAGGTTGCATTTAATTTGAAATTTCACCAAGCACTGCAGTACGCAACAAGTGAAACAACTCGCACGTTTCGAATACGACGATCCTCAGATTTATTTTGCATGGTTTGAATTTGTTTTTTTCATTGAAAGTTCGAATGGTTTTCATATAAATAGGCCATTGGAGTATTTTTTCTCATGTTCCCGCTTTTGGGGTAATGTTGTGAATCGTTTGAAGTTTACATGTCATGTTGTTACCGTTTTTAGTGTTACTTGTTTGTGCACGGTTTTGTCATATAAAAATAAATTATGCGACTTTCATATATATTTTTTAGTTAGGAGTTGCTTATTCCAGTTCACAGATACACACAAATATTTATCACCAAATTATACCAATTACCACAAACCTGCAGTTACATCACGAGCATGCACACGCAATTTGTATTGTATATTCTATTCAAGAACTGCGCAAAATCAGCCCACTCCCACCTACTCCACGTTTTTTATATAACACGGTCATCATCATAACACGGTATTTTTTTATATAATAGACATTAGTTTGATAACGTATAAGTTACAAAGATTTAAAGAGTTTAGTCTTTGTTTCTTAAGAGTATTTATCATTCTGTACGACGTAATCATCGGGGGAGAAAATAAGGCTGCTGTCTGTAAACTAGCGGATGGCGTTCGGTCCGCGTGACGTATGTGTGGTGCAGGCGGGCGGTGAGCGTGGCGGGGAGCGTGGCGGGGAGCGTGGCGGGGAGCGTGGCGGGGAGCGGGGCGGCGGGCGGAGGAGCGCGGCGACGGCGCGCGCGCGGCTGCTTGACACCGAGCACGAGCAGGGCCGTAGCACGCCTGGCGCGCGCAGGCCCACGCACGAAGCCCATGTATGACTTGTATGACAAACGCTCTCTCTCGCTCCTTGAGACTGTGACGGCTTTCCGAGTATCGTGATTGGTTGCGCGTTGTTGAACTCGACTCCGGCAGGCAAACTTGTATCGTGTGTGTACATTAGACAAGATACGAGTCTATTCTGTATGTGGTCATAGGAGTGAGTCTGAAATGGACTGGATTTGAAAAATAAAAGTCAATGACTACAACGATTCTAAAAATATTTAAGTTTGAAACAAGACTTGAGGCAAATTACATAATTACGATATAATTTCACTTTATAATGACTTACGAGATTACTAACTCGAAAAGCAAAATTATTTTTTTTTCACCGAGGTATCACCTTAAGGCACCAAACCTTACGCATAAAAGTGTAATTTCTACATGATTGTCGACTTGCTTTTATCAGAAAATGTTTTAATAAGTTTATACGAGTCGTGCCTAGGAATTCAAATAATCTCAAACAGACTCAAGGTTAAACAACACTTTGGTAACGTCCTGGAGGAATTTCTTTCTGGTTGGTGCGCAAATCAACAAGTTATCACGATACCCGGAGAGCTATAGACGTTTTCTATAAAAAGAACAAACGCGCACTGACTAACTTTAAACATATTCATTTATCCAGATATATAGCTAATGTGGCTTTTACTAGAAAAAAAAACTCTTAAAACATAATTGAATATCATTAAAATAAAAAATGGTAACAATTCATTTTAATGACGTTTAACTATCAGTTATATAGCGCATTTGTTGATTTTTAGATAAAACATAATAAAAAAATGTCGACGTTTATTTTTTATTGTCACATTTGTTTTGTGTACTTTGTAATAACATGCAATGAATCTATAGTATCCCGGAACGGCTGATAAAATGGAAAATCAATTACTATAAGTATTTTTTATCGTCTACACAGTGTGGGCACATACCTAATTAAATAAACGTTGTTATTTTCTTAATACCCTTATTTTTATTTATTAAGACAAATATATTCAGAGTATGATTAAAAATAGAATAAAAAAAATTGATTTCTTATTTGTAGAGCGGTTGTACTGTATAAAAATTCATACTTTGAAAATATTTTCTATTTATATTCAATTAATTAGTTATTGTAAGAAATTTATTATGATGTATTGTATCAACCTATATATGTATGGAATGGTCCTAGGCTAACATTAATTGTAAACGCTATGTTCTAATATAAGGAAATTACTACCTACAATGAAACTAATCATATTTTCAAACACAACATATATATCTGTTTACTGTCACCAACTCTCATCATTTCTTCTGTTTTAATCTGTAGGAAAGGAATAATATTATATGGTCTCTTCAGTGTGTTCGCATGCAAGCCTTTTCTTTATTTATATATATTAGACTTGTTGTAGTCTGATCTAAAAATTGTTGTAGTTTCAAAGATTTTGTTGAAATATAAAAACTGCAATTAATTTATATACCTATTTCATGTCAGGCTACAACTTTATATAGCGTATTGTATGTTTATTTATAAGTAGGTATATATTGTGATGTATTGTGTCGGGTATTGTATCGAGTAATCTAAACAAGTGTGCGTGTAACTAACCGCTCTGTAATTTGTTGTGTCACGCATGTCCGCTTTGCATCCCTTGTATGTTTTACGGTGCTTCTAACACAGTAACAAATTCTATGGTAAAATGGCTAACCTTCGTTGATCTCTTATCAATTTAATTTGAATGTTTGATTAACATGTCACATTCATGTTCAATATTGAATTCTATTAATTTAAAATAGGCTTGTTTCCATTAAGAATAAATATAATGGATAGGGGTTTATAATGATTAATTATATTATGGAGAAAATAACAAACAATTTTAATTATTAAAAGCGTTAAAGATTAATAATATTTTTTAAAAATAAATTTCGTAAAATTAAACCTTTAGTCACGTGACAGTGAACACCAATCAGAAAGCGTTACGTCACGCCGTGCGAAACTCCAATCTTGTCTTTGACGTTTCGAGTATCACTACCGGTTCTTGATAAAATTTTGGTTTTTAACAACTAATATCAAGTTGATACAGTTTTTGCTAATTATAATTTGAAAGAATTAACCATGGAATCTGGATTCAGCAAAGCAGACAGTAATAATTTGCCCAGAATCGATGCCGCTATGCTTGGAAAGTTTTTCGCTTCGATCAGTAACTTTTGCTCATCTGAATTTCGCAATGTTAAAACTTCCTTGTAAGTATAAAATATTTATTATAAGCTTAAATGCTATGTGATATTTCAGTTCGGTACACAAGAACTTAATGTTGTGACGTACATTTTGCAAGATACTGTTTACTATTTTACTGTTCCCTTCATATGATACTCCATATAATTAGTCATATAATTTGGCAACTAGAATAATAAAAAGAGTATGTTTGTAACATTAATTAGAAAACTTAAATGAAACGTTTACTCCTAAAAGTGAAACAACTTAACCTGAACTCATGTATTTATTATTTAGAAAATAGGGATTCTACAAAACACATCTAGTTTGCTCGAATTAAGTAATAGATTGTATTGTGTGAAATACTTAATCAAAATGATCTTCACAAAAATACATTCTTGAACCTGTTGATAAAGTTTGTTTGTTTGTAATATCTTTATTGCTTTAAAATACATAGTACTTAAATAGAACATTATTAAAATCAGAAGACAATGGCGGACTTATCCCAGGAAGGGATCTCTTAGCATAAAGTATGATCTCTAAAGTATGAGCATCATCTCTTCTTGCAAGTTTTAGCCACTTTTTCCGTATTTCTCCATTGTTTGGAACATATATAAATAACTTGTTTGGCGTTTTTATAGTCGTGCTATCACACTGGGGCACTATACAGTACTTATAATATGAGAAATTTATTTTTAAACGATTAAAACTAGCTATAACGTACGAAGACACGATCGCTCTTTGGTTTGTTTCGCACGGCGTGACGTCATTCAAGACGCCATGACAGTCTTGTGCGTTTTGGAACCAAATTGAAAAATGGTTTTTTAAAACCCGAAATTTATAATGTAAACGCTCGATTAAAAATAAATAAACCTTTTTTTTCGATAAAATGCCTAATAAGCTAAAATATTAAGCAGTTATTGAAATTTTGTCAACTAGCCTATTGTCTAGTTTTTATTTTAACGTTTAGACATTTTCAATTGTTTGTCATTTGAGAAATTAAACTGTTTCTTTGACTAATCATATATCAAAAGTTATTTTTGTGTCGATGGTATTTTATATTCTGTCAGCCAACAAACAAGCCACTTAAACATCTCTGTCAAATCCCACGTATTGGTCATTCATGGTACAGGTGTTTGGGCACCTTAAATGGTCTGAGTTTAGAAAAGCAACAATATAAAGTAAACAAATAAATTTGAGATCAACGAAGGTATGTCTCCTGATAAGCACCATCTCAGATTACTAACTATACGACCTCTCGCAGAACTCGGAGCCTCTGGATTTCTCCTTCAACCCGGAGTACGAGCCGGAGTTCAAATTCTTCGACTCGACTCTGTTAGAGGCGGTGAAGAGGGGAGACCCGGAAGTCCATGATTTTTTTCGGCTGCTCGCGCTTTGCCATACGGTCATGCCGGAGCAGAAGAACGGGCGGTTAGAATACCAGGTACTATTATCAATATATTACACGTACATAATAAAAAAATGTGATTAGTGTTAACATTGATCAAATGTTTGAAGAGGAGGGTATACTAAATAGCTAGGTAGCTTTAAATGCTGTGCTGGCCAGTGCGTGTTGGCGAATTTTTTCTAACACCTATGTGTAATATATAAATTTAAGCAGAATTTAAAAAGACATAATATACACTAATTCGATGAGTGGCTCGATAGCCTAGCGCGGCGCGCGTGTTAGTAATGATAGCGTGCGTCAAGTGACGGCGAGTGCGCGGCCATGTTTGGATTGGTTGCCATTAGTGGCATTTCTATCTTGAGCGTCCCAGTGCTTCGGAAGGCACATTAAGCCGTTGGTCCCGGCTGTTGTCGATAGATGGCAGTCGTTAGGCTATGTCAGATGCCTTTAGGCAGCCTGATAAATCTGACAGTGTTGGCCATTAACACATCAGGATCATGTTCCTGTTGGTCTGGTTTCCCTGTAAAAAAGGGTTACGGAGGTCAGACGGCAGTCGCTCCATTGTAATAACCAGTTCCGCCAAATCAGGACCATGATTTAAAGCATACCCTGGGCTCTGAAGCGTAAGCTAAAGATGCAACCGGGAAACACGCTCGGACGAAGAAGATACACTAATTTGATGTTGTGAGAGAGAATCTGAAACAAAGACTGTATCTTCCAGGCGCAGTCTCCAGACGAGGCGGCGCTGGTATCGGCCGCTAGAAATTTTGGTTTTGTGTTCAGAGAACGCTCGCCTAATAGTATTACAATAGAAGTAATGGGGAATACAGAGGTAAGGACGCACTTTTATTGTTTATTGTTTTTTTTTTGTTTTTAATTGAAAATAATGAATAAAATATTATTTTATATTTTTAATTGTATCTGTATTGTGTGTTAATAAATAAATATAATACTCGAAATAAAATATAATATTTCCTAAAGCTGAAGTGACTTGTTTTAATTCTAAAAACTGGAACAAATTGGTCTGACTTGATAAATTATTTTTTAACTAATTTTAGTATTTCCTTTTGTTTCAGGAGTATGATTTGTTATGTATATTAGATTTTAATAATGTTAGGAAAAGAATGTCCGTGATATTGAGGAAGGATGGTGAAATTAGGTTATATACAAAAGGTGCTGATAATGTAATATACGACAGATTAAAATCAAATCAAGCAGAAGTCAAGACGAGAACGCAGGAGCATTTAAATGTAAGTCACACTCTAGTTTCATAACACAATTTGTTAGACCGTTTCACTCTTGAGAACAAACTATAATCCTAGTTAAAATGTAGTTCATGTAAAGTAACGCCAATCAAACTTTGTTAACCACAGCAGCCATTTTAGCATGTTGAGTTTATATAATTAAATATTACCAAGTGAGGTAAGCTTAAGTCTCAACTAGTTTCGAAACTTAAACCATTCACCATGACTATAATTTATATAATTAAGTCTTGAACTATGACGTGTAGAAATTTTAATTTCAAATTGACAGACGTACCTTTAATAACATGTATAAAGTATAATTATCGTCAAGCAATTAGCATTTTCGTTAAATGCTATAATTGGGTAAAGTTAAAAGTCTCAAGATTGTAACTTTTTTATATAACAAGTGGAAATTGTACATTGTCCACCGAGGCGAGGGGAGAAAGTGATTGATTAACAACGAGGGCGTAGTTTTATACACTCGTGTTGGGAATCGCACTTTCTCACGAGTATACAAATATTTTATACTACACATGCGAGAAGAAGAATAATGAAAAAAGAAAGAAGAAAAGAGAAAAGACCTTCCTTGGGAATGATTGTTGGTGGAAACCGTTACCAGTTGGAAAGAGATAGTAAATCGAATTTTATTTTCTTTACAGGAAGATTTGGAGTGATCTTTTTTTTAAGATAGATCAGAACTATAAAGTTTTTACAATTTAATGCTTAGATAAACTTTGGTAACCGTTTACTTTCACCCCTCGTTAAACATGTACTAAGAATTTTACCAGTTACCAATCAAAAACGTGTTTTTAGAAATTTGCGGGCGAAGGTCTGCGCACACTAGCGCTGGCGTGGCGGCCGCTGGAAGAGCGCGGGTTTGCGGAGTGGAAGCGGCGGCACCAGGCGGCCGCGCTTGCCCTGCACGATCGTGACGAGCAGCTCGACGCCATCTACGAGGAGATCGAGACCGACCTCATGTTGATGGGTGTGTGCCGTACATATACACACACACACACACGAGCGGCGGCTCAATGCGGCGATCACATGTTAATGGATACATTCTGTTTATAAATTACGCTGATATATATTACTTGTCTAGAAGTCTTTTTATATATTACTTGGCTAGAAGTCTTATTTTAATATGCTGAAGTATTTTATAAGTTAGTGCAGAATTTTGTTGAGATTTTTATGTCCTTTTAACAAGCTCAATTTTTTATGAACTGAGTATATAATCATCTTATTTAATTTTTCAGGTGTTACTGCTATAGAAGATAAGTTACAAGATGGTGTACCAGAAACAATAGCGAATCTCAGTATGGCGGGAATTAAGGTGTGGGTGTTAACAGGAGACAAACAAGGTAAGATACAGATTGACACTTCCTAACAAACGAGGCAGATTCACTAGGTAGCTATATCATCTCCAAAGAGGCTTAATTTTGACCCTTATGTGTATGGATAAAAAGTTCAACGCACACGGCACCCTTGGTCCATCTTTCAGGTCAAAGTCTTAAAGTGCTACGTTGCCGAGAAATTTCTACAGTCAGAACTGCTCGATCTCCATTCTCTTCTGTGTTACTTAATTCCACGATGTAAATATTTGGTTTTTATTATAATACTAGACGGGTTTGTTATAATAATAGCAGTAACTTATTACTGCGAGTATGTCAGTTACATAATCGTCATTTTTATATCTCGGCATAAATAGACTTATGTGTTAAATATATATTTAATAGCGCCCCGCCCCGGCTTCGCATGGACATAAAAACCTTCTTGAATCACTCTATCAATTAAAAACTATTAAAAAAAACCGCATCAGAATCCGTTGCGTAGTTTAAAGAATTAAGCCTACATAGGGATATAGGGATAGAAAAAGCGACTTTGTTTTATACTATGTAGTGATGATATATATTATTATATCGACATTTTTACGCCTAGTATTTTTTCCTGATTGTCCTTAGTCGCCTAAAGGATTATATATAACTCGCGTTTTATGTCTGTTTACAGAGACGGCGATAAACATAGGTTACTCATGTCAGCTGTTAACGGACGACATGGCGGAAGTGTTCGTAATAGACGGAGTGGCGTACGACGACGTGGAGCGGCAGCTGGCCAAGTGCCGGGACTCCATTCGAGTCGTCAACACCTTTTTACCTCATGGTAAGTTCATTTGTGTCTCTTTAACGACGCTACTTACTTTTCAAAATTTTGTATAGGATAATATATCATCTTCCTAACACCTGAAAAGCGCTCTTAGCGACTTGTTTGTTTCCAAAAACTCATAGAAGACGTACTGGGATCATTTTGTTTCTTCTTCTTCGTGTCGATGTCTGATATCTATTACATTTGTAGATATCGGAACAACATTCAGCATCCGGTATAGCATTGTTTGAAGATTGCCTCAAAAGGGCACTTTTTAGGGCAGGACGGTCATTCAAAGAGTTACGTCTTTGTTGGTAGTAGATCCATATTTCCATACTAATATTATAAATGCGAAAGTCTGTCTGTCTGTCTGTTACGATTGCACGGTTAAGCCGCTGAACCGATTTTGATAAAATTTGGTATGGATATAGAATTGGACGCGAGCGGAGCCGCGGACAACAGCTAGTTTCAATATAAACGAAAACCAAGTTGTGTTGTGTGAAATCGCAACAGAATGGCGATACTAAGCGCACAGAATAATCTATCATACAAACTAACAAAGGATAAGCTGTTACGGATCCCGCACCCCGCTTCTATCCCCGCGCGTCTCCTAATTTTTGTTTTAGTCCCCCGGGTATATGCACTTTATTTTATTTTCGACACCAAGTATGTATTCTCGATACTACGTATCCCCATCCCTAGTTCCAATGACATCTCAACTGTCATGCGCCTAATAATTGAGTCAACAACCCTATTGAAACGCGTCCCTCAGGTCCGTCGCTGCCGAAGTCAGATTCGGAAGCGAACGGCACGACGCGTCCTTCGCCGGCGCGCGCCGCCAACGTGAAGCTGAACGCGCCCGCCGTCTCCGTCGTCACATTTAGGTGGGGACATAACACAATACCACACGACAGGTAGAGAGACCAACACACACACTTGTATACATCACGCTCATGCTGTGCCCTCTCTGTTGTCGACTGTCCGTGTACGTGCGAATCACAACTGTTGTTCATTTTCGTTATATATTTTCATAGGTGTAAATATTATTGTCAAATTTCAAGTTCAATGTAGAATTTTATGCAAATAAATGATATTGATTGATTGGCATTTTTCTAGTTGCATTCTAATGAGATTTGCTTAGAAACCTGGGGTCTACCAAAGGCAATTATCTCATAGGAATAATATTAAGACTTTATATAGTTTGAATTAAATTAACCAAAATTTTGTTGTAATTATTTATTGTTCGTCGCCTGCTTAAAATAGATAAAATGCTGGTGAAGGATAAGAAATTTTACACAATCATAGAAATAAAATATAAATAATTTTTTGTAATAAAATAACATAATTTGCCACATTTTTGTTGTTGCCTTAAGAGTTACTGAATTGATGAATGGAATCTACCCTTTTAATTAAATTAGTTGTTATATGCATAGTAATAGAGTTCATTTGAAATAAGTGACCGTTGTGATTCGTATCGCGTCTATTCTACTGTGAGTGCCTTATTTGTAGAGACTTCAGTTGTCAGCATTGCTTTTATAGTGATCGGCGATGACAGCGATTATGCGAACGTGGTTATTTAGTATTTTTTCAGAAATTTTATTGATATATTTTATTGCTTTATAGTATGTATTTGTTTTAAAATAGAGCTTTCACAACTTTCATATATATTTTGTGTTGAGTCCTACTCTCACTTTTTAAGTATTAACTTAGTTTTCGTTTATAAATGTTGATATAGTTCGTAATTCTGTATATGCTTTGTCTCATTGATGTTTGTCAACAGTTTTTAAAATTACCATCTTTGAATTTTAACATAAATGTCACACACGTAAATTATGAATTTTTGACACTAGCTGTATTTTGCGGGTTTACTCGCCCGTGTGTGCATATATTAGCCTATGTTAATCAGATTATAATGTAGCATTACAAAGGTGAAAGAATTATTGAAATCGGTTCAGTAGTTTTTGAGTTACAATTACAAACAAAAAATCAAACATATCAATCCTTTTCTCTTTAATATTAATGTGATAAAAATAACGTGATGAAAATAATTAATCTACATTATTTAAACTAATATAACTGTATAATATGCGTACATTCGTAGGTCGCAAAATAAAAAAAAAAGTAAATATCTGAATAAATTCTAAAATTCGATATACTATGGTAATGCTGTTAACTGGAGTTTAGTTACTAATTTCACTAAATAGTCTTCCTACACACATCTCTTTTTCCCACACGTGTAATATAACCAAACCACACGTCCCTCAGCCACATCACTTGTTAATATTAGTTAATAGATTAGTGACTAGATCTGCTATCACACTACTTAGCCACTAAACTATCACATTAATTTATCACACTTACACCCGAATACTCAAACGCTACTCAACTTCAAGAGCTGCTCAAGCATCATGCTGACGCGCTGAACGTCATATATATGACAGTGACAGCATGATACTTAAACAGCTCTCAAAATTGGGTAGCGTTTGAGTATTCGGGCATAAGATATCACATTAATTAGTCTTATCTATGTGATGCGAATATTAACATTTAAAAGCTTTCAAACCCCTATTTTAGATAGGGTGCTAAATGTTAATTTAAGAAGCTTTATTAGATAGGTATGTGTATGTTTTTGTGATTGAGGCAATGTATCCCCCAAATAAATATACTATGAGGTATATATTATATTAATTATATAAATTTAATAAATTATTACTTTCGTTTGGGTAAAGGAAATGACAATTTTAAGAGAACTGGGTTGTATCAAGATTCATTACATGCCAGCTTTTTAATCTGTGATCCGAGGGTTAATATATTTGTATGTATAATGTAAGTGTTTTTGGTGTATAGTCATATTTACAAGGAGTGAGTATGTAACAATAGTTTTAGGTTTAGCAAAAACAAAGTATGTGTGCAAAATAATAGATTATGAAATATAATACAGTAGTATATAAGTCGCTTTGTCAATTCGAAAGGTGAGCGAGAATAGCGTCTTCCTAAGTCTGAACTTATTGCTACACCATAAGATTTAAAATCCAAAAACAAGGGAACTCGTGTTTCTTGTTCATAATAATTGGAGCTATTGTGACTCCAAGACATGGCATACCAGAGTCAATAGCGGATGGATTTGATGATATCGCGAGCTATGATTATTTTCACGACATGCCAAAATATGATTTCTGCATAGATAGATCGTTGTAACTAATAAAAGTGGCACTGCTGTACCTTCATTACGTGTATAAATGTACATAGTAATGTTAATACATATAAAAAATATTTTTGTACATATTTACAATTTCCGGCAGGGAACTTGAAATCTCTCGCGTTATAATATAAACAAAGTGTTGTCACCCGTGGTAATTGCAGCAACGAGTACGTGTCGGGCGGCGGGCCGTATGCCGAGTCGCACGAGCCCGCCAACGACGACACCAACGGGTTCGCCATCGTCATCAACGGGCACTCACTCGTGCACTGCCTGCATCCCAAGTTGGAGGAGAGGTGTGTTTTTTTTATTCCGCTGTGACATAGACAATTGGCTAGTCCAATTTTTTTGCTAGTCTTATTCGAAAACCAATTAGAGGAATAGGCGTACATTAAACAGTTTGCGGTAATCAGATTTTTTATTAAGCACATATTTTTTGAGATAGTTGCAAAAAATCCAATGACCTTAATTTTCAAAAATTTACTACAAAGTCAAATAAATTGTACAAGCCGCTTATGTGTGACGTAAGCGGCTTGCTCAATTTTTCTAAAATAGTAAAGCTAAAGAGTTTGTTTGATTATATCTTTAGAACAGCTGGTCGGATCGGATTAAAATAATATTTGTACATGTGATAGCCTGATTCTTGGAGAATGATATAGGCTATATAGTACATACCTCTTAAGGGAACAGCTAGAAGTTCTATAAGATCCTATAAACGTGGTCATCAATGACTTGAATTGTTATTTAATTTTGCCTACAAGCAGGTGACAGACGAAACTTTAAGTAATTGGATAGTGCAAAAAAATATGATAGTGATTTTTATGTGTTTTTTTTGATTTAATTAACCATTTTAGATACAATTAGAACGAAAAAATCAAATTTTAAAGATACATACATTGATGACGTCACTCTTTCACTCGCTTTGAAACAATTGTATTTAGAATAGAATTAGACATGTTTGTAAAAAATTGGACTAGCCAATTGCGCAGTTACCATGTTGCATTTATTAATCCATATAAATATTATACATATAGAAGTCGCGAATCGTATGATAACGAAGTGGAAATGCTATTCCAATTTAATTTTTAAATAAAATATGATCACCAGGTTTCTAGACGTGGTGCTGCAATGTCGCTCAGTGATCTGTTGCCGCGTGACGCCGCTGCAGAAGGCGATGGTGGTAGAGCTCATCAAGAAGAGTCGGAAGGCTGTCACGCTGGCCATCGGGGACGGAGCCAACGACGTCTCAATGATCAAAGGTGTTCTTATTACTGTTCTGACAAAATACTTCCTATTTGACACATAGTTCTAATGCAGCATGTTTATTTGTATGTGCTCGAGAAAGCCAACGATTGAGTACGTTATATTGACTGTAGAGCTGTCCTTCAGTGATATGCCGTCTAAGAGCATTAAATCAACCGTAGTGGCCTCCGACAGGCGACCCGCTCTGCCAAATGTTATGACTGCCGGTCATACTGCATGCAATTGTGTGCGTGTATTTTTTTGGTAGTGTTAGATAGTTTTGACAAGTGTGTGCGTGCATGTTTCCTCGCCACGTAGCACTCATTGTCTGATAAGGGAGAAGATTCCATTGCGAGCCGTTGGTTCCAAGTGCCATCGGGTGTTAAAGAAAGCATTTAAGAGGCGTTTTAGACCCATCTGGTGGCCTTTAAAGAAATACTGTGACATCAGGGTATGCATCGTCACTTGATATTGTTCCCCACAATATATGAATAAATGAACTATCTAGCGCTAATAAGGCTTGAGGCGCTCATTACCGCCTCCCAGTGGTTCCAAATTCAAAAAATATAGAACACCGTCAAACGTCACGTCAACGTCAAACAATCTGCCTACAGCGGCGCACATCGGCGTCGGAATCTCCGGCCAAGAGGGCATGCAAGCGGTGCTGGCGTCGGACTACTCCATCGCGCAGTTCCGGTTCCTGCAGCGGCTGCTGCTGGTGCACGGCCGGTGGTCCTACTACCGCATGTGCAAGTTCCTGCGGTACTTCTTCTACAAGAACTTCGCGTTCACCGTCTGCCATTTTTGGTTCGCGTTTTTCTGCGGGTTTAGTGCGCAGGTATGTGTTTGTTTTCTTTTATTTTCGTTTTGTTAGGTTTCGTGATGTGATTGTCATGGTGATGACGTAGTCGCTAAATTTGTGACTTTTGAAAGTAGATTATTGAATTAAAATTTCAAAATGTATGTCACTTTGTCAGCTATATGATACACACATAAACAGGGGTAGATTAAAAAAAAAAGCATGCGATTGCGCTGAAATCAGTACTCGAAAGTGTGGAAACTAGATTTTGGGACTCCGCTGGTGGCAAAAGCAGAGAAACCTATTTATTATGACTACTTAGGTTAGTGGCGTATTCGTAACGAGATCGCCCCAACAAACACGCATCTCTGTCTTTCCCTTATAGTCTTATAAAAACGTAACAAGCAAAACATGTCTGACATATCGATCTACTGTCTCACGAACATTACAGACGGTGTTCGACGAGATGTTCATATCAGTGTACAACCTGTTCTACACGTCGCTGCCAGTGCTGGCTCTAGGCGTGTTCGAGCAGGACGTGTCCGACTCCACGTCGCTGCAGTTCCCCAAGCTGTACGCGCCCGGCCACACCAGCCAGCTGTTCAACAAGACAGAGTTCATCAAGTCCACGCTGCACGGCTGCTTCACCGCGCTCGTGCTGTTCCTCATACCGTACGGTGAGTGATGATGTACTGGATAACAGACGAACATACATGAACAACAACGAAACCAGAGTTTTTGTAAGTTTACCTAAAGTGAATTGATACAATTTCTATTGCATATTGTATTTGTATTACGAAGCCCAATGTAAAAAGGCGATTTTTTTCATGTACTTTTTTGTTTCTTCAATTAATTTAAATTTTTAGTTACTTTCACCAATCCACGTGCCTTTGAAAGTAAAAGTAAATTTTAAAAATGTTTGCTAACTGGAAACTACTTCGCAATAAATGTTTTTCGTGGGATGTGAACCCATAAATTCGGGATTATTAGGCTTTTTGCCTACTCTGAACCGCTGGACCACAGAAGGGTAATTTTTAATGAAATTTGTTTTTGATAGATTTATTTTGTTTTTAGGTACATACAAAGATGGATTGGCGTCTGATGGCAAGGTTCTATCGGACCACATGTTATTAGGAAGCGTCGTAGCTACTATATTAATTATAGATAATACTACGCAAGTAAGTTCATACTATGTTCATATAAGTTCATTCTATAGTTCTATTCTAACTGCTTTCCCGTATTTTCGCATCTATTGGTGTTGATCTTTTACGTCAAGTTGTAGTCCAATGCTGGACATGACCTCCCTCAAGTATTTCCAGAATAACTGGTTAGAAGCGGCCTACATTCAGTGCTTGCCTGCGACCCTTTCTGTATTCATTGGTTCATTCCACAATCACATGGGTGATGTGACCTGGGTGAACAAATTCCACATTGTTGTCTTCAGAAATCACCTGGGTGTCGATTCTGCTAACGTTAAATCACAATCGTGTCAAAATAGTGTTTCAATGGTAGTGCTTTTTTACACACTAGTTACAAGAAATGTATATTTTTTTTATATCACTTCTGATGATCACACCACACACTACATTCACATCACATCATACTGTCATAACTCTTGTAAATAGTGTGTAAAAAGCACTACTATTGAAACACTATTTTGATACGATTTTGTCTTAACGTTAGCAGAATCGACGCCCTGATCACAAATCACCTAGGAGATCAAAATCGTGGGAAATCAAATAAATAAATAAAACATTAATGCCAACTAGTTGTCATACTCGCTGCGCTTGGCACAGTTGAGCACAGTTTCTGTAGTTAACACATACTCGTAACACTTTAAAAAAATGCGTACTCAACGCTGGCTTTTCTACTATTGAAATAAAACTGTCTGTTTTTCTCTTTCAACATATCGTGACGAGTAGTTTGATTGTAGATCGCCCTGGACACGACGTACTGGACGGTGTTCAACCACATCACTATCTGGGGCTCGCTGGTGTCGTACTTCGTGCTGGACTACTTCTACAACTACGTGATCGGCGGGCCGTACGTGGGCTCGCTCACGGTGGCTCTCACACAACCCACCTTTTGGTTCACTGCCGTTTTAACTGTGAGTTTGTTTTGTTTTTTTTATTTTCTATAATCACTAAAAACATGCTTGGTTCATTGTCGAAGTTATTATGATTTAATTTGGTGGTAGTTATGATATAATAAGAGAAGAGTTAGTAGAGTTTGGAAGATATATTTAGCGAGGCGACAAATGAATATAAATTTTGGATCAAAAACTAATGAAAGTTAGTAGTAAAAATGTAGAAAATGGTGAATATTTTAAAATTATACAATGGGTTCGTATAAATAAAGTAGGTCGGAGGTCACTGGAGATTGCTATCTATACCAGTAGTATAAAGCTGAAGAGTTTGTTTGTTTGAACGCTTATAACTTGGAAACTACTGGTCGAATTTGAAAAATTATTTCTGCATATGATAGCTTGATTCTAAGGGAAGGTTATAAGCTATACCTACACACCAAGGGCGAGTGAACAGCTAATACTTATATATCCTTCTGTAACGAAATCAAACATTCGTTCGTTTTGCTGGTATTTAGATTTACAAGATATAACAACCTAATCTATCGAACTCTCAAAAGAAACATCGATAATGCAACCAAAAATTATTTGATAGAAAAAAATATGTATATCTTATATCTATCCATACTAATATTATAAATGCGAAAGTCTGTCTGTCTGTCTATCACCTCTTCACGGCTAAACTGCTGGACCGATTGTGATGAAATTTGGTAGGGATGTAGTTAACGACCTGAGGTCAAACATAGGCTACTTTTGGGCGCGATATAACCGAGTCCCATGCACGCGGGGCGAAGCCGCGGGGAACAGCTAGTAGCCTATAAATGCGAGATATTGACGTGTGCTCGGTGTCCAGATGATAATCCTGATGGTGCCGGTGGTGTCGTGGCGGCTGGCGTGGTCGTGGACGCGGCCCACGCTGGGCGAGCGGCTGCGCGCGCGCCAGCGACGCCGCGCGCCCGCCGCCGCGCCGCGCACGCCGTCCGCCCGCCGCGCGCGCCGCTCCGTGCGCTCGGGGTACGCCTTCGCCCACCAGGAGGGCTTCGGCCGGCTCATCACGTCCGGCAAGATCATGCGCCGCATCCCGCACGCCGACGCGGCGCTGTCGGCGCTGGCGGCGCTGCCCGGCAAGTTCCACGCGCGGCCCGCCACGCCGCCCGCACCGCCCGCACCGCGCGCGCCCACGCAGAACCTCGCCACCGTCGACTTATGAGCGGCGCTTGTGATAACGTTCGTAGTTTTAAATTCGTATTATATTATTGCCTATATTAAATTATATTTGTTGATTGAAAATATATATATTGATAGATATTTATTACGATACGTACTAAGATTACTCTTTTATATCGGAAGGAGCGTAGCTAGTTTTCTTAATGTTCCTTTTGTAGACGTGCCGTTTCGTCGCCCGCCGCGCGGACGTTGTAGAATTTCTACCGGGACCGTGATGTGTGAATGGATAGGTTTCGATCGTTTCCTTGTACTGTTACATTCGCCGGTCGGCGGTCGGCGACGACGCGCGGGCCCACTGTACTTAGTTCGGCGCGGCTCCGACGCTGTCTCTATATTTTCACTGTCGTAGCATTCTGCCCGCGCGCGCCCCGCGACAGTCGACCGGCTCTTTCTATTGAGCTTTAAGTATTAAGTTTTACTTGCTTTTTTTACTATTATTTTCAATGTCTAAGATCATAATAAATTATGCATCTTAAACCAAATAAATTATAACTTACGGACAGTCAATAGATTATATCTGAATTATGTGAATTTAAACATTATAAAATTACAACAAAAACATACTTTCTCTGCTTCACCCAATGGTATGCTCTAACCATTCATTTGATGTACTGTACAAAACATTTTTTTTTTGTGGTAAATTAAAAAAGTAGGTACCTAAATTATTATCATAAAACACGTTCACACATCTTCTAAAATAATGTCTATTTTTTAATTTATCACGAAATGAATGTTTTATCTATTTATTTAATCTTGATTGCACTTTAAGAAATATAAATATTTATAGTTTATAGTTGTGTAGGAATGACTGTGCTTTTCTATTATAATTTTTTCACGAAATGAATATTTTTAATGTTTATAGTTGTATAGGAATAACTCTGTACCGCCTGAACGCACTTTTCTCATTCTTTAAACCTTCACTGAACTTCCACAGATACCAAAATTAACCAAATCAGTCCAGTCATTACAACAGCTATCGATTTTATTATAAGATTAAATAATGTCTTGTATTCAACCATCTTATAAAAGAAAGTCTTTTGATTGTATGTTATCATCTGTTATTTTTAAATTGATTAAAAAGTAGAAATTTTCCCATATTTCTTTTTGTTTATAATAATAAAAAACCGAAATGATATTATTTCGTTTTTTATTATTATTATTAAGGTGTAAAAATTAACTAAAAGGTGAGTATTATAATAAAAAAAACTGCATTTCGTACGTTACCAAATTCGAATCAAAAATGTTAAGAAATAGTATGTATATATTTTGTCTTCTTAAAAATCAAATAAACTTTTTAATGTTCCTCTTCCATTCCATACTATTTTATTTCGGTTTTTCTTTATAAAAAATGTAGATGATAGAGGCTAGTTATTATTAGTGTCAAAAATATTGACGAAATAACTGCAAACATGAAAACTTTATTGTTACCATGCATATTGTGTAAAGTTGCTTGCACATTGATCTGATCTTATAAAATGTTGACTGTCCGTGAATGAAATCAATGTTATATACTTGCTTTGGATCATTTTTTTAATAAAAATGTAATTCTTTTGAAAATGCTTTTATTTTATCATCATCCATTTTACCATATCCCGGTTGCATCTCAAGTCAATCAAAGTAGCCCTAGGGGGTGTCACTCCGCAGTTTAGGTATAATCACCTGCTGGGCATAGGCGTACCGCGTACGGCGTAGCAACCTATAATTAAACGAGCAATAAATTTATTTGTACTCGCGTTTTCGAAAACGGCTCTAACTATTTCTTTGAAATTTTAAACGTAAGTACAAAGTCAAAAAGATAAGATAGATAAAAGCGTAGGATAAAAGAGATGGTAGTGAGCCACCTGCTGGCTTACCACCATCTCTTAAAATCATGCAAGATCCAGTGAGTAAGCGAGATAGCGCAATACATGATGTAAGGGGACATCTCCTCCCTTTCTCATTCGTTCTTGCATGGTTTTAGGAGGTGGTGGCATACTATGATCTCCACAAACGATACAAAATAAAGTTAGTTATCTATCGAGCTGACGCAATACATGATGTAAGGCGAGGCGACATCTCGCTTGATCAAACACAAAAGAAAAAACTGTTTTCAATGTCAAGCTGTCATCGTCAATGTCATCTCGTTTATTTAGCTAAGCTAACCTAAAACCAAATTAAATTAAACTAACCTTACTTCCCCACTTTACGTATTTTAAATCTAAAACCTTAATTTCCGATCCGGACATTGTAATATTCTGATTTGTGACCGATATCTAATCCATGAAATAAGAGTGAACAAAGGAATGTGAATCACGTTTAACTCTGGCTGGCTAGAAATTGAATATGAACAGTCATTGATCTCATAAATTCTTTAAAAGTGAAGTCAATGCACATGTCTTTTCTTTTACCCTATTTCTAATTTGTATATCTTTGTGGGTCGTGCACCAATTTTATTATTTGATCATGGAGGCGATGATGCGATGATACACATAAATACCAACTCTGTCATGCATTTTGCGTCTTTTTTGTAATGTAGCGGACCGCAGTCTCATATTATTGATTACTAGAATTTGATTAAAAACACTGATTACCTGTATAATTGAATTACGAACAAATACAGGTCGAAAACGGTACTTACAATGACTGAATTCTGCAAAGTTGTGCCGTGGTATGCTTGCTTTGAATGGCATGAAGTGTACAATAAAGTGTACATAGAGCCGGACAAGCAAGAAGCTCTCAATATGTTATTAATTTGGAAAGCGCGGTGCCCCTCGCTTCCTTCAGGTATAGAATCCACTTTGACATTACTGGAAGTAAACATCCAAGATTTGAAATATAATCATGATGATGCAAATGATCATTTCTTACGTTTGGCATATTCTTCAGCCATTATGCGGTTCGTCAATCACATGCTCGATCCAGATACTTCAAAAGGGTCAAGTTTATATAATGCTGCTAAGAAATGTGGAGTCCCAGAATGGATCATTGATATGAGGCATGATGCTGCACACAGCAACAATTTACCATCAATTGATTTACTAAGAGAAGCATCACTTATTTGTTTACAATGGCTAAAGACAAACTATTGGGATAAATATATGCAATGCATACAAAATTACATAACATCTGAAAATAATGCCGTAAATGTTGACAGAGATGTAACAAGAGTGATAACATTATTAAATTTATGTCTATCGCTTAGTGCCTTCATGCATGCAAAAATAAAAAAATTGTCAGATGTGCCAGAACTTCAAATGAGGGAGTCTGCTATTAATGACATAAGAGAATTATTTGGAGATCAAATTGATTTATCTAACTTGAAAACAGTTTCCATCATGTCTTTGGTAAACACCATGAATGTAAAAAGCAAAAAAATTTTGCAATGTAATAGACCATCTTTTGTTGCTAAGGCATTATTGGGAGAAAATTCATTATTTATGGATAAAGAATTGCACAAGTATTTCTCTAATGATTCTGTTACTCAGAAAAAGAAATTTGATAAAGGCTATGTGAAATTTTTTGAACTTTTATTGGTATTTCTTCATTCAAATGACTTGATACTTGAGTTTGTATTGGAACTGGCCCGTATTACTAAGAACAATGACAACAAGGTTATATGTCTATTTGCAGCTCTATGGCTTTCAGAAATATTTAAGGCTTTGAAAAAATCTAAAGATTTTCTTGATAAGATGAACAGGTAAGCATGTACATGATGCTAATTACATATTTACTGTATTTTATACATATCTTTACTATTATAATAAAACTGAACTAGTATATATACTCTCTTACTTGACTGTTGACTGTAAGAGATACCTTTCTGGGATAAGTCCACATTGTTCTTTCTATACTAATATTATAAATGTGAATATTTAGATGTAGTACTAAATTATGCCAGAGGAACTGAATGGATCTGGACAAAATTTTGCCACTACGCATAAATAGGAACTACAGGCACAGCTGTTATATATGCTTTTATTACGACTGACACAAGTCATAATAATTTACTTGCTAGTCATCCACTCTGGAGGTACCAGGTTGAAATCCAGATGAGGGAAAGACGAGAAATTACCTTTTTTAGGGCTCTGTACCTCAAAAGGCAACAAGGGAACCCTTATAAGATCACTTTGTTGTCTGTCTAGTTTTTGGGGTTCCATACAAAAATGTAAAAACGGAACTCTTATAGGATCACTCCTGCCTCTGTCTGTCCGTCCGTCTGTCTGTCACAGCCAATTTTCTCTGAACCTACTGGACCAAAATAGATGAAATTTGGTAGGAAGGCGTAATCCTGTGACCCAAACACAGATGAACAAAATATTATTATTTTTTTCTCTATGTTGGTATCTGCAATCAGTACATGTACTATGAGCAGGTGAGTTGTAGGATATGGGCGTTGGAAGAACTCTGTCCAGCTCCAGAATGTTAGCCCTTTTTAGTCTTTTTGCTGGGTAGTTAACTAGAAGCTTTTGGGCTAGTTCGTTTGGATGAGTAGCCAGTCGTGCCTTGTATTTAGTGGCAAATTTCCCATTGTCTTGAACAAAATAAATATTTTTTTTTTATATAAGGGTCATTTGGTCAGGGGGACAACTTAGGAATTAAAAAAAAAAGTTTTGCAAATCTTATCGTGTTATATATCAAATGAAAGGGCTTGTTATGAGGATCTCAAATATATTTTTGTTATTATTGTAACATACATATTTTTGATTTTATTCATGAAAGAAGACGGAAATTAACCTTTCTGCGCCTGATCTCCCAAACTACTGAGCCTAAAATTTGAAAAAAGAAAAAATACAATATATAGTTCATTGCTTGTAGAGTACAGGAAAACCTACGAGAATACTATCAATTGACAATTAAGTGGTAAATAATACTTATAAAACTTTCAATTAAGGAAAATAGTTTACTAAAACCACCACTAGGTAGCGACAGTAGTAGATAAATACCACAATTGAATATAAAAACTAACATTGGCATTGTACGGAACCCTCCAACTCGCACTTGACCGGTTTTTCTTCTGAGGATCGCATGAATGAATCATGTCAACATTCATAACATATGCACAGGTCTCTTTCACTCACTCTCTAAAATAGTTTTGTTGTATATACATGAAGTATATAAATAAATAAATAAAATAGCCTTTATTCAGATTTACACATTAACTTAAATCCTAATTCAATATATCTGCTTTCTTAATTTTTTGTGAATCTGTTTGCCAGTCGGCAAAGGCCTCCTCCAACCTTTTCCACTCCCGTCTGTCATTTGCCACTCTATGCCATGTTTTTCCAGCAACCTGTGCTATGTCATCATCCCATCGTTTAAGTGGTTTACCTCTTTTTCTTTTTCCATTCCTGGGGTACCATTGTGTGGTTATCTTACTCCATTTTTCCTTGCCTCTTATTGTGTGTCCTGCCCATCGCCATTTTAGTCTCTTGATCTTTACATTTATGTCATGCACTTTTGTTCTTGCTCTGATGGTAAGACTACTCAACCTATCTGATCTTTTAACTCCTAACATACTCCTTTCCATGGCTCGCTGGCATGTTATCATTTTGTGTTCATGATTTTTTGATAAAGGCCAGGTTTGGCACCCATATGTCAAGACAGGTAATATACAGGTGTTGAACAGCCAGCCTGCTTTTGGTTGATATATGCAGTTTTTTATCCTTCATCACCTCTTTCATACTCCAATATCTTTTCCAACCATTTGATTTTCTTCTCTCTATTTCTTTTTCAATATTTTCTTGTGGTGAAATTAACTGACCTAGGTAAATGTATTCTTCTGTATAGTCAATCTGAGTCTCTCCTACTGTGATTGTCTCTTTTTTACTGTTTGTCATCACTTTAGTTTTTTCAGGGTTAAGTTTTAATCCTACTTTTCCACTCTCATCTGCAAGATTATTCAACATACTAGCTAATTCTTCAGATGTTTTTGCAAAAAGCACGATGTCGTCAGCAAATCTCAAGTGTGTTAGTTTGCGTCCGTCTATGTTAATACCGCAATTGTCCCATTCTAGTTCCCTAAAGATACTCTCCAATACTGCCGAGAACAATTTCGGAGACAGAGGATCACCTTGCTTTACCCCTTTTTCTATATTGAAATACCTTCCTTTCTTTTCTAGTTGTACACATGCAGTGCTGTGCTTATAAATATTACGAATCAATCTAATATATTTGCATTCCACCCCTTGATCTTTAAGTGTTGTCCATATCCTTTCATGGAACAGGCTATCAAACGCTTTACTGTAGTCGATGAAAGCAATATAATATTTAAGCTGGTATTCTGCATACTTCTCCAGGACCTGGCGCACTGTGTGTATGTGATCTATTACAGAAAAACCTTTGCGGAAACCCGCTTGCTCCATCGGCTGTTGCTCATCTAATAGTACTTCAATCCTTTTGAGTATTATCTTGCTGAACAATTTGTAGATATTTGACGATAAGCTAATTGGTCGATAGTTTCCTACATCGTATTGGTCGCCTTTCTTGTAAAGCAATACTATATTGGATTGAGTCCATTGCTGTGGGATAATTTCTGCCTTTAATATTTCGTTAAATAAATCTGTTAGGATAGGTGTAATGACTGATTTTGCTTTCTTGAGGATCTCATTAGTAAGACCATCCGGTCCAGGTGCCTTATCTTTATTTTGTGAGTCAATGGCATGTTCAACTTCTTCTTGTAGTATGTCAGGGATGTCCTTATTGTCTGTTAAATCTAGTATTTCTTTTTCTATGTTGTTATTTTTGTATAGCTCACTGTAATATTTGGTAGCTGTTTCCAGTATATTCTTTCTTTTATTGCAATTTTCCCCTTTCTTATTTTTCAATTTTACAATCCAGTCTTTTGTATTTCTAAGTTCTTTGTATGCCTTCTTTATACCTCCTGATTTTCGTACATGCTTTTCAATTATTTCCTTTCTATTTTGCTTTCTGTCCCTTTTCATATTATCCTTTATTTGTTTGGATAGTATTGTCAATTTTTTCCTTCTGTCTTCCATGTTTTTATCCTTGATTAGCCTGTTTCTTTCTGCAAGTAAATTTTTGGTTTCTGTTGTAAGCCAACTCTTGTTTTTCTTTAGGTTTTTACCATAATTGACACTTGATTTTATTGTTTTTTCAATATAGTCATATTTTTCCTGTATCCCCATGTTGGTTGTAATATGCTCGTAATTCTCAAGTTTTGATTCACTTCGATTAATTGGTGTTCCCCGCATTTCAAATAAGTTGATTTTGATTTAGGTCTTTGTTTCTTTGGTTGGGTTATTTTTAATTCTGCTCTTACCATTCGGTGGTTCGTGTTGAAGTTAAGATTACTTATGACATTGAAGTTAGAGAAGTAATTAGATTTGTTACTCATTATGAAATCTATTTCATTTTTTATTTTTCCATCAGGTGATAACCATGTCCACATGTTCTTTTTGTTTTTCTTAAATATAGTGTTTAATATGGTTAAATTATTTTCTTGTGCAAAGTTCACAATTCTCTGGCCATTTTTGCTCCTTGGTTTGGTACTATATAAATATGGGCCTAGCGTTTTGATTTCTTCTATGTGGCGGGTTCCAATCTGACCATTGAAATCGCCCATTACAATTAAGTTTTTATGAGTGTGTTGTTGGATTGCTTCTCTCAGGTCATTATAGAATATATCTTTTAAATATTCATCAGCTTGCTCCGTATGTGAGTATACTTGAATGATAGACCACGGGTCTTTGTATCCTGGTATCTTTATGTTTAAAACTGCTATGCGCTCTGAAATGCCTATGATCTCGTCTACACAGTTTATTAAATGGCGTTTGATGATAAAGCCAACTCCGTAATTGCCTGGGGTCTTGCCTATATGATACAATAAATATTCTGGGTATTGTATTATGTTTTCTCCCAATCTTCTTACCTCACTTATACCAAGGATGTCCCAGTTTAATTCTTCCAGAGCACACATAAGTTCCGTAAGACTCTCTTCAGATTTTAGCGTTAGTACATTTAAAGAAGCTATGAATATTTTGTGTTTTCGATCATGATGCTTAGTTTTCACTGATACTTGTTCATTATTTTCTTTTCCAGTTGGAGGGTGGTAGTCTACTTCCCCGCGTTGACTAGACGTATTGGAGAAGGGATTCCAGTTTATTAGTTGCTATTTTCCCACTTGACTTGACCACAAGTTTGTTCTTGCTTGAGTTGACTCATCAACTATTTTCAGTTTACTCTCTTTTAGTATTCTTGAGGTTTGTTGTTTTTTATTGCGTGATTCCGGTGTAGTTGATTCTCTTTTCCTTTTTTCTTTTGTGTTATTTTCTTGGATAATTAATTTATCGTATTTTATAAATGCTGTTTTTCCATTTTTTCTAGCTTCTTGTAGTTTGGGCAGAAGTTGCTTTCTTATTTCTAGTATTTCCTTTGGATAATCCTCACTTACATAGATTCCAGTAGGAAGATTCTTTTTGCGTTGGAATATTAACTGTTTTTTCCAACTGGTTGTAAGTTGAACAAGGACCGGGCGTGCTTTGTCTGCTTTTTTATCAAGCCTATAAGCAGAGGCTATTTCCTGGCAGTCTAAGTTAATCTCTGCCTCTTCCATAGTTTCCTTAATGTTCTGAACTAGATCACATTGCCCTTTTTCATTTTCTTATAAACCGAAGAAGATTATGTTCTTTTTTCTCTTGCCATGTTCTAGAAGCTTAATTTTCTTCTCCAAATCTTCTACACGAGTTTTAAGTAAAGAGTTCTCTTCGATAAGGTATTCTAATTTTCCTTCTATAGCCTCTGTAACACTTTTCGTGACGTTATTAGTGATTGTTATAGTTTGGTGATTCAATTTTTTGTTACATGAAGTATATACAACAAAACTATTTTTTGAGTCTTATCGATAAGTTGCATTAACTAGTATTAATTTAACTTTATTTTTCAGAATTAATGCAAAAGACATGCGTTTCAGAAAAAGGAAAGATTTAATATCTCTCTATCGTCATTGGTTCCCCAATGACAAGGATAATGGTCTGATGTTAGATATTTTGAAGCCTGTACCAGCCACTTTGATGAACATAAATTCCATAAAGAATATCATAAGTTCTTACAATCCATTCCTGACTTATTTTATAAAAGATATGTTAAATTTGTTAGAACCACAGTTACCTAAAACAGTTAAGAGTCAGGTATGCAAATTGGCTTCTATTATTTCATCTTCAGATAAACTAGAAAAACTTAATGCGTCAACAAGAATTTACACTGTAGAAGACCTGCAATGTAGCAAATTAAAAAGTGATAACAATATGATGCATGTAGAAGATGAGGAACATATAGAAACTGAATACAAAAAAGAAGAAAATACATGTGAACCATTAAAATTTTACCCAGAAAAACAAGGACTTTGGACCTTATCTTCGGGTACCTTTGATTGGTCTTCATGTCCCATTGGAGGTTTGGTTCCAAACGACTTAACATAAAAATATCTGAGTTTCTAATTATTCCCATGATTGTTTGACTTATTGTTAAAAAATAAAACAACATGTTACTATGTGGTGAATAAAGAATTTGATAATAGTATTGAGAAACTTTTGCTTTTCATTCCTTTACATCTGCAGTTTTATTAAACATGTAATAGGTATTGTTTTTTTTTCACCTAACTCTCCAGCTCGAAAAGACTAGCTTTTATTGCCTAAAAACCTAGATTCATGCATGATACTTTATTTATGTCAGACACTGGGTGTGGTCTACATCTCGATGTCAGACACTGGGTGTGGTCACTGTGGTCAACATCTCGGAGTCAGACACTTGGTGTGGTCTACATCTCGATGTCAGACACTGGGTGTTGCCTACATCTCGGAGTCAGACACTGGGTGCGGTCAACATCTCGAAGTCAGACACTGGGAGTGGTGTACATCTCGGAGTCAGACACTGGGTGTGGTCTACATCTCGATGTCAGACACTGTGTGGTCAACATCTCGGAGTCAGACACTGGGTGTGGTCTACATCTCGATGTCAGACACTGGGTGTGGTCTACATCTCGATGTCGAACACTGGGTGTGGTCTACATCTCGATGTCAGACACTGGGTGTGGTCTACAACTCGATGTCAGACACTGGGTGTGGTCTACATCTCGATGTCAGACACTGGGTGTGGTCAACATCTCGGAGTCAGACACTGGGTGTGGTCAACTTTTCGGGGACAGACACTGGGTGTGGTCAACTTTTCGGAGACAGACACTTGGTGTGGTCTACATCTGAATGTCAAACACTGGGTGTGGTCTACATCTCAATCTCAGACACTGGGTGTGGTCAACTTTTCGGAGACAGACACTGGGTGTGGTCTACATCTCGATGTCAGGCACTGGGTGTGGTCAACTTTTCGCAGTTAGACACTGGGTGTGGTCTACACAGCCCCGGATCTAGGGGGGGGCAAGCCGGGGCCTATGCCCCGGGCGGCAAACTCAGGGAGCGGCCAAATTCACACCACGGACGTGCCACGGACCAATGGACAACTCATCATTTATTTAACTTTGACCACGGAATAAATAATGCACAAGTACAGCAATTTCATGGCCATATCAACTTGAACGATACTCTGAGCGCGGAGTGAGACGTGCTGCACGAACATTTATTATTCGCGAGGCGCGTAGGCATAGTTCAAAATACGCGCCCGGCTCCCGCTCGCCTGAAGGAATCGCAGATCGGTCGGGGCAGCACGCGTCTGGTTAACGTGAGTGCGAAAGAGATGAAGCTATATTCGAAAACTTTCTCGTCGATCTCTCTCCACGACAGTGTTTTGTTTTAAAAATGTGAGTTGTTTGTTTATGTTTACTATTAAGTACTTGCGGATCTGCCGAAAGTAAAATACTGATTGTAATTAGTGAAGACGCGACGCATCAATAAATCTATCACAGCTCATCGATCGCTTTTTTAGGTAAGTATTTTATCATAACTATTATGTTTTTTAAGTTACTATATTTATTTTTAAAATTAAATTTTATACCTACGTGCAATCACTTAAGAACGTTAAGGTGATACCTCGGTGAACACTAGCGTCACCGTCAGTGAGTAATAATTTTTAAATGACGGTGGCGCTAGTGTTCACTGAGGTTCTTCTTTTTCTAGTAGGCAGTTAGGTCTTATGACCCCACATCTAGGGTATGTGGTAGAAAAAGAAGAATGATCTATACCTTATATAATAATGAGTGGCTGAATGTATTGCTAAGTGCAAAACTCGAAAACGTTTGAACCGATTTCGCTAATTCTTTATTTAGAATATTTTTTTGAAGAACGAGGATTGTTATATACGGAGAGAAAACTATAAAAATAAAAATAAAACGGTCAAGTGCGTGTCAAGCCACGCGCAAGGTAGGGTTCCGTAGTTGGTTGCCTATAACTTTGAAGTTTACTCTTATAACTTAACTCTGATAATTTTTCTTCAAAGTTCATTATATATGCTACTGCTGTAAATTTTTTCACCGTCAACAAGGAAATTAATTATGTACTTAATTTGTTTACAGGTTGTAATTATGAGTGCACCAAGAAAAAAACTATCAGAAGCGGAATATAGGAAAAAGACTAAATATAAGGAGTTGCAGGGAAAACTAAACTAAACTATTTGCGGTCTTCTATGAGCCAGGAACGCTTGGTCTTGCAATCTTAGCAATAGAAAATCGTATTGCACACGAGTTAAATTATGACAAGGCTATAGATTCCTATTTGCTGAACAAAAAGCCCGAAGATTAAATTGTAATTTCAATTCACAAATTTAATAATATACTTATTTTAATTTTAAACCCTACCCTGTTAAATAATCCTACATATTGATAGCTGAAATTAAATGGATGATAAAGTCGAAAATAAACATAAGTAGGTAGGCGGGGCGGCATTTTTCAGTTTTTGCCCCGCCTAAATAAAGTTGAAGATCCGGGGCTGGGTCTACATCTCGATGTCAGACACTGGGTGTGGTCTGCATCTCGTAGTCAGACACTGGGTGTGGTCTACATCTCGATGTCAGACACTGGGTGTGGTCAATATCTCGATGTCAGACACTGGGTGTTCATGATCGATTAACTGCGATATCTACCCTAAACGATGATGATGAATCGGTGGAGCTGTTTAGCGTAACAGAGACTTTATAATATTAGTATGGATTACTGCGGTCGGTCGTGACGGGGCTTAAAATACTAATATTGTGGCTTACGGGGTAGATTGACCTTGCAAAATACTATATCACCAACAAACAACTTGTAGTAGTACTTGGGGTTGTGGAGTTTTTGGAGGGAAAGTAAACTGTCGCTATGTCGGCGCTGTATTTAATTTCCAAAACTTAGGTTTTTTCGACTATTTGTGCTTAATATTGGTGGATTATTCTGCCGCCGTAACAAAAAAGGGCACAACTAACATTTTTTCAAAAAATGAGTTATATCATAGAACTAGGAACGCGGCTCTAATAGAAGTAGCATGACAAGCTAAACTGTCTTACCACTCATACACGATATTTACGTGTATGCCATCCTGGGGTTCACAGTCTACTAATGTCTATTGCGGAGTATATACAAGGACAACAAAAAAAATCAATTTTGGGTGTTAATGCCGATTTAAGCCTTCACAATATGTAAAAATAATTGTATAAATCCAAATATGAGTTCTCCTGATACTTCTTTTTACGTTTTATACAAGTTAAAGCCTTATATTATGTAAAATACTACAGCACATTCAACGCCATTTTGAATGAAAAAAATATTATTCAGTCAAAAGCATGTGCTAAGCATAGTGTTGTTGCTCTTACGTTTCTTTCGTCAAGTATCGATAAACGAAGTTAGGAGGCGAGTTTGGAGTAAAATTCGGGATTAATTATCAACATAATTCTTGTAGGTAAATGTCAACGGGAAATGAATAAAGAAACCAGTTTCCGAAATTGCTAGTGTTACCATAAAATTCCGGAAGATGCCAATTATTCTTGTTTGTAACGTCTTACTAAAAATGTTTACATATAACATGACAATCTTCGGGATCGAAAAGAAAAGACGAAATGTCTGGTTTTCTTATTTCCCTGTGACATCTGATGAAGTAAAACTAGACATGGGGTTTAACGTCAAGCCCAGAGATATGGTTAAGAAAAATCAGATAATTGGATTTTCAAGGTCCAATGGACTACAAAATCATAACAGTGGCATTTACGCTATTTTTAACCCAAAAAGAGGTATTATAAGTTTGACGTGTCTGTCTGTGGTAATGGATAAAGCGATTTCAGTTTAGTTTTTTTTTGTACTAACGGCGACTTATGTGCGAGTGTTTTTAGATATATGTTTGATGAAAATCGGTTGAACCGTTTGTAACTTGTGGGGGTGAAAGGGGAAAAGAATAACCGCATGCCTGCAAATATATACTCGAGTGGGGTCTGAAATTAAAACGCATCACGTCCACAGTACAAAATAAAATGTTCAATGAAAATAGGTTAAGCTGTGAAAAAGCTCTAGGGGTATTAGTGGGGAAAATACCTAATGCCTGGAAAATATATGGGTGAGGGGGAGAGGGGGAGAAATAAGTCGAACTACAGACAAAATTGACATTTCGTTAATTTTTTTATCAAAACAATGATGCCAGGCTTAGAGGGTCCAATGACCTCTGTGACGCAAGAGTGTGCAGGGTGAATTGAGCTTTTACCCACTTGATACGAATTAATAATCAAAAAGGGCAACGGACGCAATATAAAACATTACAGCAGCTATTAAACATTAGTTCTACAGTATATTAGGTCGATTGACTTTAGAAGGTACTAATACATTATGCAAACAACTTGAAAACGTTAAATCAAGCATGACTAATGCACCACGACGTCAAGCTGGCACGTCTTGGGTTTGCCCCTTCCACCATACCAAGCCCCGTGGGAGGTGGCATGGTCAAGACACCTGTTTCCACGAGACGTGATCGTACCACCGCAGGCCACTCTTTTGAAGCTTATCTATCTGCTATGTTATGGATATGAAGGCTGTCCCGAATGTGGTGGGAGTTATTAACGCGGTCTTTTCGCGATATTTCACACATCCAGCGCAGCGGACAGTTCTAATGATGGTTATATAGACCTGACCCTTGAGCCTGACCGGCATTCTGGAATCACAAGAGAAACCAGTCATCTCAGGCCATTATGCTCATGATCCTGTTTGCTTCGACTTCTGGTTATTTTTTCATATTGTTTCATGATATACTTATCGTATCGAGTCTGGCTAATGACCACCACCGCCAGATGCACTGTTTGTGACTTAATAGTTTAATAAATAGTATTCTTCATGTCAGACCATGCTAGCCCATACAGATATAAACAGTAAATTATGATGAAATTTAAAAAGTGTAATAAAATCAAATATTAATAAAAACCAATAAAAAAATAACAATAATAATTCAACGTATTCTCGATATATCGATGCTACGCGAATCTGTTACTTCACTAATTTTGCCTGCTGTCATGTCAAAATGGCAACAAATAGACGTAATAATTATATAAATGGAATGAGTTATTACTTTTTAGAGTGACGATAAGCATTGAACATCGTGTCTCTGTCACTCTGAAAAAAATATATATATGGCCATCGCGTGAAAACACATTATTATCTCACTAATGATACAAACAAGAATATGATTTCATGCGATTGGCAAGTCATCCTGGTTATTTAGAAGATTAGAAGATGTTTTTAATTTAGCTTATTACGCAACAAGCGACCCACCCCGGCTTTTCATGGGCATAATAACCTTGCTCTTAAATCACTCTATCTATAAAAAAACCCGCATCAAAATCCGTTGCGTAGTTTTAAAGATTTAAACATACAAAGGGATATAGGGACAGAGAAAGCGAATTTGTTTTATACTATGTAGTGATAACCGAAGACAAGAGGTCCGCTTAAGAAGGGACTAAATAAATTAACCGGCTTGGTATTACATGGATCTCACAACTTTTGACGGTAGAACAACTAAGCGAGACTTGGAATTTTTATAAGTTTTGTTTTTGATGGTATCTCATGTCTTTTTGTAGATTACAGAGAACTACTTTACGACATACATATTGCCTCTTGATAACGCGGGCGAAGTATAAGTATGCAGGTACACTGGTTCGTTCACTGCGAATGTAACTTTGTTATTTTTATTGTATATGGGATTACAAAGTTATGCAATTGGTGTATCTAGAAAACTGGACCTAAATTGCAAAATATTTTAGTTTTCCTTTGGGTTATACACTAAACATTCATTACATTCTAAATTTGAAGCTTATGTATATGCTGCAGTGCTACTACCGCGCTCCAAGATTCTTGCTCTGACTGCAACAACGCAATTTTCTGATATAACTGCAAATCTATTAACAGATTTGGTACTTAACATTTGGTCATAGCCTAGCGGACCTATAGATACCAGCTCATTAAGATTAGTTCAGTTTATCATATTCAGTGCTGTTATTTGAAAGAGCGAGTAAAATTAATTTTATAATGTTGCTCTAGTTTATGGAACTTAAGTAAACTGTGACTAATAGAGAAGACATATATCGGGCATAAATGCATACCAATTTTCCAGTCAGAATTTCAAAAGAGAATTTTATTGTAAGAACACTCATCTTTAAGTAGGTACATATAAATTCGAGGATGAAATGGCTTCGTTTTCCTGTCTATCTATTTAATTAGATCATGTATTCAAACCTAACAATAAGTAATAGTACTTACTAGTAATATCACGCTAGTGACACTCCAGGTATCAGTACTGTTATCTATTCTGTGGTATTACGAGCGTAAATAGGCTAAAGTAACTGTGCGCTCATCTTTTCCGGCCTTATTTTATATTATGATTATATACTATATATTTATTTTTATATCTTCGCTCTAGCATGTTTTTCCCGGTTGCATCTTCAGCTTACGTTTCAGAGCCCAGGGTACGCTATTAATCATAATTCAATGGAGCGATTGACGTCTGACCTATGTATCCTATTTATTTATATATATTAGTAATTATAAATAAAAAAAATAGTATGTACTTGGTTAATAACAGTCGTATTGAGAACGAGAAGGTATCTTTATCTCCAGACCAGAACAAACGGCAATACCGTACGTACACTTCGAACTTTTTTACGAATGTGAACTTTTTTCTATTGCTCGAGAATATACATAGAAATTTAATTATTTCCTGCTCAGACTCATCATCTTTTTGTGTAGGTGAGACGGTCAATCGACCATGTTCACCCTGGTGTCAGAGTTCGTCGGAAGCCTCTTCCGGCCTTTAAAATGGTTCCTATAACGACTACCAGATGGCAGCCGGGACCAACGGCTTAACGTGCTTTCCAAAGCACAGAATCATCTTTATTATCAGACAGTCAGGTGAATCAGGCCTGCAATGTCCTAACCAAACTGGAAACAACTAAATAAGCTCTCACGACCCCTGGGTCTAATAGGCTCAGACTGCTTAGATGGTCGGAGTGGAAATACAGTACATTTGTACTAAGCCTTAATCCTGTGTCATAAAGTCTTTTTTGTTTAATTTTGCAATAAGAAAAGTTTGTGAACTCATTCCATAATGTGTGTATTTGGTGACTAACCCCCCCTCCTACCCTCCCTTACCTCAGCCCTTACCCCCCGCAAACGGCGCGCTAGGTTCCCATACATTTAATGTCATATGTTACATCTATCTTAAGTGACGCAATTTTTTTTTTTAAATCTATGAGATATACATATTTAGAATCAGGAAAAAAAGGCGCATCTGCTCAATTTTTTGTAGAATTTTAATTGTAAGGAATTTAGAGTTACAGTAGGCGTAAAAGGCACAAATGACACTTATTTTCATGTGTTATTGAATGAAAAGGCATATTTATTTAATATTATATTGAAAAGGCACAAATACATCGTTGTGACTATTATTTCATTTAGGATTCTACTAAAAACTACGATGAAAAGGCTCAAATGCCAGATGTGCCCTGTTTACTTAATTATTCATCCATGCATATTGTAATTATTTACGTAGGTATAAAAGGCGCAAATAACCAGTTGTGCCTTTTCTTTAAATTATTTACGGAGAGGTGAGGAAAGGAGGGCAGGGTTTCAGTGCAAAATGCGCCAGTTGTGCCTGTGATGTCGAAGGGACTCCAAAAAATTGGCATTTCACCGCCTAAACAGAAGCTTTCTCCAGTGGAGAATCTCCGCGTGGTATAACATCTGGGAGGAAATCAGCTATACTATCCAAGCTTGGGCCACTTACACCTGACAAATAGAATAGGTTTTTGGAAAAACCTAAATTAATATTTTAAACCAAAGTGATTAAATTCTGTCAACTTTTTATAGTTAAGTATTACTATTCATTCCTTATATGCTGGTCTGGGAGAAAAAGAAAAACATAGAATGTACTAGCTGCTTCTCTTCCTTCACAAGCCGTAAAAGCCGACTGAGGAAATCGGCGAATGGGGGAATCATGACATAGGGATGCGGCTAGCAACCCATCACTATTGATTTCCTGTTTAAACTATCATCATGCTAAACGAGTTCTAAGGTCTTATGGCCCTAGGCTCTGTCTACCCCGTATGGGATAAAGACGTGACTATAAGTATGTATGTATGTACCACTAAGAATATTTAACTACGAGCGCCTTTAATAAATTTAGTAAATCTATACATATAATAAAACAGTAAAAATATTTTGTCTGTATATTTAGTAGTTTTGATTAAAATGTATAGAGTGACATTTAAAAAGAATAATAGAAAGCAAAATTTTTTTTGATTTTTTTGTCTGCCTTCTAATATGATCACGCCTATCCCCTAGTTAAAAGTGTAAAACATTGTTTTACATTTTAAACTTTTGTTTTTATTTTTGTTATTTGTGTATGTAACACACATTAGTTTTATTTAAATTAAAAAGGGCACAAATATGCCCTTTCTTTACGACTCGATGACGTTAGAAATATTAAAAAGAAAGGTCACATTTGGTTAACTATGCCTTTTCTTTGTAGTAAACGGTATTTTTTAAATATTTTTTTCGTTAGTTGAAAGTTATTTTTTGAAATTATTGGATAATTCATTATATTTTGAAACTGAAAAGCTAAAAATATAATAGTACTAACCATTACGCAAATATAATCAGTGATTTTTTTTCTATAAAGCAATAGGTTCTCACACTAGAGAGCAGAATATGGTGAAAACTTTGACCCTAAATATCTCGGTTTGACCAAAATGATACATGTGCCCTTCTCTCGTACGACGGCAGTATTATTCGCAGTGTTTGTGAACAAGCATGAGTGTTAGGAAGTGATATAGTGTTGATTACTTACGTGACTTTTATCTTTGTCACCAAAATCTCCCGTTATAGCTAAGTGAAATTTTTCCACCGTTTCACTTAGCCATCTGACTGACTAGAATTACTCACTTCACTTGACCAGATTAGACTACTGACTTGACTTGACTAAAGTAGGACTGAAGAAGATTAAAAAATTGAAGAAAGGCCTTAAAGGACTAGTTTCCATGGCCGTAAAAAGTATTATAAAAAAAAGCTCTGTTGTCATGAAGTCAATTGTCAATTGAAGTCATGCTTGTGGCTGTTGCAAAAAAAATTGAATTGTTTTGTTGATTATGGGTTGGTTTGGTTGTTTACACAGAGTACTTATGTTATTATGTCGTTTACTTCACAACTTCTATGAAATTCAAGTGAATTACTGAATTTGATTATTCAACTAGTACTTTAAAATTTGTGAAAAAAGATACCTTTGTTCTTTCCCTATCCTGACAAAAACATACTGTAGGTTACAGAATAATATTAGGTACTTACTTGGTATACGTAATGGCCGAACACTACAATCTTGTGCCATGGTGGGATAAAAAGGAATGGCATGAAGTTTACAATAAAATTTTCAACGAAGGAAACATGCAAGAAGCTCTCAATATGTTATTAGTTTGGAAAGCGCGGTGCCCCTCGCTTCCTACAGGAATAGATTGCACTTTATCTATACTAAATGTTTACCTTAGAGATCTAAAGAATATTTTCGATAGTACAACTAATCATCTCTTACGTTTGGCATACTCCTCAGCGATCAGGCGATTTGTAGATTTTATGCAAGAGGAAAATATTGCTAAAAAGCAAAGTTTAAATAACTCTCATAAAAATTTGGGAGTTCCAAACTGGATCACTGATTTAAAGTACGAAACTGTTCATAGCAGCAACTTACCGTCTGTTCATGTACTAAGGGAAGCTGCACTTATTTGTTTGAAGTGTCTCCAGAAAAATTATTGGGATAAATATAAAGAATGCATAGAAGATTACATAATTGATGACTATACCCCTGAAGATATCAACAGCTACCCGACTAAGGTGACAATCTTACTGGATTTTTGCCTATCTCTATGTATCTGCAGACATGCAAAGTTTAAGGTGTTGTCAGATATATCAAATGAGGGTATGAGGCAGTATATTATTAATGACATTAGATATTTATTTGGAGACAAAATTGACTTATCTAATTTAAAAACAGTTTCAATAATGTCTTTGGTGAATGTTATGAATAAACAATGTAAAAAAATGTTTCATTGTAAAAATAAAGCTGGTCTTGTTGCTAAGACTTTACTGGGAAGAGATTCACCATTTTTTTCTACAGAATTTTATTACCACTTGAGTTATAATAAGTTAACACATAAAAGGAGATTAAGCATAGTCTATGTGAAATGTTTTGAACTTTTGTTGGTATTCCTTCATACAAATAACTTAATGCTCGAGTTTATTGTGGGGCTGGTCCACATGACACAGGAGAGTGATGACAATGAGAAGTGCCTGTTAGCAGCTCTATGGCTCTCAGAAATATTTCAGGCTTTAAAGAGGTCAAAAGATTTTAGAAAAAAAATTAATAGGTAAGAAAATTTTAAATACCTACATCTGCTTTTGACGGAGAACAGGGATGAACGGATTGTTTTTAAACTTTATTCTCCATCCTCTTTTTATTGTACTTAATCCCATGTTCAGCTTGTAAACTTATCAATTTATTCAAATGCTAAACGGCAACCATATTGCTTATGCTTACATCATCTATACACACCCAACATGCATGCTGTTCAGCCCAATGATGATTGTTTATAGATTCAATAAAGGTGTCAGGTGGCCCTGCCTCGCCATTCAATACATGCTTTAGGTAATTATAATGTTTAACAGTAATTTGGGTTTCTATATTTAATATAGTTCATTTTTATATTCACTTATTTAAAATTTAGTTTTATTTAATAATAAAATTAAATATAGGTAGTTATTTATTATTTTACTAAGAGATTCATAAAAATGTTTATTTTTCAGAAAGTATAAAACATCAGTCATGCCGTACAAAAAAAGGAAAGACCTTTTATCTCTGTATAACAGTTGGTTTGGGAGTTCATGCCAAGACATGCTGATGTTGGATCTTTTGAAGACTGTACCCTCAGATTTGACCAATATAAAATTTGCATCTAAAATTATATCCACTTATAACCCATATCTGACTTATTTTATAAAGGATCTTTTGAATTTAGTAGAGCCAAACTTACCTATATTTATGAAAGAAAAAGTATGCAAGTTAGCTGCAAAGATTTCATCTCCAGAAAAAATTTATACTTTGGAAGATGTAGAACGTGTCTATCCAGCTGAAGCCAACAGGTCGATGGGAATTCAGGGTGAAACACAGGATTTTGAGGGCAATGAATCTGAAGACAAAGAGATTGAATTGGAACATGCACAAGGATCTTGGTCCTTAGTACGCAATTGTGATCCATGGTGTACATATCCTATTGGATATGTGATAAACACCGATTTAACATGAAAATAAAAACCATTAAATGTAGATACACAGCAATTTTTATTTTTTCTTTTATAATTGTCTTGTGTATACAGAATGTTTTGGTTACATTTCATTGTATTGATATATTATAGAATCCTAAAAATAAATTGAACAATATACATGTTATATAATACAAGATCTTTAATTTATAAAATGTCACAGTCAAATTACAGACAGGAATATAAAATGTCCATTTGTAAACAGCATATTGGTCCTTAGCACAAATACAACTATAGATTCAGTAAACACAGTAAGCAAATCTGTAGAAATATCGAATAATATCAAGTAAAAATCCATATCAGTTCTATAATAACTATTTCATGTGCTACCATGGTAACATATAGCAATATGAAGTTTTCCAAATGATGATCTGTTTTTAGAACATATTGATGTTAGGAAAGATGTCAAAAAAAATACAAGTTTAAAGAAAGTTCTACACAGCGTAGCTAAAACAAGAGCGAGTCATTAACATACCACTTCGACCTTCCTAACATCTTATTTAATAAAACATTATTATGATAACAGCAGATCTAGGTTTTGAAACGCAGTTACATTTATAAGTAATATGTGAAATCAAACTAAAAAAAATAAGTCCAAATATTTAGGCACCGGACATTTACAGCGAAATTGTAACAAGATATCCAAATAGGCACTTTGACAAATTAAAAAGTATAAAATAAGCAGTTTAAAATAGAACCTTCGTAACTGTTACTAGTTATATTTACATAATTCTCACGTGAAACAACACTATCTACATACACTTTAGTGTTTTAGTGCTACATGTGGCGACATTGCTCATTCTACTCCTAGGTTAATGGGTAGCCTTCGAATCATGATACTAGAATCTGTATTATTATGTAACTAATCACTACATACATAAAATAATATTACATGCGGAGTACGCATTAACAGTACTAGATTATTATAAAGAACACTATAATTATGTAAACAACTGTCTATAAACATTAGTAGACAAGGACTGCTGAAAGCAAACAAGTCGAAGGCACAGAAATACAGTAGATTACTGCTGCACAACCCCGGCGAAACAACTAACGGTTTTAATAATAATGTACACAAATTATACGGAACCCCTTGAAACCAATGTCGTCGTAAAATAAAAACAACTAGGACCAATTTTTTGTAATAAAATTAACAATACGGTCTAGATTTTTTTTCTTTATCTTAATATAATATAAAACGAAAACAAAGAAACATATATTCTACTTTTATTTCTCTAAATAGTTTATTTATAAGATTGAGCTATCAAATATCTTATAGAAGCGTTATTAGCGACAAGTTCAAATTATAACTTGATTTCACAGAGATAATTCGTTGTTTGAATAGTAAATAATTAAGAACTAATAGAGCAGGTAAAACATTTGTGACTTAATCATAAATTTAATAGCTTATCAGTAGACAGTCTTTTAGAATACAAAAACAGTAAGACATGTAGGGTGAATGCAGGAAATGCTAAATACAAAATGTCGAGTTTCAGTTTCTAACCTGAAACTCGCCACACGTACTGCGTAAAACCACACGTTAAACCTCTAGTGACATCACTTGACAAGCAAAATTACTGCGTTCTCGCTCGGACAGACTGACATGAGCGTTAAACTAGGACTCATATGGGTCAACGTATTGAGATTGCAATGTTTCATGGTGGATGTATTGTAAAATGCCTAAAAATGTGAATGTTACTGTTTCTCCCTTACCTTTTCATATCTAAACAAGGACAAATTCTTACATAGACTGCACTTGGGCGTAGTCGCGGTCCATGGGCTATAATATTAATTTAAATTTCTAAGAAATACCTCGGATGTAAATAAAACTGATAATGTGGATATTTTCTAGCCTGATTTTGTTTTCCGTATTCTGTTATTATAACAAGGTTTTTCTTTCTGAAGAATAATAAAAATATATACAGTCAAAAAATAATTGAACCTATAAATAAAATAAACAAAAAAACGGCATTTGGTTTACTGGGGTTTTAACCAGGTAGACATTTATAGGCGAGTGGTTTAGTCTCTAAATATTCAAACCAGAACTTGCAATATATTTTACAAGTATGTACTTACTAAATTACTATTACTTAACTAACTGGTGGCGGAAACACGTAAAGTAATTTGGTAAATACTTGTAACTTTGACTCCTGCAAATTACAGCCTGAATTTTTAGCGGGTGCCTACTACAAAAACTTGTAGCGTATAGATTTAACAAATCTTTTACTCCCAAATAAACCACTTATAAATAACAACTTTCGTCGCGGCTTCGCCTGCGTGAATTTCCCACGGGAACAGTGCCTTTTCCCGGGATGAAAGGTATCCTATGTCCTTCTCAATACTTCTACCTATGTGTATGCCAAATTTCAGGAAGATTGGTGCAGTAGATAGGGCGTGATAGCGTAACAAACAAACTCACTTTCGCATTTATAATATTAGGATAGGATAGGATACCTGCTCATCTAGTTGTGATCAAAATTTTATTTTTGTTTATTATTTTATCGGAATATCATCCAAACACAGCAAACTTGCTGTTATTAACTCATGCCGTTTCCTTCAAATCTTAAAAAAAACCTTAATCATTACAGTACATTTCGCTAAAACTATTATAATTTGTATCAATATGCAATAAAGTGTGTGAGGTGTTCAGTGTGAAACATATCACGTGTCATAATGTCATGGCGGGAAAACAATTCATATTTATAGAATTATATACTTTACTGCAGAGCACAAAAAAAATTTACTCGAGCGCTCGAGCGATGTGAGAATTCCTTGCTCTGTGGTTTACGTTTATATACGAAATGATAGAATTTTAAAGGAAGAATTATTTTTGTATAATTCGATACTGATATAATGTAAGAAAGAACTATAATGAAGCATATTAAACCTTAAAAGAATGTTGAACGTAAACTGATTTCCTAATTTGGCCTAATCTATTTTGATAAAAAAAAAGATATGTAAACATGTAACTTATCTTCAATATATATGTAGAAAGATGGTTAACAGACCTAAATAATCACAATTTGACACTAATTCTAAATTTGGCGTAGTTATAAGAAATAATAAAAATGTTTGTAAGAATATAATTTGTTGAAAATTAATTCAATAGAAAAAATATAGGCATTACAATTTTATAATTTATGATTTACATATTTACAAAGAAAATATATCATAAAATAGAATATCAGTGGGGAGATGTTTATTTATTAATATATTTTTGAAAAATACCTGCGCATCTGTTTATCTGTCAGAGGCACCGGGCGGGGCGTACTCAGTAAGTACTCTACGCAATAAGCTCATCGCTAAATGTTAAGTACATAATATTCATGGCAATGGCGGCGGCCGGCGTTCATCGCACGATATACTACTAGATCTACGTTTCGTAACGATACACATTGCTACTATACTTGGCTAAATACCCTAGCACAAGTGGCAAGAAGTTTTAAAACAGTTAGTATTGTAATTGTATAATTTGTAACAGTTAAGGTTTAAACAAATAGTTCAAGTCGTCAAATCATACTTTTTCAAACATTCCCAACGTTTCATACAATAAGCCATGTATAACAACCAATATCTGATCTATAAATCTTATTTTTTTCTGTTAGTTCCTTAACTAGCAGAAAAAGAATCAAGCGTTTTTGTAATTTTCACTCATTGCCTCGTGTCCAATTTTGCCGGCATTTTATCTCATTCTACTTTATACATTAGAATACACTTCTCACTTATAGGATTATAGTAGAAAGTACAATTTACAAGCATTATCGATAGTGTTTTATTTAGTTTATCAGACCGAGAACATAGATTCTGTCTGACTACGCAAAGTAAACAATAATTGCCGAATATGTTCTAAAACAAAAACTTCGCAAAAGGGAAGTTTAATAATCTCATTAAATACATGTAATATACCTACAATAAGGAATGCGACGCAACTCACAATTTTTACCAACTTTTTGATCACGTTATTTAACAAAACTGTATAAATTTTTATACGAACAGTTTTGTAAATTTTTTACAAACAATCGACCCAAGCTATAGTTTAGTGCATACTCAAGATTTTAACCCTTTCAATCGGAGCGTTCTCTATTCTGCAATATTTCGCACACAAGTGTGTGCGTGTCCCGAGCCGAAGAAAAGAAACTCCGCTTTTTTCCGAATTCAGTTACTAGTTTACTCGCGGTTCAGCAAATAAATTGGCTGACAATGAGGTAGCCAATCAGACAGAATTATAAAACGAGAGCGAGTGAAAGATATTTAGCCGGCTCGGAGTTTGATTCGAACGGTAGGTAGGTCAGTGACCGTCGTGTGTGTATCCATCCATCATGGTGTAGCCGCGGTTACACCATGATGGGGTCGTCGGAGGAGAGTTGTCGATGCAGCAGCCGCTGCGAGCGCAGCGAGGCCGCGCCCGCGCTGAGGTCGTCGGAGCTGCCGAACTCGCCGTCGTGGTCCGTCGTCGACAGCAGGTCGTCGTCAGACGTCGCCCTGGCCAACACACTACAATGTACCATTGACACTCGGCCTAGCAGGGCGTGTCAACCAAGGCCATTAGTGGCGTTGCTATTATAGTTTCGCCGTGTTTCGGATATGTTATTACTAGATGACAGTCGCCAGACGCCAGAAATATCTGACAATGTTGATAACAAGCACCAGATGTGCTTGTTATCAACGTTGTCAGATCATGTTCCCATTGGTTCAGTTTCTCTTCACTCCATTGTAATAAGCAGTACCGTCAAATCTAGGACTGAAGCGTAAGCTGAAAATGCAATTATGAAACACGGTCGGATGTAGAAGATTACTACTAGAGTAGCGTCACAGACCGAAAGGCGGTTTCAGAAGACCTCTGACACAAAATGATAATTATGACGGATGATAATGGAATGTGTGGATGCGTAGTTACCTGATGAGCGTGGGCAGATGCGAGGTGAGGATGGCCTTCTCCTTCTGTATCTCGTGGATGTGCCCCACCAGGATCTGCTCCTCGGGGCGGGAGGAGGAGGAGTGCGAGCGCAGGGAGGACAGGCGGTTGGTGGCGGTGTGGCACGCCGTGTCCAGCGTGGCGATGTCCTGCAGCATGCCGCGCACCTGCACACGGAACAAACAGACTGGAGTCTACCGGTATTATGTATTGTATTCATTTAGATAGACTAATCATTAAACCAAACAAACTAAAAATGGTAATAAAATATAATAACAAACAATATATATATATATATATATATATATATATATATATATATATATATATATATAACAACTAGCTGTTCCCCGCGGCTTCGCCTCGCGTGGGACTCGGTTATATTGCGCCCAAAAGTAGCCTATGTTTGACCTCAGGTCGTTAACTACATCCCTACCAAATTTCATCACAATCGGTCCAGCAGTTTAGCCGTGAAGAGGTGACTGACAGACAGACAGACAGACAGACTTTCGCATTTATAATAGTATGGAAGTATGGATTTGCTTTTATCGACTGTATATGACATTGTGAACATGACAATAGTGAACAATGGCTCAGCGACCCAAAGACAGAGCTCCGACAAAAGAGGTTCCTGCTCAGCGCCACGTCTTGCTAGTCAGCTTTTTGGAAGTTTTTGACTTTTGATTATAGATGGCAGTGTACTTACGGTGCGCATTTTGTCAACGAGGATGGTTTCGAGGCAGGTGGTCTGCTTGTTGATGTCATGTAGCGAATCTTGCGCAGGCTGCACCTTGCGCGTGCGCAGGATGCACGGCGCAAACACGATCGCCAACGCGTTTGGACCCATCCTGAATTGATACAAACAATTTTTATCACATAACAACATACACAGTTTGTTTCAATGTTTATTTGGCCCACAGATGGTGCTTACTGTTGAAATAAAAGTTAACAACTAACAAAATTAACACAGGCACTTCGCACCAGGTGATGTTCTGATGCTCATGCAGTCATTTTTCGGAAATCACGGTGTGGATGTGTAAGAAATGGGGTAAGTACAAAAAGACCCAAAGGTTCGACGTGCTTCCTATAATTTAGGACCCCATAAGATGAGTTTAATATCAAAATAGACTCACCTGTTGTGATTTTCTCCCAATGCGACCCTCGCCAGGTGAAATATTAACCTCTCCACTAGATCAAAGTTCGGCTTCGGTAGTTTTTTCAGTATCGTGAATATACATGATACCCTTTCCTAGAATTAAATGGACATGGGGTGAGTACAAAAGAACCCAAAGGTTCGACGCGCTTCCTATAATTTAGGACCCATACTTAAGATAGGATAAATAAACATATGTTTAATAGTACATTACTGTCGAGGCCAGAAATGAAGCCATTTACGGCCGAGTTATATTGCAAGGCCGAAAATTGCAATTTCGACCGAGGCTTGTATAGTACTTTACTTTCTCTGCAATCCTCTTGAGACGAAACAACATTCTATCAAATTTTAAAATGGCGTCAACAATAAGCCAGCATTCGCTGTGTTCTTTTTTCAAACTTTTCGATATGTTCATAAATATTTCCGATAAAAGAACTAATGGTTAGTACCAACCTAACAAAAGTGTTTAGCAATTTCCATTAACGACCGCTAGAATAGGGTTTTTTTATAGCCTAATGCAGCTAGGTAGGCTGGCCAGAGTGAAACTAAAAAAACCTTATGTAAGAAAACGTGTACATTAAAAAACCTCCATTAGCGGCCGGCAATGATTTTTTTAAATTACTATGTTGTCTTAGGCCAGCAATGAGTCTATTGAGGTATTGTTTTTTTTAAATAATGATGCTATTTCCGAGCAAGAGAAAGTATTTGTCCATATACCCGGTGGAGAGCGGCACACGTTACCTGCGGGTCGGAGATGTCGGCCGCCAGTATGAAGTCGTCGTAGAGGTCGAAGGTGAGCAGCGGCTCGGGCAGGTCCCGGAAGAAGCCCTTGAGCACGGACGCGCGCACGTGCACCGCGTACGAGTCCAGCCGCTCCACGCCCTCGCGCGGGCGCTCGTCCAGCAGCCGCCGCAGCTCGCGCACCTGCACACACACATATCCACATTGTCACACTTACATGCTGTATGATGCTTAGGTTCAATTTTGAATGGAGCGGTATAAGGAGTTTTTATAAATGAGATGCACGTCTACACTGGTCAATACTTTATTTCGCAATGAATATTGAATTTGTTGTATTAATGAATCGGACACATTGTATTGTCACACTTTGTTTTGAATAAGAATTTTAGTTACCGACATAGATTTAGTAGAAAATAATATTTGGGCCTTATATATTAATGTAAGTTCAATGATGCACGCTTTCATACAAAATCAAACAATATGCGTAATTCAAAACTTAAAAAAAGCAATAAAGTGACCACTAGCTTTGTTAGAGTTGAGTAATCTATATTAATATTATAAAGAGGAAAAAAAATATTGTTTGTTTGCATCAATAGGCTTCGAAACTACTGAACCCATTTGAAAAATTATTTCATAGCTGGAAAGCCATATCTTAGTGACATAGGCTATATACATACCACGAGCGAAGATGAAGTGGACTGCTACGATACAATACTAGCACCCCACCTCGGCTTCGCTCGCTATTTGTCAAATCCTTATCAACATCGTATCGCATCAAGAAATCACCGACGAACCTCTCAAAAGTTAACTAACCTTGGAGCTGAGTCCGCTCTTCCGGTAGAGGCCCTCGTTGTAGAGCCCCGTCATCTCGATGGTGGTGATGAGCCGGTCCACCACGATGGGGATGTTGCTGTCTCCCGTCGGCAGCTCGCCCAGAGGAACGCCGAACACCTGCCAGCCAGACACACGCTTAATGCTATTGATTCGCTAGAGATGTCAGCACTGAGGAATTAGTTCGAATTTCGAATCCAGTTGTCAAACCTACTGGGCGAATCTTCCTCAAAGTGATACACTATGCTTTCGTTAACCATGACATTGGCAAAATCATCGTTTGATTAAACGGTGGAGCCATAAAAATAAGAATCGAATTAGTTCTATGATAATATTTGGAGCATTTATTGAATGAATGAGATAATTTATTACAAGCAAAGAGAAATTACACAGATTACTAGAAAGTTAGTCTCATTGAATAACTAAAGCCGTGGACCGAATACCTGATAAAAAAAAAACTCAATTCACACTATTTACCGTCTCCAGTTTAGAAACTATTGCAAGCATGGTTTATGTAACCTATGTTCTACAAATTAAATGATTGATAATTGAATTTTCCATTCAAAACTTATTGTTTGTGGTCCAAAATATGGAATCGATCGGTCCCGGCTGCCAGACCATCTGGTAGTCATTAAAGGAATCACGTCAAGAGGCCGAAAGGCGGTTCCGAAGAATCTTGATTTTGCATGGTCGATTAACAGTGTCACTTACACAAAATGAATGAATGAATAGATTAATATAAACTGACCAGTCCCCTTGTGACGACGCCGTACTGTTGCCTGCCGCCCGCGTCCAACACCCCCACAATCGCCGCCGAGTCCTTCCGGCATTGAGTGCTCACCTGTACGAATAGAAGACAATAACATCATTTACAATTATGTTTTTTATTTTACATTTGTATTTAAAAAAACCTCCTGTTTGAAGTCGGTAAAAACATTTCAACACTACAATACGGACGGTGAATATTGGTTCTGTAATGCTACCACCACACTTGGCTATTTGTATACGAATATTTGCCTATTTGACCATGTGGGAACGGTTTTGCGTTATTTGCCTACTTTGCCTATTCGTCAAATATTTTGGCAAACATTCGAATAGCCAAGTTTGGGGGTAGCATAACATCGACATTAGTTTTCTAGACAAATATAGGTTCCACTTTATGGCAGTGACTCGATAGGGTTTTGAGGTCATCATCTTCATTATTTCAGCCCTGGCTGTTCACTGCTGGACATAGGTCTCCCCCAAGGATTTTCAAAATGACCGGTTTTGAGGTAAGAAATCATTTTTCCCGATTTGTTTTTGTGTGCTTGCAATTGGTATAACAAATTTTGGCCGAAACAACCAATTATTCCTTGTTTATTTCGTTTAGGTTTGCATCTCGTACCTTTAAAATCACTTCAAAAGACATTCTGCCTCGGGCTTCCACTATTACTCAGTTGCAAATAGCTTTATTTCAGGCCTCGACAGTGTAGTATTTACCTTCATGTAGCACTTTTTATGCGATGCGAGCTTGCAGCACTGACAGATGAGCGAGCGCTCGATGGGCCACATGAAGAACGTCTTGCAGATCTCGCACTCCGTCGGGATGTTGATCATTGACAGGATGAACGTGTGGCCCTTGTATTGGATCGGATCGTCAACCTGGATGAGATAAATCAATATATTCACTACACTAAGCAGAACAACAATAGAGATATCTAGTAATTCCGGCATAAAATGTAGCCTATTTGTTGATTCTGGGTCAAAGCAATCTCCATTCCAAATTTCAGCCAAATCGGTTCAGCTCTTTTCCTGTGAAAGAGTAACAAACATCCAAACAAACTTTCACGTTTATAATATTAGTAAGATATAGATAGAAGTGCAAAGACCTTCTAGAAAATATACAATCTGACAGCTGTTATTTTAGTTAAGGTGTGTTTGACTTTGTCCTATCCTATCCTACTTCCTACTAATATTATAAAAGCGAAAGTGAGTTTGTACATTTGTTTGTTTGTTACCTCTTCACGTCTTATCTACTGAACCAATCTTCCCGAAATTTCGCATACACATAGCTAGGAGTATTGAGAAGGACATAGGGTACCTTTCATTTCGGGAAAATGCACTGTTTCCGAGGGAAATTCATGCGGGCGAAGCCACGACCGCTAGTATAAAATAAATCACTCTTACAAACATGTATGTTTATTATGTAATGTAACTATTAAGGTGTATAAAAGGATTTAGACAAGTGTGGGTAACAGTCTGGTGAGGAAAACAGATTTTTAGCATAATACGTGCAGTCGTATTGTCGTCACAGATAGTAGTATGTTTTCATAAAGGCACGTTGGTCCGCAGTTAGGTCACCCAAGGCATGTTTGTCATTAAAAATCTCCCAGTATTTTCCACTCACTAATACACGAAAACAAAAAACCAATTTTTGAAAATAAATATATTAGCAAGACAAAATCGGGTTTTCCATTAACACCCTCCCCCCCACATACACACAAGATAATCCCACTCACCTTTCTCTTTTTATCCTTTTTCCTCTTCGTCCTAGCCTTATCAGTCTCGTGCTGACTCATGAACTCGTCCATGAACCCCCTGAAGGCGTTCACTCCCATAGTGATGGACAGCGTGGAGCCCTCCCGAGCACACACGGTCTCCATCACGTGCAGGAAGTTCCCGATCAGGTCCTTGTATTTGAGGGCGGAGCCGCGAGTCTCCACTATGCTGTACGTCGCTACAAGATTGTCTTTGAATTCGCTTAGCGCGTGCTTGAATACCCTGTCCACCTGAAATAAATAAACAAATTTAAATTCAAAGTCACAGTAATTAACACTTCAAAGTAACAATGATAGTGAATTGTTATCTACGTCGAGAGGCGTTAATGTCAGCGAAAGTGTTAATACACTGGTCTTCGATATATCGCTTCCCAATGCTGAGTGGTATTCTGGGTTACTGATTCGCTACATTGGGATATTGTCATATCCTGTAAGAGATCCCATCCTGGGATAAGTCCGCCATTGTCTTCTTATTTTAATAATGTTCCTTTTACTATGTATTTTAAGCAATAAAGATATTACAAACAAACAAACATCCTTTATTCATAGATCAATGACTTTCTTATAATTTTTTGCGACTTGAATGGTAATAAATTTTATTGCGCAAATCTTTCCTACTTTTCAAAATACTAGGCTAGGCTAGCTAGTTCGATTTGGAAAAGTGTACTGTGTTATTTCAGAATACAATCAATCAGATTCCAATAAGAGTGGCATATGAAATTATATGAACTTTACCTCTGACTGTTTGTCATTATCTGACAAGCCCATCAGATAAATCTTCTTTGTGATGAAATTCTGCATGGCCTGCAGCTCGGTCGCGTCCGATATGATCTTGTCCGTGCGGTCCATGAACTCTGAAGTGCCGGTCAGGTTGAAGTTTGACGGCACCGAACCTGACAAAATCACAATAAAATATTTGATATGTTACAATTGAAATTAAACAACTGAAGGTTGTCCTCTTGTCCTGGAAATCCATATGGTAAGGTCAGACCGACGGAGAGGTGAATACGAATTAAAAAGGCAAGTACTTATCACTGGCAGAAATATAAAACTTGAAAATAAAAGTAACGACGATTAGAAAAGATTAATGTAGAAATCTCCAAAAGACTCAATTAGCAGTAGGAGTGTCATAATTAATATTATAAATGCGAAAGTAGTTATGCTTTAGTTTACTATTATAAATCTTAAACACAGTAGCAACATGCGAAGCTGATGCGTGAGCATCTGAAGTTTGAAGATTACAAATATTACCTTATCTGTTCCTAAATAAAATCTTAAAGTGCAGTGATGAATAGGGGAAAGTGTTATTATATATTCACCTTTCGACTGATCCCCTAACATGTTGTAAGGGTCCTTCATGTTCATCCTCTTCCTGTTCTTAGGGCGCGTCCTGGCATTGGGTGCGACGGGACTGCTGCAAGGCATGGTGATGACGCCCTTGTTCTGGATGCACTTGGTGTGGTACAGCTGCTTGCAGTCGATGCAGCGCTGGCCTTGCGTGACGAACGCGTCGATCGCCTCGTGGCAGTACACGCATTTGTCGTCTTTCGAGAACCGCGTGCCTTTGCGAAACCTACAAACAAATTGAGTTTTATCGTGCATTCATTCATGTTCATCTTTGGATGGTAGGTTTTGGGCGTTGGTCATAAAGAAGTTGCCGTCGCTGTTTAGAAATTTTGGTCGCGAACCGACACCAATTTCTAACAAACACAACAATAGGCCGCTTTATCTGTCTGTTACCTTCGAGTTTGCGTTCCCGCTTTGCTCCGCTTCCGCCTTGTACGAGGGGAGGTCAATATATTCGCGGAATGAGGGGGAAGGGGGTTGAAATTAAACACGAAACTATTTTTCCTTTTCAATATATTCTCCCTTAACCTTAATACATTTTTCAGATCTTTCCAATAATTTATTTATACCATCGAAAAAAAATGTTTTATCTTGGCTATCAAAATAGGCCGAAATTGCAGACTTGACTTCTTCATCGTCGCCAAATTTTTTTCCACGCAGCTCCTTTTTCATTTTTGGAAACAAATAATAGTCACTAGGGGCCAAGTCTGGACTGTAAGGTGGGTGGTTTAATTTTTCGAACCCGCATCGGTGAATGGCAGCCGTCGCAACATGGCACGTGTGGACGGGTGCGTTGTCGTGCAAAAGGAGCACACCTTTTGACAGCTTTCCTCTTCTTTTTTCTTTAATAGCTTCTTTCAATCTATCCAGTAAAGAAGCGTAGTACTGTCCCGTTATAGTCACACCACGATCTTTGTAATCGATCAACAAAATACCTTCTGTATCCCAAAAGACAGTCGCCATGATCTTTCCGGCCGATTGAGACACTTTAAACTTCTTTGGAGGGGGTGTGCCTTTTTTATGCCACTGCATCGACTCTTGCTTCGACTCAGGTTCATAGTGGTGAACCCAGGTTTCATCTCCAGTAACAATCCGGTCCATAATTTCTTCCTTATTCTCTCCACAGAGCTCCAAAAACTGGCGAGAACACTCGACACGCTCGCTTTTTTGAAGTGGCGTGAGCATTCTTGGAACCCATCTTGCACTGACCTTAGTCATCCCAAGATGATCATGTAGGATGTTTAAAATGCTTGTTTCGGATACTCCAACCATTGCTGCAAGCTGCTTCTTCTTCAACCGGGCATCTTCCAATACAAGTTTTTCTACTTTTGCGACGATTTCCGGTGTGGTGGCCTCAATTGGTCGTCCGGAGCGGGGGTCATCTTCAATAGACTCTCTTCCTTGTTTGAAAAGTCCATGCCACTTGTAAATCATGGTTTTACCAGGGGCAGAGTCTGCGTAAACTGCTAACAGCTCTTGAAAAATCGTCTGAGCGGATTTTCCTTGCTTGGTGAGGAACTTTATAACGGCGCGGTGTTCAATTTTCTCCATACTCGCTGACTTCTTCCCGATTCACTTGTTTGTAGGTCAACAACTCAAAAGTTTATGACCCGATTTGGTTCAAACTTGGTATATATACTCTTAATGAGGTGCTGAACAAGTTACTACCTGGACGAGTAAATCAACCACCTCCATCCCCTCCATTCCGCGAATATATTGACCTCCCCTCGTAATCACTTACGAGACAGAACCACCGAGAGGCGACTAAACAACAACGGACCAATATTTTTAGTCCATTTAACTTAATTTTGAGAACTAAAAATATAATGTGGCTAGGTTCCACCATAGGCAAGTAAGTTAAGGAATTAGGCGCACAAAGTTTGAGTCGCAAGTTTCAAACAAGTCAGATGCGACGCTGTGCTATGACGTCACTAGCAGACAGACATACCTGTGGCCAGCAATGCGGAACAGTCCATTGGTAGTGGTGCCAATGAAGTCAGTGGAGCGGGGATCGGGCGCGCGGGGCTCCAGCGGCGCGGGCGCGGGGTCCGAGTTGCGGCGGCGCAGCGACGCTCGCGGCGACGCCTCTAGCCGGGACAACGCCGCCGCCGCCGCCGCCGCCGCCGGTATGGACACCGTCGATGTTTCCAGCAGCGGCGCCATCAGCTCGGACGTCGTTCTGTTCAAGTTAAATCATTAGTTGGGTTTCAATTTCATTCGAATGATTTATTTATTGACTAACTAGCTGTTCCCCGCGGCTTCGCCCCGCGTGGGACTCGGTTATATCGCGCCCAAAAGTAGCCTATGTTTGACCTCAGGTCGTTAACTACATCCCTACCAAATTTCATCACAATCGGTCCAGCAGTTTAGCCGTGAAGAGGTGACAGACAGACAGACAGACAGACTTTCGCATTTATAATATTAGTATGGATTACTATATTGAAGAAACTTACTAAAGGAATTTTTTCTTTTTTTTTTCTTTATTAGGTGTTCCGAAATTTTTTTAACCTCCTAGTTGTTATAAAGTTGCGAAAAGAACATTCGAATTTACTTAGAATTTTTGACACTAGAGTTTATTGTCTCCCGCCTCCCAGAATCCTCTTAAGTGAGGAGCTAAAGAAGGTATACATTTTTGCTTTTTAAAGCTGGACAAAGTTCTACCTATTTCCTCATTTTCACAGATCTCTTTTAAAGATAGTTTTTGCCATTCAATCTTCATCAGGGGCAGCCCAGTTTTATACCCTAAGACACTTTATTTGAGCATATATATTTCGAAAGCAGCGCGACTTATGATTTTTGTGCTCTTCATTTAATTAGAGGTAGTGTTGTACTACTACTATGTATTTTACTAGAGGAAAAAAGACCAAGGATGCGAAGTGCATAGACCAAATAAATAAGAAGGTTAAAGTTGTATTGTAAAGAGATGTAGTGGAGTATGTACTGACCTGGCGGGATGTCTCTTAGGGTCGCGGTGTTCTAGCGCGGGTAGCGCGGCGTCGAGAGCGTCGAGCGCGTCGAGCGCGGCGGCGGGCGCGCGCGGCGAGCGGCGCGACGAGCGCGCGGGCGGCGCGGGCGGCGAACTCGCCTCCGAACTGCGCACGCGCACGCCGGACGATAACACTGAACACAATATTGTATCTTAACATCTTAATTATTGTACAAACAAAGAGTGTGTACTTATGTACACGCGTTAGAAGATATACAAATTAAAATAAAAATTGAAAAAAAACAAAAACTTTATTGTAGTTTGAAGTTAGTTGCTAAAAAAATTAGTAACTTGCTGATGCTTTTTTCTGTAGGTGTGCGGGCGCATCGTAAAAATTCACTCTCATTTTTCATAAGTTTAAAGGATTCCCTTTTTTCTAAAGTGACAGCTTTGTCAATCGCCCATTTGAACATTTTTAGAGATAATGCATGTTTGTAATTATTTTTGGGATATTTAATCGGCACATTTTCAATGAAATTACGTAGGATGTTTCACATTTATTTATCTACTAGTGATTTCTTCTAAGCACACAAATAAGTATTGCTGAAAAATATATTTTTTATATTTTAACTAAGATGTCAATTTAAAAAGTACGTAGAAGCATTCGTATTATTAATTTATTGAAAATGTAATAATTAATTACATTTCTGAAAAACAATTACAATTATTCATTATCTTTTAAAAAGTTCAAGGGTGCGAGTGAAAACAGCTACCTTAAATTAAATATTAAACATTTAGTCTACCTTACAGTCCATTAAATAAATTAAAACACAACAAGCACATCTTACAATTTTCAACAGTCAGTATTCTTGTGACAGCGAAGTTACGGGGTACGTCAAAGATTTTAATACGGCAACAATATACTCCATCTTACCATAGCAATAAAAAACAAACTTGATGCAAAAATTTTGATATCCCATTATCAACAGCAATATGAAAACAGCCACTAAATACACCACAGAAATACAGTTACATTTATGTTCTTGCTTTATTTTCACACTCTCACTTAAAATCGGGGATATTGATATCCTACACATCTTGACTGATTGCCACGAGTTACTTGAATGACATCTATTCTTGATATTTTAAATTATACAACCCAGCTTAATCACTTCATAAAAAAGTCTTGCCTTATTATTGATAATAATAAATCAATAACAATGCCTCATTTTGAGATCGTTAAAGGAATAAACACAATTCTTAACTAATGACTTCTAAATATATTTTGTTTTGCTACAATGATTCGCTAATGCGGCATTTAATTTGAGAAATCCTTTCTACATGTAAATGTTTTCCTAGGTTAAAACTGATAACATTATACTGTGATCTGCATTTAAAATAAAATCATTAGTTAAAAACATCATCAACTTTATGATATCAAGTGTTATTTGCCAGCAACTGCATTTATGTTTAAGGTTTCTCAAACGGCTACATTTACAATGTGGATATTGAATACATAATACATACTTAATTTGAAAGACAATCTGTTTCAGAAACGCTTTTAAAAATCTCGTTTCGAAAAGTCTTCAAAATTTTTCGTAGGAAATGGGTCTAATTTTCTCATAGTTTACTTTCTGTATGCAAAATGAAAGAAAAACCTTGAGAAACTTGTGGTGCGGTGTGTGTGGGGTTGGCACCTGTGGGCGTGGATTTCGCCCGTATGCTTGTCATGTACCTGTTGGCGGGCGCATGCGCTCAGGCGGCAGACTGTGCAGCGGCCCGGAGCCCGCCGCCTCCAGTAGTTACGGTACCTGCGTGTGTGGCGGGGTGGGGCGGCGCGCGGTGGTCGCGGCAGGCTGTCAGCGGCCCGGGGCCCGCCGCCTCCAGTAGTTACGGTACCTGCGTATGTGGCGGGGTGGGGCGGCGCGCGGTGGTCGCGGCAAGCTGTGCAGCGGCCCGGGGCCCGCCGCCTCCAGTAGTTACGGTACCTGCGTATGTGGCGGGGTGGGGCGGCGCGCGGTGGTCGCGGCAAGCTGTGCAGCGGCCCGGGGCCCGCCGCCTCCAGTAGTTACGGTACCTGCGTGTGTGGCGGGGTGGGGCGGCGCGCGGTGGTCGCGGCGCACGGGCGGCAAGCTGTGCAGCGGCCCGGGGCCCGCCGCCTCCAGTAGTTACGGTACCTGCGTGTGTGGCGGGGTGGGGCGGCGCGCGGTGGTCGCGGCAAGCTGTGCAGCGGCCCGGGGCCCGCCGCCTCCAGTAGTTACGGTACCTGCGTGTGTGGCGGGGTGGGGCGGCGCGCGGTGGTCGCGGCAGGCTGTCAGCGGCCCGGGGCCCGCCGCCTCCAGTAGTTACGGTACCTGCGTATGTGGCGGGGTGGGGCGGCGCGCGGTGGTCGCGGCAAGCTGTGCAGCGGCCCGGGGCCCGCCGCCTCCAGTAGTTACGGTACCTGCGTGTGTGGCGGGGTGGGGCGGCGCGCGGTGGTCGCGGCAAGCTGTGCAGCGGCCCGGGGCCCGCCGCCTCCAGTAGTTACGGTACCTGCGTGTGTGGCGGGGTGGGGCGGCGCGCGGTGGTCGCGGCAAGCTGTGCAGCGGCCCGGGGCCCGCCGCCTCCAGTAGTTACGGTACCTGCGTGTGTGGCGGGGTGGGGCGGCGCGCGGTGGTCGCGGCAAGCTGTGCAGCGGCCCGGGGCCCGCCGCCTCCAGTAGTTACGGTACCTGCGTGTGTGGCGGGGTGGGGCGGCGCGCGGTGGTCGCGGCGCACGGGCGGCAAGCTGTGCAGCGGCCCGGGGCCCGCCGCCTCCAGTAGTTACGGTACCTGCGTGTGTGGCGGGGTGGGGCGGCGCGCGGTGGTCGCGGCAAGCTGTGCAGCGGCCCGGGGCCCGCCGCCTCCAGTAGTTACGGTACCTGCGTGTGTGGCGGGGTGGGGCGGCGCGCGGTGGTCGCGGCAGGCTGTCAGCGGCCCGGGGCCCGCCGCCTCCAGTAGTTACGGTACCTGCGTATGTGGCGGGGTGGGGCGGCGCGCGGTGGTCGCGGCAAGCTGTGCAGCGGCCCGGGGCCCGCCGCCTCCAGTAGTTACGGTACCTGCGTGTGTGGCGGGGTGGGGCGGCGCGCGGTGGTCGCGGCAAGCTGTGCAGCGGCCCGGGGCCCGCCGCCTCCAGTAGTTACGGTACCTGCGTGTGTGGCGGGGTGGGGCGGCGCGCGGTGGTCGCGGCAAGCTGTGCAGCGGCCCGGGGCCCGCCGCCTCCAGTAGTTACGGTACCTGCGTGTGTGGCGGGGTGGGGCGGCGCGCGGTGGTCGCGGCAAGCTGTGCAGCGGCCCGGGGCCCGCCGCCTCCAGTAGTTACGGTACCTGCGTGTGTGGCGGGGTGGGGCGGCGCGCGGTGGTCGCGGCAAGCTGTGCAGCGGCCCGGGGCCCGCCGCCTCCAGTAGTTACGGTACCTGCGTGTGTGGCGGGGTGGGGCGGCGCGCGGTGGTCGCGGCAAGCTGTGCAGCGGCCCGGGGCCCGCCGCCTCCAGTAGTTACGGTACCTGCGTGTGTGGCGGGGTGGGGTGGCGCGCGGTGGTCGCGGCAAGCTGTGCAGCGGCCCGGGGCCCGCCGCCTCCAGTAGTTACGGTACCTGCGTGTGTGGCGGGGTGGGGCGGCGCGCGGTGGTCGCGGCGCACGGGCGGCAAGCTGTGCAGCGGCCCGGGGCCCGCCGCCTCCAGCCGCGTGGTGGACAGGCTGCGCTGGTACACCGGTGGCGAGCCCCGTCTGATATATAAACATACGTCAAGTTGAACAATTTTTTCTGTGCCATCTGTGACGCTACAATCGATGCCTATTGCACAAAGCCGTTTTCTTAGTGATTATAAGCAACGAAAAAAAATATATTACGTCACTGTACAATACTCGCCGATAAATGTGGACATTTTGAATAGGGTATAATAGTATACATAGTATGGACAAATCTACGTGCATAAGGGATAGGCCAAACCTGCGTGACCAAAGCGACTGCGAAGCAGGAGTATCGCAGTAGCGTCTGTCGCGCGGCGGCCGCTACCCATACTTATTATGGCGCCGTGCACAACTACTCGACCACAACGCGGGACGCACGCGTCTAGTAATAAATTAAGTACGCAATTCACGCCGTAGTCGCGCAGGTATGCACGTTTGGTGTTGCGTTGCAAACGCTCCCGCTTCCCGCGTTACTGACGCGCAAGTTTGGCCGAACCTTATGGATTGACAGATGAGAATGTTAGCAAATGACGTCAATTGCTTAGAACCACCACTAAAAAGGTCTGTTGCAAATGTTATAAGTCATGATTTTTGAAGTTTTGTCGAAAATCACATGTTGTCGTCACCGTAGATTTGTCTACATCATGACGTCATCTATATGAATGAACACATTTTAACCTCGGATAGGTCAGTGCTCTTTATAAAGCACAATGAAAAGTATTTAGAAAATAATTATACAGTTACATCCATTACTTCAATAATTAATATTGTAAATATAAATGATATTTTTGTCATCATTATTATCAAGTTTGGATATAATACCTTTGTGAACAATTGTAGCCATTATCACCCTTGTTAAATAAAACCTTACCTTGATCCAGTACTTTTATTCGTGTCAGAGTTATCTCCCGAACTACAGTTGTTTATCCGTTCTGTCACATCTACTAACTCGATTTCTTTGTCGTTTGTCTGAAATTGAAATATGTATTCAGAAAGTTGGACTATGGGACTAAAGCTACATCCCGTGGTACAACTAGTTGAACACTGTGATTTCTACGATGAATATAAGCTGTATATAATACATAAATAAAAAGAAACCTTTGGCAAAATTGTAATATTAACAAGTTGACATCGTGATAAAATTTTGATCACAATCATCAAATAAAATTGTCTTGTTTTTCATAATTGCCTCAAGAGTCTATGAAAGGATAGAAAAAAATAAAATTATAAGAAAAGACTAGAAGCCAAAGGGAGAGAATAGTATATAAGAACAATAAAATGTCTACAGGTATAATGGTGGGTGATATTGCGTCCCTAATTAGCAGACGTGATGAGGTCAAGGAAATATGTATAAATTGTAAGCAAGTCAGTTCGTTGACGGCATCATGTCTAAACTAAAGTCACCTTGGTTTTACTCGCTAGTATATTTTGGTCTAATCGGAGCCATAACAGTTCATCAGCGATATCTGCCGTAGTTATCTTTTTTGGGACGGCTACGCCTTCCAGGTTCCATCGCCCGATGTCTAAGAACGATTTCGCATCTTTTTTCTTCTTCCTTTCCTCTTTTTGAATTTTACTGCAAAAATGACACTATATTTACTACACTATACTATATCGATTAGAAAATATTGTGAAAATAGATGAACTAAACACACAAAAAGGTAAGTCGTTAACTTTTTACATCAATATTTCGATGGGAGTACGTCGAACTGAACTTCTCTCTTCCCTATACCTTAGTATTCAAGATAAACTGTGCCCTGCCGTATATGTAGCCCATAACCGTTCTCACAAATCAGACTATCATATGCAAAAATAATAATGTGAATCTGTCTGGTAGTTCCAAAAGTTATAAGAGTTAAAACAAACTTTTTAGCTTATAAATAAGTATATACAAATCCCTTACCTTTTGTTAATAGCTGCGATATCCGCCGTGACCTGTGTGCTGGTGACGTTTTTGTTGTCGTATGCTGCTGTCGTGGGAATGAATGCGTCTCTTTTCTTTTCCAAACTGGGAACACAATATTTTATGATAAATTTTAATTTTAATTGACTTTTGCTTTTAAATATTTCGTCATAAGATTCAATTTCTAAAAACTGAATATTTGCTCTTGTTACAGATTGTGTAGATCCTTTGAACAAATATGTCAAGTGATCCCGACAAGTATCTGTTATTATGGAGTGTGATGCTCATGGCATAGACTACTACAATTATTATGTTAAGACCTTAAACATGATATGACATACAAATCGCGAATAAATGAAATTTTATAGCACGAAATTAGGTACAAAACATTTGTTGAGTCACAGACTTTAATCTAAACAGACATGCATTATATTATGTTTAGCTTTGGCATTGAAATTTTTAAATATTAAAAAAAAAAATATATTGAAAAAGATACAAACGTTTAATTTATAAACAAAACCAAAACTGATTTTACCTGGCGATAGGTAGAGATTGCGTTGCTCTCAACTGCCTCATGTTCTCCCCTCCTCGGTTGATGAGCATGTCCCTAAAATAAATGCCACATGAGTGAATTGCAATGTTACGTCGTGAAGTGACGTCCGATGAAACATACTGATAGAAATGTAGACGGTAATAAATACAAGCGCACAGTCAATAACTTACAACTGTTTATTGTTACGGGTAAAGTCGTTAAATTCGGTAATTCATCTTTAAACTACGTTCCCACCAGCTAGCCATATTAACTTCTCTGATTTGTATGTTAAAAAATCTATGACGACGTCATTATTTTTGTATTGTTTTTTATTTATTTACCAACTAAATTTGTTTTTAATTTTTTAATTAATTACACTTTTAATATATGAATACTATTATTGATCTTTATAGGTATAGCGTTCCTTCGATTGCATGATTTATAAATTGGCGAAAAATGGTCATAAGTAGCGAAGCGAGGGCACCACCCTATGTGCAAGAAAAAAAACAAAATACGTACATTTTCATGATAGTTAAATTTTACCAATTAAATACATTTGTGTACCCAAATCGAGCACTACTTTAGCATGTTATCATGCATACACGCTGCATCTAAATCATTGCAATAAAAAAATTACATCTAATTTCTTGCAGAAAATGACATTTTGTTATATTTTGCCAATAACCGCCAACATCCCAAATTATACTTACAGTTGCGTATCAATAATGTTCTTGAGCTCTTCGAGACTCGGCGCACGGTCGATATCGTCGTGTTTCTCGTCGACCGCCTTATTGTCATGCTGTCAACACAAACACGCAACACGACGCTGTATATACATGTGTGTTCTGTCACACGTTCACAACAAAACATTGGGCCGAACTCTCAAAAATGTGGTGATATTGGAATTTCATTTTTTTAAATATTATTCACTAGATAAATAAATATATCCGGACGAGCTAGCCCCAAAATACTCTTCAAATGTCCCAAACTTTTTACAGCATTATTCATAGATACAACTTTTGCCTTTAAAATATATCGTACCATTTGTACTGAATCAATTCAGCTCTTTTGACTGCTGTAGAACATTCTAACTTGGAAGTCTTCAATATCATTTGGGAACTGTTTAGCGACGACAAAATATCACGACACAATGAGAATACGTCCCTCTGGAAGCGATTAGTGACAGGGAATTGTCCAGTTATTGTATAAGAACATCATAACATAGTAACATTCTCATTCTTTAAAAATGCAAGGATGTTAAGGGCTTCAATGACATAACAAACGTGATATTTTAAGGACGATCGCAGTTTTATCACCTTATTCATAAAAATTAAGAAACGTGTATTAAGCCCATTTCAACTAAAACATTTCTTGTCCTTCTCTCTTGATATTTGCGAAAGGAACAAAAACATATTTTAGTTAACAGAGTTAGAGTAGAATTTAAACTATAATGGTTGGTCATAAAAAGAGTAAAAATGAAGAATTAGCCATTTTTATTTAGGTTGAATTTTTTGGTGCACCACAAGCTCAGAGACAAACGTTTTGAAGTGTTCTTTGCTATGATTGTATGGTGCTTTGAAATCTCTATTGAAAGTCGATTGTGATGCACCGACATGTCATACAATATACATTGGGAAAAATCATAATTTTGAAACGACAATCATTTACCAATTATTTACATCAATCACAAGTCATTAAGCACAGCAAGACAGTTAGATACTTACGTCATCTTTGTCTAGTATTCTAGGCGGTCTCCTTAGCGCTGGTAAAGTCTTTCTGAGTAAGTAGCCCTTGGCCGCCGCCTGGAAGGCGACGATGCCTTTCCGCAGCTTCAGGTACCACCTGCGCACGCGATTGCCGCGAAACCATGATTGCACTTTAATTGCCGCCTCCACGCGGGCAACAAGCCATTGTCTGTAAAATAATAAAACATGCTTTACGATATAGGTCTGCCGATTATGTGATAACAAAGAGATAGCATATCTCCTAGCCATTCAGATGTATAATAGACCACTCCTTTTACCATCTCAAAAGAGGCCTCGCCGCCAAAAGAAGTACCTCAGTTCGATTGTTGGTATAGTATTCTTTCTTTCAATTCGTGTTCCTCATGGTGAGGGTCGTGACCACCGTAATCCAAATTGGCAGTTACTTTCTTCCAGTCATATCTATTCTGAGCCCGGTGTAGGGCCTCTTGGGTGTTGCATTTCAATGCTGTAAGGAGCACTAGCCTACGGTATAGTTCAAAAAATAAATTCAAATCCGGTCAGAGTTCAATTCGTGAGAGGAACTGAAACATTCCATCAACAAATATACGGCTTAGGATATGACTGGGGGTGCTCTAGTATGTTGCTGATGATGAAGCCCACCTGCAGTATCCCTGCAAGACCCTGGAGGCGCGGCGCAGCGCCAGGAAGCGGCGGCGCTCCAGCACGGCGCGGAACCAGCGCTGGATGGCGATGATGGACGCCATGATCTGCTGGTGCAGGCGGTACTCCAGCTTCGTCTGCTCGCTTTCGCGCATGAAGATCTTGGTCGCGCCTGGAAACAATCAACGTGCTACGAAAACGAAATCCTATCTTATACTGATAAACCTTATTTGTATGTGCATAAGGCTCTAAATTGACTGGCTTCCGTCATAGAACTTTATTAAATTAGTTTTATGATGTAGGTAGTAGTGGCTAGACTGCGGTCGAACGCGTGTCCTGGAAAATTCGAGAAATGAGAGATAGAGCAAGTTTCTAGCCTCTTAAAAGATAGATTGCAAACGTTCTATATTAACTTCGTATATATGTCCGGGCTTATATCATCGTAAAACTGCGATGTGATCAGGGCAATGGCCTACCTTAAAGCGCTTTGCAATTTTGCCGAAGAGGTTGTTGGGAGTGGGTTAAGCCCACGCCTCAAACCATCCCGTCGCTTTGCTATATTGTTCTTCTAAAAATATTACTTAGAACCAACTTACCTAATTGATAGTTATCCCTGTCCAAGTTAAGTGTGGCAAGGAAATGTCTGACATCTGCCTGCGAGCTAAGCAGTCCCTTGGGCAGCAGTATCCGGTACAGTTGTATGAACTCCTCGTACGTGAGACGTACGTTGTACCCAGCCTGTCGTATTCGAACCGTCTCAAGCATGCCCGTGTATCGCAGCTGACGTTGGACGGTCTCTTCGTCAAACACGTTGGGTATCTTATCACTGTTTGACTTTATACATCTGCGGAACGGTTCAAAGTTAGCGATACAGAACACAGAATAGTTCTTAGAAATAAATCAAAGCAAATCTACGAATATAAACTTAATGTCAACGACGGTAACAAACATAACATCTTGGAATGCGATCTTTTAAAATTGCGACGATTGTAAGACCGCACAGCAAAAGTGTACTAATTCGTCCATCCTGCCCTCCCTATACAAAAATTTGTGATATGAATATTCTATATAAATTTCATTGTGTAAAAATGAGCACAAACATCAAGTCAACCTTCAATATACGGCGGCAATATACAATAACGAATTGGCGTAATTTGCGTTATTAAACATTATCTGTATTAAGAGCTATCATTTATTCGACTTGTGTAACATGTTTACCTTATAAAAAACGGGTTAGCTTGGTTAAGCGTTTCCATGAGCGCCGCGAGCGAATGCTGGAACTGAGCGGCCACAGTGAGCGGCTGTTTCCGCTTGCCGGTGGGCGCGGCGGTCCGTCCAGCTAACGTTTTAACGCTTTGCAGGTTTTTCAGCCCTTTTTTTGCACGCTCCCGAGGCCTGAATGACTTGTTTTTCCTGTGAACATAGTTGAGAAGGGATAGAGGCAAGTTTTAAATTGAAGCATTAGCTCGAGCTCGTGTCTCATTTAAAAATTAATTTACGGTACTGTAGTGTTAAGAAATCATTAACACTAAAAGATGATAAAGCTGAAAGCGGACCCCGGGCTCGAAGCAATATACTGGAAAGATGAAGACAAAGCAAAGATAAAAATATTATACCTATGAAGCATTCCCAAAAATTACATAAATGCTTATATAATATGGAATTATGCTAAAACATTTTTCTGATTGAAACAAGTTTGCTACAATATTATGTAAATTTCGTATCTAATGCCGACTAAATGAGCGTGCGTGCGCAGATTACTTGCGCCTTTTATCACTGATTGGTGACACAAGTCACCAGTTTTCAATGTCCTACTTTCGCTGCCTCTTAAACAAATCTCACAGAAGTAACACTACAGCAAAAATAAAGAGTTGACATAATTGATAAATATCATAAATCAATTTTATAGAATACTAGCTCGAGCTAAAGATACCGTCCACCAGAAAACATAACTACGTGATTTACTTATATTTATAACATGCAGTTGCACTGTGAAAATGACATGTATAATATGTATGTATCGATGACCACAGTTCTACCTGATATAATGAGTATCGTGATAAAAGCTGGCAAAGTGAATTCTCCGCATAAAACTATAAAAACACATCACATAAAAAACAAATATTATGCTGAAAATTTATAAAAAATCAGTACAAATATGAACACATAAAAAAATAACAAATCCAAAAGCCTAGTCAAAATATATACTGTCTTTGCCTCGGCTTTCAAAATGAAAATGAGACAAAACATGATTTGACTAAACTTTTGTTAATTTTTACCAAAAATACGGATATCAAATAAATAAATTACGTATATAGGATAGGTACTTTCACAATATTCCGTCCGCCGACAAGCGCTTAGCCGTTGATATCCCAATAACATGTAGCAACCGATTATCACACACACATGAAACCTTCGGAAAATTAGGACCCGATAGCCGTCACCGTGAAAGAGAGAGAAAACCCCACCGAAAATCGAAACTTCATCAAATAAACTTTATTTTGTGACTGCATATTTAAATTATCCTTGTCGTTGTCATACAACGATTGGAATTTCTAATATGATAAATGTACGAAACAAAACGAAATCATTTTTATAAGATCAAAAGGTGAAAGATCGCAAAATATTTCATAAAGAATAAAGACTAGACTTTAAAGTATTGTGCTTCAAAAAGCATGTTGACTATATTACACATTCTATTCAATTCATTTCCGTCAACTTTAGACACCGTGAAGACGTATCGATTTAAGTTCATAAGTTTCGTTCTTTCGACCTCTCAATATTTGAAATTGAAAGAGCCAGACGAACACGTTTTGAAACATATTTCAGTTAAAATATGTAATAAACTTTCGCTTTGTATAAACTTTACAAATTCGAATTTTAAGTTTAAAACTCAATCCCCGCCAACTCAACCGTAACACAGTCACGCAAGTTTGTTTGATGAATTCGCTGAGAGGTGCTCGTGCGCAGTAAACTCGCGACGTACATGACGATCTGGCTGGCTCGCTGCATGAGGTCGGCGTCGTCGAGGTCGCGGTCGGCGCGGTCGGCGCGGTCGGCGCGGTCGGCGCGGCGCAGGCGCGTGTCGGCCGCCCTGTAACCTTTAGCCGGCCGACCGCGCGCCGGCTCGGCCCGCTGCTTTACGTCGCCCGCGGCGAACCTATGCGGCGTTCTGGCGCCCGCGCGCGGCACACGGTTAAATAAATAAATAAATGTGTATCGCATGCAAGGATTGTGCTTCGGCTCGTTACGCCTACTAGGTATCTAGATGTTAATCAAACGAAGTAAACTGGCGGGCGATGTTTGCGACTACATGTTGTGCAGAATAAAGCGATAAATAATCTCATATTTAATTATTTATATCGATGAGAAAACGTGTAATTACATTGATGAGAAAGCTTATTCTGACCGCCTCATTCAAAACTAACCGATGAACTTTACCAACACGTACTTAAGGTTCAATATGGCTTATCATCGTTTTAATAGATAAAAAGAAGCAGCAAAAAACGGCAGTTGGTTTCACAATTTTCATGAAAATTCCATAATACAGGTACTAAACATCGAACTAAGTTACAATACAAGACTAAGTTCAAGCTTTAATTTACAAAAAACGACTTCAGGGATCATTTGGACTCCGAAATCAATGATACTATTTCTATTGCGCTGGAGAAGTTGATAGTCTCGGTAAGTTTGTATCAGGAATATTTTAACCTCATAGAAAATACAAATGTGACATTCAAATGACACAAGTTAAATCAGAGAGGTTACGATCAACTGTTTTGGCCTTACTCACTCAGGCCTGCTAAAACCGTTGATGGTATCCCCCAGAAGCATTATAAAATCGCCTTATTCTGTAGACAAATATAATAACGAAACCCATACAATTTACTTAGTTCAATTCAAGTTTACTTTAGTAGCGAGATGTTTACACAAAATAAAAGTTAGGCTGTGTTCAGACCGACTCCAAAATGAATGTATTATGGTAATGTCTCATTTTATGTGCGGTGGTCTAACCACAGCCGTCAGGTGACGAGTTTGACGAAAGTAATGTCCATGCGTTAGGTGCACATAGAGTAACAAGCATGCCGTACAGACGGTCACTTACGCAATGCGGTTGATTGCGAGATTGATTGACGATACTGTCGCCAGTTGGCTGAGCAACAAGACACAAATCATTACGTCACATAACTATACTCACAAAGCACTTCAAATACATATTTTGAGGTAAGACTCCTAGCAAGCCCTCGGTCAAAACTCAAAGTGAGAATGGACAATTTTCTGGCCACAATGCAGTTTTTAGTTATTTCATTGATTTCATCTCATAGTTAGCTTTCTAGCAATAATGTAACACGATCGGAATTTACCGGATGCGTCTAAAATGTGTATAATTAATCTAGTTATGATATATCTGTAAATATGACATGCCATTTGCAATATAAAATATAGTACACAGACTTGCAGTTAGTCGGATTCACTGTAAAGCAATCTGTATGTATTGGGCACAAGGATGTAGCATAGACGCGAGAAGGGAATAGATTATAGAACTGACCTGATGATGCTGTCATTTGGCGCGTGTATGGAGGCGCGTGGCACTCTCAAAGCGCCGTCCGTTCTATGGACTCTATGCTTTCTACCTGCTTCTAGAAAAGCGAAGTATCCTCTGAAATTAAAACAAATAGGTATATTGACCCTAGGAGAAATATTTAGTTGATGTTGTGCAAATATTTTGATGCAAATAATTTTATGGGTTACAAAGTGTATATAAGAGAGAGCCAATATTAACTTTTCACGTATACTTCATACATACAAGTATTTTTTTATTTCGTCCCAGAATCTATACTCCTTTACTAGTCTCTTAAAAATAGATTCAAATAAATTCTTGCCAAGACTAATGGACAACAGTGATCAAATAAGGATTCCGTTTTAGCCTTTTGACGTACGGAAATCTAATTAAGTACTTGGACCAGATCATTGTAAGGATGTGATGAAATGACGAGTAATATCTAATTGTTACAATTTACAGTAGGAAGAAGGGGGATTTACCTAAAGAATGCCCGTACGATGGCCCAGCGAAAGACGGCTACGGGGTCGACGCCAACCAACTCCCGCACGAACGCCAACGAAGAGTTCTTTAGCACGCTCACTATGTCTTGGCGCATCAGATCTAAGTTTTTCTCCCTCATCGCCGTCACCTGCAACAAGAAAAGCGTTTTATAACAAATTATTAACAAAAGAAAAAAAAATTGGGTCCAAAGATTAATAGAAAAATAATATTCTTCCGGTATCCTGCTAACGAATACATTTGTAGTCAAAATACTTAATGTATACAAATGATAATTTCCTTGCTTAAGCAGAGCTCAAGGTCTGTGAATTATGAGCTTTGTTTCCTAAGCCACAGAGTTAAATGCCAACATATTTTTTTTTGTTGGTAATACTTCTTAGTATCCTCATGTTAGTTATGAAGGCGTTTCTCAAAACACTTTCTTAGCAAACGTCAAATAGCGCTAACAAGCGAAATAAATAACAAGACCTTAAATAAAACCTTTGACGTAGATTTTTTTAAATACCATCTTTATAATTTTAAATATACTCATTTCCTATATTCAGTAAATTGAGTATTGACAAAACTTTAACCAAAATCAATTAAAATAAGTTCTAACGTTAATTACGGATATATACGACAAGACAAGACAAAAATTCTTTATTGCACCAGTATAAATATACAATAAGGAAATTACAAACATAGATAATACAATAGGCATACATACATAGACTTGTATAAAAATGATGTAGTAAATTACCTGGTATTTCACTCTGCCAGCATAATGTTTGACGACGAATGCGGGCTCCCTGCGCTGAGGTTTCTCATAGAATTGGTTGTCCTCGTGTACAGAGTTGAATTTCTGCAATAGCGTTTCATTTGTCGCCCAAGGGAAACTGAAATACATTTTTATTAGTTATATTTAACATTCATAACATAACAATCTCTCAAATTTATTTCATCCGCTATGTCAGTTTACATCAATTCTTTATTTATAATAAATACATTTTTATTTCGGACAGAGTCCATAGTCAGTGTTAGTAACAATCACTACATAGTATAAAACAAAGTTGCTTTCTCTGTCCCTATATCCCTATGTATGCTTAAATCTTTAATACTCTGCAACGGATTTTGATTCAAGAGGAAGGTTTTTATGCCCATGCGAGGCTGGGGCGGTAGTAGTAGTAGTCGCTAGTGTTCTACTAATTAATAAAAAAAAAGATGTTCTATCATCATTCTTTGATTATTATTAATTTCATAAAAAAAGTTATAAAGAAAAGTAAGCGGCAAACATGTATAACCTAAATTTCGTAAGTTCGTTAAACATGACTCACTTGCACTGATCATCCAGCAAGCACAGCAGCCCACTAGGCTTCCCCTCAATGAGCTGCAAGCACTGTGTGTTATCCGAGAATCCGATGTCCGTCCACCGGATACCTTCACGGCGGTACTCCTCTTGTTCGTATTTAAATACGTGCTGGTTGAAATAGTACTGTAAATGTTCATTGGCGTAGTTGATGCACAGCTGTTCGAAGCTGTTGAACGGCCCGAAGTCCTCGAAACCGAATATGTCGAGAACACCTGAAAAGTTGTTAAGCACTTTACTAGATATGTCTTTACCTACAGTTATTCAAGATTAAATTATATATTTGAAAATTCATGGTATCCGTACTTGACAGTGGTTGGCACATGATTAAATATGGAGAAGAGAGGGAAGCTTTATTTCATACAGCTGCGCCAAAATTGGTAAACACACGGGACAGGCGCGTATGTATGTGCGCATGCGCACGAATCACTGGCGAGCTGTCGCATACGCAGTTGAGGTTTTCCTAGTCGAATGTACGCAGTCAATTACAAAAAATATTTACGTGAAATAAATATTTGATTTCTAAACGACTCTTAATAGAACAATATTACATTAGATTTTAGTTTCTCAGCATGATAAATATCAAAATATAGTTTTCAAAGACATAGATTTAAGTAAATGGAAGTCTGAAGAGATCGTGCGTTTGATTTTCACCTTTATACTGAGATCATATGGTGCTTATCTAAACATAAATATTGCGACATCTGGACAGTTTTAGAAAATAAACACAATATTTGCACACCAGATCTATTTAAGTGTCACTGAAAATATTTGCACTGCACAATAAATACAGACAGAACGTCCACTAAGTACTATTTCTCATCTTAGCAGCTTTGTCTGCTTGATACTATCTTACATTTGAAGCATTGTACTGTGCGAGTTTCAAGCTTGGGACTAACTAATAATCAAAATAAAAACAAGATACATAGAAGTATTTCAAATATGGTGTTGGCACAGGTCGAAAAGGATATTCACCCGAAGGGTTCCCATCTTGTTGCTATTGGCCTCAGTACGGAAGGGCTAGGGCCTGAGGCCTATTTTCGGGCCCATTATTCTCATCATGATGATATCATGAGAAACATCATTTTAGGAAAAATAAAAGGAAAAAAGAGGTCCTAGTATACTAAGCCAAGAAATAGTTGAATAAAACCAATATAATAAGAAAGCACACGATTCCGTGTCGTATTCACGAAATAAAGTAACGCGCTAATGTTAGACAAGAATCAAAATATCTCCACGTACTCATAGCACTTAAAATAATAATGATACAATTTGTATAAGACAATATGACTGTAGAAAAATGTATAATATACTAACCAATGCTGTGTCCTTGATGCTCCCGTAGCGTGTCTTTCTTAGAGAGCAGCGCGTGGTTGACTTGCATTACGATCCAGTCGAACAGCGCACCGTACAGGCACTTGGCCATGGCGTCTCTGGTCGCTATTGCTTCTGGTAATCTGAACAAACACAGAAGAATTCAGCTACTGTGGGTGAGTTACAATATAGAATGTATATTTTGCATGATAATTTAACGAAATACATCCAATATAATAAAAATAAAATGAGAGAATGGAATTTTCAAGAAACAGAATAGACTTGAGATTATAACAAGCCCTTTCATTTGATACATTACAAGGTATATATTGATAATATGACTACTTTTCTCCCTGATCTGAAAAGTCAGAAGTATGGAAAAGCGTTTAAGGCTTACGCCGACCGGGATGGCATGGAAAGGAATTTAAGTTTTTACCAATGGAAATTCAAACGTATTGATTAATTTTAACTAAAGATAAATCCAAGCTTATTTGGCATAAATTAACGAGATTTCAAGTTAGAACGACAATCACTCAACGTTCGTGCATCGTCAACCAAAGTAAGCAATTTATTACCCCACTAGCGAACCGCCCCGGTTTCGCATGGGCATAAAAACCTTCCTCTTGAATCACTCTTATCTATTAAAAAAACCGCATCTAAATCCGTTGCGTAGTTTTAAAGATTTAAGCATACAAAGAGACATAGGGACAGAGAAAGCGACTTTATTTTATACTATGTAGGGAAGTAATCTCTCACTCATGTGAAAAATACCTGTAGTTGATGACGAGGGTCTCGCCGGAAGCCCTAGCGCGTTTGGAGGTGAGGGCCGCCAACAATGTCTCCTGTTTGACGTGGAGCAGCGAGGATATGAGCGACACCACCTCCGGGTTCCTTACGCCCACTGCTTCGTCGTGGTGGTACGACTTCCTTGGCTGGAACTCAACATTACCTGTGAATATAGATGAATATCTTATGCACTATGATAAAGATTGATAATTTGAAAAAAAAAATGCTAAATTGACTATGTACCACACATGGTACAACTAAGTAATGGAATTGAGAATTTAAATTTCTGTTTGCATTGTAGCCCCTATTCGACATAAACGCGAGAAGGGCACAATGCTATATGCATTGATATAAAAAAAATATTCTCTATCTATCTAAAATTTAAGAGCTCTTGTTGGTGGAGTCTCTTCCAGGTGTCTCTATCTTCCGCTAGCCTTTTGACATCCTGATACGACACGACTCCCACTTTTTCCTATATTTGTTCTATAACACACCGTCTTGGTCTACCTCTTCTTCGTTTTCCTTCTTATCTTTCGTTCCATAATGTTTTTCATAAAGTGATCATGTCGTATTAAATGTCGCCACATTTTTCCTCTTCTGTTCCCAATTTCAAAAACTAATGACTGATAATTTGCACTAATGTAATTAAATTACATGCAATTCCAGAAATATATATGATGTTACTTTAGTTTAGAAGTGACCTACACTGACGCAAACTTTGCTATCATGGTTGAATATAAAACAAATAAGATAATTAATATGTTACATTACGAAACACACCAGAGGCCGAGAAGCGGTTTTGAAAAAATATGAGACCATGCATGAACTTGTGACCTACACAATATGATATGATAATTAAAGATTATCTTACCCAACAATAAGACTGCGGACAACACAGCAAAAAGCCTCCGCCGCTTGTCCATGGTGAAGCCCACCATATCCATGGACTGCTTCAACCGCGAGAACTCATACTGCTCGTCCACACCCGGCACCACACTACAGCCAGTCCGCGACAAGTAGTTATACTTGTCCACACTAAGTAAATGCAACTGCTCCTTTTCTTGTTCCGAAGCACCGGCCAATAAATAATAAAACACATGATAATTCCTCTCGTTTCGACCCTGGCTGCAAATTCTAGACTTTTCCAAAAGATATTTCTGTACAACAGCACCGTGGACCATTCCATTTTCCTTATAGTTAACCTGTATGAATTTTCCGAATCTACTGGAATTATTATTGTGGGCAGTCTTTGCATTACCAAATGCTTCTAGGACGGGACCAGCACTCAGTATGGTCTGTTCGACACCACTTCCGTGTGAACCTTTCTGGCTGAGCGCGGTCAAGTGATGCAATAGGAAATTAGTGCTCTCTGTTTTTCCTGAACCACTTTCACCACTGATCACTATACATTGGTTTGTTCGCTCCCTCAGCATAGAATGGTATGCGGCGTCGGCTACTGCAAATATGTGGGGAGGTAGAGTCGATCCTATACGCTTGTTCTGGTAGAGCTTTACATACTTCGGGTTGTAGATGGGGTAGAACTTAAACGGGTTGAGGGCTATGAGTATGGAGCCGACGTATGTGTAGATATAGCCCGCCGCGAACCTCGCTCTCAAGTTATTCAATAGGGTCTGTTCATTGAGCTCCGGCAGCTGGCACAGGTCAGGGTACTCCCGGTCCTTCGGCTGGTAAAGGAACCTCTGGAAGTAGTCCTTTATTAGCTGAGGATCCACTGAGAAATTTTCCATCCATGGCTCGTCCGGTATTTTCTCGCGCAAATAGAACCTGTCGACAAAGTAATCACTGCATTACACGCGATCGTACGTATTACACTTAAACAAGTTGAACTAAAAATAAAATTACTTTTGAGTCATATTCGGATGATTAAATCTAAATATTTGCGTGTGGCCGTACAATTTTCGATACCATGTTGGACGCGAACCAGTGTTTTAGTTTAATTGGCAGGATGGAGACGGCGTTATCAGGCGGTCGCGGCAGGAAGAGTGATTCACTCGCACCATTGGAACATTATCCCCAATCACTATTATCCTTAATTAAACATCAGAAAATTTATAACACCAATGTTGTAATGTAAACAAAAATCCGGAACATAATAATATCTACATTGCGATGCGAAAAAACAGGATGAGAATTTTTAGTTCAAGATCAATTCGACCACAGAAACAGCATTTTATGATTAATCAAGAGATTAAAATATAGGCGCCAACGTCTCGACTTCACTATGAAATTTAAAAACTGATATTTTCTGAAGGTCAACAGCAATGTTGACTTAGTAAACCACCTACAGTGTACTAACTAGATTGGATTAGAATGTAATTTAGTGCTGTAAAATAAGATCTCAGCAAATAGAACAACAGAATGCTTCTTTTGTTTTTAAATTGTAATGTGTCCAGGCAGTTACTACGCTATTCACCAGTGTGCATTTGGAGATTTTTTATGTTGGATAGGGTACCGTATTCATAGAGAACTATGACTCTTTTGAACTTCTGAACTATGAATTTTTATATTTAGAAATTAGCAATAATAACTTACATTTCTACAATGTGCGGGAAGGGTGAAGGTCATATGAAAATGTTTATATTTCTACTATGTGCAACTGATATTCTTCATGATTAACAATGGCTTCCTGGACAACGATCTCGGAAGAATACCTCAAGCAGACGGAACAAACAAGTCATCAAGTGTTGTTTACCAAAACCTAAAATTTGATTCACATCCGTCGCTCCAATTTCAATTTAGACGGCTAGTAATTTTTTTTCATAAATCATTATGTTCCATAACATTACTGTTGGCGCAATGCCTAACTTTGTGTTGTAATTTCAAAATTGTATGTTCGTTTCTTTAATTGAAACTAATTGCATAGCAGTCTGTATCTTTGAAATTGGGTAATGTTTGTCGTGTTAAAAATATCAAGATTTTATACAATTCATTATGACGCCGACAACAAAAACCAACAACTAAAACGTATAATAATACATTAACTCTATCGCCCTGGTTGGTCAACTGAATACACAGTGCACACCCTGGTGTCAGTTTTTCGAAACGGGCTCTCGAACTCCTGCGTGTTTTCTTTGAAGACCTTCAGATTTAGAAGATCATTTATTCGTGTAGGTCCACATGCCTTCTGCAGCACAGTATAATCTTTCCTATCAGGTGATTGAAGGACTTCTGAAAGGCCTGATCTTGAGGCAAACGTCAAACCACTGCACTAAGTAGGCTTACGTAAAACATTAAAAAAAAACAAATCGGATTAAACTACGAATATATCAACGATTTACAACTGCATGGTCTAATTTTGGATGGCGGCAACATTGTTTGTTAGCTATAATGACTCAACTCGGTAGGTGTGAATAGACAAACGGTTATCAGATTGTCTACTGACAAGGTGAGAAATGTACACTAACAGAAAATAATTAATAATACAATACAATGAAAGACGCTTCGTATTTATTGATCATCAATAGGTTACAATAATATTATAACATATAGGTACTAGATACAATAACAAAAAACATCATAAATGTAACTTTTTGAATTAAATATGAAAATGTAATTTAACAGTTTTTTTCTGTTCTGGTGTCAACGATAAATTAAAACTTGGCAACTTTTTATTTGATTTCATTGAAAGAAAATCCAATCCAATCTTTCCATACTTATATTATCAAAATGATTTTTTTGGTCATATTTTTCGTACATTTATCATCATTGCGTATACCATTCATCCTGGCATAAACTCCTTTATACAGGTTTCTGCACCAGGTTATGGCGCCAAGTGTGAGATTTTTCATACAAAATAACTACTAGGTATTTAGTATTTTTTTTTTCACGCCAATTCTGTCAAATCTATAGTGAATGAATGGATTATGCGTGTGATCCGTCTTTAGGAATAAATCTTATAAATGTAATCACAAGTACAAAAATTATTATTTGTACACCTAATTATTCTGTATTAGCATAATAAAGACTGTAAGTCCAAACATAATTGACCGTTTCCACTAACTAGCAGAACAATAGTATCAAAGTGACAGGACTAGGCAATTAGTAAACAGGTGTGTACACAAGGTTAGATGTATAGGAGTTGAATATAATTGGTGAGATAATACGTAGTACTAAAGAATGTTGCGGTAACAGAGATAAAGTAAACGATACGACTATCTATCGCTAATTATCTTAAAAAATAGCAGTATTCTAAATAAACTTAAATAGTGGATGAACTAATCTATTGACAGGATTAGATAAGATTAATCCTTTTATTGATTTAATTTATTCAATAAAAAATTTTCTCAGACATAGCATTAAATTAATTAAGAAAGTTTAAACATGCTATATAATTTCCAACATATTCTATCAAAGTTTTTCAAAATTTTAATTGGCAAATAAAACCATTAACACAAAGATCTCTATTACTCTTGTAAGATGAATTACTGTTAATAATCAATTATTGTATTTCTATGACTGTGAGTTGAGAGGTTTCGCTCTTGGTATGCACCGAAAAAGGACAAAATTGAGAACAGTTCTCCACACTCTCGGTTGCATTGCACATGTATTTGTACAGGTACAATGGGCCCCAGAAAATACGACCCCCATGCCATTGAAAGGGGGTTAGATTTCACCGCAGCCCACTGTACTTTGCAGGAGTGTCTCGCACAAACACAAAACTACCCTAGACTCTAGATGTTGGCACGAAATTATACCTAGGATTTTTTCCTGCGGCCCTTAGTCATTTAATTAAAATACCGCCACTTAATGGAGACTACACGAATATAGCAGAGACTTAACAAATACTGCTACATTTGTCGAGAATGTGGAGCCCGCTTTAGGGTTCTTGTCAGAGAATGAAACTACATAGAATATGCTAGTTGCATTTCTTTTCAGGAAGATAGTTGCTAGATGTCATTAGCGAATCATATTTGTTAGGACGAGTATGCATACGACATGAAGATGCATCTCACAGATAAGCTACTTCTGTAGTTTCCAACTTGGGCCCAGGTGTATTCAAAGACTTCGCCTGTAAGTCATAGGTTTTTGATTGCAACCGTCTAGAAGGTTATGTAGTACTAGGCCTGTTGGGATGTGAATTTATGCATAATTAAAGATGTGGAAATTACCTATAGTACTGCTGCTCTGAGTTTTTGTTAGGCCACAATAACATTAGGCCAACGGGAGATTCATCTGGTGCAAGCCGCCTCTCTTTGCACTCCCCACTAACTACATCACCAACAACCTGTTAAAAAATAAAAATAAATGTATTGCTCGTAATTTACCTTTATGCTTCTTCTCCTTCACAAATTTTTATTATGTGGAGAAAACAAGGGAGGTTTGAAAGGATCTTAGCCAATGGAAATCTCTAGTCTCTTCCCACCCTTGCGGGAGGATGATATGTATGTATGTATTATGTAAAAAGATACAAAACAATATTGTTTACAATTATAAATTTAAAATATAACCATAGACTGAGTTCCTGATACTGAAGAACTTTATAAATGTAAAACCAACTCAACTTCTCATAAAAACTGAGATCACCAGATTTTTTTATTTGTAACAAAGGCCATATTTCATTGAATATTTTTCTTCACTTTGGTAAGAACATAAAATAAATCTGAGCTATCAATCTTGATGCATAGATAACTCAGGGAGTGATGTATGGAATTTTCAAACAATCTTAAGTTCTTGCAACATGTAAAGGAAGTTGCACAGGCATTTAGTCTGAGTCATTCAAGTACATAACACAAAAAATAGATGACAAACACCAAGTATGTCAATTAACATGACTAATGTATCAATGGATCCTGATGAAGATTATGTCTTTCTATATGATTGTTTTCTAAATAAAAATATTAAGATCTTTTATTTTTCAGAATAATTCTAACAATATGGTGTGCATGGTCGATTGATCCTTTCACCCACACTAAATGGTGATGATCTCTAGAATATCTATCAACTTACCAACTTTTAAAGGGAAATTTTTAATAGATGTGTTGGTTATTAAATTTAGCAGAGGAAATTATAAGTCTGTTGTGAAAATATAATCCATACTATAATATTATAAATGCGAAAGTCTGTCTGTCTGTCACCTCTTCACGGCTAAACTGCTGGACCGATTGTGATGAAATTTGGTAGGTATGTAGTTAACAACCTGAGGTCAAACATAGGCTACTTTTGGGCGCGATATAACCGAGTCCCACGCGGGCAGAGCCGCGGGAAACAGCTAGTACTCATATAATTTTATGTTGTTACTAACAAATTAGGGCCATATTATTGGATGTTTGAGATAAATATTTGAAATTACAGTCTAGAATAGTAAGGTACTTATTTGGCAGACTAATCTCATCCTCCTTTAAAAATACTATTGTTGATGACAATTACCACTAGCATGAGCCAGGTACAAAGAAATTTAACCTGGTCAAAAGGGTGAGAGGCAGTGAAATTACTGGGTACTATGGCGAAACAGTTGGCTGCACACCATCATCATTTTCATTGACAGGGCTAAGTTGACCAGACGCTCATCTTCAGCAGACTATATGCTTGACCGCCAACATATTTGAGGAGAAAATCCTAATAAAATATAAAACTTATCCTACTAATATTATAAACGCGAGTTTGTATCGATGTTAATCTTTCACAGGAAAACAACTGAACCAATTTGTCTGAAATTTGGAATGGAAATTACTTAGACCCTGGAACACATAGGCTATATTTAATCCCGGAATTTACACGGAATTGGAGCCCGGAAAATAACTAGTTATTAATAACTACAAACCTCTGCCAGCTCATATGGTCCTCCGGAGCTATTACTGAGGTTTAATTTATCTGCGATGCAGCACACTATCTCTTCGGAGCTTGTCTGCTTGGAGGCTTCCACCGATAGAGCCTCATATTGTGCGGACAGTGCACCAACAAACACCTGTTAAAAATATGATTTTGATAATTTATGTGAAATTAAGTCCCCAAAGCAACCAGCTTTCATTTGATTCAATTCACCTTTCGAGTACCATCAATTTGTTTGATGGAAAACCATCATGAGTGCATGAGCATGTAATATGTGCCTTACAATTACTAAATTTGTGATTTGTTGAATTTGCTTGTTTTCATTGAATTCTTTTTTTATTTTATGGGTTTCAAGCCACCATCAAATGTTTCTGATGAAATATCCCACATATTTGTTAGAGCTACAAGAAGTTTGAGGTCTCTCATTATCCTTCAGTTGTATTTATCAGGACAATATCCATGGCAATAAAATGTGGTACACATTCTAAGCCTGGATCGGTCGTACATGGCACATGAAGCTTGAAAAAAAAACTTAACAGTAATGTAATAAGATGTGATACACAATATGTGACTTCCATAAAGATACTTAATTATACATAGGTATATGTACTTACTAAAATTTATTCCTATTAGAATTAGTAATTCTAGTCTAAATACTAACCTGCACTATGTATCTATAGTTCTCAGCCATCCTGTGTCATTGTTCTATCTGTATTGTGATAATCAATCTCCAGAAACTTTCTCTGCTTGTCCTCCACTGACCAAACATCTTACATTTTTTTGTACACTTCTAGGCATTATGAATTTATTTATTTTTTAATTGGCTGCCTTCATCTGCTAAAACATTATTCAACTTATTATAACTGTAGCTCGTAAAGCCCGTACATGAGGAGTGTCTCTGTATCTCATCATTATTGTTAAAATATGCAAGTATTCGGTGTTATGCACCTGACCCCCAGTGAGATGAGCAGGTTGAATTCAACCGTGAAAAGTACGAAATATATTGTAATTATACAGATACTGGCAGTTATATTATTATCCAAATTCCCACTTGTTAGGATTATGAATTAATTCAGATTAATTATGAATTATCAGCAAGACACAAAGAAGAGAAATCACAGATTTGGGTCACATGCTGATTGAATATAATCACACTCACTCAAAGGATTCATGGACTTCTTTGTTTACTGCTATACTACTGCGAAGTCAAGTCGTTCCCTATGTTAAACTTACGTTAATTACCTCTCGAATCCCATTTAAGAAAGTAAAAAAACAACACTTTACTCATAAAACTGAAGCGAAATCGGTGTCTCCAACAACCTGTTATTTGTCAAACATTACTCTCGCTATCACCCTGTTTGTATGTACCACTTATTTATTTAAATTAACTATAACTATCATAAAATAAAAGTCCCTTGGTGCTCTAAACACTTTAGAATGTTAAAACGTATTTCAAATAGCAAATAAGTTCAGAGAAATTGAATCTATTGAACCACCATTTTTATTTGTGTCGAGTTGAATCGTGTATCAAAACCTAATTCAAAAATACACTTTAAATGTATGGTGTCAAAAGGGAACTTTAGACTTCGCAAATAATTAGGATAATACCATAGATTGTAGCAAGTCGAAGGCAGACTATAAAAAAATATTGTCTATGGGTTAAGGTTCGTTATTCACTCGTCGAGGGCACACAATGGCGAGGATGAGAATGTTTGTTTGAAGTTTTGGATAATCATCCAAGACCCTAAACATTTTAAAATAAAATTGTTTTAAGGGGGGTATCTGGTGGCTTACCACCATCTCTTAAAACCATACAAGATCCAGTGAGTAAGCGAGACAGCGCAATACATGATGTAAGGCGTCATCTCCCTTACTCAATCGTTCTTGCATTGTTTTAAGAGATGGTGGTAATGATGGTGGTAGGCGAAGGATGGAAAACACTTCTTCCTTAGACCATGGGAGTTACTACCGTCTCTTAAAACCATGCAGGATCCAGTGAGTAAGGGAGATGTCACCTTACATCATGTATTGCGCTGTCTCGCTTACTTACTCGATCTTGCATGGTTTTAAGAGATGGTAGTAGGCATCCCGGGCTATTATTACGAATCCTTTGACACCTCATTCAATTAAATCGGTCCGGGTGGCTTACCACCATCTTTTAAAACCATGCAAGATCCAGTGAGTAAGGCGGATGTCGCCTTAGATCATGTATTGCGATGTCTCGCTTACTCACTGGATCTTGCATGGTTTTAAGAGACGGTTAGTAACCCCCCAGTAGTTTAAGCGCAGCATTACCCTTCCTTTTGGCTTCGCCGTAGTCGGGTAAATAATCTTTGTATTTATAACTCACATATTAAGCACAAAAAGAACCTAGGGCAGGAATTAAATTTAAAATAGATAGAACTTGCAAGCGCGAATTAGACTTTCATATTAATTTTCTGTCTTGGATGCAATTTCCGAGTGACGTTGTTATTGAGGTTGTTATTTGTTGTGTGTGGCGCTAGTTTCGCCACGAAACTATACTCTATTCTAAACCTCGCACGGGTCACCCTTATTTAACAATCTACTATTTATATTTCTTTAAGGAAATAGTTAGTTTGCTGGCTGGCATTCTTACTTATTGTAGCGTTTTCCCGGGCATTTCACTGTACTCCGAAATGTTTTCTCTCCATTGCTGCGAATCTCTTCCCTGGAAAGTGGAAACGACTCAACTCTACCATACATATGTACTGAAGGAACTAGGAGAGAAACAAGGAAATACAGGAATTTATTTTTCATTTCTCATACTCGGAAAGTAGTGTTTTTCTGATCTGAGTATAGGGTGGAAAACGCTTCATCCCACGGGGCGAAAAAACCCATAGTAATCACTTTCTTCCTTAGGGCGGGAAAGAAATTTCAAAATTAGAACATAATTTTGCCTGTGAATTTGGAAGGAAATCGGAAACAAAAAATTTCAACAATAAAAAAAAATGTGGAAGTACAGCCAGTGTTAATTTAAAAAATATTTATTAGGGTCAGCACTCACTAAGAGCAAAGCATTTTTGATAACACTAAAATATTAACTTCATAAATATGGGCATACAGTGAAAAATAAAACACATGTACAAACGTGACGATCCTGAACATCACGTTAAGAGGTTTATTTAATTTTTCATTTTAATTTTTTTGATAAAACTAAACTCGCTAAAACAGTTGATGGTAACCCCTCTGCAGTGCTCTTGGTGTGCGCTGATCTTAAGCGGAATGGAGAAGCCCCCATGAAGCGCGCGGAATGTTCTATATTTAAAATTTAAAATTGAATTACCAACACAATATCATTTAAGAAGGCACTACTCATGTTTTTACTATTATTAATTATAGAAAAATTTCTTTTTTTATTAATTACTAGCTTTTCCCCGCGGCTTCGCCCCGCGTGGGACTCGGTTATATATCGCGACCAAAAGTAGCCTATGTTTGACCTCAGGTCGTTAACTACATCTCTACCAAAGAGTCATGGCGAAACTCCATACATCGTTTGTACGAATAAAAAATTGAAATACAGAGAACATAAAATAAATCGAATTAGTAAGAATACATAACTAGTAACATGTTTACCAACGCAAAAAAAATTTAAACCCCGGGGTTTTTTAAATATTTATTTTTTTTTAAGTCGACCTTTAGCTTCGTTTTCATTCGCCATTATTGTCGCAACTGAAACATTATGTCATCCTGACAGTTGTAAGCATTAACAAAACGGTATTGACAGTTCATTATGGTAGGTTAGGTTCATCGATTTAGTACCTGAGGGGCTATACCATCTCTTAAAACCATGCAAGATCCAGTGAGTGAATGAGATGTCGCCTTACATGATGTATGGCGCTGTCCCGCTTTCTCACTGGATCTTGCTTGGTTTAAAGAGATGGTAGTAAGCCACCTGGGGGGGGTAACCATCAACTTTTTAAGTAGCAGGCTTACTGTCAAATTAATATTTAATTTTTTTATTCGTACAAATTCCGCCATCATTCTTTCATCACAATCGGTCCAGCAGTTTAGCTGTGAAGAGGTGACAAACAGACAGACAGACAGAAAGACAGACAGACAGACAGACTTTCGCATTTATAATATTTGTATGGAAGTATGGATTAATAATGTTCTCGCGAAGAGGACGAGAAACAAAAAATAATTATTAAGCCAGAAACTAGATTACCCATTATTTAACATAACTTTGAATCACAAACTAAATAGAGATACTGCTTTGAATGGTTTGGCATTTAAAGTTTAAAGCCACAGCACAGTGATACTTTTAAAAATCTCATAACCTGTGTTCTGCAATAAAGATATTTGTAATAGATGTTCACTTTCTGTACCTGCCAAAAATAATTTAAACTGTTTTAAATTAACCAGTAGCTACCAGTGGTGCCGCCTTGAGGTAATCCTTTCAATTGAGTAATAGATGACACTACGATTTCCGGTGTTAGCGCTAAGTACCTAAGTAAGTTGGTAATAGTGGCGGCAGCGGGATTAAAAACCGAACATTTGTGTTCGTTTGTGTTCAAATATTGTTTACTATGAATGAGGACGACATGTTTGGGGTTCCGTACCCACAAGGTAAAAACGGGACCCTATTACTATTACTAAGACTCCGCTGTCTGTCCGTCTGTCACCAGACTGTATCTCATGAATCCTGATAGCTAGGCAGTTTAATTTTTGTAAGCAGGATGTCGCTTTACATGATGTATTGCGCTGTCTCGCTTACTCACTGGAACTTGCATGGTTTTAAGAGACGATAGTAAGCCACCAGATGATGTACTTATTACTGTTACCGCTATAACAACAAATACTAAAAACTCGCACTTTACCGGTGTTATTTGAAAAAACTAACTTAATAAATTTAAAGGCACACTTATATTCTCAATACCCTTTTTCTCAATGTTAGTATTTTTCCGGTTGCGTTCCACAGTTGGGGATAATCCCCAACTGAGGAAGTAACCCCAGCCACGGAATACATAATGTATTCCGTGGCTGGGGTTACTTCCGAGCCCAGGGTTCGTTTGATGCCGAGTAAGCTAGGAATTTTATTTCCTCCCCTGTCTCCACTTGCCATCCTCGATTGAGTGTATACGGAAATGTTAAATTGTACTTAACAAGTCTTAACTGCTTCTAAATCGAATCTTAACAGAAATCTCTAAATTGTTGAACAAATACTAGAACTTATTTCAGAAAGAAAAGTTTTTATTTATAATTGTACTCGTTTCTTACAGTCATCGCTATCCATCACTCTTATTATTCATCACAAACTCACACTGTACACTAACAGTCTTTATTGTCTTTATAAATTCCTATTTGTACGAATATTTACTCGTCGATATACGTCGAATCACGATATCCTTCTTGTTCTTGTGACGCGCATTGTGGTTTGTCTGGGGACTGTAAGGGCGATGGCTGCAGCCTCAGCGGCGCGGCGCCGGCGCTCGTGCACCCGCCCGTGCTTCGAGAGGTGGTCGGAGCGGGCGAACCTTTTGCCGCACTCGCCACAGACGTAGGGCTTGTCCCCCGAGTGGCTCCGACGGTGTCGCGCCAACTCGTCCGACCTCGCGAACCGCCACATGCACCCTTCCCACGTACACCGGTAGGGCTTCTCACCGCTATGTCGCCGCAAGTGCGCCCGCACGTGCGAAGCCTTCGCATACAACTTCCCGCAGTCTTCCACAGGACAACGGAACGCTCCTAATTCCGCGCAAAATTTAGGTTCACCCCAAGACCTCACTTTTGCATGAACTCTTTCAATTTCATCTTCCTCACTCTCTTTGTTGTTCCATTGTGTTCCGTATGATGCAACGTAGTCGTGAGTATCCATTACATACAAAGTCTCGCTACTGCCAGCGGAGTCTATTGCCGATTGTGGAGAGTCGTTAGATAAATCACTGTTTAACGCTTCTAGTAAGTACACATCAATCATACTTTCGTCCAAATCCTGAAAGTCAAAGACAGGAGAATTTCCTGTTAGATTGAAATCGTCCTTGTTGGTATCTGCGGCATCGCTAACAAAAGCATCACACTGTATATCCAAGTCCCTGAGTTGCCAGTCGTCATCGGGATTAAATGTTGGCAACTCGAAGCTAGAAAGACTCTCTGGTGGTGAATACTCCAAGAGGATGGGATCGCTTAAGAAAGCGTCTTCGAGCAGCGGGCCACTGGTATCGAAGAACATTTTGCCTGAAATTAAAACAATAAATTTCTTTAAAACCATAGTTAAGTACTGTAAACAGGTATAAGTTGTTCAAAAAATTATGAATTTAACTGCTAAAACAATTAAAAAGTTGTAGTATTTACCTTATTTACTTGTCCTAAACAACATGAGATTGTGCGACCAACGGATAATATGGGATAATACGACACTCTTCAAGTGGATTCGGGATGAGCAATCTGTATGCAGCCGATTGCGACGCGCTCCGGGATTGGACTGGACTTGGCGTGAGCCTGCTGCGCCCGCGCCTCGCAGCTCCGGACATGCGGACTGATAACACGATCACCGATTATCGGGATCCACGCACATGTCCGAGCCGTCAGCCATCGATCGCTGTGTAGTTTCCACTCCAAGTCGAAATTGACTGGCACCACTATGAATGGCCGGTTTACAAGAGTAAATTGTAAGCAATCGTGCGTGCGGCACCAGGCGTTCGGCGTTTAGGTATTAAATTACTTTGTTTTCGATGACATTTTAACACAGCGCAGTTAAAGTGATAAAAAGTGGAAATATCAATTAACAAAGCTGTTTATTGAACGTAATGCGAGACGAAGATCATTCACTTTCTTTTTTTCTTATCGGTTGTTTGCTCGACTTATCCGTTTGCTATTTTGCCCTACTGGACGATTAATAATAAAACTCATCGAATATCCATTATTTTAACTTATTGTTGATTTAACCCATAATAGAGGTAAAGAGTTTATCAAGATTATTTATTAATTACATGGGTTTTATTTTTATTGCGAGGAACCTTAATTTACGTATTATAATGTTAGCTATCTGGCTTTGAAAATTCCATCAAAATCGGTGCAGGTCTATTGGAGATTAACCAAACAAACAGATAGATAGATCAAGAGACCTATATAGACTCGTGTATTTCGGCCATTATAGCGTATATCATATTGCCTATAACAGATTGCAGAATGCTAACTTATGCTATCCTCACGCTATCCTTCATTAAATTACATTCAAAATAAAATTATAAAAATTAAGTTTTCTACGTCTGCTACTAACAGTACCTACCTACTAACTTAGCATTTTAACATTGAATATGAAAGTCGCTCGAAGTTTGACGCCAGGTATTTTTTAAAATCTATATATTTTAATGATTAAGAATCAAGTAATCTACTAAAAAAATATGGATATTGTCTAATTGTCTGAAATCAAATTTATTTTGCGAAAAAAAATAGCGATTTGATATCGCTATTTTTTTTTGTTTTGCTTGATTAAAATTGTAGGTTTTTTTATATCTTATTCCTGGATTCGGATAAATTTGTCATTGGATTTTTAACGGAAACTGTGCGTAAATATAAATTCTTAATTTTTTTTTCGCCATCACATCCGATTAAGTCACTGAATTATATGAAGCATATTTAAACAACCATGTATTAATTATTTCATCCTTTATAGTTTTGAGGAATTAGAGTCGGTTTCGTTTTTTTTGGCAAAAACAATTATTTTCCACTTTTTAGTTTTGAATACGCAATACCTACAACTTAAAAGTTGTAAATACGTTGCATGTTTGGAAAGTCGGGTATACGTCATCAGCGTCGTCTCACCTTATTGACATGGAATGTATATTAAAAAAATACCCAAATTGCAATAAATCTTGAAGCTTCCTCGATAACTCCATGATTTCATCATCAGATCCTGATCAGATGACTATGGAACCATCAAGAAAGTATACCCTTTGTAACAAAAAAATAATTTTACAAATCGATTCAGCGGTCTTCGAGTAATCGAGCAAGATATAAGTATAACAATCAAAAAGTTGTAAATACGTTTACGTACATTTTTGAAAGTGGGTTCAATTTTCCAGCATCGGCTCACCTAGGCTACGTCCCACCTTAACATGCAATATATCAAAAAATACCCATGGCCAATACAAAACTTGAAGAGTTCCCTCAATTTCTCCATGATCTCATCATCAGATCCTGACCTGCTGAATATGGGACCAATCGGAAAGTATACCCTCTCGAACAAAAAAAAATTTTTCAAATCGGTCCAGCCGTCATCGAGTAATCCGGTAACATACATTAAAAAAACATTCCGACGAATTGAGAACCTACTCCTCCTTTTTTTGAAGTCGGTTAATGATGATCATCGCTGACACGTGACAATCGTTCTTATTCTCATATCATTTAAGTTAGTAGTAGAATGGTAAAGTGTATCCCACTGCCACTAACATCACACTATTCTACGAGTAGGTACAGAAAGTCTAATGGCGAGCTTGATGAGTGAGGTAGTAGTATAAGCAGTAAAATTCTTAAGTCCCTGCCTACCTCTTGGGGAAACACGATAATTGTATGAGTATTCCTAAGTATATAGGATTTGTGATGGGAGTTCCAACCTACACCAATAACAAATAGTACGTCATCCGCGGATCACCGATAATGGTAGTGAGTGTAGCGTCGCGTCGGCGCCGGCGGCGTCGTCGCCGGTGGCTGGTACCACCGGCATCTGGTTTACGGATATCTAATCTTCTCCTCGTCTCGTGTTACGATAGCCTCCGTGTTTACCAGACAAATAGTACGTAATATTTATTGTTTTTGTTAGCCGTAAAAACATGGACATATCAAACCATGGCTAGTCCGTTGGAAGAAAAGATCTAAGTAAGATGAGCCCGAAGAGAAGAGATAGAGAGGATATAATAGGTACTTTATTCTTAGTTAGTTTATTTGTTTGCGTAAAGTAGAAATAGTCTCTGGGCAAGAGTTATTGACTACAATACGAAGCTCTTTCAGTTATTTGTTTACCAGAATGCGTTTGTAACAATTTTGTTGAAGTAACATACATGTACAATAAGCGGCGATAACGGCCGGTGGCTGGCACTGCCAGGTCTGTCCGTCCACCACGACCTGATTACGTGTTGGTGTATAGTACTGGTGTACAAACACTAAACACCCAAACACCTGACGCGGTACCCGACGGTCGTAGGTCTAATCAGCTGGGGTCTAAAAAAAAAGTTAGACCCTGGTAGAGTTCGCTCTACCTACTTAATATAGCGTTCTATAATCTCTTGGAATCGTTGAAGCATTAATTTGTTTGTTTATAATAGATCTTATATATATATTCATTTAAATATTTATTGCCATACAATGGAAATGTAGCATAAGGATATCGGTTTATAAGATAAACGTCTGAAAGACGGACAAACTGATCACTAGCGGTGTTCAGTCATCATCATCATTTCGTGTAGGTGATACGGTTAATCGACCAAGCACACCCTGGTGCCAGAGTTCTTCGGAACCACCTCTCAAACCTCTGACGTGGTTCCTACCAGATGGCAGCCAGGACCAACGGCCTAACGTGCCTTCCGAAGCACGGAATCATCTTTATATCAGACACTCAGGTGATGCAAGCCTGCAATGTCCTAATCGAACTGGAAACAACTAACCAAAACATGTTTCCCATAGGAATCTAACCCATGACCTCGGGTCTACAGGCAAACTGGACGACGGAGGCTCGGGAGGAGTTGTAAGCCAGGTATATTATGTATGTATGAAGGAGGCCAGTAATAAGGTCTAAATTATTAAAAAATATATTGAAATAAATACAAAGAATTACTCGCGTACTTGTTACTATGTTAATTTTTTGTTAGGCTTATATTTTTTAACATTAAATCAAAGAATTTCGAATCGCGCGTTTTCGACGCAATTTTTTTTTTAGATCTATGCATCTAATTGTTGTCATGTATGTGAATACTGACTTGGTATTATGTACAGTACGGATATAAACAATTCGCAACAAACAGGATGTAGCAATGGTGATTCAATATTATTTTGTTTTATAGAAACTTTTTTTTTCTTTTATAGTTAGTTTTTAGTGTAATTTTCGATTATAAGAATCATTTATTTTGCAAGAATACATGTATAAATGGTGTAACAATTCTTAGTCCAGTGTACTCAGTCTGTTTGGAGACTTGCAAAAGTTACATTTATTTATTTATATTTATAATTTAGCTATAAAATTATTCTATATACATAAAATCTCTTAAAGTGATTAAGTGTTTAATTATCCAATGAAAAGGTCAATAAATAGATGTATTTTCCGAAACTTGCTTCATGAGGACTCCATGATGAGGTGATGTCGTTAGTAATCCAGGCGGAGAAAGTTAAAAAAATAACAACTTTTTTATATTGACCAGAGGGCTGGCCTATAGTAACCTATACTTCACACAAAAAATAAGTTTTGCTATTCAACGTGGCAATGCTGCCTGTCTTCTGGGCACTTTACCTCGGGCAACGATCTGCAAGGGTACTTTTTAGGGTTCCGTACCTCAAAAGGAAAAAACGGAACCCTTATAGGATCACTCGCGTGTCTGTCCGTCTGTCTGTCCGTCCGTCTGTCACAGCCGATTACTCTGAAACCACTGGACCAATTGAGATGAAATTTGGTACACATATGTATAGTTAATATGTATATAGTTATGTTTAGTTTAGATTTTATTGGTTTTTGTTTTATTGAAATTACTTTGGTTTGAAAAGAAACCTTTTTTATTTATTTAGATAAGACTAGCTGTTCCCCGCGGCTTCGCCCCGCGTGGGACTTTGGGTTATATCGCGCCCAAAAGTAGCCTATGTTTGACCTCAGGTTGTTAACTACATGCCTACCAAATTTCATTACAATCGGTCCAGCCGTTTAGCCGTGAAGAGGTGACAGACAGACAGACAGACAGACAGACAGACAGACAGACAGACAGACAGACTTTCGCATTTATAATATTAGTATGGATTATCCTGAGTTTTTTATGTTCATTTAGTGTATTTATTAAAAGTATTTAATTTAAGCAGTACATATAATTTAAACCAAAATTATATGTACTTCAGCATCGTATGAATTATGTAAAAATTCATAATAATGTAATTAATATGAACTGCTTTGGGCGTATCTACTCGTAGTAAGTACTTTGGAGCTAGCTCAATATGTGTGATTTGTCCTTATTTATTCATATAGTGTTACATAGTTATTCATGTATATAATCTCGAAAAGCATGCGTATGTCGTTTATTTTCGACGCATTTAGATAAAAATTGGAATATGGTGTCCACGTGTCAAAATAAATAGCAATCCCATTGATAAAGTGGCTCGAATGACAGCCATTAGGCATCGATTTAGCAGTGCCTATTGCTGACTGACACGGAAATGAATTATTGTGAAGATAAAAATGGAAGCGATTGTGGTCTGGTGCTGGTGGTCTGTTTAGATTTAAATCCTTCTTGGCGTGTGACAACAAAAACAAATGGTTCATATCTGATTGATTATGTACCTACTTAATTCTTAAGATTACCTTCAGATAGATACCTATGCAATCCCGGAATTCGCATGGGACCGGAGCTGCGGAGCCTTAATTGAGCACAATTTTTTGACTTTTACCTTATATTTATTACTAGCTTTCGCCCGCGACTTCGCCCGCGTAAATTTTCCACTGGAACAGTACGTTTTCCCGGGATGAAAGGTATCCTATATCCTTCTCAATACTTCTATCTATGTGTACGCGAAATTTCAGGAAGATTGGTGCAGTAGATAGGGCTTGAAAGCTTAACAAACAAACAAACTCACTTTCGCATTTATAATATTAGTTAGGATTAGGATGCAATTAATACCTTGTTTAAAATCAATACAGCACAAGAAATAAGTACATAATAAAAAAAAATCTTCTCTATTTATATGTATATGGTACATGAAGATAGAGCTCGCTCGAGAACAGTCGATGGTTGGAGAGACTGGTAGGAAAGTCAAACCCATAACAATCGTTTTTAGGGTTCCATTGTAAACAAGGAATAGTTTCGCCATGTCGTCGGTCCGTCTGTCTGTCTTGTTTTTATCTATAGTTATCGTCATTTGAATGAACTCAAGGCATGTTTGATTTCGAATGAATGCACCAAATTGGATAATTCTTTCAGGGGTTCAGTTGTGCTGTACCTAGGTAATATAATAAATTTTTATTACTATAAATAAGTAACCTATTATTGCTCTGTGCGTCATGTAAATGGCAGACTTAAAGCCGTACTGTACTTAGACTATTACCTCATCAACATCATCTTAGCTTTTTCACGGTTGCATCACTAGCCATATGGTTTCGGAGCCTAAGTTCCGTTTTAACGCGATTTTTTTCCCTCTATTAAGTACTTATAGGATTGAAAACAATAGATTTGGCCCTCTGTTTGAAGTCTTATCATCTTTCCTCTCGTTTATACTATGCTATATGAAACTGTGAAACTATCTACCAAAAAGTATTGCATACTTACTTGGAATAAACTTTTGTGATTTGATTTACGTGAGTTATTATTATAATTAGCCTTACATCCACAGTATTGTTAGTGGTATTCAACACTATATTGCGAAATAAAGTTATCAAATAGTTATAACACGAAATTTGGCACAATCTTCTTTCGTAGGGTCGATGACTCTTAAATTTGGTGAGCCCAGTACGCTTCTTCTTCTTAGCGTGTCGAAGTTCACCTTATATACCCTTGCATGCCCAAAATTGGGCCACCTTCACAGTGTTCTCTGAAGCCCTGTACAAATCCACCAGCGTGCAGGTATCGGGGCACGCCGGGCACGTCAAAAGGTGGTCCATCGTTTGGGGGGATGCACCACACTCGCAGGTGGTATCTTCATCATTTATGAAAGACCACCTGGCCAGGTTATCCTTGCTACGGCCAACTTGGGTTCTAAGCCTATTTAGACATTTCCATGTTGGCCAAGACAAATCGTAGCCAGGTGGCAGTTTTTCTGCAGGCTGGACAAAGGACGAGGAGGTGCATCTCTTCAGCCATGAGCTCATCCTAGCTTTAGATGCGTCTGTTAGTACGCTGCCACTTTAGCTGCACCCGTTGTTGCCCCCATTAGGTCACTACTACTGCATGTAGCAGGGCATAAGGAACACGACAAAAGGTGGGGCATTGTTTGCACTGGCTCACCGCACTGGCATTGAAGGCTGTCTGAATACCCCCATTTCTGCAGGTTTAAATTGCAGCGGCCAAGCTGATCCGAATTTACACTAGTCTTTAAATTTTCAAGGACGCGGCCGTTTAGTAACGACCAGAAATAAGACCTGTGAGCACAGTTCACGGTCATGTTCCTGAGACATGAAGTCGCACAAAAGACGTGTAATTTTCACCGGTAATTTAAATAAACATTTTGATTTGTGAAGAATTTTAATTTGAGTTGCCATCCTTTTAGTTTGTCATTACATTCTTAGTTTCTGTTACAATTTTCCAAGCGGCGATAGTTCATCAATGTCTTTGATGATCTAAGGCACCATTATGATTTTCCACACATTTCCAATACAGTCGAATTGAGAAGAGATTCCTCCTTATCTACGCGTGTTTCCCAGTTAAATTCTTCTCAGCTTTCAGCTTCAAGAGACCAGGCAAATTTTTTATCATAGTCCTAGATTTCGACAGGTTTTTCCCTTTATTTGTTGAGGAAATATACTAATTTGGAAAATTTTACAATGGAAAGACGACTGCCTTCTGATTACCGGAATCCAATTTACAGGGAAACCAAAACAATAAGGATCAATCTATGAACGAACTCTATTTTTTGGGCTGCCTAAGGGCATCTGGCACAGCATAACGACTGCCATCTTGCCACTAACCAACGGCATAACCGCGGAGAATAACGTGCCTTCCGAAACAAGAGCTCAAACAATTGCGGCTACCGCATATGTTTTCAACCAATCAAATTTATGTTATTGATGAAAAATAAAACATAGAAATAGTTTGCGCATATTTTTTCTTTAATACGAGCATTTTACAACAATATTGAAACGAAATCATCAATTTGAGATCTGCTGCCAACATACACTACGGGCGCTCAACAAATAAACATAAAATCGCGCACACTAATCTATATAAACAAGTCGCATAAGTACATACAGGCTTCCCAATATATCTATACATACACTAAAACTATATCACCACTTGCAACTAATTTCGCGGAACGTCACTCACTGTACACAGTCACTTGATCAGATTTGTTCGTCCGTTTGTTTGTCTGTTTGTCACTAGTAGATCACTTCGTAGACTGTTGCTTTCTTGTCGCCGGAGCCCGTCACGATGTATTTGTCGTCTGAAGAGATGTCACAGCTGAGCACCGATGATGACTCTTTTGACTGCAAAAAACATGATCAAATTACAATCACACCTTAATGACGAACACGTTTAATATGGATATATTTTGATAAATTCACAAGTTTTCAGGGTATAATCTTCAATGCGGTACAATATAAACAGTACACCTATAACTTGTCAGTAATATATTACCTACTAACGAATAATAAAAGAAAAAACTAATCACTACATGAAACTACCAAACAAAGTATGCTTCCCGTGGGAATCGAACCCACGAACCCCGTCTACAGGCAAATGTCTTCACCACTGGAGATTATTCAAGATTGTTTATTTGTAAACATGTTAGTATCCAAAAATAAAAAAACCAATATACAATATAATCGTATGTCTTAGAACCTGGGCTACCAAGCTTCGCTCGTTTTATGCAAAAAATCTTTTTGCGTGAAAATATAGGTAAAATGAATTTTCACAGACATGGAACCTAGCTGTGGGATATTATCTTTATGACTATGTAAGAACTTATGTTTAAAGTTTCAAAGAAATCGGTACAGCCGTTTTCGTAAAACGCGAGTACAAATAAATTTATATATATACTAGCGACCCACCCCGGCTTCGCATGGGCATAAAAACCTTCCTCTTGAATCACTCTATCTATTAAAAAACACCGCATCAAAATCCGTTGCGTTATTTAAAGATTTAAGCATACAAAGGGACATAGGGACAGAGAAAGCGACTTTTTTATACTATGTAGTGATAGTGATATATACAAATATTGCTCATTAGTGTAGGATTATGTGTAAAGTAAACATATGTAAATAGACAACCAAACCTGGAATATGCTGGCGCCGTAGGGCGTGCGCCAGGCGTTGAGCAGGTTGTCCTTGCCGGTGGACACGAACCACTTGCCGCACGAGGCGAACCGCAGCGACAGCACGCACGACTCGTGCAGGTGCAGCTGGTACTTGTCCGGCTTCACCGCGTGCAGCACCTCCACGTTGCTGTTCTCCATGCCCACCGCCAGCCACTCGCCTATAACGCACACAATACTCGTTAGGAATTTAATTCTTTCATTTCAGACAACTTCAAAGCCCATTTGAGTTATTACAAATTAATTTAAAAAAATCTTATATTACTCTTAGCCTTCTTCTTTTGCTTTACCTTATCCCACTTTCCTATGTGGGGTCGGCACAGTACGAAGTTTCTTACATTTAAGATCTATTGATAGCCATTTCCTGCGTCGCACCCCTCCTGGTCATACCCTCCCTCACACACATTTATCATTCATCAATTACTGTTAGTTATGAGTAAAATGGCGCGAAAGATGAACGCGCTATTTACGATAGGGATACCTTTAGTGTCACTAGTGCACTAGTACCAACTCATAAATATAAAATACTGAAAATTGTATCCTGCTAAAAAGAATGAAGACTGAAAATTCAACAAGAGACCCTTGTTTTTAAACTCGAGGATCGACCACTATACCTTTTCCCACAGACATCAAATTAATGTTTTTGCATATCGACGAATAATTTATTTTAGGACACGTATTTTAATGAATTTACCTGTTGGACAGTAGCCCAAGGAGAATATCTGAGAACTGAAATCATGTTGCTGCAACTGCCTGCCTTCTCTTAAATCCCACGACCTGAAAACAAAAAACATGATAAAGAAATTGTATCTCATTGTTAAAAAAGGTTGATTGCACAACACAACCGCATTGGCAATTAGTTAATAAAAAAAAATTGAACATTGATTCGGGCATAGGTTGCTACTGCGTCAATGGCGCGCATGAACCTTACCCAGCACCTTTGATAACTAGACAAGAGCTAACATGTCCGGCGCGGTTTGATACGAGTGCAAACAACGTTTCGCATCATGGATGGTACGCTGACTGGTTCGCGATAAAACTAGCCAAAGTATTCAACGTCAAGAAGAATATAGGGCGATCGTGGCGTTCCTGGCAGGGAAACGCCTTAGAGTTGGCGCCGAGAAGTGGTTTTGAAAAATTCTGACGTCAGGACGTGTAGAAACAGTAAACGAATGAGTGACATGGCGTCTATCCTTTGCGGGCCTTATGTTTTTGATTTCGGTTTAAAAGAACTGGGGGTTCGTCGTATTAAAGTAATGTTAAGGGGGGCTGTACTGACCGCACAGTATTGTCGAGGCCGCCGGTCCACAGCTTGGTGCCGTCGGCGGAGATGTCGATGCAGGACGCGCCGTCCGTGTGTCCCTGGAACTGCCGCACCAGCGTCTGGTTGTGCAGGTCCCACACCGCGATGTTGCCGTCAGAGCAGCAGCTGAAGCACACCTGGAATGTCACACGTAAACATTACATTTGCTGTCTAAGATCTTAGTGCAAATTGAAGGTAGGGTCGTGAGTTGAACGCGGGTTGGTTTCGAGCGTTGAATTTATTTCGTGGTTTCCCTATGATAATATCCTTCCTGTTCCTGTTCGGGGATCAAGAAAACGAACAGTTATTTTTGTCGCCTTTCTTTAATAACTTTAAAACTATAATATTTTTTACAAGACTATGTTTGAATATAGGACGTTATAATTCATCATTATCAGAAGCGTAGGTAGGTTACCTAATCTATTTGCGTCTTTCAAGTAATTGTACAAGAAAACCAGCTTTTTCAAAAGACCAAGAACATCATTCCCTGTGACTTGGCGTTCTGGGTGGCAGATTGGTAAGCATCTACAGGTTGAGTGGTCACCTTGGAGTCGGGACTGATGGCCAGCGCGTAGCAGGCGGGGGCAGAGGAAGTGAGCTCGGCCTTGATGCGCGGTGTGGGCGACGCCAGGTCCCAGATCGACAGGTTGGACGCCTCGCCGCCAACTATTAACGTTCTTCCGTCCGGTAGAAGCTTCACTGAACGGATGTAGTTATCTCTTTGCTGGAAAATATAACAATATTTTTATTTCTTTTGTCTTCGATCAGTCTTTTTAATTGTAAATATATTTAAGAACAAGAAAGATTTATTACTTATATTTTTAAAGAAACGAAGGATCTATTTTTTGCTGTGGTTATTATGTTTGTATGCAAACGAAGAAAATGTATGTAATAACATGAAGCAATAATATAACTACTTGAATGCAGTAGTTCATTACCGATCGAAATGAATTCATAACAACTTTATAATAATTGTTTTTGCCAAAATTACTCAACTAAAATGTATAAAATAATTAATACATTGTTGTCTTAATATGCTTCATATCAAACATTTTAATACAACTGAAGTCGGTGCCGATTATTTACTTAAATAAAATATGTAAAAAAACGAGCGAGCAGCTAGTCAACTAATTTTTAAAATAGGCATAAACTTCAGCATGCGATGTAACTCGGCCGAAAATTCCTTCATCTCTGGCCTCGACAGTAATGTACTATTGTTATTCAAAAACAAATCTACGACAATGAAAAAACATTGCACGCGGGACAGTTACCCACTCACCAAACAGTCGAGCTGGCTGACGGGCGCCTTGGTGGGCTGGCTGATGTCCCACACCTTGACGCAGCCCTTGCCTCCCGTGTACACGTACTTGGTGGGCGAGGACACGGTGACCGCGCACACCACCTCGCCGTGCGCCAGCGCCGACACCTGCCGCGCGTGGCGCGGGATGCCCGGGCCCATCAGCGCGTCGGGCGGGAACGGCACGGGCTGCATCTGACCCTCGGCGGACACGTGGAATGAGTACGCTCTGAAAATGTCACATTTTATTCAATACCTGTATTGTAAATACAAATATAGGTATAAATGTTACGCAAAATACTTAAATTACTATTGTATTTACAATCAACAAATAGATGAATAGTTTGGTGAATAAATTAGACCGTAGAAAAACCTTAGTCTAAAAGTCTGACACAAGTTTTCAGGGCTGAGGAAGTAGGCTGAAACTGCCCCGCAAAAAGAAAAATTCTGCCTTTTTACCCGTTATTTTTATTTATTATTATTTTAATTTTAAACTTCATCAAAACTAAACCAAAAGTCACCAATTTTTTTTTAAAGAAAGGGAAATCAGCATGTAACATTAGAAAATTTTAAACTTTTTAGCGCCAATATTATCAATGTTTAGTTTCGGACTATGTTAGCCTTGGCATGCCGACGATACGAATCCACTTTGAAACGTGACTTTTACGCCTTGATACCTATATCCGAATGTATATTTTCCTGTTAGTTCTTAATTAACCACATTTAGTGGTTACTGGATCGCTGTTAAATTTATGATCGCGTTGCTAACGTAATTTATTTGGGTAACGTTAGTAATAATATGTTTTGATCAAAACCGCAGCTATAGCAGGCTGTGGTTGGTGGTTGAACCTGCGATAAAGTATTATTCAGATATATATAAGTAATGTACTTATCTGATCAACTTATCAACCTAAAACTATATTGAGTTCCGTCTATCGTTAATCTCACAATTTGCCAGAGGTACAGTTGGCCTGTGAAATGGTCTATCCATCACATGTTGTTTTGAATACTGAACCGGCCATACTTACCCAAAATACAGTACGTATCTGTGATTTTTTATTGTATAAAGTAATCAAGTAGGTACCATAATAACTAACATAAGTTTGTAATATTTTGTTTTTCTGATTCTTTTCAGATTTTACTAACTAATACGGATGCAAGTCCGAAATAAACAATTTGAATATTAGCGTAACTTTCAAACAATATTTAGTGTCTCATACGTAATAACACAAGGAAGCTTTATTATGACAACCTTAAGGAGACCTAATTGCGTGCACAAAAACCTTCACATTCAGAAACCTGTACAACTTAACTTTGCTTCTTAAGTGTCGGTTTATTGGCTTTAGCAAATACAATTCAGACCTTATGCGATATTATAGAAAAGTCTTTAATTTTAAAAATAAAACTACACGTAAAATGTTAGGCAAGCAAAGTTTTAAAGAAAAAACTTACGGTTTGCCACCAGGGATAGGCGCCAAGGCAGCCGGTCCCAAAGGAGGTCGCAGTGGCTCGTACGCCAGTGCCGCCCTTGCGGAGTACCCAGCCAGCCCGTACGCGTCATGCGCGCCGTTGCCCAAGTAGGGGTACTGTAGCGAGGGCGGTTTGACCGCGGCCTTCAGGGGAGCCCCCGCGGGGCCCGCGCCGCTTGCGCCTGAGGTAGGAGTCACCGGCTTTGAGATCGGCGTGCTTGGTTTCTCGTCTAATTTCTTCGCTGAAGGCGTGGATGCGTTGCTTGAGGTACCCGACCTGCAAATAGGTTTACCGATCTTAATACTCAACTGATAACAATTTTAGTTTTAAGTCTCGACAGTTGGGTATTTAGACATATTGTATTGCAACGTGTTAGGACAAATATTTACGGGAATTCTATTATAGCGCATCAATTACAAAATATTTTTATTTCTACTATTTAGAAACCGGTTCCTCCGTACTTTCACCATCTCTATGAATAAGCCAAATGGCTGGTTTTTTTTATTATGTAGAAATGGGAGAAAAAGAAAAACATAGAATGTACCAGCTGCTTCTCTTCCCGCGCAAGCCGTAAAAGTCGTCTAAGGGAATCGCCGAATGGGGAAATCATGACATAGGCGATGCGGCTAGCAACCCATCACTATTGATTTCCTGTTTCAACTACCATTATGCTAAACGTGGCCTAAGGTCTTATGGCTCTAGGCTCTGTCTACCCCATTTGGGATAAAGACGTGATTATATGTATGTATGTATGTATATGCTCATGTATTTGCCTAAGTCTGCTTGGTATTTAACATTACCTCGTCAACGTCAACTAATGAAAGTTACATTAAAAGTAAATAAAAAAATATTTACAAAAATACATTCTACTAGATATTATAAAAGTGCCTAACTATTATATTGTTTATTAAGTCCGCATAAGGTAACAAAAGTTCAAACAAAAGTAAATCTAATACGAGGCGTATTAGATTTACGTATCAACAAGCTCCGAACATTAACCAAAAGGTTAGTTATCTACAGTTGAAGTTTGTGTGAAGATTATCATCAGCTATCCATGGAGGCGTGTCTAATCTTATTGTTGTTAATAAGACTAACACGAACCACAGGCCCTCAGCCGAGCTCCAATTCTGTAATTGATTTAGTACGAAGGCGGATTAACTTTCGTGTCGGGCTCGACAACCGTGTCTGCGTTGCTGGGGCTTCTATTAAAAGGATCGTGCGATTGTCGTCAACTTATTCTACGCTTCAAAGGCGGTAAGCGTCAGGTGTTAAAATGGCTTCCGTACTAATGCTCTAGCATGGCATTATATGTTGTATTTAATTAGGGGTGAAGCGTGCCAAGGATAACGACGCTTTGCTAATTGTGCGCTAATGTGGCGCTTATTTACACAGTAATTGAACTTATTTACTTATTCCGATGGCTCAGTTGTATTTAGCTTTCGAAATTAAAATGGATCAGAGTAATTTATTCTGTATCTCGTACAGAATAATTATCTAATCGAGAAGTTTTAGCCGGTGATAAATAGTTTATAAGGACACTCTTGAAACGGCAAGGTTGTATCCAGTCAGAAATCTCTATCGATAATTGAGATCATTTACATCTGAATGAATTTGTTGATTAAGTGATGAGAATTATCTTGTTGACCCGTGGCCGAAATACTATTTTTATTATAACACACGTGTTTTGGTTGTTGTAAATACTTATTATAATACATGTACAATAAAAACTAAGCAATTTTTATTAATCTTCAATATGACATAATGTACAAATCCAATTAATTACCTATATTTAATTAACAATTAATTTTTAAATGAAAAATATTAATTGTGCATTTAGTACAAGACAATAAACCTGGGTATGATTTCAGTGGCGTAGCTAAGTAACTTAGAAACTGGTACAAATATTAAATTGTAACCCAATGTATTTTTTATTTTCTTTTTGCTAATGCTAATTTTGGTTTAACTTTTACAAGAAGCAGAGTCCCTAAACTTATTTATTGCTCAGGCATAAACTACGCACTGTCCATCACTGTGCAACCGACGAGGTCACGTCACTTCAATCCACCTTCACATAAAAATTACTTGTCTGAATAGTTTCTACCTTGGACTATGCGGCGGGTGTTCCTTTTTGGGTTGCAACTTGTCTAGACCGTTTTCTCTAGGAGACGGCGCGCCGTTGTGTGGTGATGTCGGTTCTTCGCTCGCGTCGTCTACTACCAATTCCTGAAAAAATATTTTTTTTGATGATTAGCTTAAATTAGCAGAATTTTATTAAATTCTTAAGTAACATTATTTGTAACAAAATTGTTTTAATCTTAATACCATATTAAAAATATCCTTAAACAAATTTAAACTCTACTTACATGGCCCATATCTTTCTCTTCTTTCTTTAGTTTCTTATGGTCTGGTTCAGCAGGACTCCGCGTTCTGTACTTTTCTCTCTCGCCTGGAGATATAGAATTTCTCTGTAACAAACGAAACAATTCGTTAATAACAGTAATATCTTTCATAAAAGCGGTATCAGCTATTGTTAGTCTAACAAATACGAATAGGTAAACATAATCAAAACGTTTACGGCCTTACGTAGCTATAGCAATCAATCGATCATTGTTCGCAAATAAATCGGCGCGCAGCGAGGCGAGTGCTACAGTCAATATCAATATCAAAACACGCTGAGGCAGAACAAACTGACCGCATGATTAGCTCCGGGAGTGGTCATCGCCCCCTTTGAGAGTGGGCTGGGGGCAGAGCGCAGGGTGAGGTACCCGCCACAACATTTGGATGAACGCGCAAATACAGACTAATGAAATAATCATATACGTGACGAACGACCACTACGCTCACTGATTCAGAGCATGTTGACGTTTCAATATAACGTCGGTCTGTAATAGCAAGCGCTTATATTATAAATATTCGATGGAATGGCCGCGGCGAGTTGTGTTAGACAGATGCCATTTCAAGAGTACGCACGCAACCGTGAGTGCAGCCATTCGAGCGAAAAGGCTTTCGCTTACCGAACGATTCAATATGGGATATTGCGCAAACTTTTATACCGAGGATATCGACATTCTGGCTGTGAGTACAAAAGATACAGAAAATTTTGTAAGTGTTGATATCGGTTGTGCAACGGTGCAAGTATTTAAATATTTCTGATTCAATTTCATTTCAGTAGAAACTGTCTTAGAATGGGAAAGGTTTATTTCGTTGACGAGAGGAACTGCACGGTTTGTCCGGGCGGCCTGAAGGGATCTAACGGGGCCTAATTTTACGAGGCACTAAGTTAGAGGCGAGTGGCAAGCGGCTGTTAATTTGCTCTCCTCGCCAACCTGTCGCCGCCCGCTGTGACTTACGACCGGCCGCCACGGACCGAGACAATAACACTTTATGTCGAGATCCACATCTATTTATCGCCGGCCGAGATATGGCGAATATCACAATAGATCCCAGTTCTATTTAATACGCCGCCTATAAATGCGAACGTTCTGTTTTCACGCACAACGAGTCTGATTTTTACGATGAATAAATTAGATAATAAAATTGGAGCGAGTGTACAGACCATAAGATGGCTAGGGCACGCAGCTTATTGCGACGTTGTTATTGGATATCTGATAGGCGAGCGAGATGTAACCAATAAAGTTTTATTATTGGCACAAGTCGCGTGGAAAAACATAAAGCGGCGTCCATGCGGCGTGTGTTCCCGGTATCGAAGTGTGAGGTGTGTTGCAGGGGGTCGGTTGTGTGTTCGAGGGCCAAATTTTACGATCTCCCGATCTCCGCAGTGTTCAATATCGAATTTCAAGTGCTATTTCGAGAGACCCACGGAGCTCGCAGTAATGTGACGTGTCGGATTCGATTGGATGGATTTTATGATATCGTACAAGTGCAGTCATTTACTTTGCTCGGGGAGGCTGTTTGTGGTTAATCGTTAATTTAATAGATTGGATTTGCGGTCAGCTGCCGACATGGAATACGTTCCCAAGTTATTTTATATAAATTTTCTATATATTTGATCTTAAACTCTTTCTGAAAGTATAGTACTTCTCTTAATTCTGTGATATACCAATTGAACACACACTGCTAGTCGATTGCCGTAAAATTCAAAACCAATTAAAAATGTAATAAAAATTGAGATTCATATGGGCATTTGGATGTCTTGATCCGCTCTCGTAACTCAAATTCGATTACATAGTTGGATTAATTTAATTTCATCAGTTTGGATTATTTATTAGACGGTTCAACAAAGTAAAAAAAATAAAAACCTTTTATTAATTCCACGCTTAAAGTTACAATCTGTCGACAATGTGTCTAATAAAATCCAGTAAATAATATGAATCATGCACACCTAGACTAGATTACTGTAATATTTAATTCTAGGTGTATTAGGCATGTTATTTATATAGGTATATTATAATAGCATTTATTTATATTGTAACAACGATAGTTTGTTGCTCAAATTATCTTCATTTTTTCTGAGTTTTATTAAATACTAGCTTTCGCCCGCATTTACCTCGGGAACAGTGCTTTTTTCCCTGGATAAAAGGTACCCTTATGTCCTTCTCAATACGCTTAGCTATGTGTACTCGTATGCGAAATTTCAGGAAGATTGGTTCAGTAGATAGGGCGTGAAGAGGTAACAAACAAACAAATATACAAACTCACTTTTGGATTTATGATATTAGTTGGGATGTTTTATACCTATATCATATTTTATAGAGTGGATGCCTAACTGGCAAACCTTTTCCATTTTCAACAGAAAAGAGCTAATCTTTACTTTATCCCATTACGCCGGTCGACCTTAAGAAAAAGGCAATTGAGCCGGGGTAGTGTAGGGCGGGAGCCACTCCGTCGCTAAACAAGTACGAGTCGACTACAAGCTCCGACAACACGACTTATCGGCTACCGTGCGGACCGGCACCCGACACCCGGCGCACATGTGTCGCGGGCGCGGGCAGGGCAGCGCGGGGGCAGGGGTGCGGGGTGCGGGTCGTGACGTAACGTATAAAGTGGCAACACACAGGCGCGCTGTTAACGCCGCCCGGGCTTATTGTCTGCGGTCACGCGACGAGCCGTTTAGCCGCGCGCGCCGTGCCGCCGCCGCCCGGTTAACCGGAAGGGGGGCGGTTAACCGGACGCTCGGGGGCGGAAGCGGGGGAAATAGATAAATAGACCGCCCGCCGCTCGGAAATGTACGGATTGAGTTCAGACTATATTTCAGGTATAATAGTTTTGAAAGTTACGTGATTTACACGCGACGTTTTCGCCTTTTATAGGGACTAGACTACCCATTTTTAAAACGAAACGACTCGTTTTATGATACTGTCATCGAAAAGTTTTATTATGGACCATTTACTTTTAAGTCCCATTACCGTTGTCAATTTATAACTTTGTACGATATGGATCCGGTTCTAAATGTTCCACCGAAAAATAAAACCAGCCCCACGTAAAAGTCTCATTCATATTATTAATACTAAGTACTCACGCGTAATTAAACCGGTTGCTACCAGAAAGGTTGAATGTAAAAAATAAAGGATAATCATTCGGAAACGAGAAACCGAGCTCGTCGAAATTGTGGTTCACAAAAACCTAACAAAAAATTAATCGACAGCAAGCGCGTAAACCGCGGGGCGCTGCGAGACTTTAAAATTAACTTTACCGGTTCATTCGTATACATAAATAATGGAGGAATTTCTGAATACACATTAAACTCCTATAAAGAATACATTAGCATAAATTTATGGTAGCGAGTTGGCGTTTCGAGCGCGTTTTTACGTGACTCGTAAACTTTATAGTCGCGAGTGGAGGATTGCGTTTACTGCGCTCGCTATCAGTTTATGGCAGACCCCAAATAACCAAATTGCCTGGTACTCGTCGGCGATTGACGTACTGGCCGTCTCTGCACGCACGAGGTACTTTATTTATATCAACCCATGATAATCAACAACACAATAACAAAACAACTGACAGATGGTTTATTCTTTATCACAAGTTTTCTAACTGGATAGGTAGATGATTTTAGTTGATGCCAGCCAGCAGGAGTTAAAACTTCATAACTGTACCTCTGTTACCCAATATTTGACAAAATGTCTTCGATAGCTCCCAGAGTTCAGTTGCCCTGAGATTTCACCCTCCAATAGCTACGCCACGGATTGTAATACGCCATGTTATGAAAATTCGCAATTCTTTGATATTTAAAGGACATCCATACTAATATTATAAATGCGAAAGTCTGTCTGTCTGTCACCTCTTCACGGCTAAACTGCTGGACCGATTGTGATGAAATTTGGTAGGGATGTAGTTAACGACCTGAGGTCAAACATAGGCTACTTTTGGGCGCGATATAACCGAGTCCCACGCGGGGCGGAACCGCGGGGAACAGCTAGTAGACTATATACATAAAATACTATTAAACTTTTTGCGCCACCACATCTATGGCCGCCACAAACTATTGCTGCCTATTATGGTTGACTACAGAAAATTGTTTACACTTTGGACATCTTTAAACTTTTAAGTATTAATTAAATTTAAAACTTGAAACATACATAAGTACAACCAATAACGTCTTTATCCCTCACGGGGTAGACAGAGCCTAGAGCCATAAGACCTTAGGCCACGTTTAGCATGATGGTAGTTGAAACAAGAAATCAATAGTGATGGGTTGCTAGCCGCATCGCCTATCTCATGATTTCCCTATTCGGCGATTCCCTCAGACGACTTTTACGGCTTGCGCGGGAAGAGAAGCAACTGGTACATTCTATGTTTTTCTTTTCTCCCAGACATGCTGGTCTGGGAGAAAAGAAAAACTGGAGGAGGAAGAGAATTTAAACAATAAAATGATAATAGATAAATATGCTTCGTAAATTGTGCGATGTGTCGCGGACAAGGTGTTCGTTGAGTTCAGGCAGCCGAGTGTGGGAGGCAGGACTATTACACTGCCACTCGGCGCCCGGCACTCGGCGTTACGAGCTCTTCGCAAAATACCGTACACTCGCATCTCAACACTCGCAAATGCACTTGGAAACTTGCCCAATACAATTGGTGGCCATTACTGTAATACAATTCTGTTATTGTTAGCCGACCGCAGCATAATAATTACTTTTGAAAGTCTGGACTTTGGAAGTATGTCTTTGAAGAGTATTATTATTCTATTGCATACATAAATGGTTTAGAGGATTTGTTGTATTTTTAATACTTTCAATTTATTAGTTAGATTTTATATTTGTATGAAAAAAATGATGTTAATTCAAATTTACTAATTGAAGTTAGCAGTTGACACTGCCCGTGTAGGTTCGCTTAGTTTTTGATAAATACGTATATGATTTTGGTGATTTTACACTTACTTATTTTGCTACTAACTATAATAAGTGTTATTCCATTCTAGAGTTACTAACACAATTTCATATAAAAAAGATCAAACAAAAATTATTCAACTTGGGGCCTAGTCAATAAATTTTAAGTCCCTACACAAAAAAAAAAGTACTAAAGCTAAAACTTAGTAAATCAAAGTGTTTTAATATTAACTACATCTTCGTTCTTTATCCTTAATTCAAAGGGGCTAAGGACATTTCAGTATACTGATTTGAAGTAAGGGCATCAAATTAACAGTACTAGGTAGATGTACCACACAAAGTAAATTCCGGGGAAGCCGTCGATAAGCAATCTCACCCCGCCCCTGCTCCATTACAGGAGTAATTAGCGCAATTAACAGGAGCAGGCGCACAGGGCGAGCGAGGGGCGGAAGGGGTGCGAAGAGCGTGATCGCTTTCACGCACGCAAACAAATGTCACGTGGCGCGGCGCCTTAATTAAAACGATAATTGAGTTGACTTGCGAAACTCATCCGCCATTTCGACATTCCAAGAGAAATTTCACGGAAACTCCTTGAAACTACGAAGCCCTTAAGTGTCAACGACTTTAATTTTGTGTTAGCGCGTCTACTTTGCGGTCTCGAGGCAAATTTTAATACGGTGTACGAGTACGACGACGAAGCCGCGCTTTTGTGAAATTACTTAAATAAATTACCCCAAATCGAGTTTGTCGCGGCGCTGAGAGCTGAGAGGCAACTCGTTTGGAAAATTGGCACCGATGAATAAAGTTGGACTACGCTTAAGAAGAACTTTCATTAAGAACTTTATGGTAAATAAAACGCTTCCTCTTATTGAATGAGGTCTTGATAAGACTTATATTTGGGATTGTAATACAAAATTACTGTAGACACCGTAAACTCGCTGTAACTCTTGCGTAAAGTGGCGGCTGTTGACAAAACCCGTTCCTATAATTATGATCCTTCGCTTAAAATCAGATAGGGAGCGGAGGGTTGAGTATCCCTCGGCAGGGTCCCTTCCTCAATATGTGCGTCGACACTCCCGTCGCGGCTTAATACCGGAGATAAACAATTCGTTCCGCCTTAACGAACGATTCACTCCAGCGACATCATAGCAATAAAAAACAATTTATAAAGGTCGCTGGCCGACCTTTCGAAATGATGTCTCATAAAATATATTAAGTGCTGGTCAACTATATTACGCCATAGCAGTGAATATACGTATAACTATGACCTACAAATAAAATTAAGCTTCTTTTGAATCTTTTCTTCTTTTAAATGCAAGTACATATATATATGACACACGTTTTAACGCTGTTTGAGTGTTCAAAACGGTCGAATTGTTGTAATGATATAATATTTCAAGGTTCAACCAAAGCTATATTTAACGTCATTATCGGGATTGAAACTTTATCAACAAAACGAGTCCGTTTCCGCGACTCCCGAAAGGGGTCGCCTCTCCAGTTCGTGAGGCTCGGCGCACGGTTATTTAGATGAGAGCTCCCTCGCCACCCGTCAATAAAACATTAAACACGTAACAAGTTTATGCGCAGCGACAACCCTAGCGGATTCCGCCACTTCGTTAATCCGGGGCGGGGGCAGCCCTAAATTAGGGTCGAGACAAGCCGTAATCCCCCGCTCGACGCGACGGGGGATTTATATTGTTATTGCTCTGCGTCCGGAATTATACGAGGGTTGAGGGACTAATGAAAGGGGAAATTTAATTCCTAATGATTCTCGTCTTAGTCCGTAACGAGGAAACTCGAAAAAGGGCTGCGACCCAAGCATTTTTATTATTAATCGTTTTAAACGAACCGAAGATTATTCGATTTCAATTGTTTGTTAAAATAGATAATATATGGACTGTTTGCTTTTATTCGTAACGAAATAATGTCGGTGTGTTGTTTTTTGTTTGTAGAGGCGAAAGTTAACGACCGAATTGGATTACAAATTTATTCATGAAACATTTTCAATGCTAGTACACGGCAGCGAAGAGGCGAAGCATATGTAAATGTGTGATAAGTACGAAGGGAACGAGACGTGCAGCGAATAGGATGCGAGCGTCACGGCAGGAGAGGCAGGCGAGGCAGGCGAGGTACACGCCGAACACGGCATGCCCGCCGGCCCCATTGTTAAACATGCCGCGCCGCAACCGCAGACCATCGCACTTGTATGCAACGACAACGCTGTACTACGAACCGATATCGCCAAGTCACCAACATCTGCACGAACTAAACCGCAAACGGATACATGCCATGCCAATGTATGTTGCAGACGCTACATTGCGATGAAATTGCTCTATCCGATTCATGACACAGTCACAGCTCAATATTGTTTTGTACCTGATGAACTTTAACTGCTGATCTGAAATATTTTTTTCAGTTTGGAATTGTTAGCAGTCGTGTTTAGGTAAATATTTATGACCAGTTTACTAACGGTAGTAGTGCACAATAATATTATCTACTTATTTTCCTAAAAATTAAGAGCTATTGGTTACCGACCTATACTAGAGGTAAAATCATACACTTAAATCAAAGCTATAAATAAATGTAGGTATTGGCAAGGGCAAAAGGCATATTGCAACTTACAATTTCACACACCGCAACTCACAATGTATACGTTTCCATTTTACGTCGTCTAGCAAAATATAGAATAGCTAAGCTCAGTAGTTAACTAAACAAATATACCGTATGTATTGAAGTTATGCAGCATTATATTTCGCACGCGAAATGCAAGCAACAAACAGTAGCGCCGCCGCGCCGCCCTTCCGCTCATTACGCCGGCGACTAATTGAGATAAATTATGAAGACGTGCACCGAGCCGCGAGCGATCGCACCCACCTACCTGCTAATTATATGCAGCGATTTCAATTATACAAGCCGTCTAGCGTGTTTTTATTTTTACTCGTTTGTTTTTTACGTTTTACATTGAACAGGTTTACTGTGAATTAATTGTAATTAACGCACGAAATAACCCATTGTAAAATTATAGCGCTTTGATGTAATTAGGCGATACGATAGTGGTTATAGCGGGTTGTAAAAGTGAAGCGAGCAATAAATAGATTTGTGGGGAGAGGTGCACGGTCGGTAGCGTGTGCATGCGGGCGTACATGCAGACGGCCACACACGTCGAGTTCAGCCACATAGGGTTCAGCCGAGGATGGATCGACAAACAAAGTATTCAAATGATGTGTGTCGCGAGTACTGGTATCATGGTTCCACAACCTACAACGGCACGACATCTATTGATGGTGCAGGTCAATGGTGCATACGGTACGACGGGATAAATGCTATAAGTAAGCGTTATTTACCTGCTGATGAAAAAATTTAAATCCATATGTATGCCGCAAGTTTTACGAATGTAAAAAACATATTTTTGCAGTAACAACTTGCATGTCATTTTGTTTACGAATTGCATCTGCAAAATATTGCACTTTCGATACGAATCGGCGAATGCAATACGTATTGAATATTTCATTTGGAATATTGAATCGGTGGGAGCACCGGGGCATCGAGTATGGCACGGTTCGTTGCATTTGTTCGATCTCGGTTGGTTTGGTTAGCTGCACCATCTGTGCCTCGTCTGTATGTATGTACTCGTATGAATAACTACTATAGGAATCATCAGGATATATCAATGACACAGCTCGATAACAAAATAAATACTCGTGAATAAATAATCAAAGATAATCGTCTTATATTGACGTACGAATACAAATCTCTCAAAAATATGAATCTATAATAATACTTGATGTAAGATTTAAATTTTTGATTTTTAACACGATTTGATAGTTTTTTTATTTTATTTACATTCCAAAATTTCTCGCACAAAACATATAGGATGGGTGATAAAACCCTTCAAGCGTTAATAATTTTCTATTAAAGTACAGATTTCTGGACATGAATACCGTAGTGTAGTGAAATTCCCATTACATATAAATTCATCACAGTGCGGTGCAACGACAGTCGGATATTGTTATGAGGGTCGAGGGGAGACTGGTGCGGTAGGGGGCGAGCGCGATTCGATCAAGCTTGCATAAATCGATGCGATACGCCCCGATCGAGAACAAAGCCGCAAGCTCGAACCGAGACGAGCAATACCCTACTTCGGGTCTCGGTACAGACAGGTAGAACACGTCGAAGACGGCTCTCAAAGAATCCCGGGCCATTCTCTGCCTTTCGGGTATGCCGAGCGATGCGCGGCGCAGCTCGCATTCAAATTGTTTGAAATTACTAAAGTTATTCAGGAAGGCTGCTGAAGCACCGCCGCCGCTGCCATAAAATATTGAGAATAGGGAATGACAATTTATACATTTATTTATAATTAAATCCTATGGTACTTAGATGTTCTACATATAATATTTTTACTTCAGTAACTAACTAAAGTAAAAATATTAGAATCTCAGCATCGCCAATGACTAACTTTTCAGATGTATAATGATTGTCAATAAAATCATCTCATTGTAATATTTTTATAAGCATCAATCATTATTGTTTCTTTTTTCGATAGTTACGTTCGTATTAATTTAATATACACCTCTTCAATTTTCTATTTTGACAATATCAGGTTACAGTCATTTTTAAACCTAGTATTGTTTCCTGATTGTCCTTAGTCGCCTAAAGGCGTAAAATAAAGTACAAAAGTTCCATCTCTAGGTATTATCTTTAATTTGCGCCACCACATCTTTCTGGCGAGTGTTGCATGCGCATCCGGCGCTAATAAGTGTGAATAAGTATCGCGCGCACGTCTGGCGGGTAACGAAGCGTGATTATTCAAACATATTCAACACAAGTCATGATTAACTCTGTTGCACGATTATAAATTCAAGAGACACAAAGCCCCTTACTGTATACGTCGGGTAATCGGCGTGGAATAATCCGGGATGCACCGACGTAATCTACATGTTATTCCGTATCGTAGCGGAGCAGCATAAGAAGATTAACTGTATCTATGGTAGTATTGGAATAGGCTGGGACATTAGCCGTGAATTGGGATACAACCAGCTGAAACAGCGCACTCTAGCGAACATCAGCAATCAATCCGATTATCAAAATACTATTGATGCACTGTGCTCTCATTAAATCGGTATATTGTACAGCTTTGTTGGAATCACGTCAAAGCTCTACAATACAAATCAACAGAACGAGTATATAATAATATATAAACTTTAAAAAAATATATATATAAACTTTTGATATTTAGATTATTTATTTTTACCCGACTACGGCGAAGCCAAAAGGAAGGGTATTGATTTTGACAGTCTATGTATGTATGTATGTAAGTATGTATGTATGTATGTATGTATGTTCCAACGTAACGCCTAAACTACTAGACCAATTTTAATGAATGAGGTGTCAAAAGGATTGTAAAAATAGCGCGAGTAACATAGGCTATATAAATTGTATCAAAATTTTAACTGACGGAATTTAAACCTCTGATTCTAACCTCAAAAAAAATTAAACTGAGATTGGTATCACGTGTTTAGTATGAAAAGAAAGGTCTTGGCGAGCACATTACAAAAATGTATATGACTAGTTGTTGCCCGTGACTTCGTCCACGTATATTTGATTTTATTAACGTAGTCGGGTTATAGTTTTTTAACTTAATTCTTGTTTCAATCTTTATTAACGAAATCCACCCGTTGTGATGCATGTTCTCAACCAGTTAAGTTAACTCATGTTGGTATACTTGTCGTTTGCTCTCGCGACTGTTGTTTGCACACATCTATATGAATAACATCTGTGAGAGAACCGAGATTAACTCGAACGACTCGAAGATAGTACCAAATGCAGACAAACCGTGATAGATCGATGGATCCAACATATCCATTATCAGAGGTTTCTTTGTGTGATAATACTGATTCTTGTGACTAAACGTAGACTAAAAATTGGTTTAGATATGACTTGATTATTGACAGAGACGGATTAGTTTCGAGGCTCGTGGGCGTATCAAATATTACAAGAACAAATATGCAGATTAAGATTACAGACATATATGCAGATTACCTTAATAAAAAAAGAGAGAACGCTGACATACTTTAAATACAAAAAACCCACTAGGAAAATTGTATAAACAAACAACCATTTTTTATGTTTACTTGCAGACAAGCAACTTTGTGTATCAGAAGTTAAGAAAAAGAAAGACACGGAGAACGCAGACGACTCTACCGAGCAATCTGTTTCACTTTAGGCCGTCTTAATAATTACAAGTGGCCATTCCTTCCAATTAAGAAAGTCTTGGGCGATAAATTGCGAAGGCTGTCGCGCGCGTCGCGACTGTTGTTCTACGCGCGTAAACACGAACGGCTAGGGTTGCCGCACCACGTAAAAAATAAAGCGCGTTACACTTTTAAATTGCTCCAGTACACTCAGCCTTGATAAATAAACTCGTATTTGCACGCACTGCTGCTGCCTTAATTAAAGGAGCGCACCTTTAAATGCGAAAAGACCGAGGCATATCGGAGAATAAACGCAAATTTATTCTGACCGGAGTTTTTTCGGCATCTATTAAATAAAGAAGTCGAGGAGAATGCTAAACAAGGTTGAGCGGCCCTCGCCCTGTGAGTTTTCCACTTGAAGTGGTGAGCGGGTGGGGCGGTGTGCGGAGCTGGGGTCACGGGGGTGTTATTCAGAGTGGCTTAGATAAGGTAAGGAGGATGAAGAGGCGAGATGCGCGGCGTAATGAACCGGCTCCGACCAGTTTTTGTGTGGTTCGGGCGCCTAAATTGAATATTAGGCGCGATTTGAGAGCGAATGAGCGGCGGTAGAAATAAATCCGCGGTTATTATGTTACCCAAATGAGATTGAGGAAAGGCTCGCCCTGTTAGGTTTAGGGCCGCTGCTCAATTTCAAGTCGGTGCAAATTGGCGGCGTAAACTTGGTTATGTTTTGTGGGAATTGAGATGCTTTTTGTTGTAAGTTCAAATATAGATAGAAAGGCTTGTTTGCAAAAAATATTGTTACATTAATAAAAAACTGAACATAATTATGCTGAGTGCAGTGTTACACAATGAAGCAGTGCCAGCAGTAAATTGCTCAATTGTTAAAATAAACAACAGATCAATGAATTGGAAAATCAAATAAGTAGCGCGCTGGGTTTACAAATAGAGAGTGGGCTGCGAATTGCGATCTCAATACAACAGTGTAGCACCTCCGTGATTCGCAGTAAAAACATTCGTTGCACAAATGGCGAGGCACGAGTTGAAACCTTACGCCGAGTTTCGCAGCCAAGACTCGCTCGGTTTATGTAAACTTTATTACAGCGTGCACTTGTGTGTGCCCCCTGCCTCCCCGGCTCTCGCAGACTCAAATTGTAAGGCGCGTCCGTGCATTACTCAGCTCGCCGCGTGTTTGCACAGATCGACAGCGGCGTGAGCGGACTGCTAACACCGCCACCGCCGTGATCCCGGTCACATTGTAAGATAAACTCTCCACGTACCGTCCTCAAGTTATAAACTTGCTTACCTCACCCAACTTTACTAACAAGTTTTGTTAAAGTATGATATAATACTCTATTATGAAAATTCCCTTAAAAAATTCTTTCGTCTCTTGTTGCTATATGAAGTGTTTTATTTATTTTTTTACGAAGCGTGTAAAATCCGCAATTTTATATTTAGTGGCATTTGACGAAGCATTTCGTTTATAATTGACTGATGTATAAAAAAATATATAACTACCCTGCCGTCGATGTGTTAAGAAGAACTTAGTAATTCATTTCATTGGAATTATTATATGAATCCATATTTACTAATATTATAAATGCGAAAGTCTGTCTGTTACGCTTTCATGGATAAACCACTGGACCGATTTTGATGAAATTCGGTATTTATATAGTTAAGGAGCAAAGTAGAAAATTGAGTCAAACATAGGCTCCTTTTGATCGCGATATAACAGAGTGCCAAGCGGGGAACCGGGGGCAAAAGCTAGTTGTCTCTAAGTATATCTCAAAAAAAAAATTAAAATATAACAACTTATCACAACGTCAAATTGCGCGACAAAATAAGCACTATCCAAAAATGTCAGACAGAAGTAGGTTAGTGCAACAAAGACAATGTTACAAAGTAGGGGTGGCGGTATCGATTCGCATGCATTTTGCTCGCAGAGGCAGGCGGCACATCTGTGCGGTATGCCTGCGTTCAGTCGAGCACAACAACAAGGGTGGTGCCACCCCTAGCCCACGAGTAGCACGATAGCCGACATTCGCAACACCTCGTGACGACGCACTCGCGAACTCACTACTTAGGGCTGTCCCTGATATATTTTTAATATTTAGAATAAAACTTGTATTCATTAGTTTAAATGCTATGTGTACACAATCAGTAAGAGTACACATCGGAGAAATTTATTACCAGTATTGTTATTATTTAAAAATCGCTAGTAACTGAAATAATTTCTTTCAATTATTAATGAATAACAAACTAAACAAAAAAGTCTAAACTACATAATTATAAAGGCATGGTAGTATTAAAGTATTATCTTTCTGCTGTAAACTGACACCGTGGCAAGTGGCAGCCCTCGCGTAGGGGTGTGCCTCTTGCACCACCCACTTGTTTCAGCCAGGGTCGTGTTATGAAATCAACGTGTTCGAGCGCAACACTCGCTCCGCTCCCAAATGGAAAACGCAGTGTGACGCTTGTTGGGGAATTTTTCAAAGCAAATATTCCTGAATTTTTTTACCATCTAAACGAAATTGGAAAAAGTTATTCGGTACTCACATGTCTTTCCTCTGCTGAACTGATACCTGGAAATGACAGAATAGTTTGTAATAAAATTGAAAAACTTATAACATATCGGTTTTCCTAAGCAAACTTTACCGAAGTTTGAACTTTGTTATTTTTATCTAAAGTTGCTTTTAACTTTACTTAAATAAAGCAAAATATACGTCTACAATCAAACAGCACAGGTGACAAAATAACGATAAAATATATTTGACAATAGTTCTAACGATATAGCTTATTATTGAAGTTTATTGCACCCAGACCGTGCCATATTTTTGAAGCACTTAGGAATTCCTCTAAATCGTTAGCACGTCGAGTCTATAAACATAATATCAAATAAATAATCCTCAGCTTCACTACGCGATGCGCATCGAGGAATGAGGCTGTAGTGAAGACAAGGTGTAAAGAAAAAGGAACAGGGGGAAAGCTTTGAAGTATTATACCTGAAATTATTATTTTTTGTTTAGATTTTTTCTGTTATTAATAATTAAATATGTATTTCTAAGAATCCTATCCTAAGTAATATTATAAATGCGAAAGTGGGTTTGGTTGTTACGCTTCAAGTCCTATCTTCTACACCAATCTTTTTGAAATTTCGCATACACATAGACAGAAGTATTGAGAAGGACATAGGATACCCTTCATCCCAGGAAAAAGTGCTATTCCAGTGGGAAATTCACGCGGGCAAAAAACTAGTATTAATATTATTTAATGTGTGCTGCCCCTAAATAAATCTTTTGTTATTATAAATTCTTCGATTTAATTTTGTTTTACTATAATGAGAATAGGTACTAGACATAAAATAGCGCTACAAAGGGCTTGGCAATCTTATTTAGATTTATCAATATGATCGGAATAAACATTTAATTAACATAAGCTACTAAGCTTGTGGTTTAATTTATTGTTTTTTTAGACATTACAATATCAATAACTCCCAATACTAAAACGTATAAAAAAAAGTATTATACGTTTTAGTATTGGGAGTTATTGATATTCTTACCTTTGATATTGCCGGTGAAATAATACGTTATTTAATTTTCTAAAATACTTTTACCACTACGTCATTTTTTTCGCTTTCTGTTTAGTAGTGTCTTCATTCATTACACTACCTAATATAGGATTGAGTATTAATAAGTGAAATTATTCTGCACTTTCCATATTTTGTGTCTGAATCTAGGGTCGGGTGTAAAGTGCTCCATGAATATTGCAAAGCCTGTCGCCGTCACGCGTACACAGAGCCAAATAACTTCTCAACATAGATACAACGGGGAGTTCTACATATTTACATAGAAAGTAATTCCATATTATTCCGTAATCTTTCAGGCAATTCAGTTTTGTGCCGGCAAGCATTTTAGATGCGAGAGTGTGGTATTGCATTCCATCTCGAATGGGTGTATGTATAACAGTTAATAATCTAGTAAATACATAAATAAAAATAAATTTATTTTTGAGAAAAGTAGGTCAAACAATTAAAAATAACAAAATAGGTAGTCTTGCACACATATCTCTAGTCAAAGAAAGCAGTACAGCAAATAAGACAAAACTGAAAGAAAGTGTATCGATGCAGACAGGATAATGTGTAAGATATAGTACATAATATAAGTTAACTTATTTGCAACATTAATTATGTCTAAGTTTGTTTGATTTGATACAACATTATTTGAAATATCATTGACATCCTAGGCAAACAATCACAAAGGTCGCTACAGTATGTACCTATAGTCCGTATCTGCACCGCATGATCCTAACCAAATACAGCCAGGCAGATAGATAATTGTCAGAACGGTTGAGGCTGCAAATTGGCTGGTGGGCGAGCGATCGTGTGACACGTCCGACCGAAGCACTTAGAGCGGGCATGCCGGAATTAGCCATGCCGCCCCTCGCACGTCGCCGTCAGACGCATCAATCAAAGCCATTCCAGGCCTTATTCACATATACCAGGCGCAAGTACATGATACCATCGTATCTACTAAATTCCATCATAAAACTATTAGTAATCTAGCTAGTCTTATAAAAGAGTTTATGATGTAAATGCAACAACCTACTCGTAAAATGATAACGTTTACAATTAAGCAGCATTAATTTTTACAATTTTCAAATCTATTCTACGCAATAAATTTGGTAAATTTAAAATAAATTTGTCCGAAATTCCCATGGGGAAAATTAATGGCAGATAGGTTGTCAAACCTATCTGAAACATAAACTTAGGTTAACTCAATAAATCTACAAGATACGCCCGCCTTAGCGTAGCGTGATCTCTTAAGATCATATCTGTTAATATAAGGAAACACAGGATCGCAGAGTCAAAGGCATTATCCAAAGCGCCTGATTTACCTCAAGCTCGCCAGTAATTGTCAATCCAATTCCATTACTACGCATATGCCGTACATATGTACATAGTAGGTACCAGACGTCGTATTAGCAGGCGTAGTGCCACAATTAATTTAAATGCAATAGCCTCAATTATTGACCGACTATTCAGCCATTCCATACGCATATGCCTGGATGGACTGTGCACATTAGTTGTAATAGCAGTGATGCAATATATCATGCCTATGTGACTATTGGTTTGCGATTAATCTTCGCAATAAATTGGTATATTAATGGCAATACCTTGCCTATTAAAATGAATATAGTATCAAATATTTGCTTAAAAGTGCATACGTGCAATTTGGAGCAAGAAAATGCGATGTTTGTACCGGGCCGCGGCCCCATATACTCAAGTCACCCGCAAAATTACGTTACTAATTGACTAAAACACGCGACGCTCACACCAGCAAGGAATAATTAATTGAGCGCTGGCAAGGTAGGGTGGAGGGGGCCATCTGCGCGGTAACTCTTACATCAGTACACCGATAATGGCACAAATTAGCCAGGGAAGTGGCAGGCGGCGGAGCAGGGGTCGAGGGTGCGGAACGGGGGGGCGCTAAGCCGGAACATCCCGGAGCGCAGATTACCGCTTGCTTTTGTAATTAACCGGAGCGACGGGCGGCTTCCAAATCCATTTCTGTGTTACATTTTCATTTGTGGCGCGCTCGTCGGCTGCACAGGGATTACTCGCGCTCCGGTGAAAACTGAAAACCCTGCTCCCTGTTGTTTGCCAGGAATATTACATTAACGACACGAGAAATATAAATGCGTATTCCGATCACCGAGGGTTTTGATAGGACGAATGATTTACCCAATCTGTTTCACATCTGTTTACATATTCTGTTCAAACATACACGCGCATAGATAGGCACCAGTTCATAGAAGTGACTTATTCATACTCTCAAAGCAATATCGAGAGCACCGTAGCCGTCAGCGATCCGAAAACACGCAAACAGTGAGTTCAAAAAGCCTCTCGAAGCTAGTAAATATTGAAACAGAAGTGGGATCGGAGACGTCTGCCGGCAGGCGCGGGGCGAGGGAGGAGAGCGGGGAGGGTCGCGGAGGGCACTAATAGTCTCCAGTGGCGCACAGCAAACAAGACGAACAAACAAACACGACAGCTCTTCAAATATTCATCTTATGTATCGAACCGTTATGTCTTACTTGCCGAGATTGCTTTTGCAGGATTTTCTGGAGGGTTCACACCGAATATTGCTGCCATACCATAGGCCATACATACAAAAAGATTTCTAATAAAAGGATATCATCTAGCTGGAGTCTCCTAAATATAAAATTAAGAAAAATCAGAACACACAAAACTAAAAGAAGCTTGTCTAGATATCCTAAAAGGTCAGATTCCCACAGGAGTAGAATCGCAAGATCAAATTGGTCCCGAGTATAAACAAATCTAAGCTCATAAATATTTTATTTATCTTCTCTACAAAGTTTTGTTACTCTACAAAGTTAGGCACGCATAACAACCAAAATGTCTGGAAGCGCCTTTTTCTTTACTTACTTGATTGTTAGAAACTCATTGAAAATTATTCTTACCATTTCCTTTATCGTCTGACCGATGTAGATCTGGTGGTTTTGCAAGTACTGAAAGGGGATGGTGAGGTACTCCGAGGCCTAGCAGGCCCGCTGGCGGCAGAGCACCCTGTCCTAAGAGCGGTAGGGGCGGCGCCCCGTGCGCCGGTAGATGTGCCGCGTGCATCTGCTGCAGTAGTCGCGGCAGGTCCGGCCTTTGTTGCTGAAACAATAATTACGACGGTCAATGTCAACACTTGGAAATGTCTCATTTCGGATCTGTAGGTATCAGATTTTCCTCAAAGATGGTAAATTTTGAACGAGTTAAACCCGAATAAGCATGGTGTAAATGAAGACTTACTTAGTACACTTTTTTTATTATTTTCTATTGTCCAAGAGGATGTGGAATCAAAAAAGTCAACACGACATAAGACGATGAGTTTGTCATAAACGGCTAGTAGTATGACTCTTGTACAAACATATTAAGTGAAACCATCTGAAACCGTAAATAAATAACGTTAGATAAATAAACCAAGCCACTATTTAAGTTTGGAGTGTTGACAGCCAAAGTGAATTGATGTGTCACCGCAGAGCTCCGTGCATTTTTAAACTGAAGCTGAGCCAAATTAAAAACTTCTCCACGGCCCCCTCGCGCTACGATATTTTAAATTTTAAATGAGAGCTTCGCCGGCGGCGGCAACTGAGCGAAATTGATTACTCTCTCTCCATTATTCCCCTTTTTCCACTTTTCCCGTTTCCCTGCGATCATATCTCGTCTCATTTAAGGCCGTCATCCACTGGGACCGTCGTCTTAACCGTTTCTAACAACGTATGGTATCTCCCAATGGGCGACTGGCCGACCGGTAACTTGTAGATAGCACCGCATTATACAGGATCTACTTTCAACCAGATAGTTTGGAGCTATGGCTCTAAAAAATATATAATATTTAAATCTCTTGGTGCATGCCTCACCACAGATTATAAAGTACTGAAGGTCTCATTATAAACTATACGGTTGATTAAAAAATCTAAAGCTTTTGATTTATGTCAGCTACTCTAATTGTACGAAGCAGCGAGTAAAGTTTTGCAACACCTTTCATTTATATATGTATTAGATTAGATTAAAAAAAACTAAGAATTGCGGGCGTTTCATCGCGCACAATCCGTTCATTCAATAATCCCAGTCTCCACAGCTCGTGTCCGTGGTCCGCGCTAGCCTCCGCTTTTATCTTACACCGCCTCGCCAAGCTTTTTCCGCTCGGCCGAGCAAGTTCTTTTTTTTAGCCACCGAGAAATTAATTGGATTTTCGCCGAGGGTGGAACATATTTTTTATTGGCCGCTCTCGGCTGTGATTTATTGTGTGTCAAAAGGTGGCGAGCGCCACTTAGCTGAGAGTGTTTTTTTTCACAAAGGGGATATTTTTAATTCTAATTATACGTACTTAGATCATTTTATTTTTGAACATGTCATTTACAAAACTTCATTTATTTAAAAGATTGATAAACAATGTATGACCTTTTATATATGAAAGGATGGTGTATGAATTCCTAGCGTAAATATTTATAATATGCTTTGTGAATGTAACATAAACGTGAAACGTGAAATTACTACAAAGTGTGTTAACAACTCTATTAACGCAAGTTTAAATTCCCAGCGTAAATATATGATGCAGGGTGTCTCAGTTGACCCACAAGTTATTTAATCTAAGTGCGCCCGTGAAGCGAACGCGCCGCCGGTGTCAGCTCGTTATTCTGCGGCGGATCCCAATGCCACAGCTATCGTTATCGAGAGCTCCCGTTTCACCCCGAACTCATCCCACTTTACCCCGTAATACTCCCACTTCACCCCACTCGCCTGTTATGAATGACAATAACGCGCGATACCTCACGGCATTTTTTCCACAGCATATTTAGACGTGATTAAACACACCCGATAGGCCCCTCGGATTAAAACTCACTCCCCTAACGACTTTTCCATCCATTTACTTATCTCTCCGCGAACTTTGCTGTTTGTATTATCAACCAAATTAAAGTTTGATTAAGTTTCCTTTGAGACAACAAAGAGGCTTTATTGAGATTATTTTTTGATATATTCTCAGCTTAAAAACCACCTAAACAGTTTATTGCCTGGAGTGTTTACAAATTAAAATGAATGTTAAATTTAAACAATATTTTAATAAAATGCTTGTTTTTTTACTTTACTTGAAATAAAACATAGTCTGCTCTAATTTTAGTAGGTATAATAATTACTGTTTATTATTTAATCTTCATTTTATCGATTTCATGGTCAATTTTTGAACTGATTGAAATCAAATAGACTTCTTACCTTGGTTTCGCTATTAAAGTTTTGTATGCATAACTAAAGAGGATTACTGTAGGTTTGAGCCAAGCAGAAGAAGCGATACAAAAGATGAAAAAGGCTTTTTTAATTTTCTTTGTACCTGAGATGGTCTTTATAATAAAAATTACCTATTCCTTATGAAGAAGTATATCCATACTAATATTATAAATGCGAAAGTCTATCTGTCTGTCTGTCTGTCTGTCTGTCTGTCTGTCTGTCTGTCTGTCACCTCTTCACGGCTAAACGGCTGGACCGATTGTGATGAAATTTGGTAGGGATGTAGTTAACGACCTGAGGTCAAACATAGGCTACTTTTGGGCGCAATATAACCGAGTCCCACGCGGGCGGAGCCGCGGGGAACAGCTAGTATTCAATAAATTAATTCTTTATCGAATACACACAAACTATTTTTTACTGTATATACTTATACTTCATCAATAAATATTTGTAGGTAGGTACTTTATATAAATATTTATCGTATGTTATAAAAGTACCATTTTCTACAATATGTTCCGTGAGCAGACTAGCGCTGTCTCAGAGGCTTTTGTTGTGAGAAAAATGCGCTGCCGAGTGTGGGTGCGGGTTTTCACGGCACATTTAGCACTGTCTATACGCCGCTGGGATTCCTATACATTTACAAATGGAGCATATGCACGCATTCATGTAAAAGTAAACATGTTAGGCAAAAACATTTCTTATATTTATTAAAAAAAAAATATTTTCACAAATAAATCTTGTTGAACGAAAATACGCGTAGCGGTCAGTGGCACAAAACGGTGTCAACGCAAACAACATTAAAAAAGCATTAAAATAAATGAGCAATTTAATTACAGATTACATTAATGAGTAGGTATCATTGGCATTTACATTTTAATTGGTTTACCGATTACAGCAAATATCGGAGGCGTAATCAACAGGCATTAAGCTACAATTAGTTACGTTTTAATAGGAGCTACGGAGAGGAGGAAAGTTTCCACTGTAACACACTTAAATAATTAAGAACAGTTAGTTTGCGGTTAGAAGCACATTAAAGTGCTATTATGGCGATTGGCTCGCTGCCTCGGGAGCAGATTATATAGTTGCATAATACGTATTAAACGTAATTGATTGACTATCGGAGTGATCACTTTAATGTCTTGATACTGCGGGCTTCTAGATGACTACTTCTAGCCATTGCTCATATATGCTCTGCACAGATGTGACAATAATAGACATTGAAGCGTGTTTCCTTAATTATTGATTTTACAATAATAAATTGAATAAAATTAATATAATAAATCTTATTTATAAAATACCTTTTCAATGATTATAAAGCTATATCGGCCGATAAACAATCCTGAAATCGATCTCGTTACAATAAAAACGTTATTAAATATAATTGTACTTTGGTGTCATTAGAAGAAAGAAAGAACCACGTGAAAAAAATAATATTTATACATGATATTTGAAACGTTATAATTTAAGTTAAACTTATTGAAAGTCACTAAACATTTCCAAGAATTCGTGATTCGTTTCGAAATGTTTACATGTAATGTAGCGTCGAAAGTTTGCCAATATCGGCGTAGATTGGTTTCGCAATATTAACTAACCAATGATTATTATTTTACTGCCGCCGGTTTTCCGTAATATGTTGATGATCGGTTTGCGGAAAACGCTACGTTTTTCATAGTTTTACAAAAATTTTTAGAAGAACAGTCGGGTCTATTTATTACGTATCCTCTCATTTGACAGAAAAAATTGAGTTTAGCCTGGAAAAATTTATCCCTATGTTATTCTTAATTTTAAATAAAATCCGTAATAAAAAAAGGGCATATATGTCTATATTATACAAATATTTGTGCGTGAGCTTTTATTTTTTGATAATTTTATTGACACTGATTTTACTATCACATCGCTTAACAATGGATACAGGATATAAAACTGCAATATATGCTACAAAGAGGGTAGTTTATCGAGACACGGGTGTGCGGGGGTGAGGGTGCGGCAGTAGGGTGTCACGCACCATTAGGCAAGAAGCCTCGAGGCGGGTCGACACGCGACGCCAACACGTGTTACACTTTCAACATAATTGCTTCTAATCACATATTATACTATGTACATTATACACGCTGGGCCACGTATAAATAATTACTAATCAGGCTACAAATATCAACAGACATGGAAGCGATAAAATTAATTCAAATGCCTTTGTCGTGCCAAGCTCTGTCAATTAAATTCCAATAACACAAATAGACATGAAAGGCCGAACACTTATCAAGATTCTGAATAACTTATAAAATAAAGAGAGATTCGAGATATCTAACATTGATCGACTCCGTAAAAACAAAGAAGATAAAATGTTTATTCTATTATGATACTAAAAAATACACGCTCTTTATTTGACAAACAACATCGGAACCCCAAACAGAAAGAAAAAACATACGAAAAACTCTCGGGCCGGATGAGTCGTAAAACTGATTACATAATTTCATTGGAAGCGACGACAGAATGGGCCCTAACTCACTTCCTCGGGTTGAAAAACAAGGAGCTTCGTCTAAGCGACAGGGGAAAAGTTAATGCGGCTCGTCGGCGGGCGTCGAGCGACGACCGGCAAGAAACACTGAGGGCCGCAATGCAATATTTATCACCGGCCGCGGACGTGACTGGGAAAAAATGACAAATTCATGTCACCGCCCGCGCCCGCGCCACACCCCTCCACCCCGCACGCTTTATTCCCATCGTAATTTTTATCAGGGGCGAGACCCGACGCAAACTAGATAGAAATGTTTTCACGACTCGCTTGTTTATAAAGCCATCGACGGCGTAACAGATACGCTCTATTTATACAGCGAGCGCTCTTGTTTGCTCACCTATCTCTCGAGATAATGTTGCATAAACTATACACATAATACACTTGTTTATTCCACATGCTTATGTCAACGATATAGCTTTTCAATTACAGAGCACGTTGTAAATATTACAATGAGATTTGTTATCGGATTCGATCGGCGTATCGCCGACACGGGCAATCACATAGATCTGATTTGTGTATATCGTTCAGACAAAAACATTTGTGTGATCTGACATGATCGTGTGAGAGTCTAAATCTAGAAGCTATTACCTCGCGGAGTCGGGGCCGCCCTTCGGGACCCAAGACGTGGAATAAAATGAGAACGCGAAATGATTTACCAACACCGATAACAGAGCATCAAACATCCTATCCCATTCCACGCAATCCCGGTTGGTTATACAAGTGTACACACATTGCGTAAACACAATGACGAACACTTTGACACATTCTCTACGGCCGTTAAATTCATTTCAAACCACGCCATATTTCGTAATTAATCAGGCCAACGTTTATAATTTATCAATTTTATAAAAATTTACATTCTTGAAAAAATTAGATATTAAACATTTCTTAATAAACACTGATGACACAATGAAAATTTAGAATCAAAAGATCTGTAAATAAAGCTTTAATAGAATCAAAACGTTTAAATTTCGAAACGGCAAACTCGTAACGGTAAGTGATTTTAATAGGCAGGCAAACAGTCCCCAATTTGAGGACTATTCCCTCTTCACAAATCGGCGCGCGGTGGAATCGTCGCAAATCACACTGAGGCAGGGCCGGGAGGCGCGGGGGCTACTCTCGAGGGAGAGCCCCTTTGATCCCTAGCTGACCCGAAAATAAAAAAGGTTCGTAATAAAAAAAGGACCGACATACGGAAGGTGGCGCCGCTTTTTTATTTAAATTAGAGTGTTTTATAGGGGGAGAGCGATATTGCGTTTTGCCGGTGTCTCGGAGGCTGTTCTGTAATCTATACATGTAGGTAAATCTGCACGGTCGGGGCGACGAACCTACGGCAAATACTTTGGGGTCTTAAGGTATTTTCTTTTATCCTTTGTATTTCCTATCATAGACGCCGCCGTATAAAAAGGTATTACGTGGTGTGATGAGAAATGAGGAACATGAAAACATATTTATGAGGATGCTTAGGCTGAGACGCTGCTATGCTTTTAGCGCAGACGCATCGTGTGTTAGCTCACGACGTGAGATAATTAGGAGCAGTTGTTAGCGAGTGTGCGTTGAACGTTCGTAAATAACCCATGAGATTGTTGATTCGTGGCCAAAATTGACAACCCACATTTAGGTGCTAATATTAGTAATTTCATAAGACAACGTTTTACACGTTTACATCTAATAAATAGTGATCACAAAAATATTTTCAAATCCTATATTTGTATTTTGCTATTGGAACCAGCTTTGTACGGTTTCATACGAATAGGTATGAACGCCGTTCTATGATCAGTTGGCTTCGAGCCAGCCAATACAAGCCAAAAGAGTCTATCAAGCAGAGACAGACGAGCGACGAGTGAGTTCCGTCGCTTTATTTTCGCCCTCATTATCTATCAAATGATTTATTTTCGTCACGGTATACGAAACCACGGTATCCGACCGCCAAGAGTTAACACATCGCGAGAATAGATCAGTATAACGACTTGGCACGTGTGTAAATGCGCCTATTGAAATGTATAATGGGCGTCAATGAAGTCCTCACGAAGCGCGACTAAAAATTAGCGTGTTAAAAAATTAATTTGAGTCGCAATTTGCAGACAGTTTCTAATTTTCAGCTCCAGGTGCGGAGTGCGGTAAAGCACAAAACAGTGACAAATTGAAAATACAGAAAATTAGTCAACATTTCTCAGACAATATTAAAATATTGTCGTAAACAGAAAAGGTTGTAAACAACATGTAAACTAATTTGAATGAAATATTGTATTAAATATGGTAATTAATAAATTTATGCGACCATAGACGATGGATATTTAAAACCCTTTTTCACTCTGATAGCTGCAAAAACTTCACGAATATATAAAAAAAATCTGAGTCTAGCGTAATGAAGCAATTCGATGCTCTTTGTATAGTCCAAATTTAGGCATCAGATAAGCGATACCGATACTCATAATAATGAGACGTCTGTAATTCAGCAATGACTCGATTATAAAGCGATGTACTTATCTGTAGTCTCGTAGTTTAATAATAAGGTAAGTGCTAATAGCACAGAATATATAAAAGTTGCTAATAGCTCAGTAATGATATTTGGAGCGATATAATGTAATATGCTACGCCCACGCAATGACAAATGGTCGCAGCCTAAATAAAACACGCTAATTCGCGCGGAGGCCGTCCAATAAATAAAACAAGCTGTTTTCTCTAAGTTTGTAGTTAGAAGTAACAATTTTATCAATTCCGGGCGGTTGGAGCGCCGCCAGCGTTTCGGCTTAGATCGTTTAATTAACGAGCGTCGAACTTTCGACCTGTTGAAAACTGAGCTTTCACACAATTTACTTAACACGTATCACTTGTTTTAAACAAATTGTTTTTGTTTGACAATTATTTTTTCTAATCTAACCAGTTTTATGATGATGTTGTATGTTAATGTGTTAATGATGATGTACAATAAAGTGCCACCCATGTTAATTTAAAATATACCTATAAGAACACTTTGCTTTTCATATTTGAAACCGAAGTTTCGGATTAGGAAGTTTTTTTAGCTTGCATTATTAATAAGCGTTTTTAATTAAACTATTTATCTGAATTTATAAATACCTACCTACGTTATTGAAATCACGAATGGAACTTGAAACCTTAGTCAAATTTTCGTCGTAAAAGTTAAATATGACAATATCTGCTGCGAATGCTGCCATTAAAAATAAAATACAGCGGTATACGTTACGTACGATACCCATTAACTTAACGCATCATAAATTGTTTCACAATTTCGTTTGATGTCGCATCACAGGGGTATAATGTATTACTGTCGTTCCATTCCATCGTCTAAATGGCAACAAACGAAATCTAACGAGGCGACTCCTGAAGTGTTTTGGACAGCTGCCACAAGCCACGACAACACGTTTATAGAGTTGATCAGTTGTTATGAACCCAGAAGAACATTTATTGTGTAACAACATTTTTTTCAAATTGATATTATGCCTAACTGTCAGGTGTATGATAATGACTGATTGAAGAGCCAAATGGCAGATGACGGGGAGCAAAATAATTTCTATGAATAAAATATGAACGAATTTTCTAACTAGAATACCTAGTTATTTACTGTATTTATGTACTTAAAATTTTTATTAATTTCTTCATTTCAATATTAGGTAAGTGTTGCAAGATAACAATTTTTTTTTGTTGATTGTCACATCCACAAAACAGAGAAATTATCCGAATATTTCTAAATTCTGTGGTCACATTAGTCAGAAGGCAGCAAAAAAAAATTACAAGCTTTGTATTTGAAGTTCTACAATCAATTAATACAACAACATCAACAGCTAATGGCCCCGTGTATTTTGAGTACGACGAAATGGGTATTCAATTTCTCTGAGACAGTAGCATGCCGTGCAGCTGACCGCCGAACAACATTCCTCGCCGTACATATATTGGGAACATGCTGTGTTTGTAGTTACAAACTAAACACGTGTTCGATCGTTTCGCATGAAATGTTACCGTGCGCTGCGTCGCTTACTCGGAAATTCGATTTAAAAAATTGTACTAGTTTACCTTTTAAAAAATATTTACACGTGTTTATCGATTTACCGCTTGCGTGTTAAGGTTTTGTCGAGTACTTTATTAATGGATCTTGCAGATGGTCGATAACTTTCAACCCTTTACTTAACTATATCAATACTTTATACCCGTAAACTTACCCCTATAATAGCGTTCAGTTCCGTCATTGTGACCTGTTTCGCTCTCTCCACCGCCGACGCTACTTGTTGCTGGTGTTCTTGTGATAGAAAGGGCAGGATTTGAGCTATTATCGCGTTAAGTCTTTTTGCTATCTCCGTCTGAAACAAAAAATAATAGATATAGTATTAGAATAAACTAAACAGATCCCAGCTTCGGAGATAGTTTGAAACTTGTAATATGGGACACGGAAACTTTACTCCATTTCATAATAAACAAAAATATTTGATAAATAGATAAACACCCAAGACAGAGACTGACTGGGAATCGCACCCGAACATTACCATTACGCCATGAAGATCTTAAAAAAGAAAACAATCAACAAACTCAGAATTTTATTACTGACACTTCGTCATCACGACTAAATCACGTCTATAACGATAGCGCTAATAGACCATAACGCAAACGTTTAAATTCACAAACCTATTTCCCTGTATAAAATAGCCATTAACTTTTAATATCGTCGGCGGTCAACGAAATAACTAACCGCAACCCAGCGTTCCGTTTCACAAACAAATACAAACCGAAAATTGTTCTGCATTCCATTGCGCTACTTGAATTCAATAAAGTATATATAATTAGCCGATAAGCCGGTGGAGAGCAACAAATAAAATTAACACGATAAACAATAATGCACGCGGTCAAACAAAATGATAAATCGCAGTGTTACCGAGCTCGCATTTGTTGGCTTTGTTCGTATTTTACGTTTAAATGCACATTAATTTCATTCACAGATTCGAAGTGAATCGTGAACAAATTAACATAATTGAGTCTCTGACTCAGAATATAAAATACAGCCTATTTGGAATCGTTAATTTGGTTTAATAAATTCTGGTAGCGAAGTGACCCACCTGTGTCGTGTGGTAGTAAAACATTCTGAGAAATGAAACGACATGCACGACAGGCGATAGCAGATTAGACATAACAGCGTTTCTCGTTTACGAGATGTAAATTAGGGTTTTGTCCGCGCACCGAGTACGCTCCATTACCGATGTAAGCATTGGCGGGCCGCCTACATAACCGCCGCCTATGTATCTAATCGTTCAAGGAAATTGTGTTTCTATTTATGCTGTGAATATTTATTTTATTTGTGATGGGTGTAGGCGCTCAGACGTGAAACTATGCAGGACTGCAAGCCGAAAACAAATTGTCTCTTATTTGGTACTGCTGTGCTTTTATTTAATTTAACAGAGGTACCATTTTCACAAGTCAACGAGTTAAAAGTTATAGGCTGATAAAGATTAAATAAGTATCCATACTAATATTATAAATGAGAAAGTCTGTCTGTCTGTCTGTCACCTCTTCACGGCTAAGCTGCTGGACCGATTGTGATGAAATTTGGTAGGGATGTAGTTAACGACCTAAGGTCAAACATAGGCTACTTTTGGGCGCAATATAACCGAGTCCCAAGCGGGGCGAAGCCGCGGGGAACAGCTAGTAAGTATATAATAATAATAATACTACATTTTTATGTAAAAAATGTAAGTACATTATGTGGTCACGATCCTTAGCATTAAAGGACCAATCAAAAGAAGAAGAATTATTGACTCGAATAATAATTTAATTCAGTATTCACAAATCTTAGTAATTAATTTTGGGACCACCTCTAGCGTACCCACAATTATATCTGCGCTATTAATTACTTTCCTACATAATGCTTTACATTAAGTATTGCTTTAAATGCAATAACGTAGTCCTCCTACTAGGTGTCTTCCTCTGATATAGTGGTTGACTAAAAGAGATCCCTCACTCACAGCACAGAAATATGTCAGTCATTGTTAATTTCTATTTTTTATTCAATGTTCTCCTTTTAATTTGTTTGTTGTTGTTTAAGCACCGCAAGATTGTAAGTAGACAGCAGGAAGTAGTAACAATGTTTAAAAACTCGATAAACCGACCATAACATAAATTATGCAGACTGTTTGTCTATTCCAGCGATAAACATCAAGCTTCGTGACTGGCAGCATTCAAACGCTGGTAATTGCAAATTTCCTAAATGCTAATATAGCGAATAAAAGGTCATTGGTGAATTCATTTGGCATATTGCATATACCGTTAAACTAGACATCATAATCATACCTTTGAATATTCACATATCATATAGGTGAAAGGTTAAGCGCGGAGGAAATAGAATTTTATGTCACTAGTCATCCATTACAATGTTATAGGCATTATGTTTTCATATTACACAATACAAAAGACGTGTTTATAGCGCTGTAAAATGAGAAAGTTAAGTTGTTACGGTGTCACTGTCGCTCAATCAAATAAATCGTTGATTAATTGATGGGTAAGCGTATAAAATAATAGCTGAACATTTCTGTATGAAAATGTAAATAAATAATGTTGGTTGTGAACCGTACCGGGGCAGTGACGCGAACAAGCCGCGAGCCGCAGAGCGGAGTTGCCGCGACGCGCCCGAATTACCGCAAATTACATTTTCATTCGCCGCCTCCCGCCGCGTGGCTATTGTGGAAATTCACTAGCAAAACGTGCGAAATATCTGCCTGCTATGACGCTTTTCACAAAACAAGTCTCACAACAGCTGCTTTATCGAAAATTAAACCAATTTTAATTACATTGCCCTATTTTGAAAACTATCCGATCAGGTATAGTGTATGTACCGTTATAATATAGCAAAACAAGTAAAAACCACATACCTATACTTAAATAAAATTAATTTGTTAGTGAAAGGATCCATTCAAAAAAGTATATAACTAACTAATTAGCATGTATTAAATTTTACGGGTAATTTAACTCTAGATAAAATTAATGAATTTTTAAATCTCCATAAGACTTTTAATTTTGCACTTTCAATGGTAATTATTGTCGGATATTAAAACCTATCCCCGAGGTTTACACATAAATACACTACAACTTACAGCGATTTATTTTGATTACATTTTTTTATTCTATGCTAATAAAGCTATAGTGTGTTTGTTTTTGTTGAATGCCTATAAATGTGGAACCACCCGACGGATTTAAAAAAATATTTAACAATGTAGAAGCCTAGTTCTCTAAATAGTATGGATATATAGCGCGTGTTATCAAAAAAATAATTAAAAAAAAAACAATAAATTTAAAAAAGTTATCAGAGAGCTTCAGTATTTCTTATTGGAGGCACGATTCAAATAGTCCCATCTGTACTCGTATAGCCTACATCTGTAGCAACGAGCGCCAGAATAAAAAGCCGGCGTACAAAAGGCCCGCAAAATACGTACTTTTGCAGCTCTCCACAAAAGATATAGTACGGTTTGTCATTAAGGAGTTCATCCCCGCGCGAGAAATAAAAGAGGAACGACGGGTTTCGGGGTGAGCGGGTGTCTTTGAGGGGGTGCGTGGGTGGGGTGTGCACTAATGGCTCCGACACTCATCCGCTAATGCCGCGGGTGACTCCTCTTTTTGCCCGATTTTCACGTGGTTTAGTCGCTGGAGCTTTTAATTTGAAGCTGCATCTTGCCGCGGCGACGCTCCATTTGTTCTCATATCTCTACAATAATGCGTAAACAGTCGGGAATTAATTTTTTTCACTTCAGTTAAAACCGTACTTTTAAGTAAGTGACTACATGTTTCTTTTTTACTTATTTTCTTGCGATTGGAGAAGGTACTAAACTACTGACTACCTTTATATTAGAAAGCTATCTAAAGTATAATTTTTCTTGAAATCATAACTTTTTACTTTATATTAGAAATTACTTTAAATTCTTATAATTCATACAACTGAGAAATAATACGATTTAGACTTGTAAGTTTCTGTGCAAAACATGAATAAACTATGGACGACCCATGGGAGAGTCGTGCTATAACGTATTTTCTAAATATGTAAGTGTGACACAGAAGCACGACATCTGACCGCAAAGTGCATGATCAACTGCAAGGCGGGTGAGGCAGCATGCAGGTCACACTCGCGGGCCACGTACTAGCGCCACAATTTATGGTCCTCCGCTCAGCTACACAGTAAAGGCATTACAAAGAAGCCTTCTGAATACTAACCGATACATAAGTATTTTAAAGATAAATATTTTTGACACAAGTTATCGGAAACTGAAAGCAAAATTCAAAATTGCAGCCGCAAAATTTGATAAATTGTGTGCATTTGAATTGGTCTTATGTAAACCAATAGAATCATATTTCAACTATTTACCTCGTTTCAATTTAAAGACCATTAAATTCATAAGAAGAACTGCGATATGATATGAAGTGCATTAATTACAGAATATCAAAGTGCCGCTTAGCCTTCACAAACTTCAACAACTTTGCTAACAACACCGTTCTAAAGTTAACCAAAACCTCCTTATTTCTGCTCAGAGTCTAGTCCACCTTAATGGACGAACCAACTCTTTTATCATTTATTTATGCATGCCGCGTTCGTATTCTACCCGCAGCGGTGAAGTTTCCACTTTTTTAAACAAAACAGTCTCCGATCGAAAATCGCTATTGTATTGAAAGCGACGTCGTCGCTCTTATGGTGCGGCAATAAATAATTCCTGCGGCGAAATGGCAGCCGACTCGATAAATGGGCTATTATTGCTGCAGACAGAGCCAACATTATCATCGATTCGTATCGCATTCGCTGAGCAATAATTGTTTAAACATAGCCTGCGTGGAACATTAGTGGCTGGCACATCGATAATGCAAAGCGGCTGCGCTGTCGGCGAAGCTCGTTAACTTTCTAATTGCCACGTATTACAATGTGGGCCGAGACGACATACTCTACTCGCGGGTGTGAACCGGACCAATGCTACCACTCAAATATTCACGTACGCCTCAATTAAGTACAATAAAGTGAACCGAACGACAATATAATTGACGTCACTTAAAATAATTGCAGGTCGAGTCAATACCATAATAAACAGAAATGTATCGGAGAGCGGGTCATTAATATTCATTATAAACAAATGGATATAATTACTCTGCAAGAACAAGTCGTTTCAAGAGCGGTCGAGTGGGTGTGTAGTGCGGGGACACGTCGTTATCTCGATATCGAGAATAGAGTATCGAGCGCAGGGCGGCGAGGTGCGGCGCAGCGGGCGCGGTGTCACCTCGTAATCAGATTGTAATTGCACGATCAAGAGGCTGCCATGCTCGAATAAACAGCACCTGTCAATTTAAAACTCGTTGCTGTGGCTATAAATAAACATGCGTGTCGGGTTTTATTTTATGAAACAACGGTTTCATTTCGTTTTTATAACGTACGTAAGATGTTTATGTAAAACAACAAATTGATACTACCAATTTTGTTCAAGCGAGTGAAAGTCTAATTTGAATAGCTAAAATATTCACTTTGAATTTTGATGATAATTAACAACTATGCATAACAATAAGATATACCTATCATAACAAAATTATTTATTAGGTGTATTGTATATATAGTTATAGCTATCGGTACGATTGATTTTATAATTTATCGTGTGTCATAAACCAACGATATCGCTGTTAACTGTATGTTAACAATTTATGCTACGTGAAACATTACCTGTAATTACGAACTGGATAATGACCGTATAAAAACAAGCCTTCACTCGTGAAATAACCCTCGAGGCCCGATCGAGTGCGCCTGATGATGTAGTTTATAATGACTTGTCTCGAGTGTCCAATAATGACTAATGGCAATACTCGTCAGGTATGTATCACGAACACTGGTTTTATTAGTTAGACTTTCGCCTACTGGTTCTTCTGTTTAAATTTGAAATAAAACCCTGTTTTTCTGGTTATCGGAGAAAATATTGTACAATTTAAAGACACACGTGTGCATTACATGTTTTTGGTATCATAGAAGCAATATATATATTTTTAAACCAGATATCATAATTTTATACATTTCTATGAATATCTAGTATATAAAAAACATCTACAATCGACATTCATATTAGTGAAGGGAAGAAACCGTCTTGTTTCACCACTTAATTACTTTGATGTAAATCGACGAAGCCGTAAATTGAGTCAACTTGGTGGGATCACGTCAGATTGACAGATTATAGTTGACATATACGAGAGGGCGGGCGAGAGACAGACACATGGTGCCATAATAGGCCGGCGAGCCGAGGCCGATGTTGACTCGAATGTTTCTCGCCAAACAAAGGCAGCTTCCTAGCTACCCTTGTTTGTTTAGGTCCATTCCAAACGTTTATTGCCCTTTGTGTATCTTACCTCTCGCTAAAGCGTGAAGCCTTTTTGACTCGGCACTTTTTACAAGAGCGCTTATGAGCGTGTTGATTACTCGACACCCCAAAACAACATAAACAGATATTTATACAGGTATACCTGTGGAGATATACACCAGAAGTAAAAGCTACAAACATACACAAATAGCACCTAATCGCTGTTCGCGGGCAAAGAGAAACCTCTGTGTTCACGTGATAATAGAATTCAAACAAAACAAGTTTCTCGACTCATGAATTGACCAATTTGTAGACAGTGCATAGTTTCACTTCACAACGGTGTTCTCTACAGATGAATCAATCATGGCTTTGCTCGCGGGAGTTTTTTGCCGGCATAACGAGCAGCCTCGGTAATGACTGCGCGTTTCCGGCGCCTTACCCCGCCTCGTCTTGTACGACACGAACAATGGCGTACGCTAACAACACGACTGTCGAGTCTATTTAGACGTATTACGGCGCGGCAATTAGAGCAAGTAAACAATCGTAATGCATGCAGTTCCGTTCACACGTATTCTACAAATTTCCGTAACACAAGGCCGTTTTCAAAAGTGTTTTATTAATCGTGTTCACATCGAATTATTCGCGGTTCGACGCGCGCCCATTATTTTTAATTTCGAAACGACTATTATCGGCATGCTATCGTGTGTTATTATCACGCTTCACATCAACTAGTTGTATCGAATAACATCACTAAAACCACGATAGAAGTAATTTTAAACCTTTATATTTTATCCGACGTTTCTTATCTTGTTAGAATCAGTCTTATTCCCAACGTAGGTATGAAGTTTATCACGGATTTAGTTTTATAATTAATTGAAAGATAAAATAAAATCCCGAGTAGTGTGTTTATCGATAACAATGCAGATGTTTTATAAGATTAATAAAACTGACTATAAAACAAATATTTCCTAGAAATAAAACAGTACCTAAGTTCAAGAACAAATAGGGCAAAATTTTATTTTTGTATACATTATTAATCTTTGTTCAATCTCAATTTTATGTGTGACTGAAAATCTAAAAGGAAATTTACACATATAGTAGGCGAGTTGTTGGTTCGGTAGGTTTGCACATGATAGCAAACTGCATTGTATGTGCGTCCAGTTGCGAGGACCAGCCGTGCTTATTTACGAAGACCGTTTGCAGAGCTCTGTTTACTATCTCGTCGGCACAGGCATAAAATATAGAGATGGTAGAACAAATATCAGATTGTTTTTGTTTGGTTATATAAAACATCAACCATATAGTTGTAAAGTTTAGTTTACTATAGATTAAGGCTAGTAGCTTTTGTTAATTAATATTTGAATAAGTACGTATGATATCTTGAATACTTTTTCTTCATCATCATTAGCTTTCTTCTACCCACTGGCGGGTAACCCTCAGTCTTTGCCAACCTGTCTAATCCTGAGCTATCAAGATCCAGCAACGATTTTTAAAATCACCGCCGTCGGATATATTTAAATTTTTATTCAGTGGATGTTATCTAAAACTATGTTTTCTTGGCAAATATTATATTTTTTCAACTAGTTTGCCGATTTCAATTACATAATACTTAATTATTTCTAGTCTTGATTAGGGTTAAGCATAGCTATATTGCTGTACGCTCAGTGTTTTGTAGCGCAGGGGGGCTGTCGACAACCGGCTTGTTTTATCTAGGCTCCTCAATCGACGTAACGAATTTACTTTGATCAAAGACAATCGATAGCTACCGGCTACGAAAGCAATTTATATAGTCGTGAGCGGACTTTAAAAACTGAGTTTCAATCGAGCTCAAAAGAGACTTATTATCTTTATATATTAATTTTATAATTCTTTACACTGTTACATGTTATAAAATTGGATCTCATAAGATTACATTTTATTGGGAATACATATCCTATTAGATATTTTTATTGTCCCATAAGTACAAAATATTTATAATACAATTTGTTGATTATAAATAATTGTCATGGTGAACTGATGGACATTTGCTTTGTTTTGAGTCATAATCATAAATAGTAGTTTATGGGGAATGTAAACTGTTACTTTGTCCGCTCTTTATTTATTTTCCATATTTTTTGTTTCTTTTTGGAGTATTTGGGCATAATAATGGTGGTTGCTTAGTGATCGTAAACAAGCGCGAGTGTTGGGAAGTGGTACAGTAACGATTACGTGACTTTCTTTGTCACCAAAATCGCCAAGTTATTGCTAAGCGAAAGTACGAAGAAGATTAATAAAATCAAGAAATGCCTCAATGGACTCGTTTCCAGGGCAGAAAATATAATTATAAAAAAAAATTGTACTTTATCTTCCTTTCTTTATTCTAACGCGGCCACTGTGAAGATGGGGTAGCCTACGGTCTGCATATAATGTGTTTACGCAGCTTGTTTTGTTTATACTAGCTAGACCAAAGAAATATACATTATGGACTACGATCGTATAATATCGTCGTTGCGTTGCAAACAGTTTTATGCAGCGTGTTTTTTTTTTAAACTGTGTTAAATGTCAGTGGCCTAAAAACCAAATGTAGATGTAACGAGTATAATAAGATTAACGTTAAATCGACCGATTTTTATCAATGCATGTATTTATAATTTTATTTTGGATTATAATATTATCATTATCTCATTTAATAATCCCAAGATTACCTACGAGCGCTAATACCGCTAATTACTCACAGAATGATAGATAGTCTAAAAGATCTCGATAACAAGTCGTTAATCATGTTTATGAAGCGGAACACGTGTTTTTAATTTTGTTTTAATTTGGGAAACTGTAAACCCGTGTTGGATTATTTGGAGCGAGTTTAAAGGGAGCGAACGAGGCGGTGCGCGCGGGTGCGGTCCGTCGACCGCGAGACCGCAACGCTGCGGCTGCGGCAGACCGCGGCCACAGCCGCCACTCCCGCACCATTCAAACCTCCCCTCCCCATCCTCCGTACCCACTATACGACAGCTGTAACCTACACTTTCTTTATTCATGAATCATGCTGTAACATTTTCTAAACCTCAACTATCTCGAAAGACGAAGCTATTCAAATTATATATAATTTCAATACGCGTTTTGTGATATTCGCATAATGTACGAATGGTCAAATTAACATGTTTATGTAACTGTTAATTACACTTTCATTATGCCATACAATCGCGTAAATAAAAACTAATTGGACAAGTGGGCGTATAAAGTGCGATACCAATCTTACGTCAGTTGTTACATTCCGACATACACAGCGATTTGCTGGCGCGTTGAATTAGTAATTAGCGAATACCGCTAGGTAGCGTGTGGCATTCTATTTTGGGCTGTGTTGAAATAACACGTATGGCGCCACACGCGACATGTTGTGGCGTGGCCCCGCCACACGCTGGCCCTGGTAAACGGCAACCGAAACACTTTATAACTCATGTTTTTGAACTGCACTGCCGTAAAAGAGACACGGTAAATGCATCATGTTTCTGCCACCATAATCCAGAGATTTAATGAAGGTTTTCATGCTTGATCATCAGATTGTGTGTTACTCTTCTTTAGTTGTCGATTAACTAACACCTCAAAATATGTAACTTATTTGTTAATCTGATGAGAAAGGTATGTTAAACAGCCGTTTGGTCGAATACCGGACGACGCTTGTCAATCAATCCACTTCAGAGGCCGAGGGGTCGATTGACCTTACAACCCACTCGATAAGAAACTAATACTCATAATTTAATTTTTAACCAATGTTTGTAGATCGAAAGAACGTAAAACACATTATGCGTTTACGAAAAAACATAGTACAGCGCAAACTGTACAAATATCATGTTTGCATTTCTACACATGGATAAATTTTGGTAAACGCTTTCAATACAATAAATCAAATTACACGTGCATACAAAAAACACAAATGTAGAAATTAACAAAGACGATAATAAATGGAATATAATTTCATTGTTGTCTGTCATTTCGTTAGATTTCTTTTGATATCTCCCTAAACTCCAATTTGCAACCCCTCGAATGTTTAATATCTGGGAGTATAATAGCGGATCCCTCATCCCCCCGCAGCGCAGGTTCACACACGACTGCCTGCAGACAAACGTCACGTGCAGGGGATCAAATAGAGTTGCAGTTTGCTATTTATAACAAATAATGGCTTAACTATAATTATTATCAGAAATTTAGTTATGATGTCTACCGATGTATGTATACTTTTCGCGGTATAAAACAACACTATATGGCAAAAGGTTTACTTTTTCCATAACGTGTTTGCCCGGATTATAAAGTTTTTTTATAGAAAGATGAATATTAACTAGGATAGAGGTAAGAAGGGTAAAAGGTAAGAAAGTTGAAGTCGTCTCGTATCAGGATGTGAAAGATCTAGCGAAATATATAAATACCTGGAAGTCTTCCAGGTGTTTTCTATCTTTCGCTCTTCCAATCGAAGAGACTCCACCGACAAGGGCAAATTTTAGATAGATAGACAAACCGAAGGAAAGCTTACAAATACTATGGCGTATTCTTTGATTATGTTATATTATTAACTAGCAACCCGCCCCGGCTTCGCATGGACATTAAAACCTTCCTCTTGAATCACTCTATCTATTAAAAAAACTGCATTAAAATCCGTTGCGTAGTTTTAAAGATTTAAGCATACATAGGGATTTAGGGACAGAGAAAGCGACTTTGTTTTATACTATGTAGTGGTATCTTAACGATGACGTTCATGTCGAATAAACTAGAGTGTCTAATCATGCATTTTTCATAGAAATACATTTTGGAAACAGAGCTGTGACTGTTCTACTCTGTAATGATAAACTAAAATGTATCAATGTATGTCAACGTTTTGTCTTGAGCATGAACAACAGTAAACATTAATGATAAGTTTTATAGCCTGATAAAATATTTTAGTTCCGTATCCAACTGTAAGTTTATTGTCCAAGATAGGAGAATAGTTTTGACGATGAATTAAAAAGCAAAAAGAAATAATGCGATTAAACATAGTACATTTAGTTCAATTTCAATATTAAAACTATTTTCCCGACGTGAGTGTGAACAGACTTAAAAAATCATAAAATGCACTTGAATGGCTGGCAAAGTGTATTGCGAGGCAACTGTCAGATTGCGAGGGTTTTACCGTCAATAGCTCCGAGGGTCGCCACCCCACGTATTTGTACTTTACCCCTTCGCCCTGTTTGCATTGTTTCACTGTATTTGTACAGACTACCCGCCGCCGTACAACTGTTACCGTTCCGTTATAATGTTAGCGAGATTTAATGATATACTATCTACTCACACACTAAACCGAAGCAAACAAAGGTCCTTTTCATGTAAATTTAGCCCGTTATTTAATTTGTTTTAATGAGTGAAGCAAATACCGCTCCTTAATATTCCTGCGCCGTCCGGGCAGCAGTTTTACGGCCTATTACAGCGAATGGAAAATGAATGAGTCATAGGCGTGTAGTTGACGAGCCGAATAGAAATCGTCTGTTTTAAATGAAGAGTCAAGGAGCGGACAAGGCGTCCATTATTCATTAGAGCGGTTTCACGGCCGACCACCGGCAGCCGGCGGCGCTCGTCGCCGAAGGCATGAAAGCAAATTGTTTCGGAATCAATATCCGTGTCTCAATCAGTGCAATTAAGACGACCCGTCTAGCGCACTTCGTATTCGATGTAATTAGTTTCGCGCGGTACGTCGCCGGTCGGAAGCAAGCGCAAGGGGCGAATAAACTAGCTGAAATAGAGAATAAAGTTAAACGTGTAGGGAGCTGCCCCTGTGAAATGATTACAGGCTGTTCAGTCTGTTCACTACTGACACAGCTGAGACGGAAATCACTACTTTACACATACTTATTTTACGAGTTGGTTCGCTTTCTTTAGATTGTAGGTACTAGCAGTGCGTGCTTTGAATATCATATAATATAAATATTAAATCAAATAATATTTAAATTTGTATATAGTTTTATTCAACATTAAATTTAAATATTAAAACGTTAAATAATAATTTAATATAGGAACTTAATAACAAAGTTTTGCAAACGAGGATATTTTCGGCATTGAAATATATTTAAGTACCTGGGTACAAGATAAAAATAAATAAATCCATCATCGAAATTGGAAGTGAAATTCATAGATGTATCACAACATAAGTAAGGAGATAGCAAGATTAATGTGTATCAGTGCGATAGGCGATAGCGCACGAATGTCGAGTGACTGGTGTACACATTATATTACGTTGTTACAAAGCGTGGTTTAAAGGCTGCGGGCAATAAAATTGTGTTCATTAGTCAAGAGTGTTCACGGCCACATTACACGGGATAACTTAATGCGCACGAACATTGAATTACATGTTCAACATATCTGATTAACGTTTGAACGTTCAGGAAGAAAGTGAGGAGTTTACGCTCCAAGAACACCCTGTATACGAACCAGCGAATTTAATAATGTGACGCGGCTCCTGTTTTTTCACATGGTGAACATCGTTCCCTCGCATAATAGGGGCCGAATTTGAAAACACAATTAGACTTAATACAGAGGTGATTGTCGGGCGAGCGAGGGTCGCCGGTGAGGGTTGGCACGGCAAATCCTTTAATTTGGCTCCCCGATCAAATAATAAAGCGGAGGGGCAGCGAGCGAGCGATATCGCGTTTAGTGGTTTTATTGCAAGCGCCATCTGCCGCGCACCCTGTAGATGGAGAGATAATTTCGCTTTTAAAGTGAGGGGCGCCGAGTGTTCATTGTGAATTGTTGCGTTCAGACAATTCACAAAGCTGTAACCGGCTGTAGATGTAGCAGATAGCGGCCATTACGCGGGGACCCTTAACGCCTACCTGTACGCTGATGTGAACACTCAACAGCTATAATTTGATAACACATGCTGCATGCCTCGCTAAACATAGCTCATATTGATTACATGGCTGGCTCTGCGCAAACCGATATTAAGTTATTATTTGAGCCTATCTTGTACCAGTGGATAGCTGTAATAATATCCTAGTTAGACAACTAGTCACGCATGCTAAACAAACAAAATAAATGCTTATTCCGAGTGCAAATAGTTAGCTGCTCAAAGTTGCATTACCTAAAGTTCTTAGAAGTTTAAAAATTTCCAATGTCCAAAGGCACACAACAAGTTTTACGTAATGGAGGTAACATTATAAAAAACCTATTAATCTCTTCAGGAAAATGGCGATAATAAAACAATCAGCAATCTGAAAAATCAATTAGAAAACAGATTTTTAATTTTCATTCAATCATTGGTAACTCTGCTTAATTAATTTTACATCCATGAACAATAACGCGAAACTTGGATTGCTAATTAAAAACCGTGCCTAGAGTAAGTGTCGCGGCATAAAACAAACAGGATTAGGGCCATTGCACAAATCCCCAGTTTGATTATAAACACGGGTAAGCGGATCGGGCACGTGCAATGTTTTTATCAGAGCCGGCGGGTGTGGACGCACCCTAACGCAAGGGTAAACAGCCCTCCGCCCCGTATGAATATTTTGAGAGCGCATCAAGGGCGAGGGCTGCGTGGACGGAATCGCAATAAACCCGAAATTATTAAATTATACGGGTAAAGTACAGAGCGGGATTTTTGCCCCCTATTATATTAATTGTATACATTATTGTGTTAACTTTTGTTTGGTGGCAACAACTGTTTTGTAAGAGAATATTTTTTTGTGGCTAACATTGTATGACTTTAATAAATTATACATTGAATTTACATTAAATGCAGAATCAATCGAATATGTCGTGCTAATTGTTGTTTAAATATTTCTTACATTTATGTAAACACAGTCTTAGAAAATGTTCATAAAATAGGTAAATAAGTTTTTTTTACGATTACGTTGGCACGTACGCACGTATATTATATAGTTATGCCATGCCTAAAATATAAACTTAATTCTGATAATCAGATAAATAACGCTAAATCGGCTGTAAAAGTGACAAAGGAACAGTCCTTTACTGTCCTCGAGACAGTTTTATAAAAAAACTAGCGACCCTCCCCGGCTTCGCATGGGCATAAAAACCTTCCTCTTGAATCACTCTATCTATAAAAAAAACGCATCAAAATCCGTTGCGTAGTTTTAAAGATTTAAGCGTACAAAGGGAGATAGGGACAAAGAAAGCGACTTTGTTTTATACTATGTAGTGATGTCAAAGAAAACAACTTATGTTCTATACGAATAGGTATAAATATAGAAATACTATCTCTAGTTGTGTCTATTATCTACGCGCGCAGTGAAGCGTCTAGCCTCGTCATTGATATTTTATAACAAGCGAGTGACGGAGGGTGGCATGGCTAGCGTGGCAGGGGTGTCAACACTTGTAAACCTCGACAAAGTATTTTATCGACATCCCGCCGCGCTCCCATGCTCACAACCCTATTGTCTACATTCGTGACACTTCATGAAACCACTCGGCTGTAAATTTATTGCTCTTCAGCCAACACTCGCTCTCATAATACATTTTATCACTGTTTATATTCTACATTTAATTATGATTACAATCTACAAAACGTTTCGTGTCAGAGGCTCTGAATATTTCAATACGGAAACCTTTGCAATAATCGGCAGCGTGAAAGTCAGCTCAGGCGTGAATAATAGCTCGGAGTGAAGAACAATACGTCTCCGTGTCGATACAGCAACACAAAGACGAAACAATCAATTCACGCCATAAGTAGGTGCAATTCGGCACGGTCTGACTCCGCGTCTAACAAAAGAAAACCTAAGCAATTAGTCGTCGTCAGAAAGAGCGGAAAACACGCGTTAGATGCGGTCACGGCGCTGAACGCGAAGCGGTCACGACCAGCACCGGGAAAATCTGAGCTGAAGTTTTTAAAAGAAACTCTATGCCCGAACAGGTAGACCGAATGTTCCACTAAAACGACTATTACTGTCACGGCGTGTTTTAAGGGCTCACACGACCTTGCGACTGGGCACGACATAAATTCAATAAAATTTTAAAATAAAAGAGAGAGCACTTAAATTTTTTTTGACGGAAAAAATATTTCAATTTCTCATTACTTATTGAATGTAAAACTTGAAACGGTGATCACGCGACGGAAAACAAAAAAATAAGTTCAAAAAAAAAGATGAAAACATTTTTTTTTTCATGCCATTGCGCTTGCATGCAACGCTATTAAGCTTAACAAAGTCGAAGGAGTATTCTTGTTCTCGCTCGACTGAACGTGTTAAGTGCTAATGTAATAATCTATTACAATGAAGCGCGGCAGTGTACGCTAAATAGCGCATTCAAGCATTGGGCTAGTGGAGGCCGCCATCTGTCCGCCGCAACGGCAAACAATGAGAACCCTTCGTAATCACCCTCGTTGCTAGTTCGCTAAACCCTAAGCAAATATTGGCCGCTGCCGTGTCGAGACGTTTTATTTCAGCGAGAATTTAAAGAACTTTAAAGTATTAAAATTTGCCAAATATTCTTTTTCTAAAGTTAATATAAATAATATTCTGTCCATCCCCAAAAACAGGCACAAGTAACTTTCGATTGAATTAAAGTAGGTAGGTACATATAAACCATGCCAGTATGAAACGAATGATTCTCATTAAACTGGTTCGGCGTTTGAAATTGATTTTGGTTCCGTTATGAGGACGTGTTAAAGTATGGCTATTATTAAAAGTGGGGTTCGAACACGTCACGCAGGACGGCGAGCGTAAAATCAACAGATTACTACGGAACCCCCGGGGCTGGCCCCCGGCGCTGGGGACCCCTGCCATCCAATATTATACTCGTTGCAACAGCAATTTTGCAACAGTAAAGGATGTCCAAATATAAATTTCTTTTAACTTTTATTTACAGAATAAGAAAACTTATCTGAAATCTGGTTGTTACTTTATTCACGCTACTAATTCAAATCAGTAACAAACACAAGTAAATTTTAGTTAATACATTGTTTAAAAGTATATTTGTAGTTGTGTGACAACACTGACATTAAAATAAAAACACCTACACTATTGAATGAAGTGTTATTAGAAGACCTGAACTCATTAACCATGAATGAGGTGGAAAATAATTGTTGTTTTTACCACATAATAAACAGTGAATATATAAACGTAAGTCACATCACGATATATTAAATTATACTATGAAGTAATAAAAAACAAAAGTTAGATTTAACATCGTAAACAAAAACCATTCAGTGACAGCCCTGCACAAATCTCCCTTTTTGTAAATCCTAAGCATCAATAACTCATACAGAGATAAAGGTCTCTATTGTAGTGCTTACTTAGGGGAGTTGGTTCCCCCGGCAATATTGCGATCATAATAAACGCCATCACAACATTAATATAACCACGCCACGACTGTGATTGTCAGACAAATTATTATTTTTCTCTCGGAACTCGGAATTAGGGGAACGAAAAATAACTTAGTGAAAGTTTCAGTGAAATTAAAAACCAAGGTGTCAACACCGCGGTTTGGGTTGACTACGCAGGTGGGCGCAAAAAGAAGAATAAAATAATAACTCTACTTTAAAAAAATTAAAAACAATAATACAATGTACTAAAAATACTTTCGTTTGTAAAAATGATAGTACATGTACTTGATAAAAAAAAAACATACGAAACGTGATGTGCTTTTTGGCCACTGCTCAAACAAGCTGAGCAGGCGCGCTCTATCAAACAAGTTTTCAAAATTATTTTTACGGGATTTCACATTGCACCAATTCGCTTAGGATCTAGATAATAAAATATACCGACCACTAGCTTTTTCGCATAATAATGGCATTTTCATACACAAAATTTGCTGTTGATAATGAGTTACTTAGATTTTGTATGTTATGTTTGTGAAACGAAAGCAGTTTTTCTTTATTTGGAACTTGGAACATGCCCTCAAGATTAACTGGTAGACAATACCTAGCATTAAGTTACTTATTGTGTAATAGTCTTTTTTTTATTATAGTTCAATAAACAGTAAATAATTAAAAACATTTGTTTAAAAACACAACGACGTTAATTCGTTTTATTAAAAGTTTACATCCTACAATCTAACTGTGACATATAAGGGTAGGGACTATATATGGGCACCGACCGAAAAAAATATATAATATTTAAATATAGAAGTAAAAAAAAAATAGAACATACCTGCTTGTGCATTTCCACATTGAGGCCATATGACATTTCATAGTACTGAAACATAAAAGACACACATTAGTTGAATCGATTACGGCATGTGTTAAACGTTACAATCCGACTGTGACACGGAAAGCTTTTGGCACAAATTGGCTTCCTCAAATTATAGGAGGCGAGGCGAGTGACCAAACATCCGCAGCGGCGCATTCTGGAAACCCGCCAGAAGTGTTTCCGACACATAAAAATTCTCGGAGAAAATTTTCTCTCGAGCGTATTAAAATAAATTGCGAGCGATTTGGCTACACTTAATCGTGATTCATATCGCAATGGACGAACATTTGAGGATTAAACCTTGCCAAAATACACCATACGTTTTGTCGAAATGTGTATATTATATACCCTAGATTTTTGTTATTATTTAACACATGTCGTTTCTTGCTAACTTATCGCTATGGAACGAGTGATTAATAGCTCAATAATCCAATCCAAAAACAAATATAGAGGCTGATAACAATATTTATTTCCCACCCAACAGCTTTTTTGTTTGATAATAAAGTTTGATGTCACAGCACGAAACAATGCTCGGAGGGTGCACCAAATGGCCGGACTCAATCAAACAGAAAAATAATAGTTGACATGCGGGCGTCGGACAAAGAAACATATTTTATTGATTTTACACGCCAGAACGAATGTAATATTCGATAACATCTCTATCCATCCGTTAAATTAGTCGCCCCTCCGATCATTCCGGCTGATAAATCGATGTCAGCCAGAGTTGATCTGCTAGTAATCGGCATAGGTTCTCTAAGTATTAAACAATTAACTTACCATAACATAATGCCTTTGTATTTCAATTTTTTCACTAGCCAATTTTTCGCATTCTAACTTTAAACTGTAACAAAAAGAAAAGACGTGTTACTGCACAGATAGATTTAAATACAACATATCTTCGTACCATAAAAATTATGTGTGTCCTAGTTTTCGCAGTTTGGAATAAATTGACACTAAATGCTATTAACAAAATTAACTAACTTAAATAATAACAGTTCATAACTTAACCGTACTACTTGGTATGGAAAAAATAAGGACTAACTCTATTCAAAATAGTTGTTAAATATTTTCTGTTTATCCTTAATACCTAGAGGAAAATGTATTGAACATAATTGAAAGTTTATCATGAAGTATATTGAGCCAAATCCTACGTACCTACTCGAAGTTCTATTTAAAGAGCGCTTGTATATGTATTAAATAAGATAAAATTCTTAAAAGGCTTGTTAAGGCGAGTGTAACAGCGTAATAACGCGATGTTTATGGTTACATTTTTATAGCTTCGTTTTATTTCTCGATTATGTTATAGGTAAAGTTAGGTACAAGCAATATTGTTATATATGAAGGCCGTAAAATTGGTTAGTGCATACTGTTAACTACTAACACATATACGGTATTTCTTATTTAGTAAAATATAACTAGATTATTACTTGTTCCCATGAAGAAGTTAATAACAAAACAGACATGATAGTGTTGTTTTAGCAGCTTAAATAAGCATGACAACTACTATGTGGGAATATCTAAATCCACTCAATACAAAATCTGTTTTCAAGGGGCATCTAAGAGCGTAAATATAACAAAAAGTAAACAAAAGTGTACCTTTTATTTTTTAAGATAACAAAGAGGGGTCACAAAGGGTGAGATTGTAAGGGCTCAACTCAAAGGGACAGGTATTTGATCCGCTGATTCCCGGTGACAGCCGTGATCCCAAATGATCTCCCTTTAGAGCTGCTTTTGTATAATGATTTGTTTTTTGTTGCGTTTAGGTAATCCTTTCCTTGCAAAATTTAACGCATGTTTAACTTTCAATTTAATTATTAATTATGGTGATATAATATCAAGTATATTATTATATTCTATAGAGTAAGCAAACAGGTTTACGACCTACTTGGCTGACATGATCCTGAAGAAATCTCTTCAGGCTTTTTTTTTGGACCTCATATTAAAGTTGTCCTTAGAAACTCAATAAAGAAGTTAAGTACTAAAATTTACACATGGTCTTGTTAATAACAGTTTCAAAAAAGGCAGTATAAAATTATGATAGTTGGATAATAGTTATACTAACTTGTGATATTGTGCTTGTAGAAAGTTAAACTCTTCTTTTATCCGATCACAGGATTCGCCGACTGTGAACTTGATAGGTTGGCCGGGTTGCGGAGGACCCTGAGGACAAACAAATGTGTTACTTTAAGATTTCAATAATATAAAAAAAGCTTTTAAACCTATATTATGCTGAGACTCCTGTATTCAATGCTTTACTGCATTTGCCGTTTACCAGAAAATAAATTGCAATAGTATCAAGCATAACTACAAGCTATTTACTCCATAACCCTTTCAGCAAAGTTTATCACGACGCGTAACATCTCGTCAATCTCGACCTGACCACAAAAACGTTCCTTATCACGAAACAAAAATTACACGCATCCTAAATTACCATAATACAAATTATCCTTTAATGACCATAATTCGGTGTGTCTCGATTAATAATAAAAAAAAAAAAACAACTGCCCGCCTCTTAACACAAAAATAAAGTAACACGAACACGCGAGCATGTAATAATAAAATAAAAAACTAACTTCATAATAAGAAGCACGAAAATAAAAATAAAGCGAGGGACACAACAACACACGGTCGCCGGGAGGCCGGCGGCAAAAAATAAATAACCGCTGCTCGGAGCCGGCGCGAGGAACAAACGAACTTTAAAAATAATAAAAGGAGCGTAAATAAAAGCGTAAAAGGAACTGGCGCGGCGTGTAGACGTTGTAAATGGAGCTGCGGACAATCGGGCCCGAGAAAAATGTGGCCGGAATTTAGTGAATGTAACCAACCAGATAGCTGGCGGTCGCGCGGCTGTCTCATGCATTCTGAAATAGGTAGCTCTCTAACGAGGATGAGGTTTAGGAGGATGAGTGAACATAAGCGTTTGCCTGCGACTTCCAATAAGTTTATGTTGTGTTACTTATATATAACTAAATAAAAAAGATTAGCATTATTTATTTAAATTTAAATTTCTTTATTTTTAAACGTTATATTTGAAAACACATAATTTCGTTATAATAACAATAATTAAAACTAACTTATATAAAAAATATTCTAATATAAAAATAAATAATAATATTTCTTTATTTTAAAATTAAACAGCGCCTAATATCTGAATTATAAATTATCCCAGAATCCAGATTAATTTCCAAAGAACTTTATATAGGTAAATTGAAGAGCGAGGCAGAGGACGTGTGATTGAATTTCTATCCTATCACATCCTATGAACTAATCTTCTCAGTTCAGTATATGAATGTCTATACAACCAGCCTTTTTTTAAACGTCATGATAAGCGGTTATATATCCTATGGACGCTTGCACCACCAGGAGTGTCACGAGCAAATATTTTTTTGTTTACAGCTTGCAAAATATTAGTTAGAGGAAACTAACACCACAAATCATTCACAAAAAGAAAAAATAAACATGGCAATATTAGACTGAGTAAACGTCCCCTCGACATAAAAAAAAACATCCCATAAATTATTGCCGAAAAGGTCAAATTAAAATACAATGAAGAAGTTTTTGAGTGGCAGTATTGTGTAGAGCCGGATGAAAGGCCCGCATCCAACAGCGACCAGTCACAAAAACAAAATGCGTTTAAACGGATATAAAAAGAAATGTGTGTTCTTATTTCAAATTATTGAATAAGGCCTGTCTACCCACGTCTACCTGTGCTAGGGACGATGGAGATCGTTTTATTGGAATTCAGATTTGGAAACGATTGAATGAATTATTTTTGTTAACGAACATCTTATCCCTTAGCGTTTTTTAATTGTTTACATTGATTTATAGTAACCTTAGATCATTTAGGAACCTTTAGAAAACAAAAGAAAAACCGTTTAATCATCAAATATGTGACTGGGACACTTGTTAGTGAGAGTTTGTATAAATTAATGTGTTATTTATTTATGAATATTATTAGGAGCTTTCCCGTTTCTCAGAGAGCACACATAAGTTCAGCGGCTCTGTAAACATCTAAACACCATTCGCACTTACAAACCAAACAAGCATAGACAAATATTTGAGCGCCGACATTGGCTTTGTAACGAAATGCCTTAACGCTTCACTGGCTCGAGCTAATTTCTACTTTATTGTTAACAATTTAAAGTTTATGAGAGCCAGCAAATGAACAGATTGATTATAGCCTTTTGTGTCAAAGAAAAAAATGCTGGTAAAACTAATATGGTAGCGCAGGGATCACAGAAAGCTGATTTTATTTTCTCAGAAATATGACACCATGAGCCGCCCAGTATGTTGGTATGTGGTCGTTTGACGTCGTCGATCGTTCTAGTTCTGCGAACTATAACACAATTTGTTTTTATATTTTTATAGTAGTAGATATTATATTGTTTCATAAATATTCTGCTCTAAAGTAAATAATTTTTACAAAACAAGTTCTTGGCGGACTAAGGCTAAAGTCAATTATTAACAAACTCATGTTGTATTGTAATATATTCATAGGGCTCTTAAATATTTATTCAAGACATAAATACTTAATTAAATATTACAACATTCCCAACGGTGTCACCGTGATGCTAATGTGTCATGAAGACACATTAGCATCTTTTATTGCCGTTACAAAACTGATGGTATCAGATTATGCAGATTGCAAATTAATTAAACTTATTGTGAAAGCTAGCGGCAAGCAAGCGCAGCGCATTATTTATTTTGATTACATGCAGATTGCAACGCGCTCACCACATATAAAGATACCACATTTAAATTGGTTAAATATGGCTGAAATTTGTACAATTTCTTGTGTAAATTATCATTTTAGTGGTGATTTTAATTTCAGGATTAAATTTAGTATTCAATGGCCACACCCTCATATTATGGGTTGGGTATATGTTATTGCAATCACCTTATTCGTTCTAGGCAATCCGATGGTGTAAATTCATTATTTAGCCATGTTGTTACACCAATCAATTAACAATAACGTGTCATGCGTGCTTGACTCATCAGACAAGCATTAAGAACTTTATATTATTATTCATACACAATTTACTTATACTGATTATTTCATTTTCTGTCAACTTCTTGGGACTCAAAAAAATATAAAGAACTTTATCAGGACAAGGTAGTTGAGTATTTTCTTATATTAGCAGACCACCCGCGACGGCGGCCCTGCTTAGATTTTCTAATGACAATAATATTAAGTCTTCTCACTAACATACGATACGAGTAAATTCTTTGGTATTATCGCCTCCTTTCAGATTTATAAGTGTGATTATTTTCAATTCAACCGTGTCAATTCAACAATCTGATATCAAATAGTCAAAGACAGTGAACCGAGGTGTGTGTGTGTGTGGGTGGGGTGGCACTTACATGTGCAAGGCGAAGTACTCCGATAGCATCTTGATTATGACGAAGCATTGTTTGCGTACTCGAAATGCCGTGTTTGTTAACTGATAGCACTATCTCGCGAATGTGAGGAATTATTTTGGGTGAACATTGACTCAAGGCACTTTACTTATCAAACCTGATAATCCCATTTGACGAGATACATTTCCGCTGATAACGTACTTAAACACAATCGTTAGCAATGTAGGTACATTATGTGTACATTTCTTGTGTCAACTTATAACGGGCTCAGCTTGTTGGCTCGTAGCCTTGGGAAGACTCGTGATAAAAAAATATGTAGTAGTGTGACAGTTCTGAAACACTATAGAAATAAGTATGACTATAGCTGTAGCCTGCGACTTCGTGCGCGTTGACTTCGTTCCCGTTATCGTGGGAATCCCCCTTTTCTTATATACAAATTTTGTCATGACAATAAACAACACAAAAAAAAGAATATCCAATTTGGTGCATTCGTTCTATATCAAACATGCCTTAAGTTCATTCAAATGACGATTACTTTTTTTAATGAACCGATTTTGATGAAAAAAACTTAAGATGTTCTTCCGAGTTAAAACAAAACAATTGATGAAAATTTTAAGCAAATCGGTTCAATACTTTTGGAGAAAAGCGTCTTAAATCATACATACAGACAGACAAAAAATTTAAAAAAAAAAATTTGCTTTCTATTATTCATTTTAAATGTCTATCCATTTCAGCTAAACTAAATGTACAAACAAAATATTTTTTACTGTTTTAATATATGTATAGATATATATAAAGATGAAAAGATTTGAATGTTCAATCTAAGAAAGTTTTGCATAAAACGGTGCTCGCATTTTTGTGTTTCAGTTGAATTCGAGTGTATGTCTAATGTGCAGTCGTATAACAAGTTTGGTAACGAGCGAGTGGTATGGTCGAGGTATTACGAATACCTATAAAAGATAAGGACCACGAAAATATTGTTTAAATCCTAAATGACTAGTGTAACCACAACACATCCTGCCTAATCAAAACAAAGACTCATCTCTGTTTGAAGAAATCGTAAATACTGAGGATGACGCGATAATGTCCACCAACTCATTTGTTCATGGCGGCATTACCTTACCAAACGTCAAATATTGACCGAGTGGGACGTGACACGGATTTTGAGCAAACAAATAGGCATAATTACATTAACACCCCCGCCAGTTTCTTTGTTGTGTCGTAAAAGTGAGCCGCGTCGTAAAAATATATATATTGTTGGCAATTGACATGTTGTATTTGAATATTTTTTTATAACATCGTCTTGTTCGTTCGTTAAAGAAATTGGATACTTTTAAAACTAAATACGCCTGAATCAGTTGCAACTGATCTTAGAATAGATTTAATAAAACAAGTACTTACGTCAATCAAACATCTGCAACTTTATTTATAGCGAATTTCATCCAATATACCAGAGCCATTACATTCAAAGACATTATTAAGTGCGAGACGTTTGAATAGAAAGTGCGGTGAGGGGGGCTCACAGCGCAATGAAAGAAAGTCAACAATAAGCTCATGAATTTGAGCTCTCGCGTGGGAACTAAAACGACAATTGCTTATGCTGTGGCATTGTTGTTCACTCATTATTCTTAATACTTGCATTATGGTCGCGTGACTACTGGCGGCAGGAACTGGCTTGTCCGTGCATGTGTTAGACGAGAAGATATGACTATTTGTTTTTTTTAGTCAAGCATACGGCCCGCGAATATTTGATGCGCGGTCACCGTAGCCTACTTTGACCTTGTGTGTAGCCCGCAACTTGCCGCCACAGTTCCCAGTTGCTTCACCGCCTTTTTCATCCTTCAAATCGAACCGAAACAGAACAATGCAAGAACTATTGGCATAATTAAGAAATTGGTCATCATCGTTTCGTGTAGTTGACAAGGTCAATCGACCATACACACCCTGGTGTATATTAGTAGAAATTGGTGAGAGTGAGCTACCCAAGAAGACTTGTAAAAAGGTCTGCCCGGTCTACCTCTGGTTTGGTTCCATGCAGACAAACAGCATTTTATGATAAAGTAGGTAAGCTTGAGCAAAATGGCAGACAATAGGTAGGTTTATAGGTAAGTACCTAAAAATGATTAGTTTTTAATAGTTATGGATAAGATTACTGCCAGGAACTACTTTTCTATGGAAGTATTGGGAAATCAGTTTTACTTGCCAAGGATTGCTATCTCATACTATAGGTACGTTTTACGCAATCATCCATAGGTAAATAATCAAAATTATAGGTATAAATGCCTTGTTCATTGATCTATTTTTTTATAAGCAAGCAATTTGTAAGATTCGTTATCATTTGGTTACATTCTCGTAGATATAGATAACATCATACATTACGCACGACTTGCCATACATACAAAGTGACAACATGTTATTAGTGTCACTTTCGTAATTAACATATACTTTACATCTAAGTACCTATTTGTTTTGCATTTTTGTTAAACGAAACAGCGTTTTGAACTTATGACCTGTTGTTATATTCTTGTTGGATTGACATGTTAAGTAAAAACGTTAAGAAAAAAATATTGTTAAGTAAAAGCGTTTCTTTATTAATCAAAGACAGAAAATAATTTAATTTAAACCAATCATATAGGAGCCTACAAGAATAGGTTCTTATTTCTCTGAAAAAATATATTTATGTGAAAAACTGACTGACGTGAGAAATACGTGTTTTAGGTATGTAGGTAGGAGCTTCAGGAAATAGGAATCTATCTACTTTTAAAATAATGACAGGCTTCGCATTACTTAACTAGTTTTACTCAAAACAAAATATTCCCAGACAAACCTTACACAAGTATTATATTTTAATTGATTTTTAAACTGTGGTTAGTTGTCTGCCTGCGACCATGAGCTCTGTAAAGTGCTTGAAACGTTAGGTATAAATAAGTAAGCAATAAACGCGATAGAAAACTGTATAAAATAGTTTAATTTAATGTGGTTAGTTCTCCAGTCTGAAAATGCAGTGACAGATGCGCTGCGGTTTGCGGTATTAAAACGGCCTTCCATACACAAACTCCATTCGAAAAACAACTAAAACAGTAAGCGATAAGGCCCATTTTTCAATGCTGCTTGCACATAGCTGCGGTTTCAAAGATACATGGTCGGTTTCATTCTCAAAATCCGCGATTTATTTTCTCGTTTTGAGCCATCAAACATTTTAAAACCTACTACGAATGGAAGTAAATAAGTAACATATTGTCGTACTATAGACTTTAGTGTACCTACTGAGTCTCCACAGAGAAATTTAGCTTCGTAGTGTTGGGAATTTCACGGTCAATATTGAGTGACTGACAATGAAATTCCGGGATACCGGGGTGCCAACTGGCTCGCAGCGGGAATGTCTGCCTACACTACAATACCCATTTAAGTTACGATATCTTGTACTTAAGTTTTCAGGGATCGGTATACGTAGAAAGTGTGTTAAAATTTAAAAGGAGTCTTAACGCCATAGGTATATACAATATTTATGTTTTTTATAAATAACAAATTGGAACTTGGTTAGAGAACTTTCTGTGTACGAACCCCTCTCGCACTTGACTGAAGTAGATTGGTTTTTTAAACAACCTATAACTAGGTACCCCAACTTTTTTTCTCATTTGTTGTGCTATTCAACAGTAGGTACCTATAATAAATACTTAGCCAAAGTATACCTACAATGTCTAATCATTATTTTCCTTTCACGGTAGGTTTAGTTCCTTTTTTGTAATGTTTGTATCCTGCCTGCACCGTTGTTTAAAATTTTAAATTACATGTTTTTTACATTTTGTAATAAAAGTAGTAGGTACTATACCTATTCTGGGGTAACTTATTTGGTTGTGGCACATAATAATCAATAGTAGGTACTATGTGTTTGTAGTAACAATTACCGAAATGCCCATAAGTATCATAAAATAGCTCAACAAAAGCGTATTGTGTTATTAACTAGCTCGAACTGCATTTGTAACCCTATGGGTTTTACTTGGGTATAACCGGATTCAGTGTAAACGTGGTGTAAACTGAAATCATTCTTTATGTTTGTGTAAGTAGGTATTCTGTTGGCGAGGCATTTCAATAAAATGCGATCGACACAAAACCTATTCTGCGACACTTTTTTTTCTACTAAGTAAAACCACAACTTAATATTACCACGTGTGAAATGAAGTAATGATTTCAGGTAAAAAAAGACATTGATAAGCAAAGTAAGCAAATAAAGGAAGTGTCGCTAACCGGATGCCTGGCGGCCGCCACGGCAGCAGCGGCGGCGGCGGCGTTCATTGCGCCCGCGCTTGGATACATCCCCTCGTCAAACACACGCGGTCATCGTCAGAAACACTAAAACAAAACACAACACTCACTCCACTCAAGACACAATATATCACAAAAGTAGGCACGATTCCGCGCGGTCAGTCACACGCGAGACACTGGAATTTTTTTAACACGAAACACACGCACCGTGCTCGAACTCTGCAAACGAACTGGCGCGCTCGGAGAGGGGGGATCGCGCCCCGTGCCCCTCATCTACCCTTCCGACCCCTCTCGCCGCTCCGTGCCGCTGCCTCTCTGCCTGCTGTGTTGCCCTGCCTGCCAAACATATTCTCAACTTGAATTTTTCGTTGGAACTTGGAACCTGGAGAGGAATAAAATACATATATGTGTGTATGTATGTGTATCGGTACGAGTAACACCACAGAGTACATACCTAAGTACATTTGTTTCATGTAAGTTACGAAGCCAAGCCAAAGGTGTAAATTTTTCAAAAACGCCTCTCGGCCACTGACGGGGTTTCTTTTAACGACCTCCAGTCAATAATTTAAGTATGAGCTTTCTTCACCTATAATTATGAGACAGAAGTTAAGTACAAACCCCTACACTTTTCCAGATTCCAACAAAAATTACATAACTTAATTTTACTTAATTTACATGTTATTTAATTTATCCACATATAAGTATTAAGTAACTTATGTGCTAGGTCTACAGAGATATTTAAATTTAACTTTATTAAGTAAAACATAGACAATATAGACATTACAAATAAAGTACCTCCTATATGTATGACACATGCTTAATATTAGGTGTTACTATTTTACGATAATTGTGGGGTTTCCGTGGTTTTTTATAGGTCTGCTCTTTCATTACTCTAAACATTGTCGTTTGTTTACGAGCCTTCAAATTACCCCATTACCATATGTGTAAATATACCTACATTATACATTACTAGGTAATACCTCGGTACGTAAATTACATTGTAACAATAGAGGTATGTAAAGTTATCCTCATTTTTGTCATCAAGGAAAATTATGAAACCGCAAATTCAAATAAATACGACTAAAATCGGTAAAATATAGTCAAATTTGGATATATGATAAGTAGTAATTAATAAGTACATACATGTAGTGTGGGTAACGTGTGAGTAATTATTACCTACGTGTACCAGTACAGGGTTTAGTTAGAGTAACGTGCACGTTATATTTTTATAATGACTTGACGTTTAAAACGATATTTATATGACATACTATTGACGAAACATAACTATGTATAACATCCTATTGTTCCATGTTTCATGTACTTACTTAAATAAAGAATTAAATTTTTAATCGTTTATTTAATTTAATTTTGAGATAAAGATTCTTCAGTCTTCATGGGGGTCAGCTTTCTTTGCATCTGACTGTACTATATATTGAATCACATAATTTTTTTTATTTATAATTTATAGAAAAGTATACTTGTCTCCTCACTTTTACACTTATCCTAAAATACACTTCCTTTATGTGGCCCACTCCACCCTGCTTCTGATCAAAAGAAGTACAATGATGATCATTTGATAGAAGCGTTAGTTCATTTAAATATTGATGAGGTTACCTTAAATTTAAATAGAACACCTAATAAAGTACAATATTATGATAATGATAAGCCATATAAGGTCTGTAGAATCCGGTAAGCATCAAATGTTTACTCTGATAAGAGAGTAAGCTAAATGGTCAACTGAACGCAAATGTCTGTGGAGATGGCGCAAATCTTATTTGTAATGTTTGACAGACTCCGTCAAGCTTTTGCCTGAAGACTAGGAGGTCGTGGGTTTGATTCCCACGGGAAGCATGCTTTGTTAAATTGTTTCCAGTTTGGTTATAGGACATACAAGTAGAAGGCTTAAATCACCTGTATGTAATAATGAGAAGATTTTGTGCTTCGGGGGAACGTTTTAAGCTGTTGGTCAATTGATCTTGCAAATCAATTGTAACCCACATGATATGAAATGAATGAATAAATCTGGTGGTTGTTGAAGAAAACTTATAGATAAAGCGGTTCCGAAAAACCCTGACACTGTTCTGCTTTACCTACTTTTATTATATTAACCCCTATTAATCCGTGCTGATTCGATATCGTAACAATCAGACAATATTGCTATACAATTAATACAAGTTGGATTCATAAATCACTCAGTTTCGATATTCAGGGCGTGCAACTCATTTTTTACTCAATTAAGTATGTTAATATTGACATTAACTTTTGAATAAATAAAATACTCAATAAAGCAGATGATTAAAACAGCTCACAATGGTAAATAGCCAGCAGAGTCGTTAATTAATCCATTGTAGCCCATATTATTAGCTTACAATGGCCACTGTGGGTTTGTGTGCATATTTTCCTACAAAAAGTTAATGTTTAAAACATTTTTCTCTACAAAGCCCCCGTATTACGCTCGTAAGGCGCGTAGGCTGCGTTTTATGTTTATTCAATGCATTCCAAGCGCATATACGCTTGAGTTTTTATTGTAAATTGCATTCCGGTTCGCCGAGAGATATTAATCAGAAATGGTAGCGACGGCCAGTGAACGTTTATGTACACTTCAAGATAGACAGATATACTGTATATTTTTGCAAATATCTCGCTTAAACTTGCTCATAGGTAGGTTGGCTTCTAGAAAATACCTATGGGTATATCTACTTAAGCAGTTGGCATACTTGATGACTGCTGGCCAAAAATAGAAATAGATATACCTACTTAAATAAAATCTGAAATGAATAAGTAAAATAGTAGCAGAGATTCCGTAAAGATCCTCAAATAAGGTTTGCATAAAAACAATAGGAGATCACCAGGGAACAGGTATCTACCCTCAAGATGGTGCTGTCAATACGTAGCTGGTATATAGCTACAGGAGTAGAGGCTGTAGCTATACTTACCACATTCGGTTCACACAACGTATTAGAGCACTATATCATAGCATGTAAAGTTAAATTTTGGCTTTACGTCTCGTAAGCTAACACGTACCTAGAACATACGACGCCGTTTTGCAAGACGTAGGAGAAATATAATTACTATTTTAGGCCTCTATAAGTAATAAAAAACATAAAACATTCCGACGAATTGATAACCGCCTTCTTTTTTTTGAAGTCGGTTAAAAATGAACAATGAACGCGAATTAAACGAACAATACGGACATACACTCGTTTTGTTTGCGAATAGTGTGTACGCGAGAAATAATTTGTAGATAGCATGCTTAGTTTGCGTCACCATTCCACCAACGGCACCAACGATATAATACGGTAGTGGAAGACTAATAAGCAAAATTGCAAGCAATTTGCGGCATGGCAGTGTCAGTGCCATGCATAGCTTCGTGGGAGTAACGAGCCGAACGAGCCGAAACAAAACGTCGTCGTCAACGCGTTTTTTTGTCTCGTTCCTGTGTTTTTTTTAGTTTAATTTTTATTTTGAATCGTTTTGCTCGCTGGAGCCCACATGTCGCGGCGATGTGGGGACGCGCCTCACAATGGACGTGGTATTTATGTCCTCTACCTGTCTACCTCAATGCCCTGAGAAATGTTTTTGTGTACAATTTTAATAGGTTTCGTTTAAAGAACGCGACGTATTGAGGCGAGAGGTATCAGTAGCAAATTATTATAAGGACAATTTCTTTTTCCAACATTGTGAGTACCTGTAGAGAGAGCTGAAACGTTTAAATGAAAATTACATAAGTATTTTTAGGTGTTTCAAATTTGTCAGATCATTTTCATATGTTCTATGTGATCCTGTACCTAGTTATATGAAATACATTAAGTACTTACCTACCTATTTAGACTTGTACGGTCAATATTTAGTTTCGGTTTTAATAGAAATATGTTCATACGTTAGGTATTGAATTTGGAAAACTCAAAATTCTACTTATCAACTATCATAATTAATCATAGATATAGGTATGTATTCATGACTCATCTCTTTTTCATTCAGAGAGTACCTATGTGGAAATAAATTAAAATAGAATATAAGTAACAGTTTATAAACATCACGATCGCAGCAAAAAGCTAGCACCTGGACTTGTCCATTATTTGTGAATTATTTATTTGTAGTTTCAAGATCAAAGCGATACAGCTCCTGCCACCTCCCGCGCAGGCGGTCTCACGAGCGATCGTCGGCGTGATAACGAATAAATAACAATCGGACGATATCGCCGCGACATCGATGCGACATCGCCTCGCCCGGTCTCGGCTGCGCCACTCCACGCTTCGCCTAGCGGCTGTCGTCTACCTGCTACATGAAATTTTTACGATCCCATTGCGTTGATGTCTATCGCCTGCCGGGAGATAAGCATTTATTAATTAGGTAGGCGGTTTAATCGAGCCGATGTTTCGACTCCATTCTAATTTACACACTCGACGGCTGTAATAAACGCTTTTATCAAGATTATTTTTGTTAATTTGAGTGATATTATTGCTAGATAGAGAGAGGTCTTTACTAACGTAGCTCGGCATTAAGGTTTTTATATTATTAACTTTGTCAGTTCTATTTATGGATTGATCGTATAAAGCGGGCATTTGACTTTGCCAATTATAAAAAGAATAACAGTAACAACAAGTATAAATTAAATAAGAGGTCATCATGAAATGTCAAGTGATTAATTAGTATACTTACATATGATATGAGTGAGTATATGTATTGGTAAGCGAGGGATTGCGTCAATTAAAGTTCAAACAATCGTTTATTATGTATAGCACTAAGTTACATACGTCACTATCACATACCTTTACTTACTACACTTATTAAGTAGACTTACCAAATTACTTTGGGAGCTTTAAGTAATTTGGTGGGTAAGTTCTTAATATAAATAAATATAAATATAAATATATAAATATATAAATATATAGGGACAAATCACACAGATTGAGCTAGCCCCAAAGTAAGTTCGAGACTTGTGTTATGGGATACTAACTCAACGATACTATATTTTATGACAAATACATATATAGATAAACATCCAAGACCCAGGTCAATCAGAAAAAGATCATTTTTCATCTTTTATTCTTACATTAGAACTTTCTTCCTCATCGCCTTAATCTATTAAATGAAGTACCTACAAGTCAAAGCAACACAGATTTTGACGTACCTATAGCTATATCCACCCCACTTATCACATTACAGCATTACAGCTATGCGTAGCTGTTATAATGTTATAAGTAACGTATGACACACAACACAGAGTCGTATAGTATTGTACAATATAAATAAAGCTGGAGTAATTAACCGGCGCGAACAATTAGTTGTATAACCGGCCATTGTGCCGCGTAAAAAGCGACCATTCTCGAAAGTCACTTCGATTCCCAGAAGGCTCAGTTACTCACGGACCCGACTTTTTTGCCACAGAACAGAATTAATATTTAATGGTTGCAGTTGAATTGCACGCGATCTCGGTTTTAGTTAAACGTTGAGCAGGTTTTTTTTTCTTGGTGTGGTATTAATTGTGAACTATTTGTAATTAAACGTACCTATGTACGTTTAATTACAAATAGTTCACAATTTCAATGCACAAATAAGTAGATATGGATATTATAGGTGTAATATCATCCATCAAGTTACCTACAAACCTAGGTAGGTTTGTAGGTAACTTAAAGAAGCCTATGAGTATTTAGGTAAATAAGGTTACAGTTTACAGTGTAACAAATTACAAAGGTTTTAAAGCAACTAGGTACTTACTTAGGTTCTATGTTTATTTTAGATGAGAGAGACAAGCCTATATTTAATTTCTATTCCTGTACCTCTAACCTTCAAGTAAGTTTACAAACCTAAATGTGTTAAATATTTGTCACGTCGTAGTAGTACAATATAAACACGGACGTCAAAGGAGAAAGTTATTTTTTTCTCGAAGATTACTTATTCTATCGATTAGGGCTATTTATTTTGAATCACATATAATAAACGTACCCATTAAGGACTTAATGTAGCTACTTACCTCAGGTAATAATACCGAGGTGCATACAAGTACTTGCCTTTCAGGTATTTATAGCGTTTGCCGGCACGTTGTCTGTATACAAAGTAAGTAGTCATACGCGTTCGCATTTACAACTGCTTGTTCCTTCATCACACGTCTCCCTTTCCGGAGTTTCTGGAACAGACGTGACCCGACCACGATATGATTGCGCAGCCTGCATGATTACGGCAAGTTTTCCTGAAATTAAGTATATTAATTCGCGCGAAGTGTAGTTTGGTAGGTGAGTGCAGTCTTTATACCTAAATGTTGGACATAAAAATATGCCTAATCTACTGTTCGGTGGCCAATAAATCCATGAGAAACTAAAATAAAAAGGTCTATATAAGAAAAAAATGTGCTAAGTGGGACTTGTCTACAAATAATACCTAATTAATACTTAATGTATGATTTTTTGTAAATCTTTTGAAATTCATCTGCACATCTCTCTTTCAACCAAATGCTGCTTGACATGCATAATATAAACAGTCAGCCGACCGCGTCAAACAGAAGCTTATCAATGCATACCTACCTACCTAACACCATCTTAATTCTTACCAGTTATTTTGGTGTCTGTATTGTAAAAAAACGTCTGAAGCTTCTGTGAAATCCGCCTTATCTTATCGCAGGATCCAAACCATACCACCACCTTACCTGCTGAAGACTTGTACTTATCCGAGAAATACCGGTTGGCATAAGTAGAGTATCTAGGTAGGTGTATTTTTGTTGCCGGTACCACCACTTGTAGGTACCCTTATCACAAATCTATTGTTATTGTGCCTATTCCACTTCTAGGTTAACTTTTTTCTACTCTAGGGTGCACCAATTCGATCTAATTTAGGGGCAAAATAATTTTATTGCATTATTTTCCTCGGGCCCGTGGCGTATCGCACATATGTACCTATTCCTCTCCATGCCAACAACGAGTGTAAAATACTTATCGGCCTATTCAGCGATTGACACATCATTGTGCCCTCCACTACTCGTTGCGTTGCGTCTACTTCGCAGCCCACCACTTAATTCAAAATCGTGTTACATTGCCGGCTCGAACCGGCTGTAATTAAATTAAACCGCCGGAGCGTCGATGGAGTGGCAGCGCTGCGAATTAATAACATTTTAACTTGGTAGAGGTGCGACCGAGTGGCTTCGCTATTAATTAAGAGATCATTATCGTGTCCGTCGTAATCTTACGTATCGAAATGATGATGTGTTGTGTGATTGGTGCTTTTTATTGGATTCGATCTTTGATGTAGCATGTAGTACATAGGGAAGTACAAATCACTTGCGCCCATTCCAAGGAAACATAAATGGCCCCATAGCCATGGAGGTTCCAATCCTGTGGGAATTCCCGGAAACCCGTTCTTAGCTGACGTCTTCTATCTTCCTTCAACTACTTAGGTAGGTACTCAGTTAAGTTTGTAAAATATTTGCTAAACAATTTTTTTTTATTAAGTATTGTGTTGTAAAAGTCTTATTGTTTTATAGGAAGACTTTTAAGTCAGCTATTACCTCCTACTTAGACCTACTTACTTACCTAGTTTTGTGATTTCGAGTTTACTTAGATACTTAATTAAAGTACCTACTTAAGTACCTAATACTTACTTACGTACTTACACTACACGAGAGGGTTTTATTTGTGAGCTTTTTAATTTAAAACAAAATATTTATAAATTATGTTCATTCTATCTATAAATAGGTAAGTAGGCACCTACTTATATGGTGCCTTACAAATTCGTAACACACCTCTATATTTCTTTAGATAGCTTTTGTATCAAATTTCAAATGATTTTACGTCCATATGATCTACATTAGACGGCTGTCGCGGACAAAGCTGGAAGTCACCGGTGATTGTAAACAATCGCTGCCATCAAAACTGCATTTGCTAATACGAAAGCCATTTTTCTTTAGTGCGATGCTGACATCAAGTAAGTGCTTAGGCTAAGTACTTACCTAGGTAAGTAGATATAGGTAGGTATAAGATATTTTATTTAGGTACTAAACTCTCTGGTTCTGTTGAATGGATTAGGTACTTTTAAGTACTTAACTATGTGTATGCGGCTCTATGGGTTATGGTGATTTTATAAAGCTGTTAGAATAAAATAATTCCAGAAAAAATAAAACCTTCTTACCTATTTACCGTATTATAGGTTGGTATAGGTGTCAGAAATGGGTTTCCTTGAATTTTGGTTATTTATGGGCAGGTCCATATTCCTAGTACTTATACTATAGTCATCACAAAAAGCCTATATAAGCACTTAGGTACTTGATGTCTGACTCGATAAAAGCCTAGGTAGGACTTTTAAGTAGGGTGATCTACTACCACTCTTAAATCTTAGGTAGGTACCTATTTAAAATATAATTAGTTGATTATAGGTAAGTACTTGTAATATATATATATATAATATCTACACTTAATATGTTATAACTGGTACCTAAAAAAAACAGTTGTTCATAATGAATAATACAAAACCAATACAAGTGTATTCTGATCAAACAAAATGTTTTATTGTGGGGTCGCTTAAACTAATAGTAAGTAGGTACTCCTGCCTGCCTAGGTATAAACTCATATCTACTTACTAAGTATTAGGTACCTATTCAGCCAATACTACCTATTTAAAGATTTAAAGATAGAAGTTAGATAAAAACCTACCAAAGCGAAATGCAAATTTAAATAAAACTAGTGTCGTTAGTCACATAAACAGCAGATTGTATCGCTCTGCTCTGTCCAGGATTTGTCTGCAAATGTCACTTGTAGTAGGTACCCACATAGATAAGTACTTCGTGTGTCGGTGTGGCACGCCGCACGCCGCGCGACAAGAAGTATTGCCGCTACCGGCCGGCCTTATCCGATGCAGGTCGCCCCACGCTCCGCGCATATGTTTCTTTTTGCACCTCATACCTACACGAACACCTTACCTACCCCCTTTCACAACACGACTCGTCAAATAACTAGGTAGCGACGGTAACGGGTTACTCACCCGAAGATAACGAGAACGCAGCTCGACTACGGTTTCCACACCACACACATATAAAATTAACAAGTATAGACACCTTATGACAACTAACTGCCTGGGGTTTCCTATGACCTCGTGCGTAACTAAACGAATTGAATTGTTCTACCTATCTAGGTAAAATTACTACATATAGTAACCTACCTACCTACCTACTAATATTTTTTTTTTGAGTGAGGTCTACTAGTTAACTATCAGTATTCATAGCCATTTGGTAAAAGTTAGCTATACTTATATGCCTACTGCACCTTTGGCTTTGGGATCGTTCGACCGAGGCCGTTGATGTTGGCGACGACTCCGTGAGGTCGCGACTTCGCGAGGATTCAGACCGCGGACTCGCCATTAGCGCCGCGCATTCAATAATAATGAACGAGCCGCACCGAAATATCCCCTGTTTACACCCACTCGCTCGCTCGCTCCGCCGCCGCACCGACCGACCGCATTTTATTTTTTCGCTGTCGCACATTTCGCCGTCATAGCTATTTCCACTCGAGGCATTATACGCGCGTCGATGTGTGCGTGAGTCAACGTGGACTACTTCGTCGTCGGTGAGCAGAATTCGTCGAATAAGCGCACGCCATTCGTCCAAATGTCGAGATCGCTTATTAAGGGCGGAGTTACACGCGTTTCTCGGCCACGATTGGCTCCGAGAGCGTCCTGGTGCGGTCCGATTGGACGAGGCGATTTTTATAAGCGCGGCACTCCACGTGGACTCGTTTATCTATTCAGACGCCGGCGGCGCGGTCGCGGGGGGAGACCGGGGGGTATACGGGCAATCAGTAAAGGCGGGAGGAATACGGCCATATTTATAAGAGCTGCGGGGATGCAATCACGAAGCGGCGCGGGGGTCGGCAGGCGGTCGGGGGGGAGGTGGCGGCCATTTTGAGGGCAGCTCTTTTTATTCGTTTTTCGCGCGGGGTGCGTCGTCGGCGGGAGCGCGCCGTGCGCTAATTGCGGGGGTAATGAGGGCGCTCGACTCGACTCGCTCACTCTATTAAACTCGCTCGCTATCGACTGCCTTATTGATTTGTCCTTAATCGAGGCGCGGTGAAGTGGCGAGTGGCAGGCACGGCCAGCCGGTGTAACGTAAACAACGAGCGCGGAAATGTCGTACAAATTGAATTAAAATGATTAGAATCCAGCTACCTACGACATCGCAGCGCAACCGGCAGCGGCCGAGCCACTGACCTACTCGCCGGTCACCGTCGACGTCGACATGATATTACCGATGTCCATTGTACCTAATTTGTTTGTCTACCAGATGTTTTGTTCCTATAGATTTATTGTTTTGCAACTATACCTAGGTAGATAACGTTTTTTAACTAGGTATAAGTAGGTATTTACCTAATTGATTATGGTCGGTAATAAATAAGGTACCCTTAGTAAGTACCTGCTAGGTATACTGGGTACCGATCTACTTTTTAAAGTATTATGTAAGTAGGTAGTTATACTTTACCTACTGCCTAGATATACTATATGTAGGTACTTACCAAAGTATCTATTACTTAATAAGTACCTATCTAATACCTATAAGTACCGTTTTTAGGATTAAGTAAGTAGGTAGGTATATGATTAGGAACGTACGAAGGCGGTAGGCACGACGGAAGTAGGTACCTACTTAGGTAGTACAGATTAGACAGTCCATCTTATGTTACAAAACCTAGGTATTGTACCTACATTAAAATATTTGTCATGCAGACACACACACCGGGCAGCGTTATAACCACAGAACAGAGAAATTATCCGAATAGAAATGTTTGACGCGGATTTAGTTCCAGGATCAGTGTGGCTAGCGTATTCTCTCTTCTCACCTTCAATTTGTATATGTTAACCACGCCACACCTTATTAGAAATGTATCACATAGTTTACAACAAAGCCACCTAATATTATCGACCAATAACAGTGGCAAGTGGTTAAATAACAAAACAAAAAAAAAACTCATGTTTTCACGAAATTCGTCATAGAATACGTTGATATATAGTACGTAACAACCCATCGACAAATAGGTAAAAGGTAAAACAATGTAATTTGTTTGAGCAGCCTCCTCCAGACGTTTGCTCAGGTGGCCACACAGCTACAAAATGTAGCAATAGCAATAGGTACCTATACCTACCACCGCGCTATGGCGTCATGGTATATTTATTTCTGACTATGACCGCTTACAAGTTTTATTCAAAAATACTTTAATAAGTGTAGGTAGGTATATAATATTATATATATTAATGACTAATAATATATTTTATTTAAAATATACCTATTATTAGTTATTAATGTATATAATATTAAGTGGATATATATATATTTTTATTTTAAAAATTCTTTAGTACCTACTTAAGTACCGTACTTAGGTATTAGTAAATTTTGTAACTACTTTACAAAGTAATTTTTAAAACATTTAAAATAAAATGAAGAGATGAATTAAGAAAGGAAAGGCCAACCTCCTCTCTTACCGTTTCCGATAAAATGGGCATAATGTAATATTAGCTAACTTAGGTACCTTATTTGTCCATAAAAATAAAGCGTTAGGCCTGAGCCTGAGGAAAATAAGTATTCAGTACTTATGTACTTTGTTAACTGTCTTGTCCTGGTACTAATCATATCAGGGCTGAGTCTGTTGTTTTCTCTCTCAACTTAGCTATTTCTATAAAATAGTGTAGACATATTACCTATATACCTATAAGAAGCTACTAAGTTGTAAAGGGTATTAGGTAAAGTACCTTTTACTCAAGCACTCGGCAGTACCTAAGTATACCTAGTACCCAGATATTCTGTAGTCTGAGCTAGTGACGGAAACTCAATGAACTTCAACACATTGATGTTTCAAGCTTATGTATTGTAGATGTGTAGATAATTATACTTAAGTATCTAAGTACTTTTAATACAACATTTTACTTCACAATTTGTATGTAAATAAATGTTGTAAATGACATGTAGGTACCTACTTAACCTACCTCCTTAACTTCAAAATAATTTTAAGTTAGCTTGTAAGTATGTAACAAAGAAACAAGCGATTCGTGATATCTAGGTACATTCCACTAAAACTTTGTAGAGTTGTCTATTTCAACAAATACTTTAATATCTAATTATTATTGAAATTCACAAAACATGAAATCAAAAATTTTTACTAAAACAATTTTGATAATCTATATAATATTTTAAGAATCTATAAGTATTTTGAGAATCTCAGATACGTACTTACTTATTATGCGAATAAAGAAAGCAGAGTGGCAGGAACACTGTCTGCGTTCCTCGATACTCTTCCCAACTTTGCTGGTTTATCCTAGCGCAAAAAAGCAGCCAGATGCTCTTGTCACTGTTAAGCCAAATGACTAATAGATATATTAGAGCCAATAACAAAACAAAGAACTAAATTAGATATTTAGATGGCTATTTGGCAGAAAACTAAGTAGCTATTGGTACCTACTTATATGTAATTTATAAATTTTATCTGTTGTAAAAATAAAATTATGCTAAGCTAAAGACGATAACCACCTACTAACTCATAGATTAGATTAGGTATAGTTCAAACGTTACACCTATAAGTTGGCCTAGAGTACCTCTCTATTAATTAACCGTAAGTATCTAACTTAACTATCTACCTACCTATAAAACACAGATTTTTATGTATCTAATTAGAGCGAGTCACTTCTTGCATTTAAATGTTATACCTACCTAACTGATAGGTATGTTTTCTTTTACCTATGTACCTTATAATTAAGCTGAAATAAATTTGATAAAAAATAGGTAAGTATTGATAACAGCTTAAATTAAAGCACATCCAATTTCCATTCATCAAACTCAATGCGAAGGAACATAATAGGTCGGGCAACAGTCAAGTGTAACAATCCGGATTGAATGCGGGCAGCCAGTGCTCGGAGTGGCCACCGACAATAGAGGAGCCGCAGTGAGAGCGATATGAAATTTCATTAACGAGGGTACTGCAAGACGGCAAACAGCGCGCGTGAACCCACGAATAATTCACACGCGAGCCCTACAAATAACGCGCCTCTTGCCCCGCGCCCCGCGCCCACCCCCGCAATCCCTCCCGGCCGCAAACTGAGTTATTTATCGCCCCCGCGCCTCCCGTGTCGGGGACAGGAAATACCCGCACGTATTTTTACAGGCGGCCTTAGACCGCGCGAAACACTAGCGACATCTCTCGGGGGGCGCGGACGAAGTAAATTCGCCTCGACTCGTTGTCTGCGCTCTATTCGTCACGTGTTTATCTTTCCTCGTGAGTAACGACTCTTGTTCATTTTCTGTCGTAATCGTAAGTGTACAAATCCATACTTCCATACTAATATTATAAATGCGAAAGTCTGTCTGTCTGTCTGTCTGTCACCTCTTCACGGCTAAACTGCTGGACCGATTGTGATGAAATTTGGTTGTGATATAGTTAAAGACCTGAGGTCAAACATAGGCTACTTTTGGGCGCGATATAACCAAGTCCCACGCGGGGCGAAGCCGCGGGGAACAGCTAGTAGGTATAGGTATATTACAAATTCTGACTATCGAAACTAAGCCCTATATCATTTGTTGAATTTTTAGACATGAATACCTATAATATCTATGATTTTTGACAGAATTAATATAAAATTGATATTTTGTACTTAGTAATGTAGCACATAAAAATTTCAATAAGGATCCCACTTGTAACCTAGTTAACATTCAAATGTGTTTGTAAGTATATTTGGTCATTGATCCGTTTGGTATGTCGAGTTTTAGGAAAGGACATAGATGTTATGGGTGGGTTGGAAAAAAAGGGGAGGGTTTTGCCCAGCAGTGGGACCTAAGTAACTAGTGAAAAAAAAACTCCAAGGCCCCTTACTGTTTTAGAAGTTTTAGTCATAATTACGTCTAGAGCATTTTAAAGAGGTTAGGCGACGATAAAGCTACATATGATCCTGTAGATAAATATGATTAGGCTTTCAGAAAAAAAAGTTTATTTCCGTTACTCGAAAGGCAAAAATAGAACACTTACGAGTAATATGTTGTTTATCAATCTGTTAGAATATTTTACGCAGGACCGAATAAAGCTTTCAAGTTGGAACTCTTAATAAATACTGAGGTTTATTTATGACTTTCTTTCGTATTTTATTTCGACCTTTCCATCATTGTAGTTAAGACAAATAAATAATTATGTATAGGTAATCTTCTTCCAGAAAGTATATGGTGTGGTTATGCAGAACCCTTAGTGCGAGAGTCCAACTCGCACTTGCTCAATTTATTTCTTTCAGGATTTCTAGTTACTTAAATGTCTTCCGTTGGCTAGAGCGGAAATATATGAACCTGTTGACACCCTTGGTTGACATCATGACTACTTGCTACTTAATAATAAAGTTATTGTGATGTAAACCTGAAACAACAAGTTAATATTTTTCCCTTTTTTGTTATTCGTAGTAGGTGTTATTCATGTTATTTTAAAACACTAATTGAATATATACCTAACTGAAGAATGTTTTCCTTGAACGAATGGTGAATAATATTACTATAATAATTAAAGGTTCACACTAATACTTACATTTAGGTAGGTACATACATACGTTATGTTTATTCAAATTGCATGGTGTAAGTAAGTACCGAAATGATGCAAAGAGAATACATAAAAACGCGTTTTTTTTCCTATATTGGGATTCCAAGCTAGATACGGATTTGTAAGTACACATCATGTGTACTTACAACATGCATGTGTAACACATGCATGAATCCAACTCGCACTTGGCCAGGTGAGTATATCAGTATACTGATATACTCACCTGCATGTGTACTTACAAATCCGTAAGGAAAAAAAACACGTTTGTATATTCTTCTTCTTTTCGCGTTGTAATGGCTGTGCTATATATATATAAATACTAGCTTTTCCCCGCGGCTTCGCCCCGCGTGGGACTCGGTTATATCACGCCCAAAAGTAGCCTATGTTTGACCTCAGGTCGTTAAATACATCCCTACCAAATTTCATCACAATCGGTCCAGCAGTTTAGCCGTGAAGAGGTGACAGACAGACAGACAGACTTTCGCATTTATAATATTAGTATGGATATGGATATATTTTAAATATATTTCGACCAGTACCTAGCCACGTCATTATTTCATTTGTAATATTTATTGCTATAGCTGTTACTGTTAGCTGCAAAATAAGTAGCTACTTACCTCCTGAATTATTCGAGAAAATTTCAAGCTCAATTGGATAGTGCAGATCTAGTTAACGAGATAGAGTCCACTGACGGACGGATGGGCGAAACTGACAACAGAGGCTTAGTAATAGGGTTGTTAAAGATAGTGTATCGTCTTGACAATTTGTGTACGGAACCCTAAAAATTAAATAGGTGTCATTTTTATGCAATGTACGTGTATGTAACTCTTTTTAGTTTACTAGACCTTTCATTTAAAGTTTATTATGCTCATTTTTCTACAGTCAAACTTAATTGCTACAGAGAGCTCATATAAGTATTTGGAATTAAATACATAAAGAAAAAATATGTACCTGAGTATTCCCTTGCATTGTTTGCCTGACAAAGAGCAATAAAAGTTTATTTTGACTCTCGAAAAAGGTTTTGCTTTGTGCGGACCTGAATGGAATCATAAGACAAATTCGGATTTTGTTAACCTCACATCATAGATAAAAAAAAAATTTGCGTCACCTCACATACATAGAAATGGATATGGATTTGATGTAGAAAAATTCAAATTATTGAGTTAGGTTGGTGCATCTATTTAGATGGAAGGACTCCGCGCACACCTCGATCAGATCAAAAGTTATCGAAACAGTTATCGTAAAAATTAAAAACAAAATCTGAGTCCCCATTCCTCTGGGATGCGGGAGTGTGGCGGGCGTACTAGTGTAGCCAGCGCTAGCTTCACCCCCCATTTTTTGCGGGTAACGTGCTCGGTGACACCTCGTGCGGGTCAAGAGCGGGCAGCGGAGCGCGGGCGGGGTTCCTAATTCTAAGCGCGTGACCGCACGCCTCGGGACTCTATTTTGATATTCCACTGACGTAATTTTTAAAGCTATATTCGAATCACTTTATTTTAATTTATTTGGTGGTAAATTTGACATATTCAGCCGGTCTCCTTCAACTCTCTCTGATTTATTACCGTATGTCTGTTTGCCTAAATGATATAAAAAAGGTCTAAGGGAAATTTAAATAAAATACAGAACAATTTTATTGCATCAGTAAAAATACAATGAATGACAAATCACGAACCATCAGAAATATAGTTGTTTAAGTAGTTAGGTACTTACGGTACGCTTGGCGGTATTATCGCTTATGCATGCATTCACTTTCAGACAACACAAAGTACCTTTACAAAGTGATAGGTAATGATAGTGACAAGAAGCGGTAGCGCTGATAATTGTTTTTGCCAAAAAACGAAACCGACTCCAATTACTCAACTAAAAAGGATGAAATAATTAATAAATTGTTGTTTAAATATGCTTCATTCGAAACATTTTAATAAATTTGAACTTGGTGCCATTTTTACGAATTCGTTGACGTTCCGGCTAATTGAGAACCTCCTACTTTTTTTTAAAGTCGGTTAAAAATACAAAATACAGTGGTCAATTAATAAATATAGGTTTACCTAGGTACTTAAATAAAAATATTAGAAAAAAGAAAATTTAAAAAACTTTATAACGGCAGTTAATCTACCTATGTTACTTATCATCATTCAAGTGTGACTTACTAGTTGCATCGTTATGTAATGGTAGATAATGGGCTGCACTTTTGTACTGCAAATAAATTACTTACTTATTTTGATTCGATTTTTTATGTGGCTTTTGTAGAAATATGGAAGTTTAAAATAGTCTCCTAAACCCAATACCGTTTTCCCGCCGGATTTGCGTTCATACAGTAAAATAAAAAGGGCGATTTGGCGCCCTCCATCGCCGCCGTCCGATTAGCGGCGCCCGGGGAAATTAAAAGTATTTTATTCCAGCATTTATTCCCTTTTTGTTTGTGTTGAATAACGCGAGCCGGGAGCGGGCCGGGATGGTAGAGATGATATTGATATCGATAGCGTATGGTAGCTTGATAGCCGCATTCGTTATCGTGTCGTCAGTCGCCACGCCTCGAACAGGGATTAACGATGTCCACAAAATATTTATGAAGTAGTTTATGCTCACCCGCATCGTGATTTTGACAAGAATCTGACATATTCCGGATGCGGCGATTTGCGATTGAGTTAGATCAATCCATCACAAAAAGGGTTTTCCAGAATTACTTATACCATCTGCAAATTTGAGAACCCTAGTTTCCCCTAAAAAGATGGGACAAGGGAAGGGACAAAGGTTTATAATTATGAAAGGTCTAAGAACGGTAAGCACAGTCGGATATTAAGAAAGTTAGTGAATAGGCGGAAAAAATCGTCCCCTTCTTAAATATCTAATTGAATGGAGAAGATAAATAGACATTTTTACAGTATTTTCGTAGCGGACGGAGGGCGACAAACAGCCAGACAATAAATCATATTACGTACCGTTATCGTAATAAAAGGAGAACAGTTGGCACGAGTGCAGTCGCAGGTCGAACTTATAGCCACTGAATGTAGAAAATATGCCTTTAATATAAAAGATATTAGGCATCAGAAGTATACGTACCCTAGATATGATACTACGTACTTTTCTATAAGACTAGTTGCTAAATACGAAGGTAATTACTTACCTCTTATAGACAATTATAGATTAAGATATAGATCATGATATTCTAGTATACGCCTGTTACCTTTTTCTTCTCGTTTCCTTTCTTGGATCTGTCGCTGGAAGAGATTTCTTTAGATTTAAGCAGCAACCTTGTACTAATGTTCCATATTCTATTTATTTTTCTTGTAGATATTTTTTCTGTGTAGTATACGATAGTTCTTAAGTTATTTAAAAGAAAATTGTACTACTACAGCTACTGCCTAACCATACAATATAAAACTATTACGCTACCAAAAAAAAAAAAAACATTTCTATACATATGGTAGATTGCATTGTCCCCAGTGGTGACAAAGCCAGTGGCTACAACCGGGAATAGACGCAACTAAAACCACAGATTAGAAACTAACGTACTATTTATAATTAGCTCCTAGGTTTAAGATTTTTTTTTAAATTCTTAATTAGTATTTAAGTATTGAGAAAATAAATAAAGGCCCAGTCCATGCAACTGGAACATTTGAGCTTTTTACACTGATAAAAATATTTGTTCTTTTTAACACCCAAAACGTCGTTTGTTATAAATATGTGATAATGTGACTTATTTAAAATGAATGTCTCGTTATTGTCATGTCTGTCTCTGTGGTCCAATGGTTAGATATGGAGTTGACCTACCTGTAAGTACTCGTATGTTGTGGGTTCGATTTCCACGGGAAGCAACTTGGTTCTAGTTTGTACCTACCGGCTGCCACCTAAGCAATGGGGGCAGTTTAGAAAAACTATGACATGACACCAGGATGTGCCGGATCAATTTACATTGTATGTATGAATTAATCGTCGTATTAACGTCTGTAAAATATTTTTTAATTTTAGAACGACGACTATTTTTTTAATTTTTAAATCACACAGATTGAATTAGCCCCAAAGTAAGTTCAAGACTTGTGTTATGGGATATGTTAGATATAAAAAAAAAATTACCTTTATAGAGAGACCGCGCGAATAGGTAGGTACTTCTATGGGATATACTAACTGAACTTTGTCATGTTGCCCCAATACATTTAAAAAGTTTGTGTTTTCGACTGTACAAAGCAAGTACAATCGGTTGCACAATACAATTTAAGTAACGCGAGCGTTGCATTTAGTGTTCCATGCAATTTCCCGCTCAATGGCGGCAGTCGGCAGTCGGCAGTGCACTGCACGGGGGAGCCTCACCGCTATTTGTTTGTTTGATTATGTAAATTGACCACTTATTATTGCCATCCTCGTGTTTTGATTTATGAATTTTATGATAGTCTTGCTGCCGCACGCAGTCGGTTCCCGTGGTTAATACAATAAACAATTTAGATGCTTATTTGAATCATATTAACATTTTTTAGTTAAAAAGTCGATAGTTAAATAACTCGTATTTAGAAAAAATATTTTGGTACTTGACAACTTATACCCTTTTACATAAATCTATTTTCTGTGTTCCACGATTTCAAGCCAGCCTTTGTGGGTAGGTAGGTAGGTACTAAAGCCTTCTACTTAATTTAAATCTAAAAAGTTTTTTTACTAGTCTGTTAGTTCGGTATTAAAAACAAACAAACAGTTTTCACATTGATTACTTATAAAATTAGTATAAATAAGTATGAAGATAGATAGGTAGTACTTAGGTAGTAAGTACTAAATATCTTCTTTTGAACTTATTAAATATTAGGTACTAACATACCTACATATTATTATCGGTGCAAAGTAAGTAATAGCTCTAATATTTCCGTCTGCTTACAAAGGCCCTATTCATTGACTCTACCATCAAAAAAAAAGAGGCTATAGGCATGGCTTTTTTCTGGGAAGTTGTCCCGTTCCTGTTTCAATACCTACAATAGCTTTACATTCAATCTAGTGTAAATAGGATTGGAAAATTTTCAATAGACTCTACCTAACTGCATTGCTATTAAGGCGCACCTTTATGCAAACGAGTTATTTGTGCAAAACATTTTACTATAATAACTTATGTATCTACCCATTTATATTTTGACTTAGACTAGTCAACTATGAACTAGGCAGTTAAATACTTGATAAGAAACTAGATAAGGTGACGCGACAAGTATTGTACAAGCTCTAGCTACGGACTTCATGACCTAAATCGAGGATCCTTTGTTCGTTCGGTCAAACGCCCGCGAAATAAAAAGCAGCATATTGGAGCAAAATATTGCGAACGCTGAATGCAGCGCCTGCATGCTGCCTGCACCTCTCCACTATGAAAACGTCGTGCCAACAGTTGACTCGGAACAGAACAGACACACACACTGATGCTATAATAAAGGGGGTGGAAGCGGGCGGGGCGGGGGTGCTGTGACGATGCAGTTTGCACCGCGGCCTCCTCCAACCTTCACCAACTTGCGCCCGTGTTCTTGGGAATCGTTTTAAATTCAAGAACCGCAGAACACTCTACATACTATTTTATACTCTACATCGAAATTTATAAGAACTAAAATCACGCGCGACCCCTTTTGTAAGACTTTTCGAACTTAAAGCTCCGTGTCACCACAACACCAGATTTAAAACTCTACACGCACTGTATAAAGTCGAGAATCCTGTAAATAATGCAAAAATGGCAGCTGTCCTTGGTGTGAGTGCGGAGGTGAGAAATACATTAGCGGTACCGTTTTCCATTGGTCGTTGCTCCTGTGTTGATATTAAGGAGTCCACGTGGACTGCTCCGGTGGTTTGTTGTCTCGTTTTTTTCAGCGGGTGGTTCTCTGTCCGTCTCGTTCTAATCTACAACGAAACGCGGAATGTCATGTCCGGAGTTGTTCAGAAAGTCGTGAGCGTGCATCGTGCTTCGAACTGGTGCTCCGCTCCATAAAGTCTCATGTTTGTTAGCTCGGATGTCGATACTGAGTTTCAACATGGTCGCGGTTAAACCGACTTTACATTGAGCGCTTATGTGTTCATATTGTTCGTGTGGATATGGAATATTGATAAGCATTTTTAAGTCAATTAAGGTTGTAAGCTAAAGGCGGTTGTTGCTACATTTAAATTATCGGCCGGCATTCAAATAACGCCATTTTTTTCGTGTCGGCACGAATTTATTTATAGTTATATGTTATGCTTATGGCGGGTATAATAACGCGGCGTGGGCGATACTATTACGGCGCATATCGAATATATACTTAGTGTATTCAATTCATTCACTTTAGTCACGGATATCGGTTTAGTTGCGAACAATGTTCATAAATTTTATTGACCTAGGTAGGCAGTGTACACTTATAACTACTAATATCATAAACTAAACACGGTAAAGTGATAAAAATATTGTAGGTAGTCAATTTACAACATAGTTGGTATGTAAGTATGTCAATACAATTTAATTATAACTGTTTTATATTATAGTAGTATTTACTTTCAACTAGTTCGGCCGACAGGATCCGCTGGATGTACCTACCAATGCACCTATACTTGCTCTACTACAGACTACCTCATAATAGGGAATAATAATATGATACCTATGTACCTACCTGTTTAAACTATACTTAGGTACGTGATTTATAAATTCTCCATTATTTAACACTTTTGCGGATAGTAAACGAGATAACAATAACAGTTAATTGTTATCTACGTCGAGAGGCGTTACTGTCAGCGAAAGTGTTTTAAGACATGTGATAAAATAAATAGAATTTTATTATCTGCTGAAATATTATTGAGTGTAGGTAAGTGTGTAGCTGTAGCGGCTGCTTTGTGCTCTTTTTAATTTCATTTATATTTCATGTTTGCGGCGACCGAGATTTCTACATCTAGGTATTAAACAGAAGGTGCATGGCAACAAAATAACGGAGAATATTAAAGATTGGATATACAACGTACAACAAATATACATTCAAAAATTATAAGTTTTAAATAAATCTATTTCTCTGTATCAACTATGTTAAAAGAGTTTGTAAGTTATATATGATAAAAATAAAAAATATATACTTAAAGATTCGTCTATTTCGCCAACCTAACAACTCGGGACAGCTCGGGAATCTCACTCCTTATTAGATAGGAATAAAAGTAAAACAATAGACAATCTTGTATCTACGTTCAGCACTTCACCTAGACGTTAAAGCTACATGTAAATGAATTTAGTTTTTAATTAAATTGTTACTGGTACTTTTTACTTCATTGTTTTAATTAAATTGTTACCAAAGATTATAGAATGCTATACTATCGGTACTGACAATACACATAATGCATCCTCCTTTGACGTTCAGAGGTAGAAGTGCAAGTAGAGTTATGGTAGAGCAGGTACTGTATATTTTCACGAAGATAAAGGCTAGCGACATCTAGTGTGTATTTTGCGCTATGCTATAAACTGTAGCGTAAAGGGAAGAGAATACAGCGTGTGGAACAAGCAACCGCTTGTGCCGCCATCTAAAAAGTATTTCAAACATTAAGTTATACTGCCACGGGTTAAAATACTCAACTGCTGCTCAGAGTAGAGTGGCGAATTATGTTTTATACTTACCTAAATTATTAACATTTTATTAATTCATCAAAAGCAAATACACACAATATAAAAAACCTTATTTTCATCTGTTATTTTATTTCGTCAGGTAATTTTTATGGTTCATCCAGTCAAATCACATGTAGTGTCACTGTCAATGTCGAATAATATAATTTGTTTGACATCGTTTTGACTTTATTTTAAGGGCATCTGTCATATTTACACACATTTACAAAACAATACATTTTTGTGTTTTTGCCAATCGGTTGTGTTGTTTTTTGTGTGTAATTGTGACGCGAATCAATTGTTTTTTTACTACTTACTTGTATTATTTTATTGTAGACAATAACCGACTCAATTTTAATATTTTTTATTTGAATTTACATTTATTGACGCAAACGGGTTGAAATTAATTGAGGAAGATGCCCCGGATAATTCTGTTATTTAGTGGAAAAAGAAAATCTGGAAAGGATTATTTGACTGATAATCTACAAAAGTTGTAAGAAAACTTGTTGGTTGATTTGTATTAAGATATATTGATTATTTGTGTAAAAACAGATACAAGGACAAATACCTACATATAATATATATTTTTTAAATGCCTTATAAATTTATGAATTTTTAATTTAGCGTTATTTACTTAAGTTATTGACCCTGTTATTGCAGGTTATCAGACAGATGTGAAATAGTAAAAATATCTCAGCCCATAAAAAGTCACTGGGCCAAGGAGAGAAATTTAAATTTGAATGAATTGCTCGGCGATACTGAGTACAAAGAGCAGTACCGATTGGACATGATACGGTGGAGTGAGGAGATGAGAGACAAAGATTATGGCTGCTTTTGTAAGCAAGCATGCACTAATGGTAATATCAATTAATAAGTAATCTTTTGTAAAGTATATAAGTACCTAAGTACTTATGTCTATTTCGCGTATTTACTTTGTATAGAAGACCATTACGCTTCCATAGTGTACTGGTCGTGTATGTGCTAATACTCTTATTTGCTACTCCAAAGTATACACGACTTTTCCGTAATGGAATGGTCGTGTATATTTCGGAATGTTAATGCTCACAGTTGCGACTACAAAGTATACATAAATTTTACATACCTAGACGCGCTCTTGTATAGATTGTTAGATAATAGATGCGCGCAAAATCAGTTCCGAAATAAGTAGCTATGCAGTAACACTTGCAAATGTTTATGGTAGATTACATAGATTGTTTTTATAATTTAAGGCCTTAATATTTAAGGGGTTTCGTATGTTTATCAAAACTAACTTCTAATAGCTTTAATTGTATGAATAATTAAAACATCCATATAAAATTAAACTAAGTCTTCTAATTGAACAGAGAACGTACGATAAAATGAAGAGTTAGTCTGCACAATACCTATAAAGTTCTGACACCCTTATTCTCAAACGTTTTCTCATAGGTCGCCTTCACTCAACCTCATTCGAGGACGCCTCAAGGAGGTCCTCCAACTTTCCTTGAAAATGGTATTCTTGATTGTTTCCTTGAGGAAACTCCAGTGAGGATGAGTCAAGGAATGACGTCCCGTTTCATTTCTGTATGTTGGTAAACCGCTTATCTTTTTGACGTAAAGAGAGTTTTTGTCAAAGTTTCTTTTTCAATTCTAGTTTACTGGCATAGATTTATTATAAAACAAAAAAATACTTAATACACAAAGAACTTATTACAGTAGGTACAAGTTCTTTTAAATCTGGTCCTCAATAAAAGCATCTACTTTTCGTTAAACGACACGTTCAAGGCTTCCTTAAGGTACCTCTCGACCAACCTTATATTTGACAGTTCGTTCCTCACCTCCATTGAGTAATTTCCTTAAGGTGAGGAAGCTAGTGTCAACTAGGGACTTAAATGGGATACCTTTTTCAATAATTATTTACTGCGATGTCAGAAAAAATATAAAAAAAAAAACAATAGCATATGCGAAATTAGATGTAATGCTTAGAAAAGCATAGCAATACTTCATCCTAGGGCATAGAAAGAGATATCAACTAATCGTAGTGGCGAATTTTAGGCTTTAAATCCGCCGTCTATAGTTGTAACCTAAATGTATCATTTAAAAAAGCATGTGGTTAAACTTATATTCGGAATCATACATGAGTATTAACATAGTATAATAGCGCAGTATATTACGAAGCCGTATATTTCGCAACGGTTTATGTCGGAATGATGGCATAAATCGTTTCGAAATAATAATATACACGTTTCTGGCGTAATGCTAATGTATAGTTTGTAAGACGTCAGTGAAAACTTGGCATTCAAAACTATACGTGATAATTTTTATACCCTAGCATAATAGCCTTGTATACAACGTAAATACGCGTCTATTTATTTCATTAAAAGCTATAAAAAATTAATAATTAGTAATTTAAAATAAATTGTGATATAAATACTTCCATTGTAGCTGCTGATCGACCAATATGGATAGTGAGTGATATAAGACGTAAAACGGACATTGTTTGGTTCAAAGAAACATATGGAAACCTCATTAGAACTATAAGGATAACAGCCGATGAGCAGACAAGGAAATCCCGAGGGTTCCAGTTTAAGGCTGGTGTAGATGATGTTGCTTCGGAATGTGACCTAGACGACTTTACTAACTGGGACTTGGTTATAGATAATGGGAAGGAACGGCAGCAGCTACAAGAACAGTTGGGCAGCATACTACGATTACTGTCACATTTATAGCCATTGTTTGGACTCAACAAATACAAATATCTTTACAAAACAAACACACTTTTGTCTTTCATTGGTTTTATAATTATCCAAAATTGCTATTGTATGTGACTGTCTATGTAAGTTGACCTTTCAAGTGGATGAGTTCAATGAGAGGTATTTTTTTACATCTCTTGGATGGTGAAACCACACAGCCTTTTTCTGGTTGAATCCCAAGCATCAGCTAAAATATAGTTTTCTTTCGAACCATGAAATATTTTCTCCACAAGTAATAAAATTTTTAATTAATCGGCTAGGCTGAAGTGGGACTGGGCAAGTCATATCTACCGCATGCCTCCGGAAAGATGGGCTCATGTTTTGACTGCATGGGTTCCTACTAATGGGTACAGAAAGCGAGGAAGGTCTAAAACTAGATGGTCAGACGAACTACAGACTTTTGACAAAAACTGGCGAGAAAATGCCATGGCTAGTAATACATAGAAGATTAGTGGGGAGGCTTTTGCCCAGCAGTGGGACATAAACAGCTAAAAAAAAAGTTTGATCACGACATAGCCCTCCTTAGAAAGGTGCTTTGCTTGTGGTATCTATCTTTTATTTCTTAACAGAACATTTAAATATATTTACAATATTTAATTTAATGCAATCTTTAATTTAAAATATTTTTTTCTTGTGGTTCCTACTAAGTAACTTATGTTTACTTATCATAGTGTGATGACCTTATTTTTAACTTAAAGATATCATGTTGTTATTCTTTGTTATGATAATAACTAGATATTTATCACTTTATATACGCAATGTAACAGTCGACAGCAGTTTAGCAGCATATTGTAAATAAAATATTAAAATTTATATTTTAATAAAATTTGTGTTTATATTTTTCTTGTTCATTAAAATTTTGTTATGTATTCTAATGAACAAGAGTTAGTTATGCACATGGGGTTCATAAATAAAACAAGCACATCACGTATTCATATGCCAACACAAAAAAAAGCAAAAATTTACTAACAAAAAAAAACTAATAGGTATCTACGTAATACACATAGATTTATTAAATGTTATATACCACGTATTTAATTCATTTTTTGGGTTATTTATACCAGCGCCTTACGATTTGCCATGGATATTTTTTCATTGCGGACCTGCCATACCACCGGCCATCTTGAAACGTATTCAAAGTATAATCCTATGTTAAATTGGGAACCCTCAATGCTTGTTTACTTTAGTAAATAGTATTTAGTTCACTATTTTGCCGTTAGATGTCTCTGTCTGTGCCGTTGGCGTTTCTCACGTGGTGATTTGTAATGTCAAACAAGATCACGAAAGATATATTATTTTCCCTGTGGTCAATCAAGACTAACTTTTTGAAGTATGGACTAAGAACTAAGAATTAGGTATATAAGGTACCAAAAAAATACAGTCAGACTCGCGCAATGAGGGTTGCGTACCAATACACAATACTATGAGATATAACATGTTATTTTAAAATTTTTGCTTTTTTTTAATTTGTTTGTAAAAAAACTTGTATCCCTGTCGTGTAGAGATGGGCGGTAGGTAAAAACCCACAAGGTAAATACTCGGGTTATACCCAAATTGGGTATTGACCCGGTATTAACCCGGGTAAATACCCTGACTGGGTATTTTCCCAGTATTTACTCGGTAGAAACCACTCTCTAGTCGTGGTAAGCGTTTAATCCTTAAACGCGAATATCCCTCGAAGCTGAAACTATCTATAACCACTTCAAAATGTCACTGATATTAAAAAATTGGCGTTAGGGAGGTATGATCCATTTATGATGACATAAACATAACCAAGACATTAGGTTAACATATTAGTTTCCTGTGGATTCCCAACGAGTCATGTATGAGGCACTAATAAACACAATTGCAGCACTTATGCTAAGTAACCAATTGAGTTATAAACAAGATGATGGACTTATGACTTGTGTTTAAATTACTCAAATTGGGCAGTCTGCTGATATCAAATTTATTACATTGTTTCTAAGAATAGATCTCTTGTTTGAGCAAGAAAGAAACTTTGAGCACAATATTATTTGCATCAGGGATTGCAAGGTCGACTGACCTTACCATTCTACTATACTTGGCAGGCCTGCTGTCGAAGCCCAGGGCCTAGTGTGCCTTCCCAAACATTATTTTCCTATTGTGGTAATAGTAAATTGATAACAACTTGAAAAATATGTATATCGCTTTGAACCTGATCCATCATGCCGTCCCATCTTAGTGGATTACCGGTTGTATCCTCAGACATACGTTCTGTAGCCTAGCTTATAGCTCTTTGCGAGACAATATTAACCCTGAAAAGATGTTACTGGTTGAATAGCGATCTATCATTCTGTAACCTATAGGAATAAGGTACAGGGAAATTGATATGTCTTTCATGGGAACAAAATAACAATTCAAAACTTTATTGCATCCACAATAAGTCAATTACGAGGAGCTCGATAGCGTAGCGCAGCGCGCGTTATCGTAACGATAGAACGCGTCAAAAGACGGCGAAAGCAAGTGCGCGGCCATGTTTGGATTGGTCGCCATTAGAGGCATTTCTATCTTGAGCTCCTCCGTGCTTCAGAAAGCACGTTTAGGCGTTGGTCCCGGCCGTTATCGCTAGATGGCAGTCGTTAGGCTAAGTTAGAAATAAGAAGAAGAAAAATCTGACAGAGTGTTGTCCACTAACACACCCGGGTCATGTTCCTGTGCGTCTGGTTCCCTGTAAAAAGGGTTACGGAGGTTAGACGGCAGTCGCTCCATTGTAATGACCAGTTCCGCCAAATCAGAACAATGATTAATAGCGTACCCTGGGCTCTGAAGCGTAAGTTGTGGATGCGACTGGGAAACACGCTCGGACGAAGTAACAGATCTTTTTCTTATATTTAATTGTAATAATTAAGGAGCCTTTGGGCGCAGCAATCGAAGGGGGATTGACTTGTCCATATAGATTATGTTTTATAAAATAACACATACGTCTCTTAAGGCAAAAAGCCGGTACCCCATTGACCACTGGATAGGCAAATACCACTGGTGGTGACCACTTTCAGTGCTGCCACTAACAGTTGTGTGCTTTCAGGTAGTATAATTATCATGCTTTCAGCTGCTTGAAAGCGGTTAGCTGAAAAATTTTGTATGGAAGTGCCTTCGCTTTGTGCGGTCAACGGTCCGCGGATTTACGTCCATAGCTGTCTGTCGTTGTCGCTGTAATGTCAATTGCGGGTGGTGGTGGTGGGTGTAGTTCTCTGCGGCACAGGGCGCGGGCGCGGGGGAGGTATCGATGCGGCTGCGCGCGCAGGCCCGCGCCCCTCGCTTCGATTTTCCTGTCCGGGCGAACGCGACGGTGGCGGCGCGTTGCATAACTGTGTGGCGGCACTCCGCGCGCGATCCCGCCCCGAGCGCCCGCGAGCGCGCAACACGCGCAAACACGCGCACCGTCGCGCCCTTTACGTAACGCGCGACCACCGCGCCAACTCAACACACCAAAAGGATACTTTGAGAGTGATAAGTGCAACGTGTCTGTCGCTGGCTGTAAGGATACCAGGAGTGCGAGTGAGGACCGCCGGCGGGCTGGTAGGTGCCGCAGTGCGCGCGCTCGCCTTTGTCCGGGCGCGTGGAGGCGGTGGTGGCGTGCTGAATAATTGAGGCAGAGGCTGGCCGGCCGCTATCGACCTCCGTCGCGTGACTCGAGCGATTACCACGGCAAGGACGCCGCGCTGGCTGCGGCAAACGTCGCCACCGTCGCCACCGCCGCCACCGCCGCCGCCGCTGCGTCTGCTCTTACTGCATGCTTTATTATTGCTCTTCCTATTATTATGCTTTCCTGGAAAATATCGAGCGCGTAGTTCTTGCAATGAATCAGCATTGTCGTGCTGTCAAATCATCGTTGAAGCTTTATTGAACGCGGAATAGATCGATATTATCGCCGCAATCAGAAACAATGCTGCTTTATTCTTCCAGTGTTTTCTCTACTTTTATGTTCTAGTTAGGACCTCGAAAATATTTTATGGTGGTCATATTATAGCCGATTCTCGTCAAGTTTTTAGGTTTGCTGCTTTTGGTGCTAAAATAGTTCTAACCCTTTTACATGTTTTGTAATATCTTGTAAATTCAAAGAAGTGTTTGTTTCTTATTTATTTCAGTAATAACCTCAAAAATAGGTCTTTTATTATTGCTTGTCTTTCATCTGTAAAATCACTAAACCGAAAAAATGAAAATCTGTAACTGCCCTCTACGAGTTCTACGCGCGTGCTACGACATCGTGTCGTAGCACTAGTTCGTAGCCTGCTACGCGCTTCAAAGAGAAATAGTAAACTGCTATAGTATCTAATTTATATATTTTATTTCACTTTAAATATTTACATTTCACATAAATAAAGGATAATATAAGTTAAGTTAATGTATATGAAAAAGTTGATACAGAATGTCGTTTTTTTTATTGAATAAATAATAACTTCGGCGAAACTGCAAAATTGGAACATTTCGAAAGTAATCACAGCCAATGCTTAGTGCCGTTGATTACAAAAAGGTTAGAAATCATGATTATCTCAAGCACAGCTTTAGGAACTGCGTGCAACTGGACACACATCCTAATTATATTGCCATTGGGTCTCAAGTTATATTATTTATTTATTAAAACTTTATTGTTCCATAAGTACAAAATACTTATACAATTGGCGGACTTAATGCTAAAAGCATTCTCTACCAGTCAACCATTGGGAGAAACAGAAAAACTGTGCGGCGCAAAAAAGTTACAAGGGAAAATAGGTACTTAAAAATAAACAAATTTACCACGATGGGTATTTTAATGCATATCATACTAAACTACGTAAACATACATACACAATACATAAATATACATACTTATACCCTTACTTATATATCTACATATATAAAAAAATATATATATATATCTATGCACATACATACGAGCATATAAATATACATTATATAAGCCTACATAAATACTTTTACGAAAACTTTCACAAAGAACTTTCACACGCAGAAGTGAGCATAAACTCTTTTTTTAAAGGTAAATTTAGAAGAAATTTCTTTAAATATATCGGCAGGCAAAGCATTCCAGAGTCGGTAGGATATATCTATAAATTGACTACTGGGTTCGGAAAAAACTTTCTTCTTATTTGCTTGTTACGCAAAAGGAATATATATGTAGCGATTCTAAGAAGTTATCGGGAAGGAAGTTGTCAGTTTGTCAATTTACATTGTACCTATACATCATTTTAATAGGAAGAAAATATAAAATACTAGCTGACCCGGCGCACTCCGTACCGCCTGAACCTGCACTTTTCTCACCGTTTAAACCTTCCCTGAACTTCTACAAATATTTCAAGACCAAAATTAGCCAAATCGGCCCAGCCATTCTCGAGTTTTAGCGAGACTAACGAACAGCAATTCATTTTTATATATATAGATTACCTTTTTTTATATACTATAAGTAGGCAAACAGGCGTACGGCCCACCTGATGGGAAGCGGTAACCGCAGCCTATGAGACGCCTGCAATACCAGGAGCATTGCGAGCGCGTTGCCGATTCTTTTTTATACTTTAACAATATATTCACTTTGATTTGATGACACGCACCTAAGTGATACTTTTCTATATGGTTTCTATACGGCACTGGCTCATATAGACCACTAGCTGACCCGACTAACTCGGTACCACCTGAACGCACTTTTCTCGCCGTTCTGAACTTCCACAAATATTTTGAGACCAAAATTAACCAAATCGGTCCAACCATTCTCGAGTTTTAGCGAGACTAACGAATAGCAATTGATTTTGATATAAATAGATAGATTATCGAATGGAGAAAAAAAATCAAAATCAGCGTTTGGTTTCTGGCTGTGATAAGTTTTATAGTAATTTAATTCAGATGTTTTGATGTTTCAGGCTGTAAATCCACTGTTTACAATTGTTGTGTCATAAAGTTAAATCAATTAATAAATAAAAAATGTTCGTTTGCAAAAGTTGTACATGCTCTTTGTTCTAACTTTGCGTGCTGCTCTATCATGAAAAATCTGCTGCCGCCCCCGCCCCCCCACTTCTGTTAATCCCAGCATGCTTACCAACAATAGTTTGCACACACAAACATAGCCCATGCGACCTTACAGCTTTAAACCAACCAGAGATGGCACGCGCCCTTATTTCTATGTGAAAAAGTCTGACACATGATGCGTGCGGGGGGTGAGGAAACGAATACAATAAGTAGTTTAGTAACACTAAAGGATATTATCTAACTTGTAAATAGAGGTCTCTTCGCCAAAGGCTTTTTGAAACTTATATGTTTCATAATTATTGTTTCATGTACTCAGCTATTTTAGATGTAAATATTATCGGTTATTAAGATAAATATTACCTGGGCGTTTTATGCAGAAAACCTTTTTGCGTGAAAATATGGGTAAAATTAATTTTCCCAGACATGGAACTGTTTTTATAATATTTCGAAGGGACACGTAAATGAAACGAGCTAGCTGGTACAAGACTGATGTATTCATCTCCACATACTTGAACTACCTACAACATGCATTGTGACGGTAGACTTATTAAAAATATAAAACTTGCATATCACTACAACCCCTTTCTTTAATTAACAAGTACATAGACATCCTCATACAACAAATAATTTAGAAGTACCCAATGTAAATATTTACTATACAATTTCTCATTCTTATATTTAATCTTTAAACTCAAAATATATTCAACTTCATGCTTAAATTTGAATAGAAATTTACAGTAAAACAATAATATAAGTTTTATGACGTATTCAGAAAAAAATTATAATGGAAACCAAATTAAACAATTTATAATAATTATTGATTAGATAAACTTTGATCTAAGTAAGATAAATTGAAAAATAAATAGCAATAATGTTTTGCTTGACAAAACAAAAACTAATTCTATAAATGAATATAACTACATTTTTATTGAGAGTTTGGTATATTAGATATTTAATTCAATTTTATTGACAAGTTAACAAAATAGAAATAAAATTGTATACTAAAAATGAAAATATGTTTTTAAATTGTTTTATAACAGTATTATATAATTAACATTAAACATTTCAGATCAATTTCACATTGCATAACATTAGAAAATTTAAGAGATAATAGATTAGATTGTAACTGCACATAGATAAAATTGCATTTTATAATTGCATAATATATATTTTAAATACCTCTTTAATCTTAATTAATTCAAATCTGTATAAATATAAGGAAAAAAAAATATATATGCGAATCACAGTTTTAATAATACGATCATTGGTGCCGTGGCCGCTCACGACTCCCGGATGAACCCATAGCGATCAGGTGGTCTCACTGTCCTGCCAAAACGAGTTTGATACAAATTATTATTAGAATTTGGTATTGTTACGGATGGTGGAATACTGGAGCTGACGAGAGTGCTGCTTTCTAGGGACGAGCGAGATTGCTGACTATGACTGGTGTCTGTATTTGTGTCACCATATGTCATAATCAACAAATGACTCGTCGCATCGGCGCTCGGAATCAATGATAATGTGTTTCCGATTTCGCCTTAGAATATTACCCGTTCTTACGACGCGTAATAAATATGACCTAACACCTATTATTTCTTTCACTACTGCCGCAACCCATTGGTTTTGCATCCTTATTTTTACTTTTTGATTGACCATCAAGGGCTTAAGAAGTTTAGAACCCCTGTCATAATATTTTTTCTGATCTGATTGCCGATATTTTAACTTTTTACAAACATCCTTATGAATTTGTGGTAATAATAATTTTGGTGTACATGGAACAATACTACGCAATTTTCTATTATATAGTATTTTTATTTCTATTATATTATATAGTATATTATATCTCGCGTGAAAAACTTATGCCTCTCAATAGTGAGATTTTTTCTTGGCAGAAAGAATTTGTCGAACTCCTTAATCAAATCCTCTGTTGTTTTAAATTCACCTTTAAACTGTGAGTAGACATCCCGACATTTTTCTCTGATGATATGTAGTAAGATATTCACTTGTACCTTGCTGTCCTTCTTGTGTAGTTCGCAAGCCTCATAATATATTTTATAAGATTTTTTCCATTTTTCCCACTCTTTACTCAGGTTTCCTGATGTGACATTTACTAAGTCATTTTCGAAAATAAACTGTTAAGGTGGCTGTAAAATAGCTTCAATCTTGAAAATCTGCAACTCAGAACACTTTATTTCGTTATTACTTTTGTCTTTTAATATTGCAAATTATATTTATCCTTTTATGTATTATTATTATTTTTATTTAGACTGCGCCATGTTTTTACAATATTTCGAAGGGACACGTAAATGAAACGAGCTAGCTGGTACAAGACTGATGTATTCATCTCCACATACTTGAACTACCTACAACATGCATTGTGACGGTAGACTTATTAAAAATATAAAACTTGCATATCACTACAGGAACCTAGTGAGATTATCTTTTTAACTATAGAACTTATGTTTTAAATTTCAAAGAAATCGTAAAAGCCGATTTCGGAAATGCGATACAAATAAATTTATACATATATGTATATACAAATATTGCTCGTTAAATAGTATAGGATAAATTCATTGGGTACAAGAGCCTGGACGTGATGATCCCGTGTATAAAGATTCATCCATATCACTGTCGTACGTTCATCAATATCTCTTCCCTTATCAGGACGTGACGTAACATTTTTGTCATCGTAATCTGGAATCCTGCCTGTATCCTTCACTACAAGGACGCGGGAAGGCAGGCTCAATTATATAATGATATTAATATAGAGCGCTTCTTCTTGTATTCTACGTTTATATAACAAATCAATTACAAGCAATATGAAAAAACACTGATTAAAGATAAATATGCGCATAATAGATCATAGACGTATAGTTTCGTGCACCCTTTTTTCGCGTTGTGTCGTAAGAGGCGACTAAGACAATAACAGAAGTCTCAATTTACTTGTGCCTTTGTCCAACTGGTAATGGACTCCACTAATAAAATAATACTCACAGAGGATTGACGCTAGGCTACAATAATCCCCACTACTTTAATTTCACCACAGGCTCTCTTTCTCTCACATCTTTGCGTTCTCGTCTGGTTCTTTCAGAGTAAAATGTCTGCTTTCCACTTCAAGAAATTTTTTAATAAACTATAGTTTTTGAATGTTATATTGTTAAGATTCGACAATTTTACCTAGTCTACCTGGCTACGCCATGCTACGGCGTTTCGTAGACTGCTACGACCCTGCTACGGGATATGCTACGAGCGATGCTACGAACTATGCTACGAGCTATGCTACGAGTTATGCTACGAGTTATGCTACGAGTTATGCTACGAGCTATGCTACGAGCTACGCTACGAGCTATGCTACGAGCTAAGTTAAGAGCTATGCTACGAGCTATGCTACGAGCTATGATACGAGCTATGCTACGAGCTATGCTACGAGCTATGCCACGAGCTGTGCTACGAGCTAATTCGTCAAAGTATAAATTATTTTCCATCATTACATACTTACTCTAAAACAACTGGAACACTCAAAATTACTACCGCGGTACTTTCCTGCCAGCCTGTCGATTCTATAAATTTTAAATAACAACTCGCTTCTCATGTTGCTATCACTCACACTTCGCATGGGGTTCAAAATGAAAGTGAGAAGTGAGCTTCAAAGTGACGGGGGAAATTACCTTACAGAATGATCTTACATCATCTCATACTCGTACAAAATCTCACGTCCAATCTAGTTCATCTGGCTGTCACACTCGCAAAAATAGCGCTAGTATCGATTCGAATTATCAATCGAGTTTTAAGAATGCCAATCAAGAAACTCGCAGCGGATTCAGATTCGAAGTTTAAAATGAAAGCTTACAGAATCAAGGCCCAGCTTTGTTTGGTCGTATATACAAGTACAAGGTATATATATATCCAAAAATTTATGGAATACGCTCGATTTGCTACGGCTAGAGTGACTCGGTCTGAATATCGCGCGGGCGGATGTATCTCCCTCGCTTACTGCTTACTCATTACTCTCGTCATACACGCTCGCCGATTTCGGGTATTCCTAATGTCTCGCTTTTTCAAAAGGTCTGTGATTTGGTCTCAGTATGTTTTTCGAGGCCGACCCTGACCGACTCTCCCAGCCAACTCCGCTTTTTATATACCTTTCGTCAGTCTCCTTTCATCTATCCTCTCTAAACCTTCTCAACATCCCTTTTTCTATCTTTGTCACTACATCCTCATTTACTTTGACTGTCCCTACATGTTGCACTGCTACGGGCTACATACCCCGAAGGCCTGCTTTATATTTTAAGTATTATGTATGAGTATATACTAACAATAGAATTTAAGGTGTGTGTGTTACTAACAATCTATGAGACGTGTTGTATACTTGTGTCTTGAAATAAAAGATATTTTATTTTATTTTTATTTACACCGCATCTTTTTCTAATCTCAGTGTTTCTTATTTTATCGCTTAAAAACTCTCATTTAAACCGCATTCACTCTACTTTCATTATTTTTTTGCCATACATACATAAGCACTGAAAGTGATGGCTTTTATTCCTTTCATTTCTTATTTCGTCATCAATTCACGCTGCCAACTGCCTCTGTAGGAGTGTAAAAGTACTACTATAGTTCTTCCTAGTCAATCAAAGTAATGTTCAGGGAACTAGGTAGGTTTGTATTTGTAAAGGTATATGTTTCCTACTACTGTTCATTTGCAATCAAGTAATTAGTATAATGGACGCGAAGGACAAAACACGCAAACAAAATGTAGGGCAGTACATTACATACATACTCGTACACATGGTCTATTTTCAAGGCGTGTACCGTCTTGAGAATAGACCACTCTCCTTTCCGTGGATATCGTTAAAGGACAGGACTTAATTCCTTACAATCGAGCAATTTTATTTTAATATTTTTTGTAAATGAATTTAAAAAAAGTGATCTCAAAAGCCAATCCTCTCGTCTTGCTTGGGATGCGATACAAGAATATATATTTAACGGCCATTCTCAATTTTGGCATTCTTAGTCTAATTACCACAACCCTTTTAATTTTTTGAACTTATTCATGAAATATGACTGTAGAGAGAATGAATATGAATCAATTGTGAATTTAATCGTATTGGCATTTATTTAGCTTATGTAGTATCCAAGTTATCGGTATCTAAAATATTTGATGGTTGTGACAATTAGAAATTATAATTTTACCTCGTCCCGGTAATTAGAAACTTGAATTTTTCCATATGAGTATATTGAATAATGACCGCTTATGTATTTAAAGAAGGTATTTACATATTATATATTAATTTTGTTAAGAAACTATCATATAAAACGCAACAATTCAACATTATAATTAGTTTATAATTGTTTGAGTTTGCTTAAATCTAACGGAGATAACAGCTGTTTTGGTTTTTAATTGACGGTGGCGCTAGTGTTCACCGAGGTATCACCTTAAATAACAGCTGTTATATACTTATTTTAAAACAACAGCAGCGATGGCAATTAGAAAAGTTGTGGCAATAAGCGTCGTGGCTCTTAGAGAGAAACATGGTTTTCCAAAAAAAAAGCTACTTAATAAACAGAATTCTCATAAAGACACATCATAATCCATAGAGCCCAGAAATCTGCTTTATTTTCAATAAACAAGAATAAGTTAACAATAACTCATAAGTTTATAATCAAGGCTACATGAATTAGAAAAATCGAAAACCAAAGTCATGGCAATTGGATACTTAGGTGTCTAATTGGCGATTACTCGACACAGCGCACAACCACACTCGACGAGTACCTCGACAACACAGACGGCTCGGGACCTGTGCTATAGTGATGTGCCAGAGATTCTTATTTAGGGATGTGCGCCCTCGATTGCAAGTGGTTTTGGCAATTATTGTCCAAGGTCGGACACGTCTTCATTTGATAATTTTGACTAAGAAAGTACTAGTAACTTGTTGTATTTTTAATATGTTGTTAAATATATATTCCTTAATATAAAAAAACATCTAAAATAACTAAAACTCTTTCTCTGAATAAGTATTAGACAAGTTTCCAAACTGGGAGAGCGCGTGGACGCGTCGTGGTAATTTAAGAACAATGTTTTGAAAAAATAATTCTGTTATACTATGCAATATAGAGATATTTTTTAAAGTGCAACACATAGAAATAGTTGTTAGCTACTTTACAAAAAAAAAACAGCACATAATATTATTATGTTTACATGAAAATTTTGCACTGGACGCTCTAAATTAAGCCTTCTGAGAATGGCCGTTAAACTGTTCTTACATCAAGTATAATATACGCTGAACTCTTGACAAATCAAAAAATAAAAGTGTTTATACTTTGATTATTTATATAACTTAGTTCAAACCATAGTTCTTTTTTTATTAGTATCTCAATAGTTTTACAATAGATGCTTATCAGAAATCTTTACTTATTCTTGACGGGAAACTAGTTTTGCCGCTATGCCACAGAATATATAATAGTACTATGGCTATGCACTCTACAAATAATAAAAAGTATATATAAGTATTTCAAATATATAAGAGCAACATATAGCACAAAAACTTGTTTGCTTGAAGCTGTTGATAAGGAAACCTCTGTGCACCAATTCAACTCGCGCTTGACCGGTTTCATTAAAGGACCGCAGTTATACCGGGAGTCTAAATAACAATTAATTGCATATCTAAGAATTCCTTTTAACATAATTAATCGTCTTTTTATTAATCGGTACGCGAACAGTTCAATTCTACCTTAATTAATGACTTTTGCGAATGCCTGTTAATTACTCGGGTCTATAAAACTTTTTATGACCATCGTATTGAGAATTTACGTTAACTGCTTTTATACAATTTTATTCATAAAGTGTAAAAATTTGTGGATGACGGATTTTGGTATATCTGTAATTTTATAGGATTAAAAAAGAAATTTGCCTGGCGTCAAACGCAACTCCAAATGCTTTGTTATAAGGTTTAACGGCTTATGGGATAAAATTTGGTACACGGGTAGTGTAAGCTGTGTAACTTTTTACACAAAAACACTTAGGCAAAACTTGGAAACATGTTTTTCCGTTGCATCTTTAAATAGGTCTACTTTTCTGTTGGTTCGCTTTTCTATTTTACTTTATTCGTGTTACATATTATTAAAATGTTTAATAGTAGCATATTTAAACATCAATGTATTAATTATTTCATCCTTTTTAGTTGGTTTCGTTTTTTTGGCAAAAAACAATTATCAACATAAAACTAAAACTAGTGTGTTAATATCTTTAAAAATAATGAAATACCAAATAATGTGTATTAATTTGACCCAAACAATTTTTTTTTTATAGGGACAAGTCGCACAGATCAAGTTATCTCTATATATATATAAGTATATCTATTAATACGTACAGGTTTCTAAAAAATAAAAAAAATCGAGAATGCTGCTAAAATTTTTTGTCCCTATATATTCTCTACTTTGCCATACATTAAAAAAAATATAGGGCTTTAACTCCATTTACATTTAATATCAAGAAAAGGTAACCTTTAAAGGGCGAATGCTCGGCTACTTAGTAATGCAAGGCACGTGCCGAACAGGCGTAGTCGTATTTCCCGAGGCCCTGTAAGACGCAGCCGGATGTGCATTGCATACATTCATTATTATTGCTTCAAGGCAATTTTCTTTTTTATTGACATCTTTTGTGGTCTGTAAGTCACAATACAAATTTCAGGTTGTGATTACCGGTTAGGATCAAGATTGAATGATTTTTTTTTAGATTTTTGTCTATAATATAATGCAATAGATATATAAATAGATATACTGTTTAATCTGTTTATTGTACCATTACAATCAACCATGCACACCCTGGTGTCAGAGTTCTTAGAGAACCGCCCCTCGGCCTTTGACGTGGTACATTAAACGACTACCAGATGGCAGCCGGGATCAACAAGGGCTTAACGTGCCTTCCGAAGCACGGAATCATCTTTATTATCAGATAACCAGGTGATTCAAGCCTAAAACTTTTACCATTAATATACAAATTATACATGTTATGTATTTTGTACTTATGGAACAATAAAGTTTTAATAAATAAATAATGCAATTTCTTCCAGCCAACCTTAAGGTTAGGGATGATGATGATAAGTGGTAGAGATAATAAGTACCAAGCGAGTGAGTCTTGTAGGAATATGTCTACATTTACCTCATGAAGGAGGAGAAATTTGTATGATTCAAGACCACAAACCCTTCATGATATGATGATGAGTACCGCTATAATAGAAATTAAAAGTTAATGCTAATCGTCAGGTTTCTTTATAATATTTGGGTGATTTCTCCATATGTGCGTTGCTCGTACAAAACTAAAATATCGTATTATACGCTTAGATTATACGTTAGTAATTTACATTATGCCTAAATTAGAAACGCGAACAAAACAATTATCCCTATGACCTTGAATATAAAAATACATTTCTAAATAACGGCTTGAATGTCGAATGAAGGACGTAAGAAATATCGACGATCATTTCAAGAAATTTATATTTATTTTATATTCAGTCCCGTTGCACTTTCAGTCGCTTGTACTGTGCTCCGTGGTTTTGATTGCCCGTGGGGTGTATGTGCAGTGCATAGCTTATGACCTTCCCTAAGAATAGCGCAAAATAAAGTTCAAATCAGTCCAGCGTTAAGGCGAGTAAACAAACAAATTACAGCTTTAGCAAACATGACATGCCTAATGTCAATTTTGCGAATGAAATTTGGACAAATTGTTGTACGTATTTTTTTTGGCTCTACAAAGCCATAAATTTTTAGAGCAGAATGAGAAAAGAGTACGTACGCTGCAGCTCACTTTATTTATTACAACATAATTGTTCATCAATCGTATGTTTTTCACCACATCAGTTTAGTCAGACACTTTCTAGTGGTATATTGATGCGGAGTGGTTACATGTTATGTCGAAATGCCAGAACGACATTAATTTCACTCTGAGCCCGCCCTCCATCCTCCTGCGTCGTCGCCCTTTAATCGACTACCACTCACGCTTGCCGGATTGTCACTCTATTAGTAATTAGCACTTTGTAAATGATATTGTATATAGTTTGTTAGCTTTTTGCTTTTCGACTGCAAGTCAGTGCCTTTGGTTACCTTTTTGGTATTATACTTTTATCCAATTATATTACTATGTGGATGAAATAAGTAAAAACACGAGAAGAAAGAAATTGACGTGGCTGGCGTTTCGACTCTTATTCGGAGGGATTTATTCAAACTTACGACCACCGCTAATGTATGTCGGATTTGAATAAATGATTATTCGTGCTACTGCTGAAACTGCTATCCGGAATACATATACTTTTGCTATAATAGTCAAAACCTTTTTCATAAAACTACTATTCGCCTAACGTGCGTTAATGATCTAGGTAAGGTTGTAAACCTTAACATATAATAGGCGTAACGCTTTTTAGTTATACGACAATATCCAACTCCTGCCTACCAAAGGAACTTTAGTTGCTATAAAGATACCTTTAACAATATTCTCAATGAGTTATGTAGGAATAAATTGAAAAATTGAGTTAATTACGTGATATAGCTGCTCTGAGAAGTTCATTGGCCATCCTGTTTACGAGTTGGTTGCGCTAAGTGGCGCCCGTCAACTTAAGCGTATAATATTATTTGCATTTTATTTTCATCTCGAGCTTTTCGTTGGTCGCACAAACTTTTAAGGCAGTAATGTTTTTATGCTCGGAAAAAGCTGAAAGTAATTTCGGTGAAAGCCGGTCGTCACACCGAGTAACATATGTAAATGGATGCAAAGGCATGTGAGAGTAGGTACGTACTATGTGTATGTGTGTAGGTGTGATGTGTGGCTCGAGGTTGCCTCGTGAACATTGGAAGGTCCAGTCATGGCGATTTTATTTTTTTACTATACATGTAGTCAGCCCAGGACATCTCTGAAAAATTGAGAAATCAGATTATTTTATTTGCTCCTTATTTGAATATTCCTTAAAGATTATGTTTCGAATTTTCATAATGTTCATATTATTTTATGTTGAAGTCTTGCATATAGACTAGTATGTAAGTTCTAAGAGCCGATACGGCCAATAATAATTCTGCGACTAAAACCATACGTTTTGAGTAACTTGCGTATAGAATCAGCAAACTTTAATATAACGAAATGGAGGTTAATGTTTCTAACCTTACAACATCTGTAGAAATAAATATAGTTAAAAAAAAACTAAAAAAAACACGCTTCAATGAGCAATCGAACTAAAAAACGAAAAATAAATTGAACCAAAAAGTGTGTGGGGTGCTCGACAAATGAAAAATATGGCACAAGCACCCCACACGCTTTTTGGTTCAATTTATTTTTCGTTTTTAGTTCGATTGCTCTTTAAAACGTGATTAAAGCGTGTTTTTTTAGTTTTTTTTTAACTATATTTATTTTCCACTTTTTAGAGATAAACTTATCGAATTATTGTATTGTCATCGGTCCTTGATAATTCTACAAAGATTGAATTAAATCTGACGGTTCAAAGTGGGTCAAAATTAAGTTCAAAGAAGTCGGTTACAAACAAACAAGCAAGCAAACATACAGGTGAAGCTAATAAAAGCGTGTTAAAAAGGAAGGCTTTTGCGAAATAATATACGACGTTAATTAAGTTTCTGTAATTTAAATATTATGGTAATTTATTCGGTCATGAAAGAATTGATTCAGTCACAAATTGTACGCGAAGGTGGAGATTGCTGGTGTCGCTTTAATTTAGCCAGGGACAGACCTACCTTTGGAGAAATACGCAACGACCACTGCGGTCGTCGGCGGCCGAAACGCTAACCTGGAACCTTGAGCCGGCTCCCTCCCCTCAGCTTCACCCCTAACAACCTTTCTTTCTTACATTATTTTACATTCTTATTTCTTTGTAGTTTCTTACCAAATATCTTGTACACTAAAAATATTGCTAGAAAGATTGCCAAGCTTTTTGGACCTCTTCGCAACTCGGTATTTTCAATTTTGAGACGAAGTTAAGATCATATTACGTTTATACTTCTAGAAGCATAGGTGTATCACTCTTATGGTGCTAAATTTCATAGCTCTACTCTACATAATCAAATATCACTAATGCGACTTATAAACCTATCTTACTATATAGTAGGAATGCTATGTCAATTAGTTCGCTTGACATTAATAGCATTAACTGCCATGTCCTATGCTTGGTGCGATTATGGTGCTATTCCACTTGTCTTATGTGACGTATATACAAGGCCGAGCTGCTGACAGTTTAAGGCCACTCAACACGATTTCATTAATTATTAATCCCGTTAACGGTCTACCGATATATAAATTAAATTTAAAATTTAGGATATTTTATTTATTTATTTATATTATGATGAAAATATTCATGTAATGTCAAAGATTTAGATAAAATGGCAGCCTGGTAGAGCGACGCGATTTCGTAATTCAATGTGTAATGTATATATGTCCGAATAAATTGTCATAACAATAGGAGATACATTCAAAATAAGGATACTACTACCATAGAATTTGTGGCCTATTAATCTTCAAACCCTCGTCAAATAGTTTTTAGGTCAATCGTGTCCCAGATCCGTGTATTATGAATGCAAATATTATAGTTCTTGGCCGTAAGATTTTTGGCTGGAATATTAACTACCTCTCTCTTCCCATGAAACTAAATAGGGGTATTTCACCAATTTGTTACCACTAGCATTTCCAAAAAACTTTAACGTCAGACATAAAAATTAGACATTATTTATTCACATAAAAATAAAGCTTTTGGCGAGAAAGCACACCAGAAAAGATGCGGACTTTGGCTAAAGATGTTACTGCGAAAAAAACTATTTATAGTAATTTAAATTCTAGGCTCCTTCTTTCAAAGTTTCGTTCCTACATAATGTCAATTTTATAACTTCAGGTAACGATACTTCTTGGAAACATTTCGTCTTTATGTTGTTAAAGAATACTAAAATATAGATGTGCTTTTTCTCAGAGTTTATCACAAAAATATTTTCAGCAAATGCTCTAAACGTACAATAAATCAAACGAAATAATTAATTTGCGTACAAAAGTACGTGCCCGAACGTATTAAAGGCAATTTGGCAGTATATTAAATGCTAAAGGACAATTTTATTGTTTAAAAGCACCAAATGTTCGGTGTAAATTTTCTTATTTGTCGTAAATTTCCCTAATCCTTTGTTGACAATATATATAGGTCTGAGGCTAACTTTTTCATTATATAGGCTCCCTATTTAATTATACGTTTTTATTTCCATGAAACATCCTGCAACAAGTTGAGCCTTGTTTCGAGTCCCAGCCAATATCAACGGAAACCTGAATGAGTTTTGTAATGAATCGTGCGAGAGAGACGGATATATATGTCTGCAGGCTCTGACATGCGCGGGGAGGAACAGTGGACCCGTCCGCTGCCTGCCGTGCCGCTGCTCGGCTTTTCAATTTTGACGCCCTTTTTCTTTCTAATATTACATAATCTTTTACGTAAGTTTTGTAAAAAATCATTCAAGGTGAAGGCGTGGTGTGCATATACGTTCTCTCTCTTTCTTTAATGTTGAATCAACTATTGCTTCGGAGCCTGAAGTCCGATTACCGCAATTTCTTATGCAACTTGTACTTGGGCTGTGGGAAGAAGACTTCCCACAGGCTTACATCCTCAGTTTACACTAGAGAGCTCACAGTATTTATCTAGTCATAGACTTGGTGGCACTGATTATAACAACGAACTGACTGCTGCCTAATTTTCGTAAGTCTCTTTTGCATGGATACCAGACTATCCTATTACTGATCAGGGTGGGTAGTGGTAATAAAGCTGTCAGAATTTTCAGGATGCCTAAAAGCACCTTATAGAGCATACCAACTTCCACCTAGCGATACGCGACCTAACTTATGCTATTAGTAGTTTGACACGCACACGCACAATCATTACGAAAAAATGAAAAAAGCTTAAGGTGGACCCTGACGACACTCATTTACTTTATACTCATTACTCATTTATTTTATATTTGGTATTTTAAAACTTGAAAAAACTATTTTTCGAAAATCAACTTCTGCATTGCATGCACATTGAAATTTTCTTTTATTGCGAAATCTTTTTAGTTTTTGCTTAGTTTTTGTTTGAAGTCGTCAGCAAGTCCGATCACTTTATCTTGAACGTTTTTTTTTTTTTGCGATACGGTCTTTTTTAAGAGGGTTTCATCTCGTGGTTATTTTCGGCTACATATCTGGGGTTACGCATCCTTCCATTCAGGCGTATTCATCATTGTATAAAAATACATATCTTGGATGAAACCCTCTTTAAAGATATGTTTTATGTTAATTTATTATTTATCTATAAATGGAAAATAAAAGACGTCAAACTTCGAGACTCACGGAAAGAGTGAAAGTGGTCTTAAAGCCGGTAACGAAACATTAATGTCATTAGAATATACAGCTTACTACTATAGAAATCTACTCATATCACGTATATTATATACTAGCTGTACCCCGCGGCTTCGCCCCGCGTGGGACTCGGTTATATCGCGCCCAAAAGTAGCCTATGTTTGACCTCAGGTCGTAAACTAAATTCCTACCAAATTTCATCACAATCGTTCCAGCAGTTTAGCCGTGAAGAGGTGACAGACAGACAGACAGACAGACTTTCGCATTTATAATATTAGTATGGAAGTATGGATATATATTCTCCGTGGCGTAATGGTAAACATGCCTGACCGCTTCTTAGGAGGTCCCGGGTTCGATCCCCGGTCAGGTCAAGATGAAAAATGATCTTTTTCTTATCGACCTGGGTTATAAAATATAGTATCGTTGAATTAGTATCCCATAACACAAGTCTCGAACTTACTTTGGGGCTAACTCAATGTGTGATTTGTTCCTATATATTTATTTATATCACAATTATGTATATAGAGTAGGTATTTGATTGTCAGTTTCTAGGCTTCCACGGTAGAGTTTCAACTTCAGTAATTAGCAAGCATCAATATTTACCCAATTGATACCCGCGCGGTACCAAACCCTATAATTCTCAAGGATATATTTGTTAGATGAAATTAGGTTACTGTGTAAAGTTTGTAAGCCGATTAAAACTTGATGTATTTTCGAACATCTGTGCGCAAATCGATAAATAGTTTCCGTAATAGGTAGTTACTCGTATGTCATCAAAGCTTTGTTTCGAGTATTTAGTATGAAGGTTGAAGTGATTTCTTAGAAAACTGCAACACGCTAGTTTAGGTCACTGTTTAACCTACTTTGTTTGCTGGCAAATATTTGCACGTTTTAATAACAGGCGATTCAAGCCTTCAGATATTTGCATAATATAAAGTTGTATATGATTATTTAATTATTTTTTTTGAGGTACCTATCGGTAAGAATAAATATTGAAATTAAAAAAAGTCACATTTCGATATTAAGTTGAGTAAAACTTTCCCAGTTTCTTAAAACCTGAAATTTTAATGGTCATGCACATATAACATTATTTATAATTATTTCGTAGAGTTAGATTAATAAAACTAGAATAAACTTAATGAATACTCTTTGTAATACAATTCAAATATCAATTCAATAAATTGCGTTTACCTTTTTAAAATAGCTTGTAACAGAAATACGAAAATAAAACACAGAGGCCCATAAAATTATATATGTGCTTGTTTTCCAAGAGTTTTCACCTCTATAGAGTTCCTTTGATTCTTCTACACTATTACTTTATTCATATAGAAAAATGTTATGAATTTTCTTCAAATAGGTACATGAATAATATGAAAATCCTTGTAACCTACTCGTATATCGAAAATTGAACCATAAAGGGAGCACAATCTCAATGTAATCTATTGGAACTCGATGCAAAACAGCGAATATAGCCATACTGGGTAATTGAGCAAATTAGACAGATTACTGATGACTGCTATATCAATATAGTGTATATTTGGACGATATATATAATACGTAACAAAATTTTGCTTTAAGCACTGTTAAAATGACTGTTAAAAAAATAATTTTTTTCCAAAAAATTTTAAAACGATTTCTATTCTATTATTTGAAAAGTTATGGAATTGTAAACTGTTCAGTGACATCTCAACTATAAACGAGGCAGTACGTACTTAACTGGTTATGTGGCGAGTACCAGAAAAAATAAGACATTTTTGAAAGATTTTATTTTAAACTTTATATAACTATTACAAGTAATTGCAACTGTATTCTATCTAAATAATGCTATATTGGCCCATTTTGTTATTTCCCGAATATATCTTTATCATAATATTTAGACAAATAAATTGTTATGTTTAGTTTAGATTTATTTTATTGGTTGTTGTAAGGCAATAGACAAAATTAATGAAAATATATAGACAGCAAGGCTTATTTATAAAAATATCGATTTAATAATCTTTCTGTACTCTAGTTCTTTTGTTGTTGCCTGATTTCGCCGCTCACAGGTTGCTGCGGCGCTGTGGTCGGAAAAGTAGGTCATGTGTTCCCGACACGGAAACACGCCTTTGGAAGCTTTTACAGAACGCTCGTACAAAGCTTACATGTAATGGAGGAATGCTAGAAGGGCACATGAATATTCACTTAAGATATACTGCTGAGGCTAAGGTTCTGTGTAAAATGTACGCCGTTCCAGCACCCAAATAGGACGAGATGTCTGTTTCTCATGTTTTAGGTATTGTGTATTCACCTAAAATCAACTAAATTAAATAATCAATTAATATATTCAATGGTTATCGAGTAAGATGTGAACCATTCTAAACCTATCGTTTAAATCTTGACTGATGTACTGCTCCATGGTCCATAGCTTTTTAGTTAGAACGGACAAAACTTAACGCTGTAAAATTCCGAGTGAAGAGAGGGCAAAAAAGGCTTATTTTTAATTTTTGCTTGTAGCAAATAGCTAATACTCCGCGTCTTAATGCAAACACCTTCACCACTGGATCCCTCAGGCAGTTGTTGTAATTAACCTTCCACAAGAAACACAAGTAATTTTACAAATCTGACTGGCAGTTCCCGAAATTACCGAGATTTAAAAAAATCTTTGCAGTATAAATTTGGTTTATTTGTATTTTAGTAACGTATAAATATATATATACAACGCCTCCTAGAATCGAAGGATAAATGGAAGCTATTATGTTATTGAATCAGTCATTAAGCCATGAGAACCATACATTTTCAATAAAGTTGTTGTTATGGTTGGTAGTAAGTAATTGATACTTGCACTTGGGGAATATCTTACTAGGTACATGTAGAAATCAATAAACATAACATAAATGTAAAAATAACAAACATACGGCATGCTTAATCTTACCTATATCGGCGAGCGTGTATGATGACAGTGATGTGTGTGGAGGAAGCGAGGGAGGTTCGTATAAAACTAGGTAGCCAATAGAAATTTCTAGTTTGCGGGACAAGCGTACTAATGTGATTGATGCTTATATATATTATATATTACTGTAATAAAGCATAGCTAACTTACAATGTGTGGGTCTGCTTTTTAACTAAACTAATTCTACCCATGATGTAAAAGGCGAAATGAATAAATTTTGAGGGGCAAGAGCTCAAAGTGTCTCTAATGATCGATAGATGACGGAATAACCATCCAAAAAAGGCAAAACAAATAATGGCCCGTGCTGCACTCGCCGCAATAATGTATGAATTGTATTTAAAAACGGATTAAACAGATAGACATAGAACTGATAACTATTAACTTAGTTGTATCATAAATGTGCCAAGCATTACGAGTACGAGTAACAGTCACGTAACAACAGATACGAGAACTTCACATCTTGATATCTATTACATATTTTACAGTTTAATTATCCAGGCCAGTGACTTCGTTCATAATATTATTAACGCGACAACGTGGGAAGATTAATTTATATATTAGGAGGGATTTTGCCGCCCCCTCAAAAACAAAGTGTTGCGATATAATTGTTTATGCCAAAAAAAAAAACGTAAACAACTCCAATTACTCAACTAAAAAGGATGAAATAGTTAATAGATTGTTGTTTAAATATGCTTCATATCAAAAATTTTAATAAATCTGAAGTCGGTGCCGATTATTTAAATAAAACAAAAATTAAATACATTTTCTTAGTTTTTTTTTAAGAATAAAAGATTTCATTATTTCAAAATGATCAGAGGAGCGTTAGTAAGCATTTAGTGACTAATAGAATAGCTTTTCCCAGGAATTTCGCTCCCTTATCAAATCGAAGTTTGGGATGAATTATTATATTCTATAATCTAGGTCATACCTTTCCATGTCCCAAATTACAGCCCATCCCAAGCTTTTAAGAGCGTGATGGAGCAAAATCCTTAGGAACTTTCGGGTTTATATATATAAGATAATAATAATACGAAACCCGATAATCTCATTCTTGTACACAATGCAAATGCCTTTATAAGACCCTTATACAAGATTTCACAATGTCCTAATTATGCTCGAAAGTAAGCCGACACCAATCGCTTCTAGCGTCGTTGTTGTTCTTGGGTTTGCAGATACAATAGGAGCTCGGTTCTCTCTAGACTCTAGTGCTACTTTAGAGATACCGCCTTATAAAAAAATGAAGATTTCTCTTGTACTTAAAAAGCATTACGATTTTAACCGACTTGGAAAGTAGATTCTCAAATGTGTCTTTTTTGTTTGTAAGCTAAGAATTTTTTTTTTAAATCAACAGTTAATTTTCTAAAGAAACAAAATTCCTATTTTTTTAGTACTTCGTAGATTTTTAAGACACAGGCACCAAGCCTGTAAACAAATGAAAGTCATGGTTTCTATTATTTTTAGAACATATAAGCATATTTTACTTAGTTTTATTTTATTTTTATTTTATTTTATTTGTAAAAACATAATATAATTTTCCACCTTTATATAATTATCCTGTTATTAAAATATTTTTTTCCAAAGCTTTAATCTACCCACGCTATGAATTTCATTTATAATAGAAAATGTATGTACATTATAATGACTCCAATTCCACGAACAGCTCGGTCGATACTAGTTACGTATGACAAAGGCAAGGTAATATATAAGGTTAATATATAACTGGTCGTAGCATGCAGCTCGTAGCTATTATTCTTGTCTGATACTATTTCGGTCGTAACACTTCTACGAATTGATTCTTTTTGCTACGACATTGTTACGACAGCGATGAACTTTATGACTAGCTGTTGCCCGCGGTTTCGCCGGCGTGGTACTTCTAGTATATAGCCTAGAGCCTTTTGGGATAATGAATCCTTATAAAAAAATATCTTTTCAATGTGGTTCATAAAATAACTTTCCACATAAGTGCATACAATCAAAATTTGCGCTCTCTTTTTATTATATTAGAATAATTCTGTCTATAAACCAAAAAACTTGTAGATATCAGATTATTTTGTGAGATAATTTCTTAACAAACTTACAATTAGTTATCAGATTTTTTTGAACACATTTAATAATATAAATATGTAACATCAAAATGTGATCATTCTATTCATATACGTATTTTCGCCAAAGAGAATTAAACGGGTCGTGCGGAAAATTTGGCCGGACCTCTGCAAATACACCACAGACTCTGGCTTTAATGACCCCATCCCCGCGCCAACTTAATTATATGTGTGTAGTCAACCTTAACCCCAAAACACACGCCAGTGACGCGGAGATGCTTTGCTCATTGCTGGACTAGTCGAGTTACATGATGCAAGGTCGCTGCAAGACGTTATATGGCGAGGTAAGTCGCCTAGCGTTACTATATTACGAAAATTTGCATTTGTTTATTACAAACTAGCGACCCGCACCGGCTTCGCATGGGCTAAAAACCTTCCTCTTGAATCTATCTATTAAAAAAACCGCATCAAAATCCATTGCGTAGTTTTAAAAATTTAAGCATACAAATGGATATAGGGACAGAGAATGCGACTTTGTTTTATACTATGTAGTGATAGTGATAATCGGATTGGAGCAAGTTTCTTAATAAACTCGATTCGAAGTAAGAAGTTGAATTTGAAGGCAAAAAAAAAAACCTTTTATTTTAACGGTTTTTATGGCCCTTTTTATTGCCAATGGCCACACTTAGTTTGGAGTTCTATGTAATACGTAACAATACTTTGTTCCAACAGGGTATTTCATGTCTTCTTGTTTTACCTTGTAAATATCGAAAATAAAATTGGTTTTGTCAAAAATAAAAAACAGAACCAACTAAAGTTATTCAACTAAAAAGGAAGAAATAATTAATAAATTGTTGTTTAGATATGCTTCATTTGCAAACATTTTAATAAATCTGGAAATAGGCCAATTATTTAAATGAAATATGTTAGTAAACACGCGAGCAGAAAGTAAACGAATGTGATGAATATAAGACTTCCCGAAAAAAGTAAAATATTGGAAAAATCATATTGAATCAATGAGTCATTATATCATATTCATTTACATCACACGTTTTTGTTTTTATGCATTCCGGATTTATTGATGAAAGCCGGTCGGTGAAATGTAACCAAAAATCAAGTAAGATTTTAGAATAAAAATAATATTAATAAAATAGTAACTAATGAGTTATATTAAATTGCGATTACACGTATATAAAAAAATCGACTTTTTATTATTCCAAAAACAATGGTGCGTAATATGAAGTACTCCCAAGTTTACATAGTACTGGTAGGGTTAGAACAACTTGACACGACAATCCTGTTACTTAATCTACTTACTGCTGTCCGCTTGATTTTATTGTGCTGAGTATATATACAGTTTGTTTGTCGGTATTATCTTTTTTTTTATTTATCTCGTATACTAAAATACTTTTTTTATAATTAAATACTAGCCCTACAGTACTAAATACTATCACATACGAGTACAGAAATACAAGATTACAATTAAAAACTAATACCAAATTAAAAAAAAACTTTACATATGTATATGACATAAACGTCTAATTGGGGTTCACAAATCACACAGATTGAGCTAGCTCCAAAGCCAGTTTATGAAGTCACGATAAGGAAATTCGTACATTTTGTCTGCTTCAGAATATGTGCCTAAAATTTAAGGCACACACATTTCTAAAGAGAATTTTAGTGTCTACCTGTATGCCTTGTACCGACCTATACCCGGAGCCCGGACATGGTCGGGCGGCCTAGCGAGGCGGTGACCCGGTCGGCGCCGCGGAATCGATCGCGCGACCTGCCGCATGTACCGCGGCATCTATGATAATTACACCATGATTGATGAACTTATTATGACTTTCTGTCCTGTGAAAGTAATTAATGCAGGCTGATGAAGATGACGAAGAAATGACGGTAAACCTAATATCAGAGAAACTGAACACTTGCTCCGGTGGTTGGTGAAGTTACCGGGAAGAGGAAAGCACAAGACCGAGGGATTTGCGCACATTTATAGATGTTTAAATATTGGGTAACATAACGATGGACTGAAAAAGAAGGAGAATTTACAAGGCGATCATCGAAAGTATTCTTATTTGAAAAAAATGTATTGAAAGTGAAATGCAACATTAGTTCATCAATGTATCATCGCGTTTTAATTTTCTTTATTCCTTTCATATTTCTATTGTACAAGTATTGCTGTTGCGATATTAATTCCTTTCTAAGGAAACAGTAGTTCCTTATATTGTCGCCCATTGTTATTAAGTACTTTAGCCTCGGGCCTCAAGGCTTATTACAAATATTTATTCTTCATATATTTTCCTACAATATTAAGGAGACTTCATTCATATAAAAATATACTTATATTTTTTATTAAGGCATGTGAAGTTACAATTTTTTAAGTTTTCGTTAGAAGTTCTATTACAAGATAGAACTCCGAAACATTTTTTTAAAATTTGTGCAAACTGGGACAAATTTGAAAAAAATTAAAAGTGCCTCAACGATCTCTGTACATTTTTTTAAATAGTAAAGTAACTGTAATTTTAAGATACAAAAACTACTAAAAAGCACTTATAAGCTCATTTTACATCTTTCTGTAAAATGTTGTTATCAAATATTAGCAATACGATAATAAAAAAAATTACACAATAAGAAAATACAAGTCAACATTAAAACGTAAATTACTTACTTACTGGCAATACTTTCGGCAAAATCGAGGAGCGTGTCGGCGAGATAAGTTACAGAGACAATTTTCCCGAAGTGTAACGAGTATCGCAGTCAACTCCGCTCGATGCGAACCTATTGCAGTAATCCGGCGGGATGACGAGGGTAGCTATCCTGCGAACTTTTCTAATCATGCTCTTTGTCTTATTGACTACGTGAAACAGAATTTATTTATTTCATATTCAAGGATATTCAAAAAGAAAATTGAACGAGTTTTTTATATTACTGGTTGAATGGGACCAAAAAGTTTAACTAAAAGTGACAAAAAGGCTTATGCTTATGCCAGGCATGAAAGTAGAATTTTTCTCATTATCAAGTTTGTTTGTAGTTCTTATAAACACGTTTTTTTCGAATGGTTTTTTATATTTGTATGTATAATTTCGACAGTTCACTGAGAATATCTTATCAGAGTTAAATCGTTTGAAATCTTGATCTAGAAATAAATTCGTGTTTCATCAATCAGTTTCTGTGTAAACTACATTAAAATATTCAAGTAAAACGAGATCTGATTAAATAAAATATCACTCGCACTCCAATCCATCTCCAGCAACAGTCCAAAACTCCATTCTTTAAGTATTTCATTATTTATTTATCAGCTCTCTTAGTTGCGTACATACCTACTGAATCGCAATGAGAATTCTTACAGTCTTATATTTTGTGTACACGAAATAGAAAGCCTGGGAAAATATTATGGCCAGGCACGTCCCACGGGGGCGAGGGGCACGGGGGACTTAGATGAATGGAAAATTAACCATTATTAATCTGTGAACTTACGTAATTAATTACAATACACGTTCATCATGATTTGGTTTTAAGACATTCTTCTTAAATAATAAAGTAAGTAATGTTTTTGACTGAAGCTATTTTATTGGTCGTGGGTATTACTTAAAATGACGTGCTCGTAGCTCCGAATCTTTGCGTTCCGATTTCAAGCGCTTCTAAAGCATGCCATTTAGCGCTTTTATAAATATATTCCACGTACCGCTTCTAAAGCTAAGCACGGTCTAGTATTGGGTCTCTTTTTTTACAAGCTTTTATTTAACTTGCAATGTATGTTTGTTCGAAAACAATAACAACTCGATGTTGATTACTATCACAGGAAAATATTTGTACAAATTTTCGCAGTTAGTTATAGCTTGTATTATATCTGATCCATGTTACGTTTGTGACTCTCGAAAGAGAGACTTGAAATAAGCATAGATCTGAGAATAAGGCTTTATGGGGTATCGAAAAATGTTTAAAGTCATACTCTTTTAAAATACCTATCATATTTAAGAAATGCAAAGCATACAAACTATACACAGGTAGCTAGGTAATATTACATTTACAGGCTCTGACTATCAGAACAATGTACGCTATGCGCTTTCCCTTTCCTCAGTACCCGCGCTTTTGTGCTCAAAGGCAAGTCTGACCCAGTTCTATTGCAGGTGTCTCATCTGAGATGCCACCATCTATCGCATGCCTAGCATTAATGGAGCTGCGCGGCTGATTGACTTACAGCCGCATAGAGTCGTTTAATGATTTCTTGAGCAACTCCTGTGTATAGATTTCCCTATGAGATCTAATACTAAGCGACTGTTTGAAAAATTTAAGATGCGGTGGCATTGATTCAGTGCACGATGTTCTGTATAAAACCATACAAGAAAACACATTCTGACGTTTCATACTCTTTGATTCTGCCGCATCGGACGCACAGCTTAGTCTAGCTTGTTCCGTCGCAGGGCTGTGTTGATTGCTTAAAATTTATATCAAAACTTATTTCACGAGTACTGTCGTAATGGCATATAAGTTAAAATTAACTAAAGGTATATTTTTCATTTACGCTGTGCATGTGGTAAAAAACATTTCAAAGGTTTATATTGAGTGCTATTTATCAAAACTATAAAACTAACTAATTGGTTAAATGGTCAACCCTAATATAATTTAGTTCGAATCTAATTATAACTTGACTAATTTGCTAAACATTTATTATTAAAAGGGATAGACAAGTGATACGATTATTAACATCTAAAATTACTTAAGGTTTTTTTAGTTTAAGTCTTTGATTGATTATGTAGATTGTTTATCAATATACTTTTAATTAATTTACAATATCCTTTTTGTATAATATTAATATGAAATAAGTATTTTCTTGTAAATTGAATACACGTACGTCTTAATAGCTTCTTCGGAAAAATGATTAAGCTATTTTCCGAGCAATCACACGAAGTGATTTCGCGTCTGTATCACTCTTCTTTTTATATATATGAATAATATCAACTTTATGACGTTCGCATTTTGCGGGAACTTGTTTTTGGTTTTATCTTCTTCTAGATAAATGCGAAACATCACTCACTTATGTAGTTAATACCAAATCTAGAACTATTTAACCTGAAAACTATTAAGATAAGAGCTAATGTTCCAAAAAGAAATAATGAAATTCCAGTGCGCATGACAATATAAAATAAGGAGTATGAACATAAAAATATTATACGGTTGAATTGAGAAACCTCCTCCTTTTTTTAAGTCGGTTAATAAAAATAAATACCAAACCTAGAAAACTGAAATTTGATACTCTTATATTAGTGTTTTCTGGTGGTATCCTCACTTGATTACTTCAGAGCCCGGTGTCCGCTAGATAAAGTAGAATTTTACTGTTATAATACTAGTGGGTTAGGAACGAATTTCTCAAATTCCCAAGGGAGTGCGAGTTAATTATATTAAAAGATTTTAAATATTCGATTGAAAACAATTCTCGTAGTGCAAAACTACTTACCTTAGTAGGTACAAGTGTAATTTTATTTTAACCCTTTTTTAGTCCCTAAACTTTATGACACTTAACTACGAGTATATATTACTATGCCCCTTAGTATGCTTAAATCTTTAAAACTACGCAACGGATTTTGATGCAGAGTGAGATGGTATAGTGATTCAAGAGGAAGGTTTTTATACCCATGCGAAGCCGGGGCGGGTCGCTAGTTAAACATAAAAATACATTAGGTGGTTTTCATGATTTCAAAAATATTGCCCCAATTAGTGTACAATGGGCCACATAGAAAAGTATACCTACGACCTCTGTGCCCTAATGGTCTTTCTTTGATTGTTTTCATAATCAAAGTGGTCATTATGCCATGCTGCCACACTGGAGGTTTTGGGTTCGATCGTTTGTCGTTCAAAATAATCTTTTTCAGATTTATCATGGTCTTGGGATATTAATCTATATATCAATTTATAATTAAATATTACTATATTTAATTATAAATCGTTGAGTTGGTATGCCATATAACACAATTTTCGAACTTACTTTGAGGCCAGCCAATCTATGTTGAATGTCCGTATATATTTATTTATTATTTATACTTATTTATTACGAGGATATTTTTCTATGTGGCCTAGTGTACATTCACTTCAACAAAGTCAGTAAGTATTAATATACCATTTGACTACGATTTGATTTTGTTCTTAACAAATAAATATTTTTTCAATAATTTATTTAAATAGGGTCCGGTTACTTATTAGTTTTGTCGACTGGACCTGTAAGTTCGACATTTATGAATACGCAACCAGTAGTTGCGTATTTTGAGATTAAATTGTACTTCTCCAGTATTAGCGCAATCCGCTTACATGCGAGAAGCGCAATAAGCACTTATACAACACCCACACACATGTCTAAGTGTGTATATGTGTATTCGTATGTATATTATTGTACATTATTTGTGTGAGAGTTAAGACTATATTTTTTATAGCGGCTATTTAATAAGTGTATATTGTGAAAGTTTTGAATGTATTCGATAAATATAACTTCTATTTAAGTTACATTGAAAATCGAACAAAATTACAAAAAATATAATAATAATGTAAAAGAACTTTCTTTTTTTGAAGTCAGTTAACACAATGATTATATATATTGGAAGGTATCCATTACACTTATTTATACCGAGCAGCTGACTGAATGAGCCAACAAGAATAGCGGATCGATGTCGGTTTCGTAGCAATTCGTAGCGGTTCGTAGCAGCGCTACGGATTGCTACGCCGCGGTTGACAGCAAACCTACAACGTTATGGACGGTGCGCGGTAGTTGGAGAAATTTTTATTTCAAAATGAAATACTATTGCAATTTATACAGTAAAGATTTAGAAAAATCAGATAAGTATAGTTAAAATAATTCAGAAGATCAGATTTACCGTAAAATTAAAGTTTTACGGTAAATCTGAACTTTACTTTTCAGTAAAGTAATAGATCTGTAGGGGTTTGAATGTATTTATACGCTACAGATTTTCTCTTTATTGACACTGACGGTTATGATGTTATATGATCCACAATTTGTAAAAAATAACTTCTGTTAGTTCCATATACTACAACTAGTAATTAAATAAATATGTGTACGCTCATCTTTCATTCGTGTATAAATAACGCGTTTGTTTAATGCTTCATTTTAACTAGAAATATTATTTAAGACCAAAATGGTATAGGCTGGAATTTCATCACGGAATTAAAATCCATTCTCGAGGCACAAAAAAATAAATGCAAAAGGCAACACAAAAACGTATTTAACAGATAAACGAAAGACATCTTATTTCTTGTAGAAAATAAGAAAATTAATTCTTCGTCATAACCTCGTTTACTTTGAGGCATACTCTCGAGAATACTCTTTCTGACTCGTCCGGAGTCCTCACTTTTCTTTATCAAAAGTGTACGAAACTTCAGCGAAGTAAGTCGGAATCTTCAAAGGCCACATCAGTGTTCGTTGACCCCGCTGTCTTTTGTTCGCTGTGGAAAATCGATACTAGCTTTAAAATTATGGTATCGAGTGCCGTTGAACTCTAATTTAGTCGATTAAATGCTTGCATAACTCTTTGACTGGCAATTCTTCAGGCTGTTTTACTTTGAGGCCATCCGTATTAAAAAGGAAGAGCAATGATGTATAGTATTTAGTGGCTTTATATAAGGTGAATTTAAATCAACTGCAAATATTTTAAGGGCAGATTCAGACCACTAAACTGAACAACTTTCCTAAATAAACTTATGACGAAATACGAAAAAATTTTTTTGACCTCCCATACAAATTGAGAATCAGCTGATCTAGTTTAGTATGGAGAGTGAAAAATAAAATTTCATATTTCGATATAAGTTTATTTGGAAAAGTTGTTCAGTATAGTGGTCCGTATCTGCCCTTAAAATATCTGCAGTTGATTTAAATTCACCTTATATAAAGCCAAGTTGATTTGTGTCCACTTGTATATTTGTCCAGTACACATAGGTATAACTAATAGATACAGTAGATATAGTCAGCTATAAAATTGGCCATGTAGTCTCCATGTTACTCGTAAGAAAATACTTTTCTTTTTTCCCCTTAGGTGTCGAAAGTAGTGACTAAGCGAATCACATAGGTTTCAACTTTCTTGTACCTCTCTACGACAAATTTTTCCAATAATAGTATTTCTATATATATTTCCAAAGAGGGTTGACGCCATTCATTAAAAATAATATCTACAGAATCTTATTATATGTCAAAATTTGACATATTGAAAATAAAACAAAAAAAATCTGCATATATTATAGCTTGATTTTTGGTGTAAGTTATAGTCACAACAACAGCCCAGAACTTATTAAACAAGTTATTTTAAAACCCGCATAGAATTTCAAAAACTTTTCGTCGGCATAACGCCATTGTACAAAATTTGGTTAGCAAGTTAATCGAGTAAAATTAAATTAAAAGGACTTTTCCTCAGAGGGATAACCATCACGTTCGTTCCGGACTCTACAAGGGGCAAACATGAAAACACTCGACATTTCCCGGGAACTAGACACGAGATAACATTGCAAATTCCACTCCCTGTCATTTCGACCGAGGAAACATTCAGAATACTGTGGAACTGTATCGATCGAGGCCCCGAGTTTGTTCAACCCGTTCTAGACATCTATGAGTACAGTCAGCTATCATTTTATTAAAACTGCTGAAGTACACTGTAGAACAGTTTTTATTGCTTTTACGATATCTTATTAGTATCTTGCAGACATAGGGTAGTTTTCAAGAGACTCGTATTACTTTAATCTAATATCATAACATGAATTGTCGGTATTATCTAGCACACTTATGTTTTTAATAATAAACCAAATACTAGGCTAAAAATAACTAGAAATAGAAGAGATATTTTTTGTTATTTTTAATATTTTTGTTGCTGCATCTGTATAATTTTTGATAATTTGATTTATATTTTTTAAATTATCTAAGATTTAGATTTTAATATGAAAATTTGATAGTCGATTAAATTCTTTCTCTACAACAGCAGATTTAAAGCAGAAAAATCAAAAAAATTGGGAAACGCGCAGGCAAATTTTTTTTTAATCAATGAGAAAAGTCAACCTACAAATGTCTCTTTAAAAGAGGTCACTGTTTAAAAATTAGCCTATACGTGACAATGGAAAGATAGTCACGTCGCCCTGTCATGGGTATTTTCATATTCCGCAGCAAAAGGCAGCGTTGTCGCCGCCGGCTTTCATTGAATCGAGGCGGAGTATAATGGACCGGTCGGGAATGGGATTCGAAGCTATATTAATAAAACTTCTTTTACACGGAGTAATGAGCATTTTGAATATCACTCTTATTTTTAAGTAAGAAAAAGGTTTTTTAATTTTACTGTGTGTAACTGTGTGTCAAACTTCCGCAATCCTCATGATACGACATGATACCTTCATTAACATATTCTTAGGACGGACGAAGAAAAGATGAAATGTGTGATAGATTTTGTTGTTGATACGGATGCGTACTGTGTGTGGTACTAGTGCGTGATTTGAATACAAATGGCTTAATTTACTGATTCCGAATTTCGGATTTGATGCTTTGTTCAATTAAAAAATAAAGAAAAATTATAGCATTTTACGAAAAGTATTCCTTATTTGCATACATGTGTGTAGTATATAGATAAGAAAAAAGCAATTTTGTATCAACTGTTGATAATACCTTGGTTTTCAGTTTGATTAGAGCAGCATTATAAGTTAAAACCACCGTTGTCCTGAAAACCGTGTTAGTTGGTCCTTGAGTCAGGTTTGATATATTAATAAACAGGACCTATAAGACCTTGTAGCATACTCGACGAAGTAGCAAGTCTATAAATATTAAGGCCTACACAATATCAGCTTGTAACCACGTCAAGTGCCACTTGATCAGGGCGGACATATTTTGTACGGCCTTGACCAACCTTTGCCCTTTTGGTAGTCTTAAGGGGTCGACGGAAACTAAACTTGGTAATAAAACAAAAACTATTTATCGTTGCGTACGGCAGATAAAAGTTAGTAGCTAAAAGTCACCAGAAAGTTCATAATTAGACATTAATTTTGTATTCCATACATTTCTATAGATTGATAATAAAAAATAGGTATAATGAGAAACAAAAAAAAATTTTTTTCTGATTATATCTTAACTTACTTATACTAGCTATTGGCCGAGGCTTCGCCCGCCTGTTATTTGATTTTGTCGCGTCAAAAGTAGTCCTTCCATGGTCCCATGCCACTATCCCCAATACCAAAGTATTACATAAAATCGTTGCAAGAGAAGTGCAAGAGAGCATCAAATATTCATATTTTTGCATTTTACTTATTAAGAGATTTATGATAATTATAATATTTCGCATTTAAATATTTATAATATAAGACTACACAATAATTAATGGACAAAACCTTATGTGACGATTGGTGCAGACAGAACACAGACTTGGCTTATGTCTTTGGCCTATATAATGCCTTTGATACTAAAAAATTGAATACTAAGTCTAAAGCGACGCGACGGGTCATTGCGGAGCATTGGTACCAAGCCACCAAGGTCTCCAAACCACTAAAATACCACTAAAATGCATTAATACTTTCCTTAGTCATGACTAGTTTTACTACAGTTCTAGGTCCACAATCAATACTTTAGTACCTACCGCCTTTGATCGATACAAATCAGAGGTATGGTTAAAAACTAAAGGGCTTGGGATATTTTATTTAGATACTTCTTTTTATTTTAGTTTCTCATGACTTTATTTAAATTAATCCTTAATTCTATGAATAAACCTCTCATAGAGTTAACAAATGCGTTCAGGCGGTCTGGACATAGTTTTTCAGTTCTACGGCGCTGCTGAAGCACTGGCCACTAAAATATTCCAATTAGAAAAGGAAATGATTTGATTTCATTCCATATTTAACTATTTTTCACATTAAGATTTTTCCCGCCTTGTAAAAACTAAATTCACAACACAACTGAAATGTAACTAATTGTTTTATTTTATATAAATTTGTTTTTTCTCTATACCATGTATTTACGATTTAGTTGTACAACAAAGAACAATATAAGTAATTTCTTGTATTCATTAAGACATTATGTATCTCCCATCAGACTAATTTCCCACTCGCATCCACGGCTGTTTAGGAGTCTAGGCACAGGCCTAGGGTTAGCATACACAGTCTTAATTTTTTTCTTTAATGCAAACTTTTATTATTTGGAATCACGGGTCCAATACACCTTGATCTTACGCCAGGCTTTGGCGACTGTGTATATCCAACAAGTAGAAGTCCTTTGGAGCGATTGAAATTATTTAGTGCTCCTGTTATAACCCGTTCTCATCTGTATCAATAGATGATGATATATCCACAAACATCATGGCGGGAGTAGGAACTATACATGTAAAGATAATAGTGGTTATGGACATAAATTTTGGGAGGTTATGTTTATGTGGCGTGGCGACTTGCCATTCACTGATGACCCTCCCGAAACAGTTACCGCCTTTAGCAACAGATTTTCCTCTTTATTGCCACAAATACTCATAATTTCTGTCATTGTCGTTGTCAAATAAAAACTTTTGTTTGTTGCAGGCGTGGCTAGAGCGCTGATGCAGATGTTGCGCGCGCGCCGACACTGGAGAGAGGAGCGCGCGCGGCCTGCGGGCGCGGCCACCACCCCGCGCGCCCTCTAGACAACACATCTATACGCAGCACTATATACGGTTAGTAAATATCATTCATAAATATAGTAGCTAGGAAAGTTGTCAGCCAACTGTGGATAACATACGCTCAAAACAGAGACGACTAGCGAGCATTAGAGGAGGACTATGTCCTGCAGTGGATGAAGTAGACCGTAAAAGAATGCTAAAAGCATAGAAGCTTCGACTTCACCTTATTTTTGTAAGAGTAGAATATGACCAGAACATATTTTTTAAGACTAGTATCGAATGCCAAAATTGAATGAATGATAAAATCATTAAAAAAAATCTTACAATAGAATCATTAGCAGGCCCAATTCTCCCCGAAACACAAAAAAACATATTTAGATTAAGACGAAGCTTCGAGAACAAACCTACAGTTGGTAATTAATAAAACATCCCGACAAATTGAGAACTCCTTTTTAAGTCGGTTAAAAATAAATTATAATGATTTATCATTGGCATAGTACGGAACCGGAGCTGTCTTTTACAACCAGTGTTATTGGTTGCAGGTCGGTCATGAAAAATCTCGCCCATTTGCTGGCTGTCCCGATCAGCGAACACGTGGTAACTTTCATCTCCCTGGTAGCCGCGGCCACACTGCTCGCGTGGACGACAGGTAGCTACAATGTCACTACTAGCTTCTATAATCTGTGCTACTAGTATAGTAATCTGGTGTTCTGGTAGCTGTGAAGCTTTGCCTTTTACATTTGCTCAGTGTTTCTTCTTGGCAGTGAACATTATTCATTGACAAAGTTCATCATCTACTTATATTTAAAAATCAATTGCTGTTAGTCTCGCTAAAACTCAAGTTTAAACTCAAAATTAAACAAATCGGTCCAGCCACGATTTGGTTAATTTTAGTCTTAAAATATTTGTTTATATTTATAAACATATATCAGGGGAGGTATACATATACTCTGAAATAATAGAATAGAAAATGGACTAAAACCCATCTAAATGAAAGTGATTACCGCATTCTAGGTCTGCCACGCAGAAATAACTTATTAAGTAATTCCTAATGAAATCATTGTTTTGAATACTTTATTAGGAAGTAAATTTAAACTGTAAGTATTTAGCTTTCAGTAAAAATTTTGGAAGTGCAAGGTTAATTTACAGATTTTTAGATCTTTAAACATCGAATGGAATTCTTTAGGTAAGAACTCTCGATATTTTTATGTGTGCTATGTGGCCAACAGGAGTGCCATATAGCGATGGCAACCATTCTTACAATGCACGGAGGAGGTATTATGCCGGTGTTGGCGTTGAAATGGCAGAATCTAGTCTTCTTTCTTCAACTCTTCTTTCTTCTATATGTAAAAAAAAGAAAAACGTTTTAGTTACACTATTTATAACTCAAAAACGGCTGAACTGATTTAACTGAAAATTGGTGGGGAGGTAGCTTAGAACCAGAAGGACATAGGGTACCTTTCATCCCGGGAAAAAACACTATTCTCGAGGGAAGTTCACCGGGGCGAAGCCGCGGGGAAAAGCTAGTAGAATATAATAATTACATGTCCACCCGTGGACCGTCAAAGGTTGAAACAAACTATGGCGTGTTGGCATAGATATATGACGCAATATGTTAATATGAATGTATTTGTGTATCAGAAGGGCGCACCGCCCGTTGGTGGTCGGCGGCGGGAGTTCGCGGGCGCAGAGCGTGCGGCCGCGCGAGGGACCCCCACCATACACACCCGCCCATTCACTGTTAGCAGGTAACTTGACACCACCTACACCCTAATTTACATTTCTTTGTTTTCGTGTCTGTTAGTGGCTGTTACTGGTGTTAGGGTTTTCACGTTTATTTATTAGCTTTATCTAGTGTTGCCGCGCGATAGTCAACTATCGATAGACTAATCGATAGATTGAGAAAAAACAAAACTATCGATAGGCCCTTCGATAGTATGGCCTTTTCTAGCTTATTGATGGCTGCGGTTTGAATAAATAGGTCAGGCAACGATCAAAGGCGTATAATAGTAGAGGTGTTAGGAATATATCGTCATCGTTACCGGTGATACTTATAATAGCGCTGAAGAACGTAAATACGAATATATCAGGTTACTTGATATCTAATAGCCAAGTAATAACACATTTAACAATATTTTGTATAGCAGCATCATCATCATCAGGGTATTACCCTTGTCTGGTAACGAATACTCAAAGCTGCTTATGCCCATCTGAAACTACCATTTAAATGGTGAAATAATTTCACTAAATGATAAATTCCATTGTTATATATGTAAGGTAGTTCCAGCGGTAGCATGAAGTTTAGTGTATGTTTCGGATTAAAACATTTTCTCTATATACATTCTCGGTCATATTGTGTTAATATTTGACAAGTAAGACGGACCACTTTCACTCACGTAAATGCTCTCTCTAGTATGCTAGTATTGCTACTTTTCGTGGTACTTACAAGTTAAGCCTAGTTAGGTTTAGATATTGGGGTCTAGATTATAAAATTGCCTTTTTCTTTGGGTACGTTTATTGAAATGATGGCTGGAATGGAACGAATATAAAAAAAGGAAAGCAGGGAAAGGGATACCTTTCCGATATCAATCTGTATTTTTATCAGCTAAAGATTATCAAGAATAAAAATAAAGTTTACTCGTCGAATGTATGTGACCCAGCACTTACGTTATTTTCACGTTTAATTCGAATAGATCTAGTTAATCCTCGCCTTTGAACCACTAGATCTTGGCCAGGTCAATTATTTTTTCTAATTCTAATTCTATTCCTAAATCCTCATGTAAAATTATTACGACATGTATGGTGAGTTATCTTATCTTGTCTAATTTCCGTTTTAGCAACGTTTAAAGTCGCAAATCTAACAAAAACAGTTCCGACAGAGAAACGGAAGTCAATTTACTGGAACCCGAATTCAGGGACTCAGATTAAAACTCATGAGACGTGAACGATCCAACTTATTTGGGCAAGAATTACACTCATTTCGTCCTTGGCCCACTTTATTTACGACAAACATCGTATACTTACATAACGATCCCCAAAAGGAATATGTTTCAATTCAAATATAATTGAAGGGGTCGCGATGTGTGTCGAATATTCTAGTGCCAAGGAATAACTTAGGTACAAATGTCGTGAAGCTAATAGAATTGCAAGAAAAGAGCATCGACTTTTGCACGATTATGTAAGCGTGTTATTATTACTTAGCATCTTTTCTTAATAATTAACAGATTTTGTTAACAAAAGACGTATCTATCGGTAATCCTTTGTTCTTTTTGTAGTCGATAAAAATGGTTGTGAAAATAAAAATAAAAATCTACCATCTGTTAAGTAGTTGAAAGGAACCACTTCAGAGGCTGAGGGATTCTAAAGAAATCTGACATCAGGGTGTGCATGGTCAATCGACTCTGTAACCCATGCGATATGATGATGTTTGATTTTTTTCTAAAAACTATTTAACTTAAGTAAGTATAGGTATAATATGGTGGATGCAAATTGGATAAAACATTTTAACTGTTAATACAGTTAAAATTTTTGAGAAAGCTATTTTTATAGCTTTTTTCTTTATATTTGGAAATATATCTATAAATAATAATTTATAGTCAACTGATTGTCAAGACGTCTTTATTTATTCTTTTTAGTTCTTTAAATATTTTGTTTACCTCTGATAGATAGGCCGAGCATAGGTACAGAAAGATGCGGAGTTTGATGTACGTACCATGCACCTATGCATGGCAGGATGTATGTTGACTTCTGCAGCTGACTGTACACCGACCTTTGTGGCGTTTGTGATCCACTTGGTATCTCCATTAAAGCACAATGGTTATTAAATATGTTTGCTACTTTCTTTGGTTGGATCGTAACCTAAAGGTGGATGCTCAACACTTAATATTTCAGTTTCGATGTTTTTTTTTACTGTTTTCATTAAAAAAATATAAAATCTTTATTTCAGGCCAGTATTAATTAGAACGTTCTTTTTAGTTTTGCGATGTTGATTAAAATTCCGGCCGTCTATTTGTCAGCAGGCTATTTTAGGAACCGTAATAACTAGTCCAGTAACATTAAATTTAAAATTAAAAAAAAACCCTTTACGACAGACAGACAGACAGACACGTCAAACCCCTCTTTTTGCGTCGGGGGTTAATAATGTTACATATTTAGATATTTTTATGTTGTGTTTTAGCTCGCATAATTTATCTTGAACTCTGATCAAGTATTCTGTACTAGAAGATTGATTTAAATATTTAGTTTCAACATTTTTCTACCGTGTATCATGAAATATGATCGACACATCCACATTTTACTTTCTGCCTTGATCTGCCTTGATGAAATCAACGAGTCTTGTGCACGTGTCATGCAAATATGCGGCTTAGTTCGTCGACAGTCGGCATGCGGCAACTCATGCAGCCGTTCTTTCTAAGTAATTTTTGTGCTCGGGACATGTAAATGATTAAATTAGTGTATGAGACCTAGTAGTTTCGCATAAAAAAAAAAGTAGTCGTAGTTCTACTGAAGTAGTTTCCTTGTAATATTAACGCGATAGAGTATTTCAGTAGTGACAAGAAAATTTGTTGTGCTAAATTTGTTGAAGTAGGCTCAATTGTGTATGTTTACTCTTAGAAGCTTATTTTTATCCATATTGTGATCATCATTTGAAGATATTTATGTGGCATCAATCTCCTTGTGGATGCTTTTTTGTGTGATCTGCCACCAGTCGATAACCGATAGAAAGTAATTGAGTAAGACTTTTGCTTGTCTATTGGTCGCCTTTTACGACATTCATAGATGGAGGAACCACATGGCTAATATTGATAGTATTTAGACCAAAACCCAGATAAAGCCGCAAGCCAAACGCGTTTTTGTTTGCTGGAGAGACTCGAAAACTCGAAAGGAGAAATATTGCATTTAAAAATTGGTTTTATTCTGACTTTTAATATCCATAGTACCAAATCAGGTTTTAAACAATTTCTTTTCTTATGTGACATTTTTATTTTTCCACAGTAGGCAGTTCACTCGGGGGGAGTTCGATAGACAATGTCCGAGGACTTGGACTCGATCAGCGAGGAAGAACGAAGCTTGTTCCGACCCTTCACACGAGAGTCACTGGCCGCTATCGAAGCCCGCATAGCTGAGGAGCATGCCAAGCAAAAGGAACTCGAGAAAAAACGAGCGGAAGGCGAGGTGAGACCCTTGCAGATGTCCTCGTGTTTGTGCCAGCGGTCTTTTGATGTGTGTCCGATGTTGCAGAATTTATAGATAATTTTCAGTCGCCGACAAATTGATGTAGCTTATTGCAAAAAAAAACAAAACTTAAAGCAAAACTTTGAGTGGCAACACCATATTTTAAACAAAGTGACGTGCACACTCAAGAAAATCACTAGTTTGTTTGGCATCATAAAGGATTACCAACCAACACGTTTTCACTGCTCTGACGAATAATTTTTAAATTATTCCAGAACGATCTGGGGCGGACGAAAAAGAAAAAAGAAGTAAGATTGCTTGCTTGCCCCTTTTACCTTTTTACTTACGGCTCATTTTATTAGAAAAATTTCAAGCAACAAGTTATCGCATATCGTCTAAATTAATTTGAACAAGATTGCGAGATCCCACTAACATTGGCGCCACATTGTCTTACGCGATAACTTGTGATACATTCTGATTTATGCATATTGACCGCATTCAAAGCATTATTCCTTGAACACATCGCTTTATCGGCAAAGTATCTGTAAAGAACTGTGTTAAAGTTTAGCTGTTGCAAGAGAAAATTTGCCCAATGGGCCTGTAACAGCTAATCTTGTAGTTGTTAATGAGAGCTTGTCATATTTTTTTGCGTATCAAAGATGTAAATGTTGAAATCTACTCCACAATCCGATGTACAAGAACTAGACAAAAATTAAAATTATTCCCTTATATCAAATCAAATCTTTCCTACGAAAGTATAAGTTGATAAATTACGTTAATTGTCCTTAGTAAACTTTAGAAGTAATCTCCTATTAGATAAACACAGAACCTTTAGTAAACATCGATCCTGATTAAGTGTCTAGTAATTGTAGTCATTATCGTACGTTAAAAACTTTGAACTGTTCTACAAAAGACTGTAAATGTCAGGATTTCGCGATTGTAGATAACTATAAGAGCAGCAGAAGAGCGTATAGGTCGAAACACAACAGCACATACATTGATCATTATCAAGCATTGCACCGGACTGGCTCACGATCGCCACATCATCATTGACTGCGTCATTAGGTCTAGCATGGTGACAACACCTAGCTAGCAATTAGTGCATAATGGAACTAATTAGTTGAGAGTAAATTATTTATTAACCAGTATTTGAAATTGAAAGAATCATGAAATTTTGTTGGTTCGTGTTTTTTATAATATTTGTCTGGGCTTGCGCTAGTCATCCCCCTATTCTGGAACCTATTTCGAATAGAAATTACTATTGTACAATTAAAGTTAGAAATTTGATTAATCATGTTTAATAGGCAACGTCACTGGTTCACATCATCTAATTTAACAAATTTTGATATGTTTAATTTTACATCTTCTACCATAAATTAATTGAAACTACATGTGAGCTTGATTGGGCCATTGATGTGAATATTCGGAATGGTAACACAATAGGGAGGAATTAACAAACTCTATATTACGCTTCTAGTTCCGCCAGTTACGCATCACAGTCACACAGACAGCACTACACTAACTTCGACTAGCTTTAAGGCTTTCAGGGACGCTACTTCCTTTGTAACAATACGTGATGCTATCGATGATATTTTAAGAAAAACGGATTGAAATAAGCACTTTAGTAACGTGGCAATGTTATATTCGTATAAAAATTGGGTAGGTTTAAAATATTTATAAAAAGTGGATGCTATAATTATTTTTGTCTTGTATATTTTTTACAAGCGACTTTGAAAACAGTAACATTAACTTCTAAAACGACTTTGTAAACAGTTGTATGATAATATTTATGTTGGATCGTGTGAGTGCTAGGTCGATTGGTTTAAAATATATCAGTTTGTCTAAAGGACGTATTGCTACAAAGTAATTGCTCATGTGATATGATAATTTGAACATAGGCTTATGTTATGTTAGTAAGCTAGCTTTGTAAGAAAGTTCAAGTAACGTCGATCGATACCACAGTACGAGGCGTATGTAAGGCAAAGGAAATAGTCTCCAATTTCCGTTCAAGGATAAAGTATACGTAATTGGGAAGCAAGAATTAAGGTACTGACTAATTGATTTGTATAATAAATATATAAATAAGATCTAGTTAAATAAGTCTCCACGACCAAAACATGTTTCATCATAGAATCATCTTATTGAGACTAAATATTGAGATCCTTACAAAAGAAGGGACGCCGAGTGACCCTTTGCTATATAATCGTACACTCATTCCTGATTAACGGTATTTTTAAAATTACCACGGAAATGGAAGCGGGACCCCGGAAACCTCATATAAAAATTAAAATAAAAAGAAATTCGGTTGATTCTCTTATTCTGGAATTACATAGTTTCAATATATTTTGTTGGATAATTCGCAAGGTCGTATATGTTTATGATATTAATAATGACCTTTGTGTAGGTGCGTTACGATGACGAAGACGAAGATGAAGGTCCTCAGCCGGACGCGACCCTGGAGCAGGGCCTGCCGCTGCCCGTGCGCATGCAGGGCTCCTTCCCGCTGGAGCTCGCCTCCACGCCCCTCGAGGACATCGACCCCTTCTATCACAATCAAAGAGTAAGTCATTTATAAATGTGTAAAATTCCATTAGATCTAATAGAATGTAAAAGATATTGTGAATGTGATTGTGAACAAACTTTTGACTCATCCACTCAAGAGTATTGTTGCGATAGTGGAAGGTCATTTATATATGTAGTGTAAATGGGCAATAAGTTTAATAAAATTGTTTTTTCTATGCGATGACGGTACGGTCAATATTCGTATAGAGTTTAAATGGTTTGTCAATCTTTTATTTATTCAAACATTTATCTTTATTTCTTTTCAGACCTTCGTAGTCATAAGCAAGGGTAAAGATATCTTCAGATTTTCGGCTACCAACGCTCTATTTCTAGACCCTTTCAACCCAATAAGAAGAGTGGCAATATACATATTAGTGCATCCACTATTCTCCTTGTTTATCATCACTACAATCTTAGTAAACTGCATTCTTATGATAATGCCTACCACGCCGACTGTCGAAAGTACTGAGTAAGTACCATTATGTGTATTTTACTAACTATTTATAACTATATATTGATCTAGCTATAACATATATACTTACGTCAAACTGAAATTCCAGTCAATCATTATTCAGAACATTTCTTCTTAGGCCTTAGACCATATAGTAGACTGCACGTTAGTTTCAAAAATTATTAGCGGAATCTAGTTCAATTTGACAATAATTAGATAAAGAAATTCAGTTTATTCAATTTAGAGTTGTAATTGAATTACAAATACTTACTTTTTTATAGTATTTGAATCAAATAGTAAAAGTTTAATATATATCATAGAATCCTATTGAATATTTAGAATGATATTATACCCGTATTGAATTTTGATTTTTATTAATTATTAATATCTATAATATCCCTGGCTACAAGATTAACCTATCATTACTGTATTGTACAAAGTTATACCACTTACTCATTTTATAACAATTTCTGGCTAACGAACATTTCATCAACATACTCGTAAATTCAAAAGTGTCTTAGAAGACATACTCTTCAAAAGTTATTTTCATTGTCATTTCGTATAACATACCTAAAGTAGATTACTAACAGAAACTTGTAATATATAACCATTTAGGTCAAAAGTTTTCTAATATTTAAAGCTTTATTAAATACATTCCTTATGAACACTTGTATTAGTCTACATTTTCTACTAAATCATACACAACTCTATCTCCTTCGCTCCTTTGACCTGACCTTCATATAATATGACATAGTTAATTGAGATTGTTTGTTTTGTGGAGTGGCGTTCCTCAGTGGAGGTGAATTTTTCCAGAGTTATCTTTACCGGCATCTACACGTTTGAATCAGCGGTGAAAGTTATGGCCAGGGGTTTCATACTACAGCCATTCACATACCTTAGAGATGCATGGAATTGGCTTGACTTCGTAGTTATAGCTTTAGCGTGAGTAGTAGACTTTTTTATTGATATACGTAGAACATTATTCGAAACCGTTGAATCGTAGATTTTTATTCTCAATGTGTCATAAAATAGAATAGATAATACTTAATTTGAGAAATTAGACAGTAATTGATGATTGCAACAGATGAATTCAAGATCTGAAAAGAAAGTTAAAGGATTGTTGAATAGATTTTGATGTAGAATTGTAGTTATGTGTATTAATCTAGTTGTTGTGGTCGTGGGTATCTGTTTACAGTTATGTGACGATGGGCATAGATCTGGGCAACTTGGCAGCACTAAGAACGTTCAGGGTACTGCGAGCGCTGAAAACTGTGGCCATCGTACCGGGTAAATTCAATTCTATGTTGTACAGCGGAATTCTCTAGACTTATTATTGTATAGTTAGGTTTTACCGCACTTAGATTAGACTAAATGTAAGTAGGTAAGTAGATTATTACCGCTCGAACACGAATAAGCCAGAAAGAATTGTGATTTGAATCGACCTAAAAGACTAACTGACAATAAACAACTTTAGCGACATTGACTATTATATAACAAGTTTTCAACCGTCTTTGTTTGATCTTGACAATACAAAAATATATAAAAATTTACTGCATAGTTAGCATTGACTGGAAATTGAAGTAATCTGAAACATTGCTGATTTTTGTATCACCAACGATCAGTGACAACATAGCTAACTAGTCCCGCTTGTAAAATACAGGTTTGAAGACCATCGTAGGAGCGGTCATAGAGTCAGTGAAGAATCTTCGGGATGTGATCATCCTGACGATGTTTTCACTGTCGGTGTTCGCGCTGATGGGCCTGCAGATCTACATGGGGGTACTGACTCAGAAGTGCATCAAGGTGTTCCCTGAAGACGGCTCCTGGGGAAACCTCACTGATGAGAACTGGGAGAGATTCTGTCAGAATGAGAGTAAGGCTCGTCATGTATTTTTAAATAGTATGTAGAGTAGAGTAAGTATAACTTCTATGTTATTATATATATTATTATTCTATAAATAATTCATAAGTTTTAACAATCACTTTTTTGTCGTAAATAGCAATAACTATTTTTTGATAATTGTACCTATCACAAAAATGTGCCAGGTAGAGTATGCTATGGTGACGTCAGATTAGCTTTTGCATTGGCTGGAATTTATTAAAATTTTGTTTATCCGCCATAATATAAAAATGTTAGTTATTTTAATTAAATTAGCACTGCAAACACTGCCATAAAGAGGTGTAAGTGTAACTATAAATAAATACTCAAATATATATTATTATGTATTTTTGAGATTTTACGTCATCACTTCTGCTATAGACAGAGCTAGCGGTTATAAAATTAAGATTCTACAGCTTCCCGATAAAGCTTTAACTTGCCTTTCACTTTCAAAACTTAACTACTAACTTATTTGCTGATATCAGCGTGTCCTTGTGACACGTTAGGCCTCTTCCAGATTTTTACATTATCACCTGTCTTATTGACCTTAAGTATAATTAATACTTGTACCTTATTCATATTATTGGTAAAAGTAAAAGGCTAAGTACATACAGGCGGGTGGACTCACAAAGCACAGCTATAGTGATTAGTAATTATTAGAAATCTTTGCATGTTTCAGCGAACTGGTATGGCGGAGATGGAGAGTACCCGTTGTGTGGGAATTCATCAGGCGCGGGGTGAGTGTATTACTTAAAACCTTATATTTTATTCACAAATGTATTTCCAGAGTTCCGTACAGACATGACATTTCACAAATTTCGTATGTATCTTGCTGCTGTGATTAAAACTAAATAAAATTAATAACTAAAGGAGTCTCTATACAAAAAACGGATATTTTAATACAAAAATAGCTTTATCTATAGCCTATACTAGGTTTATTCATATTAGACTCAAAATTTATTTGCTTATTGCTTATTATCTCATAAATTATTTATTTAATCTACAAAGGCTTTCCTCATAGAGACTTGAATTCCAGAAACACAAAATCCGTACATTTACATCAAAAATTCTCTCGATAGCCGTGTTCCCGAAACATTCAATTTAATAATTCTAAACATCCTCACTGCAATTTTACATTAAATATAAAAAACATAAATAGAGTCACAAGTGCTAAATTCTTAGGGGTAATTATTGATCAAGATTTGAATTGGAAAAAACAAATTGATGTCATAGGTAAGCGAACTAATCAATTTGTGTATGCTCTGAGACAGGTAAAAAAAGCAACTGATATGAGAACGCCCACCACATCATATCATGCTTATGTGGGATCGGTACTGCGCTACGGTATAATGATGTGGGGTAATAGTACAGAATGGCAAAAGACATTCATAGCCCAGAAAAAATGCGTGAGGGCAATATGTGGAGTCCCTCCACGCACCACATGTAAGCCACTATATAAAAAAATGGGTATTTTGACATTACCATCTCTGTACATTTATGAAATATGTTTATTTGTACATAAAATTGTTTAGGAAAGCTATTGATGTAAATAATAGACCTTAAAGAAATCCACATCGACTTGTACTAGATGATATAGCACACTCAAAAAAATGTTTAAACTGTCCACATAATATGTGTATTCGTATTTATAATTGTTTGCCCAATGATATGAAACACTTGACTAACTACTCATTTAAAAAGAATCTAAGCATATGGCTACATGACAGACCATTTTATGACATTAATGAATTTTTTGACCTTCAGAGTAAACAATGACATTTGCATGTGAATTTCCTATTTTTTTTTTGTTATGATATGCAATTTTCTTTGATAATATGTTTATAATGTAAAATTTAAGTTATAATTCAATATGACACGTTATGCATTCACACGTCATTTAATATGACAAAACATGTGACACAAAATGTAAAATTTAAGTTATAATTCAATATGACACGTTATGCATTCACACGTCATTTAATATGACAAAACATGTGACACAATCCATCCATCCATCCATAATATTATAAATGCGAAAGTCTGTCTGTCTGTCTGTCTTTCTGTCTGTCTGTCTGTCTGTCTGTCTGTCACCTCTTCACGGCTAAACTGCTGGACCGATTGTGATGAAATTTGGTAGGGATGTAGTTAACAACCTGAGGTCAAACATAGGCTACTTTTGGGCGCGATATAACCGAGTCCCACGCGGGCAGAGCCGCGGGCAACAGCTAGTATTTAATAATTGTAACACCAATGTATACCATGTTTTTTTGTGAATAAAGATATACTTACTTATACTTACTTACTTCAGTTTTAAAGCGTAAGTACGTAACTAACAATAATTGTTATGTACCCAGGCAATGCGAACCGGGATACATCTGTTTGCAAGGCTACGGTCCAAACCCGAACTACGGCTACACCAGCTTCGATACCTTCGGCTGGGCTTTCCTGTCAGCTTTCCGTCTCATGACCCAGGACTACTGGGAGAATCTATATCAATTGGTAAGTAACAACAAATAATAACTTAAGACATATTTTCTATACCTATGGCTATAGACGTAAACGAACTTAAAATTAAATAATCAAATGATCACAATCAGTTTTAGATTTAAAAAAAATACAAGTAAGCATAACATTTTATCAGGATAACTAATATTTATTTCATTAATCCATGAGATTGCTCTAGCAATAGCATAGTCATGGTTGATAACAAAAATAAAACATGTTTTTTTGTTTACATTAATTACATTAATCTTAATCGGTTTGATACTGATAAATTAATGCAAAAGTATATGAAATGCACGAAAATCAAGATATTTTCAAAACAATTTATGGTAAGGCGAGTCCCGTCAGTATGTTTATATTCAATATAGCGGTTGTAATACGAATGGCTTTGGAGCTCGATATATTTCTCTTTATGAGGTGCTTAACACGTTGGCGGACGCACGACGTCTATAGACGTTATAACAATTAAACTTCTATTGTGTTTTCAAAACCGTCCGCCAACGTGTTAAGATTTAGCGTTATTTTTTGACCGGTCGCCTGCATGACGTCAACATGCTGTTGGTGGAATCCGGCACCAATCTTAAATAAGAGAAGGAAGAGAAGAGCGGTGATGTTTTTTTTTCCGCCGAATAATTATACTCCACGACAGATTGTTGCCGAGTTACACGAAGTAATAAAATTAGGGTCAATCACTTAGATACGATCTAAAACAAAAATTATAATTTGTGTAGGTACTAAGTTATGTGTTAAATGTTAAATTGTTACAGGTGCTAAGGTCAGCGGGGTCCTGGCACGTGTTGTTCTTCGTCGTGATCATCTTCTTAGGCTCATTCTATCTAGTGAACTTGATCTTGGCCATCGTCGCCATGTCGTACGACGAGTTGCAGAAGAAGGCCGAAGAAGAGGAGCAAGCAGAAGAGGAGGCTCTTAGGGTCAGTATTCTCTTTACGAGAATTTAATACATTGATTTGTTATCAATTTGTAGCTCAGAGTTAATTTTTCTTTGTGTAGTAAACAGCGTTGAGTATTTATTACAATTTAGTAGGCAAACAGGAATACAGCTCACCTGATAGCAATTATATTCCATAGACGCCTACAACACCAGGAGTTTATAAATCAGTCTTTATCGTACCAGCTTGATATAAAATATCTAAACATCAGTAAACATGCTTTGTTTTGATTAAATCGTAAGTTGATAATATTTTAATTAATAAGTATGTATTGGAATTAACTACTGCAAGCTAAAACAGCGCTTTTATTTTAAAACAAAAAAATATAACAGAAATAATTGTAAATGGATAGGAAGCAGAACAAAAAGCAGCCGCACGCGCAGACAAGCAAGAAGCTAGAGAAGCGCACGCGCGGGAACAAGCTGCCGCAGCGGAAGCAGCCGCATACGCGGAGGCGCACCCCGCGAAGTCTCCCAGCGACTTCTCCTGCCAGAGCTACGAGCTGTTCGTGAACCAGGAGCGCGGCAACCAGGACGACAATACCCGCGAGAGAATGTCCCTCCGAAGCGACCCCTTCGCGGACTCGGTGAGCACTCAGCCCACGCACAAGCCCGATCAGCACGACAGCGCACGCCGGGCCAGGAAGGTCAGCATGGTGAGTATGCCGCCTCCTCACGCTACATCTCGCTGCCAATCATTCATTTTGATTGTTCCAAAGTTATGTCATAAGGTATTTTAATAACTTTACATTGAACATGATTGTAATGATGTTAACAAAATTTTAAATAAGCAATCTTGTACAAAAAGACACGGGACTCAGTAAAAGTTTTAAGAATTTCACACTAGTACAAAAAAATAATATTTCTTATTTGGAAAAGCAAATAAAAAAATAAAGCAAAACGCGGCCAGTTACAATAAAGCAAAGCTTACTTTATTATATTTATAACACTACTTAGATGTGAGTATGAGTGAAAATCAATCTCGATTATAAATTAAATAAAAAAAGTGGTTACAACTTTTTCGTTTTATCTCCAAATAAATTAAAGTGTTGAATCATTGGCAGCGGAGTGTCTCTTCTCTTTCCAACTTGATGAAATCAAACCCCGCCACGCTGCTTTGGGCACAAAATGGACGGGCTTCTTGAATAATTCCGTTATCTTTGTAAAATTTATTACCTTGTTTACCACACTCAAACAAATCACCTTCCATCTTCATGTCAGCACAATTCAAGTTGGAAAGAAAGATTTCAAAATATATATGTTTACTGCTATAAGCTTCTGATATATATCTTCTTATGTGATGTTAGTTCTGAAATTGTAAAGGGTACAGACACTTATATCAGCTCACTATTATTAACGATAAGTATAATTTTTTAACTGATTGTCTTTTTATTAGAATTATTATACATCTGACTACGATTTTAAGAAGAATTTCATAATACGTAATGTTATTTATTACCAATCTCCTTGGTTGATTGAATAAATATGCTATTTCTTGTCATATTTGTGTCTGTGCTTAATTTACCTACCATTTATTGTTCTTGATTTTTTTGTGTACCATTTTTCTTTTAATATACTTAACGATATTTTGCCTGACGGCATGCAATTAGTGATTTTTAGTGCTAAAATGCTATGTTTTTTGCAAATAGGATTTCATTGACATTATCATACGTAGGAATTCATGGACATTTTTCATATGAACATTATTTCCTCAATTAGATCTAGCTAGTACCTTTTCAATTTCATTACCTATGTTAGCACGTTCTTCGATTTAAGGCGCTGTGCATCAGGGGAATACCGTAAAACGTCTATTTTTTCGTCGCGCAGTTAGCTTTATTCTTCATTGAATACAAGCATGAAAAAAATATGATGTATAGTTCAAAGATCAAAATAAATGGATACATAAAAATATTAAAAAAATAATAATTAAAACCTAGCTAAATAAAATAGCAAAAAAGCTATATCCAGAAAAGGTTTCGTCGCGAATTACTTGATATCTTCAGCGACAACTACCAATTTTTTTACGTCTATAAAAAGAATAATATAATGACCCAGATGGATACCTAAAAAAATTACAAGATTTAGTCATAATTATTGAAATATTAAATTAAAACTGGAAAATTTCACCCGAAATGGCATTGAACGGAGACTAGTGACAGGCCAACCCAGTATCGCCACTTTCAACCTTATTTCATTTCGCGTACGTACTATAATCGCACTTCACTCCTCTTAAATACCTAAGGGTTGGGGATACAGCGCCTTAAGTTAAAATACATTTTCTACCTTCTGTTTTGTTTCACACAGATCAAATATGTTATTATAATAAACGACGAATGATCTCTCATGTACAGCATGATTTTATAGGTATAAATCACGGTAGATCTGTGTAGCTCTGTTACAAGTCTCCAATAATATTTCTTCAATGAATTAACAAACTTTCAAAGGAGTAACAAGAGTACTTTCTCTGAGTTATTCTAATAAGGTCATATAGTTCCTACTGAATGAATACTAATAATATCACTAGACTAACTTCAATAAAAAATACAAATATTACAAGAAATACTATTGGAGAGAAAGAATCTATTGTCATGGTAGATTGTTTCTTTTGCAATGTGAGTGTTTACGAACGGGCCGGGCCGAAACTGAACATATCAACGATGAAGAGGTAGGTTCAGTCTATTCTTACTTCTAACATTGTTCATATTTAAAATTTTATTTTTTTGAATAAAATTTAAATTTAGATTCCTCAATTTCGATTTAGTCAAATGCGGAGGCTTCGATATTTTGGTAAACAAAGGAACAGTCCTCATGACTTTAGATGTAGAACCAAGGAAAATTATACTTACGATATAAATAGAGAACGCAAACGTGCATGTAATCTGACCCCAAATTACTTCATGTGTTAATAAACAAAGTTACTGACTAACTTGCTTTCACCCTTCATTGCTAGATTTTTAATTTTATCATCATTTTGCTGTACAATAAGGGTTTTAAATGCATCCGCATTGTAATCATGAAGAACATTGGCCAATGTTCTAGTTTAAAGTTCTTATTGTATTTCATCATAGTAGCCTTTTATTAACAAACTGTCATTTACAGCTCGACACAATCACTTTCGGAAGTAAATGTTTTACACAACTTGCTTCAAGTTGCGATTTAGTTATTTTATATGCCTGTTTTTTATTATTTGTTGAATGTATCAATATGGCAATGTCTATCCATCCTTTTATCCTATTTGGTGGATGTCTAGATTTGATCTTGGTATATAATTGATGCTTGGATTAAAAATTTTGAATTCATCAAAATTTTGTTTGTGTATTGAAGGTTCCCCACCCTGAACGCATTAATAAATACGGGCAGATATATGGGCCACTGCGGGAGGGCTCTCAGGTTTGTCCTTCAATCCTCATTGGTGTTTGTGTTCCCCTTCCTTTTCCTGTTAGACAGTTTTATTTTTCTTTCTTTTTAGCCACTTCTCTTAAATTTTGCTACTAGTTACAACTTCCAGCCTTTTGTCAAATTGCAACAATTCAGGGATAATTTTATCTACTGATATTATATTCTGTATTGATGCAATGGGACTGTCGCGAGCACTTATCATTTCTCTAACTTCATTATCTTTTTTACTTTTATTAATATTCCTCTTTTGATGTGTTTTTGTTTACCATTTTTGTTTATCAGCACATGAAAGTAAAAATCATATCCTGACGAAGAGACATTATAGGATTACTTCAAAAGCTGTAGATGAATAAAGCCTCTGCAACCGGTTCCTCAGAGTAATTACTAGATATCTAGCAAAAGTAACATTAGTTGTGCAGAATTTACTACTCGATCTGAATTGAGGAAAGTTTTTATATTATGTAATATATAGTCAAAGTAACTGTAAAATTAATATGAAATTGAAAACCGGAGTGAAATGATTATGATATTAACTACCTAGTAAGTATACAAAAATGGTTGTTGTCTTAAAGAGCTTGGATGTTAAGGCTTGTGTGATACTGCAGGCTTCATTATCGCTGCCGGGATCTCCTTTCAATTTACGGCGAGGATCACGGGGCTCACACCAGATGACTCTGCGGCCGAATGGAAGACCCCGGTATCCGCCTGGCGCTGACCGCAAACCTCTGGTTCTGTCAACATACCTGGATGCTCAGGAACACCTGCCTTATGCCGACGATTCTAATGCGGTCACTCCGATGTCTGAAGAAAACGGTGCTATCATCATCCCTGTATATTATGCTAATTTAGGTAAGCTACATTTTAATTCATTATTATTTGTTTCCTATTATATTGTAGGTCTTGTTTAATGATTCTATCTTCAGTAATCAGGCCGGTGAAGATTAAGTATTATCAAATCAGACTGCAAGTTCATTCTTAAGATTACTCACATCCATATCAATTGAAAGGCATTCTTACAATTCCAGGGTCACGGCATTCGTCGTACACGTCCCACCAGTCTCGTCTGTCGTACACATCTCACGGCGACTTGCTGGGCGGCAGCAAGGCGCAGACGAAGGAGGCGCGGCTACGCGGGCGGTCGGCCTCGAGGAACCACAGCGTGACGTCACAGCCGCACGCCTACCCCCTGCCCAGGCAGGACTCCTCGCTCGCTTCCAGGCCACTTCGCGAATACGTATGTCAACTTTTAGATAGCTAGAATAAATACACAGTCTTCTTCTTTTCAGCGAGTCGACTCTGGCTATTTATATTTATGAGGACCAGAACTCCGCCACTGACAAGACAATAGCATGACGTAATACACAGTAAACACTTGATTTCCCTAATAAAAAATAAAATAGACTTAAAAGTTGATGTGATAACCGTTTTACCCAGCGACCATAAAGGTAGTGTGGTAAAAATACTTCTGATATAATAGAATCTCGTTAATAATCGGCAACATCAATGATCTCCTTTAAAAACCGACTTGACAAAGGATACAAATAAACAAAGTGTCTCTGATTCAAAAGTGAACAACTGACTGTGAAGTGATTGACTATAAACCCTGCTTGACAGCTGCCTGTCTATAAATAAATAATCATTATTGTTCAATTTGTTTGGAGAGATCTCCGCCACTTTTGCTCCCAGCGATCGATATATATTTAGTCGCGGTTATTTATTTGATTTATTAATTATCTTTATTTTACATTTTTGTTTTATTGAACGTAAGTATTTTGTCTATAAAGAAAGTAATCACAATATAATTTGATCAATGTAATTTTTCAGGAAACTGAATGTACAGACGAGGCTGGCAAAGTCCTGAAGCCTTCCAACGACAATCCCTTCATAGAGTCCTCACAGCAGCCTAACGTAGTAGACATGAGAGGTAAGCTTAGTAAATGCTATGAGAGTCAAATTATAGGATTTTGTGCCCCTTTACTTTTATTGTACACAATGAAATTTCATACAAAATTTACTAAATAAGAATAACTAGCTGTTGCCCGCGGCTCCACCCGCGTGAGACTCGGTTATATCGATTCAAAAAGTAGCCTATAATTGACCCCTGGTCCCATACTATATCCATACCAAACATTAAAATCGTTCCAGCAGCCGTGATAGCGTAACAGAGAGACCGTATTTCGCTTTTATATAATACGAGTATTATCAGTATTAGTACAGTTTCCATATCCATCCATACTATCTATGGATGGATATGGAAACTGTACTAATATTATTTTACCTAATGGGATAGACATAACCTAAGGTGATAAAATACTTAAAACTAAGCCGCATATCAAACACATATAAAATATATTTTATATAGAAACATTTGTTTCAGATGTAATGGTACTAAACGAAATCATCGAACAAGCGGGCAGACAGAGTCGAGCAAGCGACCACAACGGTACGAAATCATTAAAAAACTTGCAAATTTATACAAAAATAATGTTGCCTTCCTAATGACGCTGTTGTCTTGTTGCATCTCATTTATTTTGATATCAATGTTCGCTACTATAATGTGGTTAAGTATGACTAGGTCAAATTAAGACTAATATTTCGTAGCAGTCGTAACTTTAAAAAAATTGCAGCAAAGGCGGCAGGTTTGCGCAATTTGAAATTGTTATCATACATGAGTGCTATTCTCATTCAAAAAATGATTTTCTTGAGTATGATCCGATTCACCAGTTTTGAATAAGTCACAGATTTAAAAATACCACTCCAAATCAAGTGCGACTGCTACGAGTTCTATTCTTTTATAATCGCTTCTTCGATCTACTAAACAAAGTAATAATCCTGTCTATTCATGTCTATTAATTTTAATTTTTTACACAATGTCCCGTTAAAACTATACACTAGGATACACACACACAAAGTATTTGCTCATTATGCGACAAAAAAGCATAATTGGCAAAATAGAAAACGAAAACTGTGGATGTCATTTTTGTCGTTTTGAGAGCACTAATGTGAGAAGCCGAAGAATTTATAACTTTTTAAAAATCTCCAGTAGACACTTTTGAATTTCACTTTTACATGTAGTTTGATATCTTCCTTCGGCTGTATCCACAAGTAAAACTAGATTCATCGTTGTGACCTTGCATTTGACATTATGAAAAATTTCTTAAACATTTTTGCACTTGCTGCACTAAATTCTACTTGATCACTGTGCACGAGTGAAATAAAATTTACTACTGTTAATGCAAAGGTTTATAAAATAAATTTCATTTATTATATATTTTTATATTATGAAAATAATCTAACCAAATAAATAAATTCTTCTATAATTCTCTTATGTGTTGCATTTTCAGTTGTATATGTTCACATTGCACTGCACATCAACTTTATTTACTGAACATAAATCCTGAATGATTAATAACCGTTAGTTAAGTGATGGTTCTCACATGTTGCATGCGTTGCTTAAATTAACTTTACTTGTTGTTAAAAATATTAAATTGGTCTACGGTCTAGTGTTTTGTTTAATCTAAAAAATATCCCTCTCGATTGGGAAATATGTAGTGATGCTTTGTGATTTTAAATCACAATATTCATATTTTTTGGCCATTTAAAAAGTTTTTGAATATAAATATTTTAGAATCAGTCATCTTAGTAGAAATATTTGCATTAGTAGTTAAAGGATATGATGCTTAAGAGCAGGGTTGGAATAACTATGTAGCCACCGCCTGTACTGACTTGTGTTTGATTTGCACGATGTTACCGAGCACAGATTCCCTTGGGACGCCTGTGAAATCTGGTTCCACACCAAGGCTTGTCACTTCCTCAATAACTGTCGCAGACGTTTGCCTTCGACATAAACATAAATGACAGCCAATCACAAAAAATATGGATATTAGTGTGTTGCGCAATGAAATTAGAAATGAGAGCTGTTCTGATAAAAGAACTTCTAAAATTATGTTTTCGAATTCTTTTATTGGGGCCGTTATATTAAATTTTAAATAATAATAATAATGAGCGAATACTAACAAAATGATTTCTGTCTCTCTCTAACACACACACACGCACTCTGGTGGTAAACGGAACGCAACAGTGTCAGTGTACTACTTCCCAACAGCGGAAGAGGATGAGGATGGGCCGACGTTTAAGGAGAAGCTTCTGGAATGCTTCATGAAGGGAATAGACTTGTTCTGTGTGTGGGACTGCTGTTGGTTGTGGCTGGAGTTTCAGAAGTACGTCGCATTGCTCGTATTCGACCCGTTCGTGGAGTTGTTCATCACGCTATGTATCGTGGTCAACACTTTGTTCATGGCACTCGACCACCACGACATGGATAAAGACATGGAAAAGGCGCTCAAGAGTGGCAATTATGTAAGTATGTTTTATACAATTATCGGACATATCGTAATTGAAATTAAATTATAGAATCAATCAGCATTTTTGCAAATTAATAGTGTACAGATTTTGTTTCGATTCGATAATAATGTGTAATGTTCTGTTAAGAGCTAGATAAAAGCCTTTCGCCACTCACCCATTCTACCCATCTTATTAACTGGGTAATTTTTATTTCCTCTATAGCAATAAGGTATTTACGTGTAAATAATATGTTTCTACAACGTGAAATTATTTTTCTTTCCATTTACACAATATCGTATTTCTTTTCAGTTTTTCACGGCCACTTTCGGCATAGAAGCTATGTTGAAGTTAATAGCAATGAGTCCGAAGTATTATTTCCAAGAGGGTTGGAACATTTTTGACTTTATTATCGTGGCCTTATCACTTTTGGAGCTGGGGCTCGAAGGAGTTCAGGGTTTGTCAGTTTTGCGTTCCTTTCGTTTGGTAAGTTCATATTGAAATAAGTATTATAACTCAATATATTAGACAATACTTAATTACTTGGTTATCAAGTATTGTCTGATATATTGAGTTTTACATAAGAATAATTTTTGACTCGTATCAACAAATGATACTTACAATTTTGATTTATGCCTGTTATTTTAATATCTGGTAAAAAAATCAGAACTTGCTTTAGAGGTACCTACTGTTTACTTGCTCTATTTGCAAGAAATAATACCAGCATTCTGAAATTTGTTGATCGTGAAGTTTTTTGATTGATTATATGACATCTTGGACAATTGGTGAAGAAAGCTGGCAAATATTTTAATGGGTCATCAAATCAGCAACAACAAGTCTATTGGCACAGAATTAGTAATAGTACTACGTACTATTGGCTGAATATTGGCTCTCCATAGTTTATAATAAATGTAAAACAAAAAATTTACTTTTCATAATTATTTGGTATCAATTGTAGATTTGCTGTCTGTACATTGTACAATATAAACTTTTCAAAGAACACACAAACGACAGCAAGTTTTCAATTGAGTATAAAATGTTGCTAATGAATGTAGTGATATTTGTGAAGTAATGAAAATTTGGTAAAAATGACTTTAATGAGGCATCGCTGCAAAATTTTGGATTTCTGTAACACAAATACATTATCTACATTGCATCACATAACTAATATCATTGAAATATACATGACTGTCATAGATGTAATTGATATGATGAATATTTTCAGCTGCGTGTTTTTAAACTGGCCAAGTCTTGGCCGGCGCTAAATCTTATTATATCCATAATGGGTAGGACAATGGGAGCTTTAGGGAACTTGACCTTTGTACTTTGCATCATTATATTCATATTTGCGGTGATGGGAATGCAGTTGTTTGGGAAGAACTACACAGGTTCTATTTGAAAGACAATTTAGCATCTCTAAAGAAATAAGCTTCATAATTCAGCTTCACACTCCCGAAAATATTACACTGGGCTTAATTAAACATCTCATAAGGGACGTTGTGGCTTTGTACACGTCCTGATTGGACGTGGCCCCGTCCCGGCCGCTCTCAGACCACGTTATGAAGCTATGCAACGCAGCTTTACAATCATGAGATAAGCTTTGCATCGAGTATATAGATTTGACTTGCAGCTTTGCTTTGGAAAGGGTACTTTCTGCCGCAGGTCTTTACTGATGGGATCTATGTCATAATATTGGGCATATAAGAACGGATGAGACAGTCGAAGTACAAAGAAATATAAAATTTCGATGAAAAGTAACAGTTTAAGTTTAACCAGTATATTTCGATGCAAAAGATGATAAACTTAACATATATCCCACTCATACATAATTAATCAATGCACATCGATAGGTAACTCAAGCACACATTTGCTAATAGTCGACTCAGAATCACTCGCTAAATGTTATAAATGTCGGTGATATTCCTCAACTGGTTGAGTGGTTTTGTGTCGTGGAGAGATCCGTGCCGTAGCATAGGTGAAGCGCCGGTAAGCGAGCTTGTGTGACGCCTTGTTTCACAATTTGTACTTCCAGCTTCGAGTATTCAAATTGGCAAAGTCATGGCCGACACTTAATTTACTCATCTCTATAATGGGTAGGACAATGGGTGCCTTGGGCAACCTGACCTTCGTATTGTGCATCATTATTTTCATATTTGCCGTGATGGGTATGCAACTGTTCGGGAAAAATTACGTGGGTAAGTTAATTGGTGGGAGTGCTGCATGATCATTGGTGTTTGGAGGTGTTAACTGTTGATGACACGGGGCGGCGGCTGCCTGGCTTCGATTCTTATACAGGAATCTGTCTGTATGTCTTGTATGTGATTGGTTGCACTCTATTTTACTAGTACTCGTAAAAAGTGTCTTTGAACAACCATATAAATTGACCTTTATTATTGGTTTATTTAACGTGCTGTAATTAAGTAAAATTCTATTGTACACATAATTTTAATATGTAAACAAAAAAAAAACATATTTTAATCTTGTAGTAAAGTGTACAGACTAAAGGCTTTAATCATATGAAGAAAAATTGACAGTCTATCTTTTAAATAAAAAAGTAATGCAAAGAGTGCAGCCCACGTGAAACCTGGTGTGGCGACATTAGATTCTTGTATATGGATATTCGAGCAGATATGTTTCGGAATTTCGTTAATATATTATAACAAAGATTATTTTAAAATATAAACTGCATTCGATCTAAAAACCGAAATATACCTGCAAGTATAAATTACTTTTAAAGATTGGAGTTTTACTGAGCATAAGCATAACATAAATACGTAAAATGTATTCCTCAAAAAATTCTTGGTTTTTGAAAAATTTTGTGTTTTGATATTAAGTAAGAAATTAACACTATAGACAATGTTGAAAACTCCAGTTTTCAAATGACGCTCGCCGCCCTGTTTAATAGTGAATATTGTGTTGATGTGCGTCACACTCCTGTGCTCATTGTCATTAGGCCTTAGGAGATTGGCAACTCTCGTTGTCTCTTGCAAGAATTCCAAGTGAGCCTGATACCCAAAATCTTCTTGCTCTAGTCTGAACGGTCCCTCAAAAGGCGCCTCACTTGTGAAACAAACATTGCAAGCTTTTCCTTCATATTTTTTTACTACCCCTCTTCTTCCGCTGATTTTTCTTTTTTTATATAGAATTTACCCTTGAGCTCTATTACCTGCTATGTATTAATACTTTCTTCTTAACTTTTGAGTATGTACTTTATCTATCTAGAGTAAGTATGCATGTCTTGAATAAAATGGCTGAATGTTTCTATTTTAGATAATAAGCAAGCACAAATGCTTTTTAAATAAAATGTTAATGTAATGTGACTTAAGTTAGAAATTGCTAAATTTCAAGAGACAACTAATAGCTTATGATATGTTGGTGATACTTGAACTGATTGTAATTAACGATTTGTATAACGCAGACTATGTGGACCGGTTTCCAAACGGAGAGCTACCCAGGTGGAACTTCACAGATTTCATGCACAGTTTCATGATCGTCTTCAGAGTACTTTGTGGAGAATGGATAGAAAGCATGTGGGACTGTATGTTAGTGGGAGACGTCTCATGTATACCGTTCTTCTTGGCCACTGTCGTCATTGGAAATCTTGTGGTTAGTATTATATGGCAATCGAATGCTGCAAATCATTTTTCGTTCGTGTACCACACTATATTACATCTAAGTGTTAGTACCATTTTATATTTAATTTTATTGCCTAAGTACACAATAATACTTACACCTTATAACCCACAGGTAATCCTGCTATTGATCCTGCGCACCCTGGTGTCAGAGATTTTCGCAAAACACCTTTCGGCCCATAACGACCGAAGGTGACAACCAGAACCAACAGCTTTACGTGCCTTCCAAATCTTGAAATCATCTTTAATTGAATGATAATGTCCTACCCAGACTGAATACAACGCAACAAAATATGCCTACCCACGAGAAATATACCACTGGACCTTAGACGTAAACCAAATTACCCTTTCTTTCTTTTGATTGCCAATAGTGGGACATACACACTTTCTTCATAAATTTTCAGGTACTAAACCTCTTCTTGGCTCTGTTACTGTCAAATTTTGGTTCCTCGAGCTTATCATCACCAACTGCTGATCAAGATACGAACAAAATAGCAGAAGCCTTTAACCGGATATCAAGGTTTATAGACTGGACTAAACGGAATATAGCAGACTTTTTGAAGTTATTGAAGAACAAGCTGACCAATCAGATTGCTATACATGCTCCCGGTAAGATGTGAATATAGTCGACAGTGTGTAGCATGTGTGTTTGATGTTCAGACTTAAATATTTGTTTGGGTTACATTTGGAAATAGAGTACCCAATTATTGTCTAACACTAATCAAGCAAATATCAAGATCCATTTTAAAATGAAACCCGAATAACCGATAACTTCTGAATATTAACTTTAAAGTAAAATTATTCAATTTTCGTAAGATACAATTTACAGTACTATTGATATGGTGTATATATGTTAACCAAGAGATAACTAAGAACGAATTAGACGTTTCTTTACAACTAAAAATGAAAATACGACGTAACTGAACGATATTTAAACGTTTCCTAAAATGTTTTTGCCATTTGAATTAATCATTAAACTTAATCAGACACAATATGATTTTTCCGATTTTCCAATTATACCTATGTATTTGACGTCAAATCCGAGAATACTTGCTTAACTAGGTATTTGATATTTGAAAGCGATATTCTTAAATGTTCAGTTTAACTGTTAATTTAATCAACAAACTAATTTGAAAATTTATCGAAGGCTCAATAAAATATTTATTCTGAAGTAGTTTAATCTAAAAATCTAAGCAATGTCTATTATAGCATGGGATCTGTAAAAATAAATTGTCAATTCTATTGTTGTATTTATTTGTTGTTTGTCGTGGAAGATTTTTGTAAACTTGCCATCAAAGTCGATTTACAGTTTGTAGAACTTCCAAAACCATGAAGACTTTATTTGATGGTGAGTTTACAAAGATTTATTGTTGTGGACACTGTGTGCCTGCGCCGTAGCTCCGAATGTAGAAAATGACCCTGTATCAAGTGAATTGTCGTGTGTTAGATTTAAATCCTGATTGCTACACTCCTGTGTTTTCACATCATTTTACATATTTTGTTTTTCATTATGTGTTGTGAGTATCACTTTCCGTTATCACGTGTTTTTATGTGAAGTGAATGTAGTGATTATGTATTTTGTAACAGTGTTGCATGCTTGTACCTACACTAGAATTTGTGTTGTTTGTTGAGTGTCCCTATGATTACTAAGTATATATGACTTATAACTAAGTAAGTATATTTTATGTATAGAAATGGTCATGTTTTTTTATCACTTGTTCAGTTATATTTTTAAAATTTTCGTATTACCCGATATGTTAAAAAATACATCTCGGATAAGTAAAACAACGATGCAATTAAATTTTTATGATCATTAATATTTATTCATACATTGTCAAAGTAAGAAAACTGAAAGAGCTTAAACCCAGATTACAATTAAGCATCCTCATTCACAATTCATACTTATTGCATGATTGGATTTTAATCTAACATAACTAAGACAAACTTGGTCTAATTTCTATGCTCGGTTTGGCGTCGCTCACGGTGGACTCATGCCGCGACATATAGGATTAAAAGCGGCTTTGTGTGGCCGCTGTGTCTCCTCAGAACGTGTTGACAACGAACTTGAACTTGGCACGGACTTGGATGATGCTGTTCTTTACAAAGACAAAAAACTAAAAGATCAAGTGGAAGTAGCTATAGGTGACGGGATGGAATTTACGATACCAGGTAATTAAAAACTATGAAATATGTTTTAAATAATTCTATATCGTATTTCGAATCCATTAACAAACTAACTAAGCGACAATGTTTCAGGAGACAATAAATATAAAAAAGGAAAAATATTAATGAATAACATAAATGCTATAACAGATAATAATCATAGAGACAATCGGTTAGACTGTGAATTAAATCATCATGGATATCCTATCCAGGTAAGAGTAAGAATAAAAAGTAGACTAAATAAATAAGTGCTTGTTTATAGTATTATGAATAATTAATAATTTGTATGTATTTTTGTTTCTAGGACGATGACACAATTAGTCAAAAATCTTATGGTAGCCATAAAATTAGATCATTCAAAGATGAAAGTCATAAATGTTCTAATGACACTATAGATGGAGAAGAAAAGAAAGATGCTAGTAAAGAAGAATTAGGTTTAGAAGAAGGTTTGTTAAAATTCTACTTTTAGAAAATTATAAATAAGAGTTTTCAATTATATTGTTTATTATTTTTTTAATGTTCCTTACAGAAATGATTGAGGAAGATGAAGAAGGAAAAATTGAAGGTATTCTTGGAAAAACAGACATTGTGGTGGCAGCTGACGAAGACGTAGTGGACGATACACCGTCTGACTGCTGTCCGGACCCTTGCTATCAGAAATTCCCATTCTTGGCTGGTGATGACGAGTCACCTTTTTGGCAAGGCTGGGGAATGCTTAGACTAAAGACTTTTAGGCTCATTGAGAACACCTATTTTGAAACGGCTGTGATTACTATGATTTTGCTCAGTAGTTTGGCTTTGGTAAGAATAATTTCTATTTAAAAATAACTGTTAAGCAATCACTAGCTTACTTGATTCTCACTTACTTTTAAATAATGTTCTAGGCGCTAGAAGATGTGCATTTACCTCATCGACCGATTCTTCAAGATATCTTATATTATATGGACCGAATATTCACTGTAATCTTTTTCATCGAGATGTTAATCAAGTGGCTTGCTCTCGGCTTCCAGAAGTACTTCACTAACGCTTGGTGTTGGCTCGATTTCATCATTGTCATGGTAAACAACATTCGTCTTTTATTCATTGAACATTTGTACTCAAATAATAAAATACTTTTTACAGGCTTGCAAAATGGTATTATACAAAGATTTTAAAAATCATATGTTCGAAAAGTAACAGGACCTTGGAAAATTATTGTATGATTATCAGTACTTAGATGTTAGCTTATAAGTACCTATTTACTTCAAATGAATTAAAAAATTGTCGCGTAATGTCATGTCAGTTGTCACTCGTAAACCACGGGGCGGTGATGGCGGGCGCAGACGACATCCCAGCGTTCCGCTCCATGCGGACGTTGCGCGCCCTGCGCCCACTGCGGGCTGTCTCCAGATGGGAGGGCATGCGTGTGAGTACGCGCGGCACCATCGACGCTCTGACACTATCAGTGTCGAACATGTTGCGCTGCTCATCGACTGATGCTTCAACTCCATTCTCTTGTCCCATGTCTTCTTTATATTCGTGGAATTTACCAACTGATTGATTCTGTTGATGGGCAGCGTGGCAAAAAGCATAAAGCTTTGTCTGTTCGATGTCTATCGGAGCGGAGACTCCGACTGGTCTCACTTCGCTGCCTCAAGCTCTCGATGTCGTTATATTGTTTGTCTGTGGATACTGCTTCTATGTATCTCTCTTACCCACGACTCCTGCTACTTATCATTTTCTAAATGAAACTATGATTATGATTCCCTATATTATGATCACTTGAAATCCCAAAAAAATCAAATGCATGTCAAGACACTAAATCTATCTTTGTGCTATCGTATTAGATAGTGCCGTTTTCTGCAGTTAGTCAGATTTAACAAGCAGAAATTGCAGTTTCCTTCAGTGCGGCACACATACAATGAAATACTTATAAAAATTGTTTGAAAAGAAAATGGCACTATATCTACTTCGACTGCAGCTGTTGATGTCTTGTTTAAACTGATAGCAGGTGTGTTAGAAAATTTGTAGATAACGGGTGTAACCAGAGCCGAAGCTGTTGTTTTGTAAAGTTTCTTCTAAAGATATTTTTCTTCAATTAATTAGGCAGACGTTCGTAGGTTAAAGGGTTGTTTTTTTCTTCAATTTAAGCTCATAATATCATTGCCACAATATGTCAGGAGTGTCTTAATGTACAATTGACTATAGAATTTGTCAGGCTCTAGCCCAGTGTTTGTTACGTAGGTACTGATATTGTTGAATTCCTAAATAATACTTTAATGATAAATGTTGAAATGACAACTATTAATTTCATCAGGTCTCGCTTATAAACTTCGTAGCGGCGCTTTGTGGCGCCGGAGGCATTCAGGCGTTCAAAACGATGCGAACGCTCCGCGCACTGCGCCCGCTCAGAGCCATGAGCCGCATGCAGGGCATGAGGGTACGTACCACCCTGCCTCGCGAGCTCAGCTATCTCGCTCATCCACCACACATGGCCTACATCTTCACACTCACATTTTTACTTTTACATATTTTGTAGTCCAATACATTTTCAACAATCCCATTTACATTTCAATTTACAACACAGCTCCTCATCTCAATCTTTGCATCAATTTTTTGGTCTTAATTGTTAAAAATCTTTTCTGGAGTTACACGATTGTTGTTACTCAGTGTCAGTAGTCGATCATATCGGTTTGTATTACTAGAAATCATATAAAGACGTCGGTGGCACCCTTGAATGGCTTAGTATCATCGAACCTTCTCTTAGTTATCGGACCGTGTTTTGTTGAGCTCATGGGGAGAACATTCATTGTCATGTTTCGGTAATATTTATTTCTTGTCTTTACTAACTAGTTAGATTAGACAGTTGTAATTAGTGTAAGTAATGGACTTAACTTAGATTTTTGCACTTTAGATTTTTATCTTCTTGTCTTCATCAACTCTTGGATCGCATGCGTTTATACTTTTATTGGATGGTTTTGATGTAAAATGGTAAGTAAAATTTTTGTACTAGAGCTATTTGATGTGCACCCACTTTTTTGTTGATGTTGCTTTTTATATAAGTGCCTAATCAATATTGCCGCATGTAAATTAAGTAGATTTGTATCACCATAATCATATTTAAAGCATAAATGTAATGTTGTTATTAACCGATGGCACAGAATAGATATTATAATAGTACTAACGTATAATAGCCAATGGGTTAAATTTGTAAGTACATAATAAATTATAAAAAAGTATTGCTATTTTAGAAATAAATCGTTGGCACACGATTTATATGAATAAATCTAACATTCTTCATAATAATCATAATCAAAATACGTACATTAAAGAAGAGCAATATAAATATAAGTACATTTATCATTGCTCGTTTATAGGTGGTAGTAAATGCTCTCGTTCAAGCGATTCCATCCATCTTCAACGTGCTGCTGGTGTGCCTCATCTTCTGGCTCATCTTTGCCATCATGGGAGTGCAACTCTTTGCTGGAAAGTATTTCAAGGTAAAAGAAACATCATTTTTTATTTTATTTACTGGGATACAGTGGTTAAATGTTTGCCCTTCGGCATCCATCTTAGTGCATTCATGTCGTATGGCTTTGTATCCCGGGTTGCGCGTGATGCCTTTTTGTTTTATCGCCATGAAGTTAGGATGAAGTTAGGACAAATAATAAGATTTGATATAATTTTTATGACCGACCGCCTTATATCATTAGGTATGCTATACAACATCCACGGAACAGTTACTACAAACACTGTTATATTTTTTACTATTGGGTCGTTAATGTCATTTCTTAGAGAGAGACTAATCCGCAACCTAGTTAGTGTTTGTAAAATCTTTCTATAGACTGACATGAATGTAAAAAGTTCTAAATTAAAACTTTTACGAAATATAAAGATAAAATAGTAAATTGTATAGGTATAAATATATATTTGTAAATTGAATTTACCTAGTTACAATTGCTATATCTTGTGTTTTCTTATTATTTTAGTGCGTCGACTTGAACCATACAACTCTGAGCCATGAAATCATACCGGACCGAAATGCCTGCATTCTAGAAAACTATACTTGGGAAAACTCTCCGATGAATTTTGATCACGTTGGCAAGGCCTACCTGTGCCTGTTCCAAGTGGCCACATTCAAAGGTTGGATTCAGATCATGAACGATGCCATTGATTCTAGAGAGGTATGCTATATCGTACAGATAGAGATCAAATATTATTAAGAACTTAATTCATAGACAATATGATTCACATGTTTTTACGTTTTCCAGGTTGGCCGTCAACCAATAAGAGAGACAAATATTTATATGTACTTGTACTTTGTATTCTTCATCATATTTGGCTCATTTTTCACCCTCAATCTATTCATCGGTGTGATCATTGATAATTTCAACGAACAGAAAAAGAAAGCAGGCGGTAGCCTCGAGATGTTCATGACAGAAGATCAGAAGAAATACTACAACGCTATGAAGAAAATGGGTTCGAAAAAACCTTTGAAAGCTATACCTAGGCCAAAGGTAATATTTTTATCACAAATTATAATATCAGCTTAAAAAAATAATACGTAATGATTAAGATGCTAATCTGGAGGTTCTGGGTTCTACTGTCTTCTGGTGGAGGCTACGCTGTCATGGCTAGTTGGACAAGGGTTTTTTCCGAATTGTTTGTCTAGTTCTTTATAAGCCAATCAATGTGTGATTATTCCTAACAAAAAAATATTTTGTTTCAGTGGCGTCCCCAAGCGATAGTGTTTGAAATAGTGACCGATAAGAAATTCGACATGATAATCATGTTGTTTATCGGTTTGAACATGTTGACGATGACCCTAGACCACTACCAACAGTCAGATACATTTAGCAATGTACTCGACTACCTCAACATGATATTCATTGTAATATTTAGTTCAGAGTGCCTATTAAAAATATTCGCCTTACGATATCATTATTTCGTCGAGCCATGGAATTTGTTCGATTTTGTCGTAGTCATGTTTTCTATTCTAAGTAAGTAAGACTAAATATTCGCCAAATATTTAATTAATATAGTGTTTAACACCGTAATTTATGTCAATACATTTAATTTCAGGTTTGGTATTGAGCGATATTATAGAAAAGTATTTTGTATCACCGACTCTCTTGAGAGTGGTGAGAGTAGCAAAAGTCGGCCGAGTGCTTCGACTGGTGAAAGGTGCTAAGGGCATCCGGACGTTACTGTTTGCGTTAGCTATGTCACTGCCAGCTCTATTTAATATCTGCCTGCTACTGTTCCTGGTCATGTTTATCTTTGCGATATTTGGCATGTCATTTTTCATGCACGTGAAGGACAAAGGAGGTCTTGACGACGTTTATAATTTCAAGACCTTTGTGCAGAGCATGATTCTGCTATTTCAGGTTAGTAATGTGTGTGGATACTACTTCTCAATTATTTTATATTTTTGCAAACGAGGAGTTAATGCAAAGCATCGTCGGTGGCCAGCCTAACGGAAATGCTGGACTTAGCCTCTCATCTTAGTTTTATTTTGACATGATTAATAAAGGAGCGAGGACATCAAACATTCTTATAAACCAGTATTCACATAAGATTTACAATAAGTACATACTAGTTTTATCTGTCTTGTTTCGTTACTCTGTCTAAACAATTTTAACACTTTAAAAACTTATGGTTAAAGATGTCAACATCTGCCGGCTGGGACGGTGTGTTGGACGGTATCATCAATGAAGAGGAGTGTGATCTGCCGGACAACGAGCGTGGTTCGCCCGGCAACTGCGGCTCCGCTACCATCGGCATCACCTACCTGCTCTCCTACCTCGTCATCTCTTTCCTCATCGTCATCAACATGTACATCGCCGTCATTCTAGAGAACTACTCTCAGGTAAGCACAATTAAATGTTTGAAATGTGAATATTGCGAAAATAAACGTGGTTTAAGTTTTTTCTTCTTTACCCTATTTTCGAATTTCTTTAACCTTTTTCCTTTCGGTTTTTAGGCGACTGAAGATGTACAAGAAGGTCTCACGGACGACGACTACGACATGTACTATGAGATTTGGCAACGGTTCGATCCAGACGGCACACAATACATTAGATATGACCAATTGTCTGATTTCCTCGACGTGTTGGAACCACCGTTACAGATCCACAAGCCGAACAAATACAAAATTATTTCCATGGATATACCGATATGTCGCGGCGACATGATGTTCTGCGTGGACATCCTCGACGCGCTGACGAAAGACTTCTTCGCGCGGAAAGGCAACCCGATCGAGGACCCCGGCGATCTCGAGGTGGGGAGGCCGGACGAGGTCGGCTACGAGCCGGTGTCGTCGACGCTGTGGCGCCAGCGGGAGGAGTACTGCGCGCGGCTCATCCAGCACGCGTGGCGGCGACACCGGCGGGCGGGCGCGGGCGACTCGCCGAGCGCGGGCGGCGGCGGCGCGGGCGCGGACACGGCGGTGCTGCTGGACGCCGTGACGCCCAACGGGCACCGCGTGGTGCTGCAGGCGTCGGGTGCGGGCCCGCGTCCGCCCGAGCCCGCGCCGCCGCCCGCGCCCGTCTGACCCGCGCTGGCGCTCGCGCTGCTGCCCGCGCTGGTCGACGACGCGCCGCTGCCGCTGCCCGCACCGCTGCCCGAGCTCCTGAGCCCACCCAAGCGCACTTAATTATTTTTTACGCTAGACGTTTTGCATTGTACATAGTAGTGCCGGCGGCGGCGGGCCGCGGAGAGCGACGCGACGTCGGGCGCGATGCTGCGCGTCCGCGCCGTTTTCTTCGTGGACGTTATTCTTTCGCGTTTAGAGACGTTCGAAGTGATAACTGGAGTGTTTTATATTCGCGTGGCCGAGCTTTCGTGACTGTTTATTTGCGACCGATGTTCGCGCGTTCACTGTGTTTTATCGTTCCGATTCATATTCTGAGTTGATGTCGCATTAGACCTGTCCCCGGTGAGAAACTCTCGATCGGAGGCGGAGGGAGCCGTTTTGCGAGCGTGCTGTTTATTTCGTCACTAGTGATTTAATATAAGATATCTGATAAAAATGAGGAAACTGTAAAAGCTTATTTTTGTATTCGATGAATATCACTGTCTATCTGTAAATTCTAAATCAGAAATTTATTAATATTACGAAGAGTATAATTAGTTGTCGTTAATTGTGAGATATCATTTTTTTCTTCCCCGAAATGGTGTCGAACAATAAGATGTACTTATTATAAGTTGGATTTATATGGTCATGGACGGACGATGCTCGTTTTCGCTTGACTATATGTAGAATAACTAATGTGGGCATGTATATAATGAACCGGAGCCACCAGACTGAGCGAGCGAGCGAGCGCGTCCGGCTGCGACGCAGCGCCGAAGTGCGACAGTGACGTCATTAGCTTGGTTCCGTTCGCTTGACGTCCACTCACAGCCAGCAGTCGATGTAGCACTAAAACTTTGGAAATCAACGAGTTGAATTTTATTTTATCAAGTATTGAAAGTCTTCACCACGTCCAACGCATTCGGACGTTAGTATAATCGTATCTAATAAACGCTTTGACCACCAAATGGCTGCGCCAATTCATATCAATTTTGTCCGTATAGTTTTTATAGTTCCAATTTATAAGCTTCTCAATGTACCGCAACGAGGCTTCGCCTTTGTATTTACGAGGTCAGCTCGCTATCGGTTTCCTCGAAATTAAAGAGAGAATAGAAAATCTTTGCAAGGTTATTTGTAAGCTTAACAAATCAGCTGTGAAATCGGTACCAGAATTCACTTCCGTCCTAACTCAGTACGCATCATAGGAATCGAGCCATTTTATGTAACGCGCACTTTCCACATACCTAGTTAATGTAATTTCCCTTCCCCGAATTACATTGGCCGCGGCGCGGGCGAAGGCCGGCCATCCCCGCCGGCCTCCGCGCGCTTTGCTTCATACGAATATTGATAGATTTGGACGGCGGCGTATAAGATAAACCATAACTAGAAAACAAAATATCTGTAAAATAATCAAACTATTGGATGGACTGTGCGTCCTGTGCAAAATATGGTAGGTGCGTGTAACTTTATTTTAGTCAAGTACTTAGATTTTTACAGATTTTCATAGATGGATGAAATGATTAGGAAGGGTAGATTGACAGTGTTACAACGTCTGATGCTGAGCATGCATTTTGTAAACACTATCAAACTAACTACTCTGAGTTAGTCAAAATTTTGTTCATCGTGTAGGTACGTTTCAATTTCATTGGTGCCGAAATATTTGACACGTTGTTCAAGTCTATCTATATAGATCCACATTGAAGAGCTGCACCTTATTTTATAATGCGAGCGGGCTGGTACTGCTTCGATGAGTTTTGCTGTTGCAGACTACATTATAACAATATTGTAATATTGTACGACCGATTTGGCGACATGAAAGACATCACCTTAATTAGCAATAAGATTATTTATACCTAAGAGATCGAACGTCCCTTACTGAGTAAGGTAGCATATTGAAGTATTTTTATTTTTCGATTGACATCTCTCTACATAGATGGAGTAGCGCATGTGAAGACTGCGTCGAGACCGGTTGGCTCGCGAGTGTCGAGTTTCGTGTCAGTATTGTCTTTTCTAGCACAACAAATCATCAAATTTTGTAATTTAACTTTGGAAGTGGTCAATTTTCTACTGCTCTGTAAATATGAGAGCTTATCGCCGGGTAGTTCCCAAACCGCACTTCGCAACACATTATTTATCATGTCTACTACTATTGTTATCAGCGAGTTACGCAGCGATACTAAAAATTAAGCTTGAAGCAATAAAGTTATCGTGTGCCGACGGAGGTTTCGCTTCTCATTGTACGGAATGTCACCTAATAGTTGTGTGTTGGTTGTTTTCAGTCGTTTACCTTCAATCAAATGTGAAAACCGAAGTGCAAGACAATCTTAGTGTTGCAAAGTTTAAGTCAGTGTATCTAAACTAAAACGAGACGCTTAACGTTTTGCACATATTTTGCAATAATATGGATACAGTTAATGATTATGTAGATAATTTAATAAAATTTGTTCGAACGGGGAGTGCGCAAGCGAGGTTCCCCGTCGCTAGCGCACGCTGCGTCCGCGTGTGCGACGTCCCCTTACGCGTTATTTCATTTCGTCTAACTCCAATGATTAACCACAAAATTGCTGTTCTTAAGAACCTATTCTGAGGGCGAGTCAAGCTCATGTTTTGTTTTAAATTTTATAATATATTTCTTTACCACAAATTAAAATTACATTGAATCAATAACAAAAGTTCAGCTGAAATAAAGAATAATAAAGTTGAACTCACAGAAAGCTGTTCAATCTCGGAAAGTTTGAGTTGAGACGCCCTCAGATATTAGTACGCATGACAAATTGTCGATGGTTTTAAATTTATTTGGTCAAACCAAAAAAGTTTTACCTAATATTAGGCATATTTGCACAAAAAAGTTGTGTTTAATTAAGTTTAGACAATAAGTTACGATATCTAAAACAATCGTTTATTTGACTATACTTATGACAAAAAAGTGAGTTCAGTTTGCTGAGTGATAGAGGTTTAATTGAGTATTTATTATATATATTGTTGAAGTTTGTACAAAATAAATTAAGTAAACGATAAAATATAGAACTTGACTGCTTTATGAGGTTGTTTTATTTATATAAATCATGGTCCTAGATTTGGTGGTAGGTACTGGTTATAACCAATGAAGTGACTGCGATCCGTAAAACCTTTTTACAAGAAAACCAGATCGATAGATTCGAGTGTGTACTCGTAAGTACGTGGCCAACACTGTCAGATTTTTCAGTCTGCCTAAAGGCATCTGACCATAGAACTAGGAATCGCGCGCGGCTCTAAAGGCAATTTTTTTTTTTACAAGTATGCATCTGACACATCTTAATCTACTAGATTTAAACAATTAAATTTAATTGTAACTGTTGTCAAGTACTGATTGTGTTTGTAATTACAAATCAGTTAGTACTAAAGTGTGCGTCTGCACGTGTGCATTTATTGCGATACTTATCTACTTATTAGGTAGATAGGCAAATGACAACAAGCGATTAGATTTACATATTTGAATTTGTTAAAGATTTGTTATCTATATGTGTATAGTCTTTTTGACTGTGAAAGCAAACAAGACATTGTTTTGTAATTATGTATCGTGTTTTGGTCTAGACATAGCGCGGACAACCAGGCATTTTTTGTAAAACATTCGGTGTCGAGAAACCCATAGATACTTATTTTATTAAATAGTATTTTAAACTGTGGTTTTAAACACTATAGCTGCGTTTCTGGCGCTCAATGCGTAAATAAAATATTATTGTTGCAATTTCAAAGCAATAATATAAATAAAATTTGCATTGAATCGAATTTATCTTATTTAGGAATACTTAGTCAAAGTAACATGTGGCTAACAAAATTCCTTTACATTTCTTATACCTACTCGGAAAGTGTTTTGTCTGATCTAAGGATATCTCATACAGGAATTATTTCTTTACAACCACTTTAAACCCTTGTATAACAATGTACTATTGCATGCTTCATGCAAGGTCGGAGTAGTTTGCTAAAACCACAGAGTACAGAGCTAAAACTAAGCACTCAAAAGAATTTGTAAACTACCTAAATTAAATATTTTTGTACACACATATTGTTATCTTTCAACCTCTACCGTTGCGATGCTGAATAAGGACAAAGGAAAGTACATCATCTCATACATTTATTACACACCTACTACGATAGTAGATATACCTACCTAACATGGGAAGAACAAATTTATAGGAGAACATTTTAGTTCTTAGGTTATGTCTACCCAAACAAACCCAAGACAAATGTCTATGCATATCGCTGCCAAAATATTTCCACTCAATTACATTATTATATTACTGGGCAACCTGCTATCAGTATTTCAAAACCTTGGTATTAACTTCAAGTACATCCCTCCGCGGGGACTGGTAACGACTCTCCGCGGGTTGAACTCCATAGTCTTTATTGTGTTCTCTGTCTTCTCCACTCGGTATTTACTGAGCAGCCTCATCATACAAATGCGACTCTGCACTTTTGCGAACCGCATTCCTAGAAAATATTCATGTAATTTAAAGATAATTATTCAAATTTACAAATAAATAGGACCTATATTCAAAGTTAAGGTTTAGCGATACGTCCGTAAAAACTGATTAAATTTCTATATACTTAGTAGATTTTTCTTGGTACTTTTACAAACATACGGATAATTAAAATTCTAAAAATTTTGATCCTGTTTCTGTTGTAGGTAGACATTGCGCCAGCTACAAATAGCATAGATACAATAGGTAATTAAAACATACATAAAATAACTTACCTATGCAGTTTCTCGGTCCTATGCCAAAAGGTATATATGCGCAAGGATGTCTATTCCTCACGTTCTCCGGAGAATGTCTGTCAGGATCAAACTTTTCCGGATCAGGATAATATTTCGCATCTCGATGTATGGCTAGAGCTGACACAAAACATATTTGTCCTTTTTGGATTTCTAAATCTAATCCAGGGAATTTGTAATTAGATTCTGTTCGCCTCTGTAACGTGTCAATTATAGGGTAGAGGCGGAGAGTTTCGTCGAAAACGTTCTCCATATATTTTAATTCATTAATACAATCGTAAGTAATCTTCCCATCGAACTTTGCGAGAACTTCGTCTATTTCCGACAGTACCTTTTCTTGTACATCTTTATTTCTTGCTAACTCATACAACATAAAGGTCATAGTAGTGGCACTGGTCTCGTAGCCCGCCACGTAGAAAACAAACGCCTGCGCAGCGATTACATCTTCGGTGAAGTCCAAATGTAATACTTTCTCGTCGCTTCGACGCATTCCTTTGATTTCTCCCTCTTGTCGCAACTCTAATATCAAGTCCATAAAATCTTTTCTCCCGATTGGAGCACCTTTTCGTTCAGCGATCACATTTTTAGTTAAGTCATAAAAAAAGCTTGAAATTGCTTTTGGGAACAGAGAAGCGTTCAATTTCTTTAGGATACCGGGATACATCATGTCTAGTTCATTAAAGTAATTCACTTCAAAAATAAGTTTGTCAAATGTTAATATACGGTCCATTAAAGTATCATCATTATGCAGTTCGATGTCTATGCCAAAAGCACAGGATGATATTGTACTTATTGTAAATTTTTGCAGAAGCTTATGGACATCCTGTTCAGGTTGTTCGCTCACTAATTTGTTAACATGATCCAAAAATACCTCGGCTCCATTAGTCATAAGATATGACATATTTTTCAACTTCCCTGATGTAAATAAAGGAGTGAAACGATTTCTTAATACTCGCCACGTATCTCCGTCGGCGTGGAACAGATTGACTCCCAAGCCATCCTTACTGAACTCAACACCGCGTTCCGAAAACTGATCGAAATCTTTTATCATGATTTGCTTTATAATATCCAAATCTCTGATCACTAAAGTGGGCGTTACCATCCTATATACACCAACTACTTTCGAATCTGGGAACTGATCGTAAGCCTCTTTGACAACGAGACCCAATGTTTTTCTTCGCATAACAGATTCGTAGATATTTCCAAAAAATGCTATCGGTTCGGGTCCTGGCACTCTCCGTTTCTTCCAATAATCAAAAGTTTTTGTGAAGTAATAGTACAGTCCGTATAGTATCACTATGAGCGCCAAAAGCAAGAAAGCCATTTTAAATAAGATTAAGAGATATTATATATATAGATATTAAAATAATATAAAAACTAGCTCACTTCGACAAATTGCAGCAGCTGTTACCGCAAAATTATCGTAATGAAGTGTTTTGCCGTTGTCTGATGCTTTTATGTAGGTATCCGTAATGATAACCAAAACAGCAATATTACAAGTCATCATTACAATACGCGTTTTTATATTATCTACTATTTATAAACTTATACTAAGATAACGTAACAAACGTTATGTGAACTTGAATACTAAAAAGTTACTGTGGTTATTTATCAATAAAATGTATCGAGGTTAAAAATAACGTAAAAGAAAATTGAAACATCTTTTACATATGTAAGCTTAGGATATTACATCTATGTCGTGTGGTAATAGACCACTCTTCCTTTTTCTGTAGATATCGTTTAATATTTACATATGGTTTATGCTTATACATTTCTTTGTTCCTCTCTCCGATTGGTAGTGCATTCTACCATCAAAAGAATCCCAAAGAAGATTGACATCATGCAGGTGGCTGGACAGAAAAGTAAATCTGAATCTTTTAATCATTTGACTCTTTCGCTTGTAGAATCCAGATAAAATAAAATAAACTTTATTGTTATGTGACAATAATTGTATTTGCTACCGCTTACCACCTCTCTACGAAGTGAGTACTGAAGGGTTTATAAAAGAATTGTTTTTTAGGGTTCCGTACAAAAATGTCACACTGTCACAGCCAATTTTCTCCGAACCTACTGGACTAAAACAGATGAAATTTGGTAGGATGGCGTGATCCTGTGACCCAAACACAGATGTGCAAAGTAAATAAATATTTTTATAAAATATGTACCATTTTTGGGGGACAAATTAGAAATAAAAAAAAGTTTAGCAAACCTTACCGTGTTATATATCAAAAGAAAGGGCTCATTATGATGATTTCAAATATATTTTTGTTATTATTGTAACATAAATAGTTTTGATTTTATTCATGAAAGAAGACGAAAATTGATCTTTCCCCCCCTGATCTCCGAAACTACTGAGCCTAAAATTTGGAAAATAAATAAATAAAATGTAGTTCATTCCCTGTAGATTACAGGAAAACCTACAAGAACTCTATCAATTGACAATTAAGTTGTAAATTCAATATAAAACGTAAATATTTCACTAAAACACCACTAGATGGCGATAGTATAGTTTGTTGACATACCACAATTGAATTTAAAAACTGACATTGGCATTGTACGGAACTTTCTCCACGCGAGTTCAACTCGCACTTGACCGGTTTTTTTCTGTTCGATCACCTGTTTGCCATCGGCGTTTGAGAATAAGTAGTAATTATAGAGGTAAATCTATGGTTTGTCCTTGTGTAGCATTTTCAAAATCCGCGGAAGAGTGATGCTACACGACTATTTAAGACAACTTCAGTACATATTTACTTTGTGAAATTTTCACGGCACTAGCTCTACAGTTCAATACAACCTGCTGAACTGCTGACAATCAGACATGGGCGTACTGACAGCGGAGGCTTGTTAATAGGGTCCCATTTTCAGTTTTTGCATATGAAACCCTTAAAATGCCACGAAAGTGTCATTTTTAACAAAAATTCATAAGAAAAAACGCATTCTATTTTTATTTTTATTTTAATATTTTTATTATTTAAAATGAAAAGAACTAATATGCTGTGTTGTTATGTAAAATTTAAGATAAACAAAAATAATTGTATTGATTTCTGCATTAATAAATAGACAAGTAAGTATCCAATGCGAGTAAAAACGCGGGGAATAGCTAGTTTCCTAATGAGCTGGACGGATAATTAAGTGACTATAATGACAAGGTGCTAGAATGGATTGGACAAAAACGCACTCTCATGCTTACTGTGCCCCTAGTATGAGTTTTTCTTAACGCAGCCGCTAGCGTCTGCGTTAGGATTTTGTATGGAATTTCTTAGTTGCCTTACTATCCGCCAGAGGCGCTGTACCGGCTTGCTATACTAAATCGCTATAACGCAGTCTCTAGCGTCTGCGTTAAGAAAAACTCATACTAGGGGCACTGCAAAGCGGCGGAAAGTCTCCTATCTGAATAACATTGCAACTCATTGTAATGGGTACCTAAATGCTACGGAACATCAGGGAATGGACCGGGATAGCAAGCGTTTGCCGAGGAGTTCCGCAAAGCTTCTTTTCTGCTTGTTTTAACAAGAATCGCCTTCTTCAACTGTTTGGAGAAATGAGATACCCTTAGAAGAAGGACCAAAATGATATCATCATCATCATCAACGATTTAGCCACAGGCTGTCCATCTGGTCGGTGGTGTTCGATGCTGCGCTTACTGGTGCATGGTCGCCATTCGAGAACCTTTCTGCCCCATCGGCTATCGGTTCGTCGCGCTATGTGCCCCGCCCACTGACATTTCAAAGATCTAATCCGCTGGGCTATGTCAGCAACCTTTGTTCTCCTACGGATATCCTCATTTCTGATTTGTACTCGTAGGGAAACACCGAGCATAGCCTTCTCCATGACTCTTTGGGCGATCTTGAGCTTTCTTATGAGGCCCACAGTAAGGGACCACGTTTCGGACCCATATGTCATCACTGGTAACCACAGAACGGATAAAATAGTTATGTGCTGGTAACACACACTCACTGGTCGAAGTCTTTAGTTTTAAGGCACTGAGGTATTTTCGGAAAGAAATTGCAGAGCTTCCCGAACGCTACCCACCCAAGCCGGTTTCGGGAGAGACCTCATCCTTGAAGCTTAAACCACAGAATTAGTAATAGTCTTAAACTGTCAATAATAATATTGTAACCAAAGTGATTATATACCTACCCTAAGAGTACTCAAACAAACACAGTAAAGTAGCAAAACAATACCCAATGCAAATCACAGTCAATTAAGTTAATATCCCACGGTTTACCTATGGCCCCGACATGATAAATAACTACAAAACGACATGATACTACACATAATGACATTGCAGATATATTCAATGTAATTTCTTACCCGACTACGGCGGCGGCAGTATGTTTACCGTAGCTCCTAAACTACTGGACCCATTTTAATGAATGAGGTGTCAATAGAATTGTAATTACGGGTGACATAGGCTACCTATATCAATTGTATCAAAACTTTAACCATCTGACGGAATTTAGTCTACAAATCTAACCTCGAAAATGAACTGAATACTTATGTACATCACGTGTTGGGTATGATGATAAAGGTCTTCGCCGCGGTTTGTACCATTTCTTGAAAATGCAGACATAAACGTATTGCACGACTAGTGTACGTAAATACTTATGCCCAATCGGGAAATAGAAATGTAAAACCAGACAACTTACGGAGGAAAAGGGTCTAAAAATACAAAACCAACAAAAAAATTCTAAAGGTGCGACCACGTCTCTACCATACCATTTTTTACCTATGCATTTCTGGGTTTCAATTTTTTGGTACCTATTCATTGAAATCCCTCCGAATTAAGTTTGAGTATAATATAAAATATAAAAAATCTGGTAAAAATAGTGGTGCACTCACTATTTTTACCAGTTTTTTTTACTACGCGAAGGAGGGTTATGTTCCTCGATGTACCTAGGTACTTATTTACCTATATCTTTGTTTAAATTCGTCTTAATTGTGAGAGTAATACAATAAGTGTGTCTAAAATGCATTCTTATATCTGTTGATTTTTTAATATAATTAACTTATCAACACCTGGGTATTAATCCCACCATCCAAGTACGCACTTGTTTAGTTTTCTCTATATGCTCTGAAGCATAAGCTGAAGATGCAACTAGGAAACACGCTTACACTTACTAATGCAACTCCTGGACCCTAGAACGGTAAATACGCACAAGTTTGTCAGTCCCTCACATTTTCTGGACAATGTCTTTCAGGATCAAACTTTTCCGGATCAGAAGATCGGAAGACCAGCGGTATCGTAAGCAATCTCCGATGTCAAATAATTTGAGCGGTAGATTTTTTTAGACAGAAGTCAGAGCATCGCTTGGAGATTTGTTTGGTTTACGGCAAACTTTTGAAAGTAGCTTTAAACTATAATATACTATAATGCATAGCTAATGAGCTTATGGTAAATGCACAGGGGTCTAACATCGTGACTCTACAAAATCTGAATGACATCGACATAATAAAACATCATTGTCTATTTTTATTTAGGTTTTTATTTACTTATAATACAAAACATTTTCTATACACTTTATTAATTACTAAGCGGTCCTTGAATTGTTTGAAAACCTACCGTCTTAACTACAGTTATAGAAAAACAATAGTCTTTAGTCACTCGTACAATTTTGAGATTACATTAACTAGAAGTAGGTATTCCAAATAGGAGGCTGCGGCCTGCAAATAATAAAATTCGAATTAGACTAAACATACAATTGAGTACGAAGATTGTTTGCAAAACTTCACAAATTTAATCGTGTACCCAAATACTATCTACTTATTTGAATTATTGTGGGCTATTTGAAGGTGAGAGAGCATTATTGTTTATTACTGCAAGCAACGAAATATACTAGGATCCAAGGTGACAGCGCAAGACGTGGCGTCTACAAGGCGCTGCAGATTGAAGAATAATGCCATAATATCTACGTTTTAGGGTTCCGATAAATAATAATGACAAAACGGTGGTATGAGAACGTCCGTATATCTGGGTCATAAGTTAGTTTGATTAAAACGTTTGATTAAACCTACACATGTCTGAAAAAAAGAAAAATATATTATTATTTTCTTTGAATTAAAAATAAGAGTATGCTGTATAAAAAAATGTTTTTGTAAATTTTTTGTGCTATAAACAAAAGTTGTACAATCTGGTGTTGCTAATATTAAATTAAGGTTGTGTGGATATATTTTAATTATAATAACTGGGACTAAAATTAATAAAAGTACAGTAAATATGTCTTACAAACACACACGCAGATAACTGGAAAATCTGCAAGATATTCTAGAATACCTACGTAGAATTTAGAATTAGATTCAAACTCGTAGTATTATGTAAAGTATGAGTAGGTAACTGTGTTTATATAGACTGCCTTTTTTGTACTTGATACTGTTACTTTTCCTATATAATTATGTTCCAGTCCTGCCTCCACTAAATACGGCTCACTCTAACTCTATGTCAAATATGCCTCTACTCATTACCTATTATTTGGCTACTATTTACTGCAAATGTAAATACGCTCACCAATCATTAGGCCTTACTAGATCTCGTCGGTGAAGGCGCCAGCGCATCCCTGTGGCGATAAAAGTTGTTGTGTAAGTGTCGTTTGGCCTAAGTGCAGGATTCATATAGAGGCAGATAGGTTTCTGCCTCAACGCTAGGCCGCAATACCAAAATCGTCTGATCTTAAAAAATCTACTTTTATCATAGACTAGTGACCCGCCCCAGCTTCGCATGGGCACAAAAGCCTTCATATTGAATGAATCACTCTATCTATTAAAAAAAACGCATCAAAAGATTTTCCGCCGTATTAAGAAACGTTTGATAAGCCCATTTTAACTAAAATATGTTTTGGCTCTTTCTCTCTTAACTGACACTTCATGTGAAAGAACGAGACGTAACACATTTTAACTAAAATAGGCTTAACAAACGTTTCTTAATACGGGGGTTAACCTTTAATTTTGAGACCCCACTCGAGTATGCTTGCAGACATTCGGTGATTCTTCCTCACATTTACCCCCACAACTTCTAAACGGCTTCATCAAACATGTCTAAGAACACTCGCCCATAAGTCACCTTTAATACAAAAAAAACTAAAGTTACAACAAACAAACTAAATTGAAATCGCTTCATCCGTTTGGAAGCTATGATGACAGAGACAGAGAGACAGATACGTCAAACTTATAACACCCCTCTTTTTGCGTCGGGGGTTAAAAATACATACAAAATTCGATACTCCGCCGGCAGTTCCGATGAGAACCCTATATCTATCGCGAGTCGACCCTGATTCTAAAACCACATAATTTCAGCGTTTTTTCGATCACTTCCAAACCGTGTGGATTCGGAGCCCGGGTTTGTATATTATTTACTTTTTGGAGGTACTCGTAAACAGAAAATAACGTTTTGTCATTATTTTTATGACCGGTCGCTTGTCAGACTCCGAAACTTCTTGAAAATGCTGTTGTTGGTATACCATACGGCAGCATTTGCAATCGCTAATATTCAACACATATGCAGTAAAAGGTTTATGCGGTACCGCCAGGGTAAGAGTGATCAATCTAGTCATTTTAATTATCTAAACACCATATCATAGATATTGGAAATAGGATTGGCATAGGATATCATAATATAAATAATAAACTTCCTGTCGATATTACTATTTTTATTTCTGTCTGTTTCAAGACAACCGTGTCTTAAGCGAAGACACACACAGATGCTCGTCATTACACAGCTATTGTGAATTACAAGTTAACCATAGAAATATCTATACAGCATCTATATGTACAATATGTCTGTGCAAGGTCGTCCCTCGCGACGTCCGGCGCGGCTCACTATGTGAACACTCGCCAAGCTTTATTTAGACATTAAGTGGCAGTGCAACCGACTTATGCACGATCGTTTCATTATCAGTAGATTATTACATACTTTAGTGAGAGATATGTAGCGAGAATTATACATAAAGCTGTTTGCTATTTCGACGTAAAATACATATTTGTTCGTGCTAGTTTAGTAATTTTTTTAGCTGCTACGTTTAAAACACCCAATTCAAGTTGATTTCGGCCACATATCACTCTTAGTTCTACACTCGATTACCGCGATATTAAACTCTTAGTCAAAACATGTTAACAGTACCAGTCGTTAAACTTATTAAGATTTACTTTAATTATATTTTAAATATTATCGAAAACATTAGGCAGCTGTGTCGGCTGCTTTCAGAATTTATATAGTTCTACCAACACCGTGCCTTGGAGGCATTCATTATTAAATTAAAAGTCGATCACAGAATAAAACGCACTATCCTGAGCTAATAGCTTACATCTTTATATATCGTTATTGTTAAACAGTACCCTAATAACAAAAATAGGATTTTTGGTAAAAATATTTTTCTTGTATTTCCTTAACCGTTAGTAAGAAGTTGTGCCACTATATTGATCAAGATTCATTTATGAAAAATAAAGATTTAAAACACACTATACTGAGTATATAACCCACAGTATATTACATAAAGTATGAAAATGGTTATCATAATACCAAGATTCAAAAAGCATCAAAAATTGTAATTGTCATCTACACTAGGCGATTCAATGACGCTACATCAAAGTATCGAAATCATTCAATATTAAAATTAACCTAAATGTTACAGTCGAAACAAGATACGCTATTGCCAAAATGTAGGTCCTTACACTCAAGCTGCAAGTTCCTGGTGCGCGATCGCAACCCATCTTATGAAGTCAGTAAAATCAAGAATACCAATGTCATATACTGGGACGCAGCTACGTAGGAGATCGCAATTTCAGAATAAATGCCCTGCATTTTGTTACCAAGGTGGCTGAAAGTAATCGGTGTTTGTCTCACGATCAGATATTTTGTCTATAATATTCATGAAATTAACTAAATACTACACTAATAAATCAACTGTGAATCTAAATACTTTTAAACTAAGTAGTTTTATATTTTGAGTTCGAAGTTATAATGAAGGTTACTCCATAATTGTAATTATGTGTTAAATAAGTTTCGAACAGATATTAGGAGAAAGTAATATCATATATTACAGCGTGAAAATGTTGTCGAAACAATAACACAGACAAGCCACACAGCAACCGTGGATATTGTTACAGATGTCATACAAGTGAACATACCGGCGACAGCTGTAGCTGCTTCACACCAAACACTATACATAAAATGAGATCTTACAATTATGACATGCCATTACTAGTCGGCACTTGTAACTTGCACACCGTTGCCCTGTGTATCTAACGTTGCAAGGCGTGTTAATACATTATAACGTTTGACAAACAGGGCAGACTGTACTACATCGCAATAAGAATTATTACAAAAATCTTCAGTCAATGACATCTTCGCGATGCAGTGTTGCCACTAAACAAATTTATATTAAAACATCATTGAACTTTTCTTTCTATAAACAATCAACTTACATGTACTTACTTTATGTATATCCCGCCGTATTTATAAAAATAAACACTTATTGAATTTATTTTTCTTAAAATCCTTATTTCTCTTCTTTTCACTCTCTCTGTTTGACAGTGAAAAAATAAAAGGAAATAAAATTAAACAAAAATAAGTCTAGTAAAACATGATATTTTATGAATAAGACGGCTAAGTCGGCTAATGTATAATTTAAATTTGTTTTGTGACGAGAAGGCGTCAGTACCGGATGTCGACAATTATCCACTCGCAATGAACTAAACTCAGTAAGTATACGTTACCAACACAACAATAAATGTACTCAACGAGATGATAGTGTGAACTATATCATTACATACACGGCTTGTACAAAACTGATTTAATTTTGTAATGGGTGAATGTAAAAGCTCAGTCGCTTTTCAAAGATATAAGATGCTTTATTTACACACAAAATATAAAATATCAACGGGCGAACACGAGTCAAACCGTCTTCGATTCAATCGAATTCTATGGCATATATACAACATTTTTTAATCAAATTTTTTTCTACGTATAATAAATCGGTAGCGAACTTGAAAATTTGTATAATAGCTTACTCAAAAAAATCTTGCGTCAGCCCTAGCTTTACTACATTTAGCCTAAACTTTTCAAACCTAACGAATGAATAAATTTACATTTCAAATCCAGTTCATCTATACGCACAATAAGACAACATTGGTCAATAAATAAAAAAAATCACTAGGTAAATCACTAAGAACCGACAATAGCAGAGCGTTGCCAATTGTAGAAAAAATATTATACTTCTCAAACAGAAAATTGGTCTATACGCCAACTAAAGAATTTTTTTTTTGTTACTTCTTCTTAACGCAAATTTGCATTTCACTTTTTAATGGTTTACGAACAGCCAACAAACCCTTTTTATGAAAAATAATCTTAAATGATATAATTTCATATTAATAAATCGCATGAGGCACAAAATCAATACAATTTGGCTCGTGTATCGCCGGCTTTATTTCAAATATTAGTAGTAAAGTCATATGTTGAAGTTTAAAACCAAGCGATGCGATGAGAAAGCGATAGTGAGTGAATGTCGTAACTCATTGACACGAACCAACACAGCAGAAAATAAATTCAAGTGTATATACTCTGTATACACATAATAAGTTAAAAACCCAAAATCGGATACGCGATCCGCTAGGAATAATTTTTCATGAATGTTTAAAACGGCCTCCAAAAATAAAACTTCATTCCACATACATTTTCATTTGCAATTAGCAAAATTGAATGTATGACATCCAACCTTAATTTCATGCCTTCTCAAGCAACTGTAAAATATATCTAGAGCGCACAGCTAAAGATTCGAATTTGAATGTTTATTTAGTGCTGTGTGAGCGGTGTAAAATGGACTACGATACTAAGTCTAATCGGTCGCTCGCTGCATTTTGATACGAGTAACGATTACGAGTATGATTAAATGCGATGCTCAACGACGAAGTAGACAAGGGTGTTTACTCTGTATAGTCCCACCAGTCCTTCTCGTAGCCCTCATTTACGTGTTCTAGCAGCACCTTACGCCGACTGTCACAATATCTGGAAACAATGTAAAATGGGGTTCAACATGGCCTTTTAATAACGATACAGCGTCTGTTTAAACAAACAAATGTGATGTTTTTCCTTAACAACGTAATTAATAGATGCAATGTCCGATCACGCCGATCTAAAAAAAAAAGGAAGTGACTCATGCTACGAGTATTTCAAAAAGTAGTCGATCAATAACGTTACGGTAGGAGTACAAAGAACAGTTTTATCTGCACCATCTATCTAGCTTCATATTTTCGTTCGTTAGTCGTGTTCGTAGTGGGTAATGTTTCGGTCTTGAAATATTTTTGGAAGTTCAGGGAAGGTTTGAACGGTGAAAAAAGTGCGTTCAGGCGGTACGTAGTTCACCTGGTCAGCTAGTTAAATAATATACACAATCCATACAACATTTCCATCTGCTAATATGTATTTTTTATACAATTTAGTAGGCAAACTAGAAGTGTCATGAACGCATTAAGGCATCCTTGTGAAATGTTTTCATGCCCTTTTTAAACACCCTATGTCGTAGTCACTATCACTAGGGATAGCCATATTAGCGTACCTGTACTTGTCCTGCACCTTCTGCTTGATGTCGGCGAGGTTCTCGCTGGTGATGTCCCGCTCGAGGTACTCCGACAGGGTCTCGGTGGCGGACTCCAGGTCGCGCTGGTTGTCCTCGAAGATGACGGACTGGTTGTTCTTGCGGAGATAGTACGCGAACACGTACGTGTACATCAGCGTTTGCCGGCACTGGCACAAAATGTCCACCGCTTTTTTCAGGAATTGTACCTGGAAGTCACATTTACATTGTTAAAGTTGCTTTCGGAGTTTCTACACATATTACCTAATTAATAAATAAAATACCTATTATAGATAGAGTAGCGTACATTCTTCGAAAAATCGGGATCAATAAAATCTATGGAAGAATCCAAATAACTAGTGGAGAAGCTCATTGATCTACTCAGTAATAAAATAAATAATTCATTGCTTCATGTAACGGTTGCTGTAACAGGCAGCTGCAACAATACGTCACCTCGATCCAACTCATGTTGTGCTGCTGCATCTCCTCCATCTTCTCCTTGACGGACGCGTATAATTTGGACTCGAAGCGCAGCGACTGCATGTGGTTCATGTAGCGGTTGCAGTAGAACAGGTAGCGCTGCAGCGCTGCACGCGAGCGCTCCTGAGCATCCCGAGCGGCTTTCGCCTCGTCCTCGTCGTATCTGCAAGTTATTTAGCACGCAACACTGAATATAACATCGGCGGAGCTCGATAGCTAACCTAGCAGGACAGCCCTAGCAGGACCAGGTGCATACGTGTTATTAATGATCGTAGGTCTCAAGCTACAGCAAGCATAGCCTGGGTAGTGAATGAATTGACAAATGAACTTTATTGCTATAAACATGGTCTATAAACAGTTACTAAATAATATGTATATTATGTATTGCAGGTGGAGGTGGCCTCCCTAGTGCTTCGAAAGGAACGTTAAACCGTTGGTTCCGTCTATTACCGCCAGCCAAAGACCTCCCGCTTACAATAATGGCGCGAGAAATACGCACCTTCTGACTTTGTGCCTGCCTTTGCATCTGAGAAACTATATGGCCATATTGGCCATACAATGGCATATATGGAAATCTTTAGATCGTCTAAGTACTGATTAAGGTAGACCTCTGCCGGGACAATTTAATACGTTACATATCACGGCTTTTCTAAATATATAGAGATATAATATACTAGCCGTTGCCCGGGGCTCCGCTCTCGTGGGAATTCCGGGATAAAATATAGCCAATGTGTGTTCCAGGGTCTAAGCAATCTCCATTCCAAATTTCAGCCAAATCTGTTCAGCCGTTTTCTTGTGAAAGAGTAACAAACATACACACTCACACATTCACAAACTTTCGCCTTTATAATATACCTACTCGTAAGTGTGATGTCTCTGTCTATGTAGTTCATTTCTTGGTTTTGTCCCAGAGTTTGTTGTTGTTTTTGTCCTGTCTGTGGTCCAATGCCAGTGCGGCAATTAAATTTAAACAATGCCGCATCTTCTGTCGTGCCTTGCTTGTCTTATGAGTTAAACAAAATGTCAGCCACAAAAAGTGGCATAAAATAAAAATGTCGAGTTGCTAGAATTACAAAATTTAGACCTCTGGATCTATTTGAAGGATTTGTTTCGCGCCCTCATATGATATGAGACAAGTACCTAAAATAATGTTGTAGTCCAGTATTACTTATTCAATAATCTTGGCAGTCCCGCTTGAGATGGGCACGCACTAGATGGATAATTATGTACCTCATAGCTAATTGACAATTTGTAGACCACGTCTGTTCAATATCCATCTTCGGTTCCGTGTCCCAATTAATGGCAGCTACCGTGTTGTACCCATTTACTTACAAGGTTTACAAAAATAGAATATCGGGAAAACCTGGTTATTATTCTGTTAAACCGGCGTTTAGATGTCTTACATGAAATTTGAAAAATTGATGCAATGAAATTTTCAAAACTCAAAAACGAAAAGATAAAAAATTTCAAAATATTAAAAAAAATTGGCAATTAAAATTTAAAAAAATAATTTAAATGAAAAAAGGCAATAAGTTAATTGTAGTTTAATAAGATACATCGATTTTTTGTTTTTGTTACCTGGGGCGATAGTTGATCAGTATGACGGACTGAACCAATGTAACTTTAAGTTTCTCGGGTTATTTAAATTTCATGCTGAATAGTAGTTAACATACTTACATTATTAAGAATCTCCGTCTGGTGTGCTCTGGAGGGCTTCATATTTTACCAAATAACAGCAATTCCATGGAGGGTGGACATCAAGCAGGATGGTCATAAAAATAGTTGCAAAAACAATAAACTTAGATGATGATGATTAGTAGAAAAGAAAGCTAATTATTTTAGTTTTGAGCTTTTTTCTATTTACATATTATGGTCCAACACATGTATGGCCCCCTTACCTACAGCAGAGGATAAATCATATGGTCTCGTTTTTACACTTTGTAAACGGAACTTTAAGTGCAGCAAAGCCAGATTTAAATTATGTACATGTCATGGAATGAATGTAGGTGTGTATGTGATACATGTGAAACTACTATCTTGAATATCAACAGTACTGTGATATTGCCATTTTTGCCTTGGTTCTGTCAATATCTCTTATATAGGCAGAAAAGCAAAATGTGTTAGAGATTTGAGCATTAAATTTACTACAAATTTTCGAACTCAATAATTATAAGAATGAGAAAGGAAAATAATATTAATTTTGATGAATGTAAGCGAGGTTAACTCTGATCGTGATTTACATGTCGTGTGTTTGTAATAATTTGAAAATAAACTCCAAACTGAGGTTTACCAAATGACTATGACATCTCCGGGCAGGAGGCGGGCTTACAGCTCAGGTCCCTTCACGCCATGGTGTCAGCCGACATCGAGTTCAGCCGAGTTGGTTGCAGTCGGCGAGTACTCACCTGTTACAGTTGTACCAACTGCTGCCGTGCGGCTCCCAAGGCCCGAGGCACACCCAGCAGAAGTCGGCTTTACAGTTCTGATTCTTGCACACCATGTGGTTGCAGCCACCGTCCTTTTCAATGGTCACGTTGCATTTCGGACACTCCTTCGTGTTAGCCGCTATCCAATTTGACGTCTCTGAGTCGTCGTCGCATTTCTAAACAGACAATCGTACCTATCTATACTAATATTATTAAGAGGAAAGATTTGTATTTTTTTTTTGTGTTTATGTTTGTAATGAATAAACTCAAAATCTACTGTGCCAATTTTAAATATTTTTTCGCCATTGGAAAGCTACATTCATCCTGAGTGGCAGGCTATGTATGTACCACGGGCGAAACCGGGAGGGCCTGCTAGTTAATTAAAAAAATAATGCATATCACGCAAAACTTCATTATCATTTCAACTTTATCCCACCGATTACCATATGACTGAGCTGGAGTTTGCTCAAACACGATATATTTATTTTATCAATCGATACATTAAAATTTAGTATAAGTCCTTTTGGTTTTTTGACGTGACAACGTCTAATAACACGATACTACGGGCTGCATGCACGAAAAAGATGACGTCATTGTCCCGTTCCGCAAGAGAGAGGCATGTTCATCTATCTAGATGCAGCACGAACCGAACAGAGCCGAGTAGAAGATTCCACTCCTGTGTATTATAGTACTGTAATTTATGACGTTGTGACTTCAAACTACCGTCCGTAAACCGACTTCACAGACAACCAATTTTTTTGATTTTTATATAAATTTCTTACACTAATAGTAACAAAAGGGGAATGTATCTGTGAAGGAGCAGCGGGAGCACTGACCTTGATCCACTTGCGCAGCAGGCAGCAGCGCACGGGGTCGTGCCAGTTCTCTCCGCAGGCGAAGCAGAACGTGTGCCCGCAGCGGCACGTCACCGGCGCCGCCTCCACGTACGCCACTTTGATCGCGTTGCTGCAGTCCGGCGACGGACACCAGCGAAGCAGGCGGTTACACTGCATTGTTAAAAAAACAAACAAATCAAATTATAATGTGGGTTTTTAAAAAATGACTATGTGAATGAATGAATAAACTGCGTCCGTGGTCCAGTGGTTAAGGCGTTTGCCTGTAAACCCTGGGTTCGATTCCCATGGGAAGCATACTTTGGTTAGTTTGACATTGCAGGCTTGAATCACCTGATTGTCTGATAATAAAGATGATTCCGTGCTTCGGAGGGCACGTTAAGCCGTTGGTCCCGGCTTCCATCTGGTAGTCGTTATAGGAACCACGTCAGTGGACCAGTTCCGAAGAATTCTGACACCAAGGTGTGCATGGTCGATTGACCGTGACACCTACACGAAATTATGATGATGATGAATAAATAAACACTTTCTTGCACCAATTACATAAATACATCATTGGATTGTACAAGATCGAAAATAAAATTAGTAAGTACAAATGCAGACTTATCGCTAATGCAATTTCTTTCAGCCAACCATAGGGAAGAGAGAAACAAAAAACATCGGAGCGCGAGCGATGCAGTAAGCTAATTAATAAATATTTCTAAATGACCTGATAACTAACACCCATATTCTCAAACGTTTCCTTATAGGTCGCTCCACTCAACTTCATTCGAGGACGCCTCAAGGAAGTCCTCCAACTTTCCTTGAAAACGGTATTCTTGATTGTTTCCTTGACTCCAGTGAGGATGAGTCAAGGAATGACGTCCCGTTTTATTCCAGTATGTTGGTAAACCGCTTAACTTTTTGACGTTAAGAGATTTTTTGACAATAGTTTTATTTTGAATTTTAGCTTACTGGCATAGATTTATTATAAAACAGCAAAATACATAATACACAAAGAACTTATTATAGTAGGTACAAGTTCTTTTAAATCTGGTCCTCAATAAAAGTTAAACGAAACGTTCGAGGCTTCCTTAAGGTACCTCTCGACCAATCTTATATTTTGACAGTTCGTTCCTCACCTCCATTGAGTAATTTCCTTAAGGTGAGGAAGCTAGTGTCAACTATGAATAACATTAAGGTCGAGTGAGGATGAGTCGAGTTTGAGGAAACGTTTGAGAATATGGGTGTAAGTGATGTGATTTGGTTGTTAGACTTCAAACACCAATTCATCAAGTTCGAGTGATTAAGGACTGTGTGCCCTGTATTGTGCCCATTGTCAGTTTACAGACCCTCAGCTAGTAGAATATCAGAAGCCCTTTGAATATACTTAGCAGTGGTTAATGAGCCTATCCCACTGATCACATCTGAAAACAGCCTGGCATCTAGTGCATTCATTAATTCTTCAAATAAAAATGTGCCCGTACTTTGTATAAGGGTCATAGCAATAGCAATGCCACAGTTGTTGTATTTGAACAGATCTACTCTTTTCGGTTGTGATTTGACATAAGAAATTTCAAACATAGCTTTAATCATAATTTATATTATGAATTTAAAAATGATAACATTTATTTAATTGCTTTTTAAAAGACCTCCTACCTCCACGAAGCTATTAGTGATGATGTGCTGGTATTTCAGCTTGACCCTCGGCTCCCGCACTAGCCGCATGACGGTCGCGTCGTCCACCAGTATGTCGCACTCGTGCGCGGCGCACGCTATCGTTTGACCCTAAAAAAACACTAAAAATTAGGCATAGAAGGAAAATATACCATCTTCATAAATTCAAACATTTTTCAGGTTTCAATTTGGAATTTAACATTGAGTTGGCATTTTCCGATTGTGATTGTGATATTTAACGTCAAAATTTTAAGAATTTAAAAAATATAATAATGGAGCAGATAACAATAGAAATTATAATCTCCTCCATCATTGCAATAAAAACTCACTCAAATCAAACAATACAAATGATATGAGATAAATTATTTTTTAGAAACAATATTGTTTTTAATTACCTTAATCCAACTAATATTATAAATGCGAAAAGTGAGTGTATATTTGTTAGTTTGTTATCTCTTCACGCCCTAGCTACTGAACCAATCTTCCTGAAATTTCGCATACACATATCTTTGTATTGAGAAGGACATAGGGTACCTTTCATCCCGGGAAAAAGCAGTGTTCCCGAGAATATCTCAAGCGGGCGAAATCTAGTATGTATATACAATAGACAAGTACAAGGTCAATATAGGTAACATTGAGCAAGCACAAGAAATATACCTCCACACCAAATTCAATCAACATAATTTATTCAAACTTAGATCGGTAAAAAATTATATGCATGACATCATTCAAATCATACCTATAACATAACATAGCAATACACAAGCTTGAACAGAGTGGTATAAGGGGAATCACATTGGATCTTTTGAGGAGCTACTTATCGGATGGTAGACAGAGAGTAAAGGTCGGCAATTCGATCAGTGATAAGATGGATATTTGTTATGGCGTACCCCAGGGAAGTATTCTGGGTCCGACTTTATTCCTAAAATTATATATACATTTGTTTGGTGCAATAAAGAGTTTTTCTATTCTATTCTATTCTATTCCTCATATACATAAACGGGCTGACAAACCTAAGCCTTGACGGTTGCCAAATATTTTCATATGCGGATGATACGGCCTTGGTTTTCACTGATGAATGTTGGAACTTTGTATTTAAGCGGGCGGAAGCCTGGCTATATATACTCACAATAATTCAAAAACAAATTACATATGTTTCGCTAAAACTGCGAGATCTAATCCGTCACCTAACTTACATCTTAAAATTCACCAATGTAATGATGCTTTTGTAAATTGTAACTGCCCAGAAATATAAAAAGTCTGGCGAACAAAATATTTAGGAGTTATAATCGACCAGCGCCTATCCTGGCATCCCCAAATTGATTTTAGAATTAGAAAGATGATTTGGATTTTTAAAAATTTACTGTGCCATAGCTCAATCGGTCATGGGATAATGTATTACCATTTGGGGTGGAACAAATAAAACCAAGTTCCTAGAGATAGAAAGGGCTCAGCGTTCTTACTACACAGCATACTTACTTAAAGTAATATATCTTAAACCTTTAAGATTTCCCACAAATGAACTGTACTCACTCTGTCAACTACTTTCGTAAGATGACTTTATATACTTACTACAAATTACTCTAAAAAAACATGTCCCTACCTTATACAATTAATAGCATAAATGAAACTATAAGAAGAAAAGAGAAAGTGGCTTTTTGTTCTCAAATCAAATCTAAATTTGCAGTACGTCAATACGAAGCACAATCAACATATCTATACAATAATTACGGGAAGTTAAAGAAAAAGTATCCACTTGGTTAAAGAATCTAAGCTACAATGATACGGAAGCATTAATTAAATGAATTATCAACCTATATTATTATTAAGTAATATTAAGGAAAAATGTAAAAATTTTAATCCTATTTTTCTTAAATTTTATCATTTACTTAGAATTTCAAATTGTAATCATTTATATTTCCTATCTTAAAGTGAGATATGTAAAATGTAAGCTATGAAAGAGCAGGTCTGTCTGACACAAATTAACATTCATTTGCTTACTAGGCATAGGCAGTCCTCACAACATGTTTGTAAACACATTTTTGTTAATGAAATTATTTTTTTTTAACATATGCATTTTTACTAAGGACTGCCTACATCCATTTCTTAATATAAACAAAGAGGATCGATGCTCTGTCTGTATATTGGACTGCTGGTGTATTTATGCAAGCTAAGCTACAATGTATATTTTTTTCATGAGTAAAATGTTTATATTCTAAAGTAGAACACGGCAGTGAACATCATTACAATTCATCATTGTAATGCAATGTAAATCAGCTGATTGCATTATTCTAATTATGAATTCATATATGTAATACTAGCGGTTCTCCGCGGCTTCGCCCCGCGTGTGACTCGGTTATATCGCGCCCAAAATTAGCCTATGTTTGACCTCAGGTCGTTAACTAAATCCCTACAAAATTTCATCACAATCGGTCCAGCAGTTTAGCCGTGAAGAGGTGACAGACAGACAGACAGACAGACTTTCGCATTTATAATATTAGTATGGATTTATAATTTATTCGATCTATTGCAGCTCAGAAAACCAAACCTGTTAAAAATTTATTTGACCTATACATGTGTATGGTATATATATGTATCATCTTAAGGCCTAATTAAAATGAAGAAACAATCCCGCCTTTGGCTTTAAATTGAATTGTAATAATTATAAGATTGAGTTGAACCCTAGCTGGTTAAGTATTGGAAAATGTTTTTCAAATTGTCCTGGATCATTAATATTTATATATATACTAGCTGTTCCCCGCGGCTTCGCCCCGCGTGGGACTCGGTTATATCGCGCCCAAAAGTAGCCTATGTTTGACCTCAGGTCGTTACCTACATCCCTACCAAATTTCATCACAATCGGTCCAGCAGTTTAGCCGTGAAGAGGTGACAGACAGACAGACAGACAGACAGACAGAAAGACAGACAGACAGACAGACTTTCGCATTTATAATATTAGTATGGATACATGTTTTTATAGTATAAAATATAGCGTAATTTAGTTAGAATCAAATGAACTTTCGCGTAATGCTAGCTCAATCTTTTGATATTCTCCTTATGCATTTATTTTTTAAATTTTTTTTACAATACAAAATATCTGGCACAAATTGTTGGTAGATTAAAAGTTCTAAATCCAGTCAACACGGTTCCCTTGTGTAACATTAACTAGCATATACAACAAACAAAGTGTTTTTTGTATAAAAAGTCACGTTCCCTAAAAATCAGTCAGCAGTAGTAAAACATTAATGAGAACTTACTAAGCCTTCCTCCATTATCTTAGTAGTTAAATATTCGCACCAGCACTGCGTGCAAAACCTGTGTCCACACTCCAAGCCCGTCATCATCTGTAAAATAAAATAGTTTTTTGTCTTTTCATTCTTAAATAACAAGTAGAACTTGCTGATTATATAATTACAACAAAGTAATTTTGATTTCACCTAATATTGGCTCATTACACAAAAACAATTTGAACTGTCTGCATGTTACTTTTTAAAACCACTAAATGTTTTTACAAACAATATGTTTCTCAAAAACGAAAGATCTACCTGAGCTCAGATGCAAAAAAAAGAATTTTAAAGGTGAAATATAAAATTTATGGGTCTTACCGTCAAAGGTAATATTGAAAAACATATTTCACATTCCTCTGTTCCTGATGTTGATATCCGTCTAGGTAACTGTAACAGTAGTAAAATATTTTTTGACACATCAATATCATACACACAAACTATAATCATTCTATTGCCAGTCTATAGTAGATAGATGAAAAAGGAATCTGACGAATGTGTCTTAAATCATATACAGTACCCAATTATATTATATGTAGGTACCTATATTTTTAACAAAAATTTCAACAGTTGCTAATAATTATTTCATAGCCTATTCCTACATTATCTAACAGTTTTTAAATAACAGTTTAAAATTACCTTTGGCCTTTGTATAACTGGTTTTCTGAATGGATTAATGACTCTAGCTTCAGAGAACAACTGATCCTGGTCCCCATCATAGAACCGTTCCATAAGCTTCTCTTTGTCCCATTTGAAATGATTTAATAGTATGCGTGTTGTTGTTGCTGGTATCTGTTGATAAAATATTTTGTTATTTTTCAGGTAAGCTCGGCTACTGTGAACAACTATACATAAAGTAATATAGAGATCAAGCCCCCAGCTGCCAAGTTTTTGGCAGCCCCAATATTATATCGTTAAATATTATTGGAACACATCAGCAGATTTTTAAGCTGATGTGTGTGCTTTGTGTCTTGTTTTTACCTTGCTGAACTCAAAATATAAGGCTGAAAATATTAAAATTTATTTAGACAACAGCAAAAGCGTAATGTTACCACCCTTTGGCTACAAAAGCCTTTAAAAAATATATGCCATATCCCTATAAATGTATATATATAATAAAAAAAGACTGCTGAACTAACTTTGGTCAAACAAGTTTCTTTATTATTTTCATAATAATTCTTTCTTCTTGACAAAGTAATTTTTAATGAAAAGAAAACGTCATTTATGATGTGAGAAAAATACCAAGCAAATTGTTTACTATTTACGACGCACAAAAGAATCAGGTTTCTAGGCCATCACCTAGTATCATTAAATAGCTCTATGATTTGGCTTCCTATGCACAAAATACATAACGCAAATGGGTCAAACAGTTCGCCAATAAATTCCAAGTGCAATACAAAAGATTCCACTGACGTATTCTAATGTATGAGTAACCTCATTCAAATTAGTCCATTGTTTACTACTAAGATACTGACCTCCACTACAGTGTTCACATCTTTGATGCAATCAACCATGTGCTGAACGATTTCCTCCGTCGATAACACCTCGTATGGATATTCCTCCAGTTCCGTTTGTCGTTCTCTTGTACTGTGGGTCTCAACGTCCATTGCAAAGTCGACATCGTCTCCACTAGACTCGTTACCAGAATCCACATCATCCTTTGTGTCGTCTTCGGAGTCCATAGTCGAGACGTTGACGAAATAGGTAAACTTGATAATAAGGGTACAGCCAGAGCACGTCTAATGATGAAATAATTACACCTGAGATTTAGGAAAGGTCAACAATGAAGAAAATAGTTCACCCACGGGCTGCCAAAACCTCTGACGTATGGGTGGCAGTGTCTATGACGTCACTTTTGCTTTGTGTTTGGTTTGCTATCTATGGCTTTGCTATGTTTTTTATCTATGGTATAGACAAGTCATCTTTCGCGAACGCGGAGGCTTACATATTGATTCATAATGCCAAACAAAACAAAGGGGTTACCTGGTGACCTACTATCATCTCTTAAAACCATGCAAGATCCAGTGAGTAAGGGAGATGTCGCCTTACATCTTGTATTGCGCTATCTCGCGTAGTAACCCCCCATGTAGCTCGGCTAGAGATGGGTCGACGTTTTTGCCCAGTGGTCGAAAACTAGGGCGGAAAGGGCAAAAATAATTTATGCCCGATATGTGCCCGATAAACGTCCGTTCGTTAGGCGGAAACCGAAATTTTTATATTAAAATGCATTTCACGTGGCTTATGAGCTATAAGTTATAATATATTGTCTTGGAATGGATGATAAACCATTTTAACATGAGATATGATTGCTACTGTAGCTTAAAGGTCAACTCCTAATTAGATGTTCAAGCAACTCTTGAAAAGTCACCAGCTTAGGTATGATATGATTGTATTCGTTCATTATAGATATGATACAAGTGTTTTTAGGATTCGTACATAAAAATTACAAACAGAACAATTTTAGGATAACTATGGTGTCTGTCTGTTTCACCTGTTCCAGCTAATTTTATCTAAACCTACTGACTGAACCTGGATTTTTAAATTTGGCGCACGTGTACCGAATCATATAGTAAAATTACAAAAATAAAAGAAAAGTAAATACCTAGGTATGGCGTAAAGTTACTGTGTAAGTAACTTTACCCCATACCTTAAGGATAAAGTAGTCTTAAAAAAAAGTTTGTGGATTGTGTTTATGAAGACAATTTTCATTATTTTATCAGAAAATAAACTCTATTTTTTAAATTATTTAAGAAAGATGAAGAAAATTACGATTAGATCCCTTGGTCTTGACTTCTTTTTTGTCTTGGTCTATATTACTAGAAAAATTACTTATTCCACAGAAAATTTCATATATTGCACAACATATGTTTTGCTTTCTACATCTCAATGTCAGATAATGGGTGTGGTCAACATCTTATAGTCAGACACTGGGTGTGGTCTACATGTTGGAGTCAGACACTGGGTGTGGTCTACATCTCGGTGTCAGACACTGGGTGTGGTCTACATCTCGCAGTCAGACACTGGGTGTGGTGTCTACATCTCGATGTCAGACACTGGGTGTGGTCAACTTTTCGGAGACAGACACTGGGTGTGGTCTACATCTCGATGTCAGATACTGGGTATGGTCTACATCTCGGAGTCAGACACTAGGTGTTCATAATTGATTCACTGCGATATCTACCCTAAACAATGATGATGAATCGGTCGAGCTGTTTAGCGTAACAGACAGACTATAATATTAGTATGGTTTACTGCGGTTGTGGCTTACGGGGTAGATTGACCTTGCAAAATACTCCATTACCAACAAGCCACTTGTAGTAACTACAAAAAAATCAAAAAAATTCATTTTATTTGACTTAGTAGATTAAAAAGCAAACAACTGCACCGGTTTTGATAAAACTTTAATGGGATCAAATTGAAAGTATGTCCTTTCAAACCAAAAAAATAAATGTCTCAAAATGACGAAGATATAAAACATAAAAAAATATTCAGCCGAATTGAGAACCTTCTTTTTGGAAGTTGGTTAATAATGCAAAGATTTTTATAACTATAGAGAATATTTCTAAAATAAACAAGTACAACCATAGTTCTTAGGCATTAAAACAATGTTTTAAAAAATCATTGCTATTATGATTTAGAGGGTGGGCAACTATGAAAATAAATAATTTATTTTATTTCAAATAATTTAATTGTAACTTGGTACACACACAATCCTTTTTAAGAGCACTGCAGACTGAAAAGATGCGGCCGATACGTTTGTACGATATAGCGATGATATTATGTTACATAAGAAGTATGCCAAAATGGCACTATATTTTCTTAGCAGTCGGGTAAAAACAAATTATTTTTTTAAAAAACGTTATGTTATTTTATCGATAAATATGTATAAAGTAGCCATTTTATAAAGTTTAGAGTAAACGCCCAGTGAAATGGACTTTTATCAGCGGAAATGGACATTTATCGGGCGTAAATGGACGGAAATCGGGCGCTTATTATTTCCGACTTTTTGCCCGGTCAAAAACCCATCTCTAAACTCGGCCAAGCGTTCGTACTTTTTAGGCGCACATTAGACTAAGGCACACATTACATGCTCATGCACGCATGATGGTTTTCCATCAAACAAAGGGATGGTACTCGAAAGGTGAATTGAATCGACTGATTTCCAAACAAATCATTTTTTTTTAAATTTATGTCAAGAACTTAGCGATGATTTGTTTGGAAATCAGTTGATTTAATTGTTCCATCGTAAATCATCGCAAAATTCTTGATTTAAACAAAAATTTAGATTCCATCATGCACGCATGAGCGGTTAGGGTGCGCCTAACTCATGCATGATGGTTTTCCATCAATCATAGGGATGGACTCGAATAGTGAATTGAATTGACTGATTTCCAAAAAAATCAATTCTTGATTTATATTTAAGATGATTTGTTTGAAAGTGCGAACGCTCAGCTGAGCTACATAGTAGGCGGATTACATGGTAGGGGTTGTTAGGTTTTATTTTCGTTACGGTTCTCGGGCTTAAAGCCCGCAATGCATAGCTTTTAATGCAATAGGTTAAAAATATAAAAATCCCCCTTTTGTATATAATTTTTTATAAATTTGCCTTTTGATCTTGTCATACAATTTTAACAGCCTTCCAGAAATATATATTTAGAGAATAAGGTATGTATTTATAAACTAGTTGCAATCTTAATAAACACTTCTTCTAATATTAAACAAGATTATCCAATTCATTTTGAATTGATTCAAATTGTAAAAAAACAGAATACAATTCCTGATGGGTGAGTTCCAATTCAGTTTCAGATTGTTTTCCAGACAAGCATACATATGCTTTTGGAGTTTTACACTTCTTTTGATATCCAGAGCTCAATTCTGCATTCAGTTTCCAAGAAAAATTTAAATTTTCTCCATTTTGTTCAATAGTTTTAGCACCCATCTCATTTAGAGCCGCTTTTGTTTCTATGGACCAGGCCTTGACCACAAATTCTGATTTCTCATTACTGAAACCAATTTTTGTTAACTCGTCTTTTAAATCAGTGGGCATAAATATGTACTTTAACATTCTTTTAAATAGATACAAAATAGTTTTAATAGATAATATCAAATCTTCTTCGCTCACTTTAAATATTTTTTCTAATTTTTGTCTCTCCTCTTCTGTAAATATCTCTGTGTCATGGGCCTTTAGTTTTGCAATAATGCGACGTAGGAATTGCTCAAATTTTGTGTCTTCCAACTGATTAATGACCATGATGCCTTTGTTTAGGCTGGAATTTAAAAAAGAATATCACAATAAATTACACAGATTACAGAATACTATATGGGTAATACTAATAAACAGAGGCATATGGACATTGACATCAGAAAGGGCTAGCTGGCTGCTGGTCTGGTCAAATATAAATATTTCGAGTATACTATTTCTGGAAGAAAAATGTCTCACAGTAGCTCACCATGAGAATATTAGCTTATGTAGAGAGTGAACTCAAACTCAATAAGAAGCAGCACTTATAGTCGTGTACTAATAATTAAAATTTTCACAACACAGATTGAGCTAGCCTTAAAGTAAGTTTTCTAATAGGTATCATTTATTACTTTTAAAGCTTTACTCTATAATTTTCCCGAGACAGCATTACAGCATTGTGTTCTAATAAGTGTAAAACTTTGGGTAAAATGAGTTGTAACAACCACTTTCTACTACAGGCACTTTGCTTGGCGCTGAAATGTCTGAGTTGTTATATGAATATAAAATCTATGTACCTTGGCGAACATTTTAACCACTTACAAACCATTATTTTGATTCAGTAACTCCTTCAATTTTTTTCAATTCTCCTAAATTATAATTGTACGTGTTTACATATGTTTATTTTTATTTAATTTCACAGTCAACTTGGATGACGTTACTGTTATGACAGTGACTGTGACGGATTTTTTTGTGTTTTTTTTTTTTTTTTTGGAGGGAAAGTAAACTGTCGCTATGTCCGCGCTGTATTTAATTTCCAAAACTTAGGTTTTATCGAGTGTTTGTGCATAATATTGGTGGATTATTATTCGCAAAGTGTTCGTGAACAAGCGTGAGTGTTGGGAAGTGATACAGTGTCGATTACGTGACTTTTTATCTTTGTCACCAAAATCTCCATGATATAGCTAAGTGAAATTTTTCCACCGCTTCACTTAGCCATCTGACTCAGACTAGACTTACTTACTTGACTGGACTTGACTATTGACTTGAATTTTTGACTCGACTGACTTAAGTAGGACTGAAGAAGATTAATAAATTCAAGAAAGGCCTTAAAGGACTAGATTCCATGGCCGTATAAACTATTCAAAAAAAAAAAAAAAAGTGACTGTGACGTGACATTGACATTTTGATAAAATATCAGGGGGTTACTACCGTCTCTTAGGCGCACCCTAGACGCTCATGCGTGCATAATGGAAAATGAAAAACCATCATACAAAGGGATGGTACTCGAAAGGTGATTTGAATCGACTGATTTCCAAACAAAAAATCCTCAATGTTTTAGTTTAAATCAAGAATTCTGCGATGATTTACGATGGAACAATTAAATCAACTGATTTCCAAACAAATCGTCGCAAAATTCTTTATTCTTTATTTCGCTTTCATGCATACATTTGATGGGAAAAAATACATGGACCCTTGTAGGGTGTTGCGAAGTCAATAGTGTAGTAAATGTGTAATTCTTCCTGTGCCTAGGGCACTTTCAATTCACCTTTCGAGTACCATCCCTTTGTTTGATGGAAAACCATCATGCGTGCATGAGCATGTAATGTGTGCCTTAAAACCATTCAAGATCCAGTGAGTCAGCTGCAAAGAATTTATATACAACACTAGAATGCTTACGAATAATAATAATCGCTAAAAACAACATTCAAAATTAATCCTTATTACTCTAGTGCATAGTTGATTTTTCTTTAAAGCCTACATACAAATACCTAACGTTCCAGAAAAAGGTCCAAAATTTGTAGGTGTCCCTTTTCCTCTTGAATATTATACAACTTACTTAGTTAGAAAGAGATACTTTAGGTATAATTTCGGGAACGGCTTTTGTACTCCGTAAGCATTCTAGTGTTATATATAAATTCTTTGGTCAGCTGTCATGCTGGCTGATGCTGTCATCAGTCAGTCATGTCAATTGTCATCCCTGTGTCATCCAGTCAGCAGTCAGTTGCTAAACTTGCCAACTTATTTGCTGCCAGCGAGGCGAGCAAGCGATTTTTCTATAAAATTGATTATTGATAAATGTGTGCGTAATGATATAATAATGTCGAGTAATATAGATAGAGTTTCTGAAAACATAGATTTTCCTAAAGAAGAAGAAAGAATTTTACAGTTTTGGAAGGACATTGACGCTTTTCAAAGTTGTTTGAAGCAGTCGAAAAATAAACCCAGGTGAGGTTATGTAGGTACTATGCGGTGCAGTGCAGTGCAGCATACTGCTGGGCAGGATGCCTGCCTATGTCGATGCTGCAATCCAACCAGATGTTGAATCTTAATTTATGAAGTATGAAAAATCGAAAAAAAAGTGTCAATACTTATATGTGAAACAACAAGAAATTTGTGAATTTCAAAAGTAAATAGAGTATAAAAATTAAACGTACTCTTCCTCTCTTCAGGTACTCTTTTTATGACGGGCCGCCTTTTGCAACTGGCTTGCCCCATTATGGTCATATACTAGCTGGCACCATAAAAGATGTGGTCACTCGGTATGCCCACCAACAGGTAAAAACACATGGTTTTTGAATTCTAATACATTAAATATAACAAAATATGATATATTATTTTGATTTATATTATTAAATTTTTAGCATACTTACTGGTTTTATTAATGTTTTCAGTTAAATACATATTATTATTGTCAATCTATTGAATAGAATATTATGTCTTGTCAGGGTTACCATGTAGAAAGGAGATTTGGCTGGGACTGTCATGGACTGCCTGTTGAATTTGAAATAGACAAAACCCTAGGAATCAAGGGTCCTGAAGATGTTGAAAAAATGGGCATTGCAAAATACAATGCTGAGTGCCGTAAAATAGTCATGAAGTATGCTAATGAATGGGAGACCATTATCACTAGAATGGGCCGTTGGATTGGTAAGGCTGTACAATACCCTTGTAGCTCTAAATTTCACAGGAATGAGCAAACAAATTTAATGCCGAGGCATGTCCATAGATAAATTTAGGTATAATACCATACATATTTTGTTAGCACAAAAATATCATAAGGTTTACACTAAATATATGTACGTAAGATTTTTGCCACATAATGGTAAAATTAAATTAAATTTTAATTCATTTTGGTTCTTGCTCATACTAATAAATGTTCATTCTCAGCGTGTCATAGTGACATATTTTTCAACATTCTCATTTCTAGGAGCAAATTTTAACTTTATGTAATCTTCGGATTTTTGCTACTACTATTATCAGAAAATTGTCTATATCTTCTATCCTATAAGATTTACACTGTATTTATTTTCATTGTAACCCAAAAATATTTTTACTAAAGGACAAATTTTAAGGCTACAATAAGTTATAATTTGATTCTAGAAATGAGCATTGTCACAGCCGTTTTGCTCTAATAGTTAATAATTAAAAATTAAATGTTACTGTCATTTTGATTTAGTACCTATATTAAGTTCCCATTTTATCTAAATCCATTGATATTATGACATAGTAGAGATAATTTTTATAGTGTATTAATCTGTAATAAACAAAGACACTAAAACAATAAAATTATTTGTGTAAAATTTCTATTGCAGATTTCAAGAATGACTACAAGACTCTATATCCCTCATTTATGGAGTCTATCTGGTGGGTATTTAAAGAATTATATAATAAAGGATTGATTTACCAAGGGGTGAAGGTAATGCCCTACTCAACAGCCTGTTCAACTCCACTTTCCAACTTTGAATCTGGGCAGAACTACAAGGTAGTTGTTGACCCTGCTGTTGTAGTGTCTTTCCCTACCTCGGAGGGATATACTCTTTTGGCCTGGACCACAACACCCTGGACATTGCCCAGTAATCTTGCTCTTTGTGTTAATCCGAAGTTAATATACATGAAAGTGAAAGAAAAAACGACTGGCACCTGCTATGTTTTACAAGAAACTCGATTTCCTGTTATTTTCAAAAATGTTGAAGACTTTGAAATAGTTGAAAAATTTCCTGGTGAAAAACTGAAGGGTACAAAATATACACCAATTTTTGATTACTTTGTTAAGCAATGTCCTAATGCATATAGAGTGTTAACTGATGGGTATGTCACAGATGATTCTGGTACTGGAGTTGTTCATCAGGCACCTTATTTCGGTGAAGATGATTTTAGGGTTTGCCTTGCGGCCGGAATAATTACAAAAGACCAGGACATAATTTGCCCTGTCGATGCCAGTGGCAGGTTTACGGAGCCAGTAAAAGACTTCTTAAATCAGTATGTAAAGGATGCGGATAAAAACATAATCGCGAATTTAAAAGCACGAAATCGGCTAATACAAGTAGGCCAAGAAAAACATAGTTATCCATACTGTTGGCGATCTGAAACACCCCTCATTTATAAGGCTGTACCCTCTTGGTTTGTCAGAGTAGAGCAGATGAGTCAAGCCTTGTTAAAGTCGAGTGAAGCTACATACTGGGTGCCAGAATATGTTAAAGAAAAGAGATTTGGTAACTGGTTGAAGGAGGCTCGTGATTGGGCTATAAGTCGAAACCGCTACTGGGGTACACCTATACCGCTATGGATGTCCAGTGACAAACAAGAAATAGTATGTGTTGGCAGTATCGCTGAGTTGCAAGCTTTGACTGGGAAAGAAGTCACTGATTTACACAGAGAAAATATCGATCACCTGGAAATTCCGTCAGTACGGCCTGGCCACCCGCCTCTAAAGCGCGTATCCGAAGTCTTTGATTGTTGGTTCGAGTCGGGCTCTATGCCTTATGCTCAATCTCATTATCCTTTTGAAAACAAAAAAGAATTTGAAGATATTTTTCCCGCAAATTTTATTGCAGAAGGTATTGATCAAACCAGAGGCTGGTTTTATACCCTGATTGTGCTCTCTACTGCACTCTTCAACAGGCCACCTTTTAAAAATTTGATAGCTAATGGATTAATTTTAGCAGCTGACGGCCAGAAAATGTCAAAACGAAAGAAAAACTATCCAGATCCCATGGAAATTGTCAATAAATATGGTGCCGATGCCCTGAGGCTTTACCTCGTAAATTCGCCAGTAGTAAAAGCAGAAAATCTCCGTTTTAAAGAAGAAGGGGTAAGAGACGTAATCAAAGATGTTTTTCTTCCTTGGTACAATGCATTTAGATTTCTTATGCAGAATGTCGAGAGGATTATCCAAGAAGATAAAATCGACTACAAGTTTAATGACAAAACTGTCAGAGAAAATGTTATGGATAAATGGATAACATCTTTCACTCAATCTCTAATCAATTTTGTTAAAAAAGAAATGGCTGCATACAGACTGTATACAGTGGTGCCAAGACTAACCAAGTTCATAGACCACCTTACAAATTGGTATGTAAGGATGAATAGGAAGAGGCTAAAAGGAGAGAATGGAGTAAAAGATTGCCAAGTTGCTTTGGACACATTGTTTGGTGTATTATTTGATATGGCTAGGGTAATGGCGCCATTCACTCCCTATCTGACCGAGCTGATGTACAGGGTGTTACGACAGCTGCTGCCAGGAGAATCCCTGGACAGTGTCCATTACAACATGATTCCAGAACCTAAGCTGGACTTCGTTGATACAAACATAGAAAGAGCTGTTCAAAGAATGCAAACTGTAATTGAATTAGGAAGGGTCTTGAGAGATCGCAAAACTATACCTATAAAGTATCCTTTGCCAGAGATGATTGTTATCCATCGCGACAGGACCTATTTAGATGACGTCAAGTCTCTAGAAAAATATGTCTTGGAGGAAATGAATGTTAAGAAGATCCAAGTTACCAGTGACAAAGAAAAGTACGGAATTAAATTGAGGGCCGAACCCGATCATAAATTGCTCGGCATTCGACTGAAGGGAGAGTTCAAGGCAGTGACACAGGCATTAAAGGAACTTAATAACGAACAATGTGAAAAAGTTGTCGTCGATGGTTATGTAGATTTGGTAGGGCAACGTATCGACGTTTCTGAAATAAGATTTATATTCCAGGCTACTGGAAACGACCAGTATGAAGCCCACAGCGATAACGATGTGCTCGTTTTGCTGAATGTTACTCCTGATCAGGACATGTTAGACGAAGGGTTTGCAAGAGAAATTATTAATAGGGTTCAGAAATTGAGAAAGAAAGCTCACTTGGTACCAACAGATGAGGTCAATGTTTATTACTCTGTTAAGAAAACTAGTGACATATTACGTATATTGAATTTACATCGAGACTTCATTGAAAGTACTGTTAAAGCTCCATTAATTCCCATTGAAGATATGCCCTCATCAAAATCTATTATAATCGAGGAAACACAAGAATTAAAAGGCTCTCAACTAAAATTGGTGATAACATGGAGGAAAGAGTCGGAACTGCCTGTAAAACCTTGGGCCAATGTTGTGTTGGAAGATATCAGCCCACGATTTGGCGTCACTGGCAATCAAGCTAGCATAATTCTTAAAGATAAGCACAATAAAGATATAACTGTAGAAACACTTTACAAAGAAATAAATATCTTGTTTGGCCTTTATGGGATTAAATACAATCTGTGGTGTGATGGCAATGTTATAAATGCCACCAAACATTTGAACACTAAAACTATAGTTGTTTCCTCGTCAAAGCCCAAGAAAAGCGAAACTAGAACTAGTCCTTTTTGCAAGTTTATCAATGTCACTAACGGCACGGAGTCGGCTACTTTGTTTTTAGAGAATCCTGTTGGAAGGGAAACTCTAACCAAGGAAAAGGCTATGCAATTTTTGTGATTCTTTGGGCTAATCAACAAACAGAGTAGTGTAAAAAAGTGACACTTCTTATTTGTATGTAGCGTTGGTCCCACCACAAATTGAGGTTTGTTATCTTTGGTACCAAGTGTAACTTCAACTATTTTAATATTAACTACAACTTCATACTAAACAGAATCTATTTATTCATATTTGCTTAAAGATTTTGTGGCAATTTTAGACAAATAAAAGATTTAATACTGAGTTAACCTTTATTTTAAATGTTTCCTCCATAAATAAAACAAAATAAGCATTTAAATATAAACATTATAGACAATTGAATTATGATAACATATGTGCAATGTGGCTTTATTGTTTAATGGTAAATTACAATATCATATACTTACAGTGGATTAACAAACTGTGAAATCAAGCTGCTACAAAAGAAAATTCCTTCATTTAAAAACGCTATTGGCGAACAATAATTCACAGGAAAGCAAACCAATGTGTAAGTTGTTTAAGTGTTTTTATAATCGGCAGATCCATAATATTCCAATCCAAAAGTTATTTCATTATCATATTGTGCTAATTCCGTTAATAAAGCCAAATATTTTGGTAACTTTACGTCCTAATTTTCTTTTTACGTAAATTTTATACAGTGAAACCATTGAATTGCTTTGGTGTTTATAAAATACATTAAATCTAAAATCATACAAATAGTCAATCGAACGAAAACAATAAAACAATGTCTTTTATAAATACACAGGAAAGATAAGTTATATACATGCCTAGAATGGAAATGCTCGAAAACGGAAGAATATAACAAAAGCTATTACAATATATTAAACGAAAATTGCTACAGTTAACATGCAACAGTATCTATCTACCAAACTATCGTGTACATTGTACCATTAAACATCGTCGCTTTTAACTGACAGGAACCTTGAGCGTTCAGCGGAAGTGATGGGATTGCATAAAATAGACATTAAACAGTCTTAAAAAAAATTGTTTTGCTTAACCGAATGGCAACGATCAAGATTCGTGTTGATTATTGTAAGGGGGCAGTTTGCAAACGATACAAATATGATGATAAATTTCCGCTTTTGTAGTATGGTACATATTAACATGCCACAGATAATTAATGAAAATAAATTACAGTTTAATAGTTAATAAGCGACGCAAATAATACAGAAGAAAGTGCCGGAAAAATTACTAGTTAAGATACCGAATAAAAATAATGTAATTTAGTTATTGGAATATAATGACAAATAAAATTGTCATCGATTTTATCACAAGGACATAAATTATTTTCCTGAAACATACAATAATAATAACTTTGAATCTGACATTGTCGACTAACAGTTACGGATTCAATATCGCAGCCTCCGCTTATTATTATGTTAGATAATACTGCTAGAAAAAGAACAATTCTACAACAAACGTAATATAATATTATTGCTCTAGAGAATGCTCTGAAACTCAATACGTAATCTCGAATACATCACATTAAGATAAAGAACTTAGGTCTAATAGAATGACGTGTGCGATTTCGATTATATGTAAACAACATGCAGATACAAGACGAAGTTATTGTGATTAAACATTACACGTAAGCCAACAAGATTTACATACCTATAATGCTCGATAAATTATTTATTATGCGTCAACAAGATAGCTAAATATTTTAAAGGGCTAAACTGTTAACTAGGTAAAGGCGCGACATCGTCAGTAGTCGGATTCATAAGTTGGCGATCGTGTTAAGAGTTATTGCACTTTATTGATACTAAATACACTCCAAACCGTACATAGTTACACTAAATATCATCTACTACCACTGTATACATATCATTTTATTTAGGCCAGCCACTGCCGTGGGACCATTTAATTTGTCTAACAGCGAGTGTGAATAAATAAATTATTTATAATCATCTACTACGAGGTTAAAATAGCGAATATTTCACACTAAAAAAATAACTAAAGATTCATTAACGTTTTAAATACAATATAAGATACAACATCGCCTACCCAGTGACTAGTCTAACGGCGTATAATAATTATCATACTCGTAACATGTGAATAGCAACAACGAGAAATTCATCACAAGGGACACCAAAATCGGTCAGAGTCACCACAGCGCCTCTTCTACTATAGCGGCCGAACACGAAACTCACCTCGTAAGGGTCACAACACACTACTTTTACGGTTCCGTTGATATATTTTAGCGATCGCGAGGCACAAATATTAAATGAACATTTTAAAAGTATTGCAGTTCCAATCGCTGAAAAAAATTACCCGGAGCTAATCATTTCCTCTAAAACAATTCAAAAACCATTGAGTAAGTGAGATGTCCCCTTAATTCAAGTATCTCATTTCGCTTAACCCACTCGTTTTTAGATCATTGAAGAGGTCATAGTTATGATGCATAGTTATAGCAGTAAGAACGAGACAAAGCATCTTTTACTTTATTATAACTGTAAATTAGGCGCAATTTAAATCGTTTTTGCTCAAACAGCATGGAGAATAGTCTCGTAGATTTTTTTTTTGGTTTGGTAACAATATAATTATAGTGAGTTTCATTGTGTTGCTGTTAGGTTGGTAGTGAGAAGCCGTCGAGGTGTGTGATGGCAGTGGTGGATGCGGTTCAGTAGTGCGGCTGGTGGAGCGCGGTGTGTTCGCGTTCCGGCAGCTTGCGCACTTTCATGGTGCCGTCGGCGCCGCACGAGAACAGGCGTCCGGCACTGTCTGCAATACAAACATACACAATGCAATATCCCAACTAATATTATTAATGCGAAAGTTAATTTGTATATTTGTTACCTCTTCACGCCCTACCTACTGAACCAATCTTCCTGAAATTTCGCATACACATAGCTAGGAGTATTGAGAAGGACATAGAATACCTTCCATATCGGGAAAAGGCACTGTTTCCGCGGGAAATTGACGCGGGCGAGTCCGCGAGCAAATGCTAGTTTGTCATAATTTTAAAAATCACTATAATATTACAAAAAACCGACAAACCGGAAAATGATAATTCTTTGAACAGCTAAACTGGTTTTTGTTTTAATATTATAGAACACTTGAAAGTAAGTTTCAAAAGAAAAAAAAAATCAATGAGCTAATAGTTGATTTAATATAGATCGGTATTTTTTTATGTAATTAAATTATATTTATCTATAAAAAGTAAGTAACACAGCTAACCAATGTGTATTTGTGTAACGCCTTGGCCGATATGCTTGAAAAACGAACTTCTTGCATGCTCTCCGGCAAACGTGTGGAGCAGTTGGTGGGTAGACATCGAGAACACCTGAATAATGAAAAAATGAAAATGAAAATTGTTTATTTAGCAAGTATAAAGTTACAAAGATTTGTGTCGCTCTGACACCCACGGTAGGTTTCCCTGTGTTGTGGGAGTCAGGCTCCCTCCTAGTAGATTGTTACACTAAAACTTACTAAACACAATACAATAGATTGTTACACAAAAACTTACTAAATATAATATAATACAATTCAGCTTTAAAGATCTGTATACAACCAATTTTATGTATAGGTGGGGTTTATGTCAGCAAATTTAAAACTGTTAAGTCTGAATGGTTGTATGTTAATATTTCTGTGTCTATATGTCTGAATGTATGTATGTATGTTTGTATGTCAGTATGTCTGTGTTTATATGTGTGTGTGTTTGTATGCTTGTACAACCACAATCTTAACTGGTCGAATCGTTAATATAGCCCAAAAATTTACTCCTAAACCAACACAACAAAAAGGTCCTCAGTCTCGTCATAAGTCAAATTTTCAAGCCACGTAGTGAGAATCTTCTTAAAAGAATTGTTGTTAATGTTAAAATATTTTTATCTGTCGAGAGAATCTTATTATAAAGTTTAGGTGCGATATAATTGTAAAATTTACGGGCAAACACAGTTTCAACCCGAGGAACTGGACATCGTTGGATATGTTTATTTGATGGCGGAAGAGTAGGTACAGTATTTTTGTGGAATCTAATCAGACTAGTGAAAATAAAAAGCTTTCGTACTGATAACACGTTTGCTTGCTTGTAAAGGGAAGCAGTAGGATGACGAAACGGTAAACCTAAAGTCACCTTGAGGACCGCTCTTTGGGCTCTTTCTACCTCGATAATACGAGTTTTAGCGGCTCCACCCCACGAAGTGATGCAATATGTGATTATGCACTGGCATAGTGCTTTATATGTCGATAGAAGTAGTTTGGAGTCTTCCGCTATTCTCAATTTCTTAAATATGTGTATAAGCTTTCTAGCCCTGCTCGAAATAGCTGCAATTTGTTGAGCCCAAGAAAGATTTTCATCAACCATAACCCCCAAGTACTTTACACTCTGCATACGCGTTAATATTGAACATTGACACGACTCTGTTCTATCCTCCTCAATAGTTCTATTACATGGGTATGTGTGTATTAGGATTTTGAAATTCGAGTCAGGACTAGATGCAGATGTTTTGAAAAAACAGACGTAATTAGATTTGCTGGTATTAAGGGTCAGGAGATGATCCTCTAACCAAGATGTTATTGTAGCAAGCCCAGCCTCCGACAAGGCCTCTACCCCAGCCCATGTTTTGCTATGAAATATGACAGCTGTGTCGTCAGCGAACATTAATAATTCCGCACCAGGAATCTTCAGCCTACACAGTCCGTCTATATAAATTAGAAATAGGGTAGGACCGAGCGTGCTGCCCTGTGGCACGCCATATTGGCACTCCGCAGCCACACTTTCGTAATTTCCTACTCTTACATATTGACGTCTATGAGTAAGATAATCCTTAAACCAGTCATAGACAACTCCTCTGATACCAGCGTCGTAAAGTTGCCTCAGCAGAATGGGAATAGCGACCGTATCAAAAGCCTTCTGAAGATCCAGAAAGAAACCCACATAACGTTCTCCCTTATCAAGGTGGGTACTAATAGAGGAAGTAAGCTTAAGCATGGTATCTTCTGTTGATCGATTTTTTCTAAATCCGTATTGGTTGGAAGCTATTAGATCCATACTTTCTAGATAGTTAACCAATCTTTTATTTACTAATTTTTCCAGTATTTTAGCTAGGATGGTTAAAAGGGATATAGGTCTATAGTTGGTAGGTTGTTTTTTATCTCCATTTTTGTAGATTGGGCAAATTAAAGCAGTTTTAAATATTTTAGGGAATATTCCAGTAGAAATGCTTAGGTTACAGACAAAAGCTATTGGTTCTTTGAGAAATTCATTAAACTTTTTGAAAAAAAGCACTGATATTTTATCCCAGCCAGGAGCTGAGTCAGTTTTGAGTTTATTTATAATATATTGTACTTCAAATGGATCTGTTGGTATGAATGCCATGGATTAGCTGGGCTTTGTTGTGATTTAGTATTGTTTTCAAGATTAACATTTGTTGTTCCGAGTTTTAAGAGGATATTGTCTGCTAGATTTTTACCAACTGATGTAAAAAAGGTATTAACTTCTGTCAGTGAATCGACTGGATTATCTTTTATAGTAAGAAGATCCTCACTTGTTGTCTTGGCTTTAGATAAGTTACATATTTCTTTAATAACCTTCCATGTCATCTTAGTGTTACCTTTATACAATAAACTTAAAGAATAGGGAATAAACAGTTGATCAATGTAATGTTCTAAAAATGATTTTTTTTTTTAACCGGATTGGCTGTGAAGGTTGATTTGCTCTAACGGGTAGAACCTAGAATTCCCAGGTTAGCGGCGTGGTATCTTCTCTTGTAACTGGTTAGGTAAATTTAGTTACCAAAATGGACGAAGGGGGTGTGTTCACCATTTCGCTACAGAGGTCGTCTAACAATATTTCATATTATATTACCCTGTATTTTATCATAACACAGTTTTGTTTAAGAAATAATATTAGCGACCCGCCCCGGCTTCGCACAGGTGCAAGAGAAAGGTTTTTATATGTATAATTTATGAATATATATGAATAGCTCTATTTATCAAAAAAAACGCATCAATCCATAGCGTGGTTTTAAAGATCTAAGTATATAGGGACAGACAGCGGGAAGCGAATATTTAGTAGATAATGATAAAGTACACTACTTGACATACCTTGATGTCGCCATCGGCCGCGCCGATGGCGTACAGCTCCTCCCTGGGCGACAGCGCCACGCACTTGATGGGCGCGTGGTGCGCGTGCAGCTTGTGGCGGGGCGCGCGCGCGCGCAGGTCCCACACCAGCACGTCGCCGCGCCGCCCGCACGACACCAGCGCGCCGCACGAGCCCGCCCACGACACGCACGCCGCGCCGCCCTCGTGGCACGTCCACGCTGACGGACACAAACACACGTCACATCGTACTCCTCCACCCCACGCCTCAGAACGGACAAGAAACACGCGTATTTAGTTCCAGGATCAGTGTGGCTAGCGTATTCTGTCTTCTTACCTTCAATTCATACATGTAATGTAAACCACACCAAACTTTATTTCTAAAAATGTATTAACAACAAAGCCACCTAATATTATCGACCAATAACAGTGACAATAAATGACGCAGCCAAATTCCCGCTCCTTTTTTTCTGTGTGAAACGTTGGCTTGCAAGCTAAACCACCCACTTCTTCTTAATATTTCTAAATTCTGTGGTGATTACAATGGGGCGACTGCAGTCTACTTTACACGCCTTTGTTAATGTTTACTTAACTTATAAAGTGTCATATTTAAATGTAAATGGTGCAATAGTCTAATCATTCGCGGAAAAACCGAACCAATGGGATCACAATCTAGACGTGTCAACAATAGAAGGATCAACACTATCAGGTTTTTTGGCTACCTAAATACATCTTGACACAGCCTGATACCATCTAACAATAACAGTCAAGACGTGTCTTGTACTTGACGTACTTTCCGAGGAGTTTATAATTAGGTACATGCAATTAATAAATACTGGTTTTCTTTAACTTAGATGACGCTAGGAATATAAACTATCATGTGGTAAAAAAACTGTCAGTCGAATTTAGATTTTATCTTCGTTTCCTATTAAACTTTAGCACCACACAAATTTTCTGTTTCTCTTATCAGCATTAAATCCGCCAATTATTTAAATATTATTTAGTAATGGAACAATAGAGTATTAATAAATTAATATACTCACAAACTACTAGCGCTTTTTTGATCGGCATCAACGTATCCCATATGGCAACATTCTTGCTCTCCGAACTGTGACCCGCTGAAAATATAAAAAGTACATATGGAATACAGTTAAATATACAAAACGGACATCATCTACCAACAATTCACAGTCATAAATTACTGAAAGTACGTCACTTACCCGTGGCTACTAAACTGCATGAGCCAAGGAAAACGAAATCGCTGATTCCTTTACTATGACACTGGTGCGTCTGAAATTAAACAATATTTTACTTTATTCTTCATTTGTTTATTTGGAAGTTACAACAAATTATTGAAATTAATTGATACGCGACCGTGAATTTTCATTAGAATTTAGTAGACTAATGAAATATGTTCAATATTTATAATCCTTCAAGTACCGTGCGGGCTCTAGACGAAGCGTGGATTACTGTGCTGATTCGATAAGACTTACAAAATAGATATGTGAATCCATTCGTTTTAATATATTCGTATATGCCAACTGAACATCATCTAACACAATTTGTTTTTATTGACAAAGAATTTTATAATTGTTCATCTCTCATCATCGTTCATCATTAACCAACAAACACTCACAAAGAAAGGTCTTGGCGAAGCGTGGGCCTGTCCAGATCCCTGTGCCAACTGCGCATGCGCGGCCGGGTGTAGCTGCCACATGGCCAGGTTGCCGTCGGCGTCGGCCGCCGCAAACTTGTTCCCGTAGTCGGAGAAACGCACGCGAGTCACTTTGGCAAAGGCCCCGGGCGCTCGCGGCGACCATACGCAGGAACCATGGCCCCATTCCCACAATTGTACGGAACCGTCCGCGCCGCCAGTCAAATCTGTTAGTGTTTGATATATATTTTTTTAAGAAAACTAGCTGTTCTTTGTGGTTTCAACCGTCTGTGATGTGTACATTGTTTTTATAAAATCCGACTTACCTTCCTTAAGAATGAGTCATTCAAAAGGAATAAGTAGTAGTTTTATAAATGAACTTTTCATAAGGAATGTATTTCCAGATATAGTCAGATTTATAGAATATAGTCGTTCGTCAAACAATTTCACGTAAGCGCTAATTAAAGAGCTGGGCGTTTATTGGTTGAGTCTTTTCCAGGTGCTAATATCTTCCGGTAGCCAAACTATACCATTAGAACGAATGAATATAACGACTTACATAATGGTTGTGAAGGATGCGCTGCCATTCGCTTTATATTGTCGATTTTGTGCTTCAGTACCTACACAAAACAAAGACAAGATAAAATCAAGAACATAAAAAAATGTAACAGACATTAACGATAAAAAACTGAACGAAGACAAATGTCATGCTCCACATAATAAAAATCAACACACAGACAATATACAGTTTAGCAGCTAGATCACAAGAACAGCGTAATATATAAAATATAAATCGAATAGTTTCAATGAGAACATAATAAATATCGCCAACTAAAATGTTCGTCGCTAAATGAAAAAAAGAAACAAATTATGATATGAAATAAATTCAAGTAGAAGTGAGAAAGAAGAAATCAATGTTTGAGAGAGAAACCAAAACTGGTACATCAAATAATACGCCTGGTGAATAAAGGGTGGACTCGTACAGGAACAAAAACGATATAAAAATAATAAGAAGACTACGAAATCAAATAAAATTGTACATCGAGCTGAAACAAATAGGTGGTGCAAAATATCTGAGGAGTGAGGTGGGGGTGGGGCGGGCTGGGGTTGTCACTGACCGGTTTCATGAGAAGCTTCGAGCGGTGCAGCACCAGGCGACAGTATTTCGGGTCGTGGCAACCCGGGAACTGCAGGCCCTTCACCTGCGACCAACACTCAGTTATGTCGCGCACGCACTCACGCATACAAACGCTGTCATACGTATAGTTGACCGTGGATGACAAATGTTTTGTTGTGAAATGAATTCTTTTGTGCCTATTCTATATATTAAAACCTAAAACATATTCTAATCATTGGGTTGTATTGGTTTCATACTATAAGTCTTTAGAAAGAGAGATATAAAGTATAAAGAAGCGCGAGCTAAGCGCTGCGAGGCGGCAAACGTAAACACGAGACAAGTACACAATACCCACACACCGTTAGTTGCCCGGCTGTTACTCAACGAATAAATGTTTGCAGTCAACCGTGAACTCTATTACATGTAGTCTAAATGCGATAATAGCGTGCACGATTGTGGTCCTGCAATATATTTGAGCAAAACATTGGTCTACAATAAATCTCACAGGCGGTAACCAATCATTCTCATCGAAAATCAGACTGACGTTATGATCCCATACACCTAATACAGTATCTAAATATTCAATGGTCAATTGGAAATCAAATAATGAGGTCTTAATTTTACCATTTTTCCTCGAAATAATAAAATCATAATTGTTTCAATCACTGTAAATGATTTATTATAAACCAACGTCCCTATGACATGTATTCGTAGAGTAGCGAAGTAAGTGCATTAGTTAAGTCGACGTACTGTGACAATATACGCCTCGTGACCAGTTGGTATCGAGCTTGCTCGCCGCTCCTGCTGTGGACGTCATGTTACTGTTATCATATCACTGATAGTCCCCTGATGTCCCCGTGATCACCGTAGCACTAAATACTGTTATATTAATTCATACTATTGATATGAAATTATAAATATAGTCCCATTGAAAAAATAAATATATAAGATATTCCACGCATGAAGTATGCGTTTAGAAAAATCTAAAATCATGCTATTCTATGAAAAAATAGTCCATTACGAACAGTCACTTAAGTATGCACTATAATTAAATTCCATTAATAGGTATTTTTGCGTATTAGTGCAGAAAGTTAGTTACAATAGTCTAATTGAACAACAAAATGTACCTTTGGAATTCAGTGTTAGTCACATAAGTATATATTTATAATCATTAATATGGTTAAAATATAACGACTTTACCTGTATAAATATATAAAGTATAAAAATAAATGTATTTGCTATATATGTAAATATTCCCATTCGCGTCTCCTCAGTTCAAAATTTTAGATCGGGCAGATATTGCAAGCCTTAAAACTTTTGTTGTTAACGATTTTGATACATCGGACCCACGGCTAAACCGACATTTAAGTGTCCATCGATCATTTAATGCAAATAGCTTAACAACTGACACTAAACATTAGCCGGCGAACAATACAAAAACGCACGCACGGAGGACACTCACGGTAAAATCTCATCTATAAAGTAGCAATCAGCATCCCAATCAAGCCATGGTTGTCTTCTTCGTTGTGTTACCACTAAGAATCAAGAAACGCAAACCATCAATGGTTTATCGAGCTCCTCCGGTGTGTATTTGATTAGATCTCTCTGGAAGGTTATTTTTTATCTTTCGATAACCGTTCTCACCTTAATTTATGTTACATATCAGCGATAGAGACAAATTGACAGTGCATCCCCAATGAGTCACTTAATAAATGAAGTATCAAGGAAGTTGTCAATTCAAAATTGAATAAAACACGTTTGGTAATTAGCTGTCTGAGATCTTTTTTTAACCTTCCAACTGAAACACAATGTTTTATTATTTGGTGTATGAAGGAACATACATATAATGTTGAATATACTTACGACACTAGCCCCTCGGCCCGTCTGGCTGGCCATGCCGACGGGGACTTGCGGCGCGTTGGGGTTCAGTGGGGAACTGTTGCCGGTGCCCGGCACGGAACCGTTGCTAGGCCTAAATTACGTCATTTTTTTAAATAATGCATTACAACAAGTTATCTATTATAAAGAGGTCAGAAATCCAAAAAAAATCTAAGTAACCTCCTGTAGTATTGATTCTATTTTGAAAATGTTTGCTCTGTCGGAATATTCATTTGTTATACAAATAAATAAATAATTGTCAATAAAAATCCCACAGATTGAAAAGCTCCAAAGTAAGTTTGAGACTTGTGTTATGGGATTCTAACTCAATGATAATATTATATAGATAAACATCCAAGACCCGGGTCAATCAGAAAAAGAGCATTTTGCATCTTGACCTGATCGGGGATCGAACCCGGGTCCTTTTAGTAGCGACCATGCACGTTAACCATTCCGCCGCGGAGGTTGTTATAGTGCAAAGTTGCTATTCCACTATGGGCTTGCAGTGTCATATTTAAATTCGGAGTGCATGAACCAAAATTTAGAGGCAGCTAGAAGGACTTGGAAGAGACTATGGTGAAGAGAACAGGCGTGGCAACAAACGTGAATGTATATTACTTGTCCTGGTGCTGTATGATGAGGAAGCCGGTGTCCGGCAGCGTGGTGGGGTCGGTGGTGAGCCCCATGAGGTCGACGTCGCACTCGTCCTCGGACCAGCTCACTCCGCCGCGCAGCAACAACGACACGTCCATCTCCTGCACTTCCCGCGCCGTCGCCACCGCCAGGAGACCGCCGCCCACCTGCACATTTATTTATTTATTTATAGGAAGACCAACAGCTACAATAATATAACAATAATAAATTAATTGTTATATAAAACAAATAAGCCACTACATGTAACTAGTTAGTCTTTATATCCACAAAAATGAATTCATAATAAATTGTTAAATATAGTTCATGCCATTCCTTACATACTCGTTACAAATACAAACAAACATTTATTGAATTTCAGCAATTAATTAATGACGGGTAAGATCGACATTCATTTCCTCATATCGTCAATTGACTTTCGGGACTTAAGGGGCTGATCACTCGAATCCAGTTATAAACAGCGAACCCAAAAAATGACTAGCTTGATGTTGCAGCGAAGTATATGCGTTTATACAAGGATTAACTGAAACTAGTCTGACAGCTTCATGCGCGACCTACCTGCGGAGAGTGCGTACAGACTGAGATTGACATGTCGACGCGCATTTCTCGCGTTACCCTTCCCCGGAGTACCTCTCCCCCCGCCAACGTCTGTCACTTCGCAGGAAGGTCGTGCACGACAACGCCGGACTAAGTAGATAATAATATGCTAGCTAATTAGGCGTGAGCCGTGCTCCACAAGTAAGCACACGCAACCTGAATAAAAATTGGCCCGTTCTAAATCACGTCAAGTAGCTCATCTGCACAACTTTAGAAATAAGCATCGCCCTTGTTCTAATGTAGTCTTTTCTTTGTTTGATTCTGTATACATGAATTTTGTAAATAAAAATAAATAAATAAGTATCATATTTTCAGAAATAGTTGCCCACTGACCCTGTTAAGACAGAAGGCTGCGATGGAGTCCTGCTCCTTGTGTATGATGCGTACTGGACTGGCCATGTCCTCGTCTCTGTGTCGCGGCACACAGCCAGCTCGTGAATCGCTCGAGTCGCCAACCGCGGCGCTCGTAGACGCTGTTCGCTTGCGAGAGAACACCGCTCGGATGAATAGCTCCTGTGGCGAACAGACATAATATTTTCATTTCTTACACTTTGGAGAGACTCCATAGACAAGAGCACAGCTTTTAAATTTTAGATAGATACTTTGACAGTAAATCGTGATTTGTTAAGATACTTTTTTTTAAACAGGGTTGAAGATATGTCTTGGCTTATGGATAGTACAATTAATTTAATACTTCAAATCAAATAAGAAATAAAAAATTGAGTGGTTAAGCCGAAAACATAATATAGACCCGAATAATTGACAGAAATAATATTTTCGCGCTCAAATGAAGTGAGTTCTAGGACAGAAAGTTTATTTTTCGTTTCCGTTACTACGTTTTAATAAATACTCTTGAAACCGATCTTATGTCAATAGAAATAAGACATTCACCTGAACTGATTCCTGCCGCACAAGGTAGTTCCACAGCCTCCTAGCTGGCGCCGCACTGAACAAATTCGAATTGAACGGAGTGTTGTGCTTCTCCAGCAAGCATCTGAAATTAAAATAATTATCAACTATCGATTCTTAATCTTACATTTGTAAAATTACATTTGCAGTCAAGTCATGTTTTTAAATATTTTAAATATAATTTTACCAGAATAGAAGTAAATTAAGGGCGAGTTATATATTTGTTTGAATGTATTGTAAAGGCTGACGTTAATAGGTCCTTTGAAAACTTTATAATGTTGGTTTATCCACTGGAACGTTCGTTGCCGGGCCGCAGATGGCAGAGTACATCTCCCAGCGGTTTTCAAATTTTATTAAAATATAACCTACACGGGGAGGATAGGAAAAAAATTAAACCAAAATATTTTCACATAAAAAAGGAGGCAATATAAAATGCGTTCATGTTAATGAGTTGGCTGGTGGAGTTAAAGTTTATAATGTTATTTAATGACTGTAACAAAGCAGCAGGGAAAACGTTAAGGTAAGAAAGAGATGAAGGTATAACATGTGGGTACTTGTATTTGTTGATGGGCGGGCCCGCTGTGTGATGGTCGGGAAAGCAGCCAGGAATGTAGTCAGCCGGCGGAGCTCTGGATTCCAACGTTTCATACAGTTGTTGTTGCCACTGGTCCACGCGTCGCAATGCGCCGTGCACTGTTGGGCTTGTTGTCGCTAGTTCTGAGAAATGCATCATTTATTTATTTATTAAATTAATTTACACAGTAAACATATACAGGATAAAATAGATGGAGAACGAACAAGAGTGCATTGATATCGTTTGGGTTTCAAGGTCAATGAACCCTGCACACAGTGATGCAGTTTTTTCGAAACCGCCTCTCGGTTTCTGACGTGGTTACTTTTATGACCAGGGGAAACCACAATCATTCATAATTACTAAATCAGTTACTTATATAAAATCTGTGCTCAAAACAAGTGAGCACAGATTTTAGTGAAGAAGTATGTACATTGGATATCTATACTAATATTATAAAGGGGAAAGATTTGATTGTTTGTTTGCATCGAACAGGTTTCAAAACTACTGACCCGAATTGAAAAATTATTTCACCGTCGAAAACCCAAGCTATCTCCGAGTGACATAGGTTAGTGTGTACCACGGGCAAAGCCGGGTTCGACTGGTAGCCTCAATTACTTATATAAAATCTGTGCTCAAAACAAGTGAGCACAGATTTTAGTAAAGTATGTAGTTTCGATATCTATACTAATATTATAAAGGGGCAAGATTCGCTCGTTTGTTTGCATCGAACAGGTTTCAATACTACTGGTCCGAATTGTAAAATTCTTTCACCGTTGAAAACCCCAGCTATCTCCGAGTGACATAGGCTAGTGTGTACCACGGGCAAAGCCGGGGTCGACTGGTAGTCGCTCAGAAGATAACATACCGGACATCTCAATGCCGCACAGCTGCAGGAAGTGCTGCAACTTCTGTTGCGCGAGCCGCAGCACCGCCACGCGCATCACGTACCACGAGTACGAGTCAGGGTCCGAGTGCTCCAAGTTCACGAACTTGCGTTTGTCATTCCTATTGAATTACGTGAAATAATTAAATGATATTAGTATTAGTTTAAAAGTTTGTTTGTTTTTAATAACTTTCTTGTACCAAAAAAAGAAAGTAAATACAAAAGCATATAATTAAAAACAGAAAGTCATATTGGTTTATTTTCTACTTATCAAATAATTATTGTGGTCATGTATGAACAAGCTTTTGTATCGCAAAAATTATAAAATATGAAAATTACGGAATCTAGGGTAGAGGAAGACCAAAACAGAGATGGATGGATTGTGAGAGGGAGGATATGACCAGGAGGGGTGTGACGCGGGAAATGGCCGGAAATTAAGCTAAATAGAAGGAACTTAAATACTGTGCCGGCCCCACATAGGCAAGTGGGATAAGGTAAAGAAAAAGAAGAAGTATGAACAAGCTTTTAAATGGCATTTTAATGGACAATATCATCATGTCATATATATTTTCATTGAGTGAAATCAGACAAATAAAAAATAACAATATCTTTTGAAGACGATTTTTGCATTTGACTACCACTTTTCAAGAATGTTTACTGCTATCCGAAGAAAAATGCTGACACTATAATGAGGGCCTTTGAACTACAATCATCTAAAAGCCAAGCTCTTGTCGGCAAAGTTTCTTCGTTAAGAGCGTTTAAAATTAAAAAAAAAATGTACATCTGATTCCGTCCACCGGGACGGAATCAGACATTTTTTTTTACACGATTTGCGTAAATGATTCACAAACAGATGTGCCATTTTAAACTTCTCGTTTATAGTCAGTCCTAAAGGCTCTTAGTCCACGATTTGCATGTTATATAATAAAGGTAAATAAATAAAAAAACAAACATGTAGAAACATACTTAGAGGGGTTGGTGTCGAAGATGTCGTCATCATCCGCTTCACTGCCGCTTTCTTCAGCGTCTTCGGCGCCAGACTCTGCAGAATCGTAGTCGTAATTCTCTGGGTCTTGTTCTGCCGTTGGCTAAAAAAACAATATACCTATAAAGTAACCAACTGTAACCATACAATATATTATATGCTGTTACTAATGACAAGACATCATGCTGAGTTCGAAAATTAAGAAATTTTTATTTTAGACTTTTGAGATATAATATCAGATTAGACTGCTGTTAGCGTATTTCTTTTTCTTAATTTTAAAACCTGTACATAATACTCATAAATTCTAACATAATACCTTAGGAAGCATGTACAAAATATGGCAAATTATGACATACCTTGGTGAGCAAATACGTGAGTATGCTGCACATTGGGGGAACGAATTGCTCGCGGTAGGTCGGCCGCCCCTCTTGTATGTTTTTGTGCGGCGCCGTGGGACCCAGCCCGAGCAGTCGCATGTTCAGTAATGCCCGCTTCTCGCGGAGAGACGACCATACGGAGGTGCCTTCTGAGCGTTCCACTAGTTTTGGCTGTGGGCAATAAAAATTTATTAATGACAGTGAATTTATTGAATGATTTCTTAATAACTTAGTAACGACTGCCATGTGTTTTAGTTAGATATATTCAAATGATGAGTTGAACAATAAGACAGAGTTACAGCTCACGAGATTGAAACAGCTCAGTATATATTTACGGTAAAGCTGTAAGTAGTACACTAGAAAAATAGATATTTTGCCGCAAAATTCACTAAACAGGTGCGCGTCCCGGGCAACTAGAGCCCAGCCAGCTACCTGCTACACACACACACACACACACACACGCTACCTGCGGCGGCGCGGGCGCAGTAGTGAGCAGCCGCCGCACTCCGCCGCCGAACAGCCGAGCGTGCGCGCGCTGCTCGGGCTCGTGCGCCGCCAGCCGGTACAGCAGGTGCGCGTCCCGGGCAGCTAGAGCCAGCCAGCTACCTGCTACACACACACACACACACACACACGCTACCTGCGGCGGCGCGGGCGCAGTAGTGAGCAGCCGCCGCACTCCGCCGCCGAACAGCCGAGCGTGCGCGCGCTGCTCGGGCTCGTGCGCCGCCAGCCGGTACAGCAGGTGCGCGTCCCGGGCAGCTAGAGCCCAGCCCAGTAGCGCCAAGTAAACGGCGCAGAACGCTTCTGCTAGTAGGACGGCCAGGCGCGGCGCGTCTTCTTCCTCGGCCGCGCGAACTGCGAGCCCGCGTAGCGCTGATACGCCTGCACATTAATTATATATTGCTCAGAGAAGGAATGTGGCCGATTATCAACGAGGTTAGTTCAAGCCTTAATACAAACTTGGGAATCGAACTTTGTATTGAGCGAAACTGTAAACCTGCGAGTACTATAAAACACATCGTCTAAGCTTTTTTTCCGGTTGCATCTTAAACCACAAATTAGTTGGGAGCCTTTTTCATTTCATTTTAAGTTATTTTTCAACTCACTTAAACAAAACAAACATGGATTTTTATATATTTTTTCCACCCGTATCTTACACATGAGCCCCTTTATTTCTTATAGTTTTATCGATATCATTTTCAAGCATTGAACACACACATAATCACACGAAATTGTTAAATTGTCTTCTAGTTAAAACATGTCTATTTTTAACATCAATGCTTTTTTTTTTACTCATTAAACGAGAAACAAGGAAACATTAGCTGCATGCGTATAAACAACTAATAAAGAAAATACTTATGAATGAAAAACATGTTAAAATTATCAAAAAATCTCTATTAAATCTCACTAAAGATCTCTATTGAATCAGACAATGGTCAACAAACGATAAACTTACCCGGCCACTTGTTCGGAGGTGTAGTGACTGTTAATTCTTCTATCGAATGACGCCTTCGCGCAAGTAAATGCGTATTGCCTGGAGTTTCCGCTATGATACTAAAAAAAAGATTCATATTTTAAGGTATGACAAAATGAATTATGTACAATCTGCTAAATTATGGATGATGTCAAGTTAAAGACTGGCACAGTCATAAAATCGAGGTCTTTTCAAAACATTATTTAATTCGATAAAACAATAATAAATGTAAATTCACTAGTAATTTCTGTGTTTTATCACAGCATAAAACATTTATTTATTTATTTTATCAATGACTATCTGTTCTCCGCGTTTCCACCCGCCTGTGGTGTTTTTTGTAGGTGTTCATTTATTATTAGTCTCCATTCAATTTTGAATACAAAAGTAACTTATAGACGTGCGTGCATGATATGCAAAAATGGAGCCCCAGAGTTAAATAAAGCCCAATGTTACCATAAATAAAGTGGTCATACCCATCATGGTGATGATGCTTCAAGCTGAAGGTGTCAGAATCGCACAAACTCTGGTATATGCAGGCCGACAACGCAACAGCCAGTTCCCTCAATGTGTGCAGTAGACGCGTCGCAGAACCGCCGGGTATTCCCAACTCGCCGATCGTGCCGAGCATGTCGTGCGCCACAGACTGTATATAAATAAATATATAAGGACAAATCACACAGATTGAATTAGCTCCAAAGTAAGATCAAGACAATGAAATAACGAACTTATTGCTATTACATAAGATTCAAAATAGAAAAAACTAGAAAAGTCGTGTTATTTCGGTCATAATACTGCCGCAAACCCCAGACATGAAGAATACCAATCAGCCAATCGCCGATGGGTTTGTTCACATGTTATGTTTGGCAGAAATATTTACGGGAAATGGATTTCTTTTTTTAACTAAAGTAAAAGTGGTACTACTGCAAATCTTTTAGGAGAAGATCCAAACCCCATTGATTTGCATGCCTTTGCAACGTTAAGTGACTAGGATTGGTCACAGCCACTATTGGCATATTAACATCAGCCGAGATTACAGTATAGCCGATATCCCACTGCTATAGCTAGATACCTTCAGGAAACTTTTAGTGTTGGCCATTAACACACTCGAGCAAGAAGACCTCTTGGAAGATCTTCGTACTTACCTGTAAGTGTCTAACAGGATCGGCAACAACAGTGTTATTGGTCGCCACAGCGGCTGCCAACAGAGGCAGCGTGGTGGGGAACGGCAGCGGCGACAACAACTGTTGGTGTTGTTTGTCCTGCCCAAGCTCTTGCAGTAACAACACGAGCTCCATGCGAACAGAGGCCAGCCCTCCGCCGCCAGCACCGTGAAGGGAACAGTAGGATAGCAACGTGCGTAAGAGCGTTTCGTTTGCTGGAACAAAAAATTGTTAGTTTATAAACATACTAGCTGTTCCCCGCGGCTTCGCCCCGCGTGGTACTCGGTTATATCGCGCCCAAAAGTAGCCTATGTTTGACTTCAGGTCGTTAACTACATCCCTACCGAATTTCATTACAATCGGTCCAGCAGTTTAGCCGTGAAGAGATGACAGACAGACAGACAGACAGACAGACTTTCGCATTTATAATATTAGTATGGATTTGGTTTATTTTGTTAATTAAAGAAAACTAAAAACCTTCATGACCCTAGTAAATAAAATAAAATTAACCGCTTTCCATCCAACCCTTCTCCCTTATCAGCAGCTAGCGTAAAGGTAGGCCAAGTGAAATGATGATGAATTTAGCCATAAAGATTACAAAAACTTACTTCTGCTACGTTACAAATAATACTTTTAGTGTTACAAGCTAGGCCTTCACATTCTACTCAGATGGATACCTGGAAGAGTAGATGAATAGAGTATAGAAGAACCTACCCTTAAGCCACTTCTTCCGCCGCACAGCTCTCTGGACCTTGGCTTCGAAGTCTGCCTTCTCCCTGATGAGCAGCTGGTGTAGGGTGGGGCGGTCGGGCAGCGGCGGCGGGTCGGCCTCGGCACAGATCAGTTCGCCCCCACTTCCCCCCGAGCCAGCGCTGTACCCGCACAGGCGACGTAGCGCTTCCACTTCCCGTTCGAGCCAGATGTACAGTTGGTAGCGAAGATGACCGCCTAGACAAAGAACAATAACATTCTGACCCGTAAAAACAGCATTTTTAGACAACATAAAGCATATATTATCATTAGGGTTATGAAATATGATTATTTGATTTAGTTTTAGGGTGATTTTAATATTGCCAACGTTAAAAAATCCCTAATTAAGGGTTTACAAATTATATAGTTTTTTTATTTGGGTTTAGCGTTTAACCTTTCCTGACAAAGACCTACAAATATAACATTTCATACAACAACAACTTACCATCAACTTCGAACCCAGTGGCTAACGTACTCAATTCCTCCATGAGAATTTTCAGACACGCGACGAACTTAAGCTGTTGCGCCATGATGTCTACAGGGGGCGCCTCTTCTACTCCGGGGCTCTTCTCCACCTCTCCGTTAACTAGAGGTTCTTCTTCTTTCTTGCCTAGCTTCATTTCTAGAGGCGGGGTAGACGCGCCAGATGCTTCGGAACTAAGTCGATAAAAAATAAATTTGTTAATCTATATATATAAAAGCGAAAATCACTCACTCACTCATCACGAAATCTCCAAAACTGCTGAGCCGATGAAGATGAAATTTGGCAGGAAGGTAGATTGTGACTAAGAGACGTCCGCTAAGAAAGGACTTTTGGGAATTTTACCCCTAAAGGGGTGAAAAAGGGGTTGCCAGTTTGTATGAAACTTCGTCATTTTTGAAGTGAGATACATGAAATTATTAATTTACATTTGATGTTGGTAAACAATAAGAATACACCAATCAGATTTTGAAAATTACATCCCTAAAGGGGTGAAATAGGGGTTGCCATTTTGTATGAAACTTTGTCATTATTGAAGTGAGACACATGAAATTTTTAATTTGAATTTGTTATTGGTAAAAAATAATAATGCATCAATCTGATTTTGAAAATTCCATCCCTATAGGGGTGAAATAGGGGTTGCCAGTTTGTATAAAACTTTGTCATTTTTAAAGTGAGATACATGGAATTAAAATTGAAAATGTCTTGGTATAATATTTTGTATTGTATTGAATTGTATTGTATGTACACAACATATTGTAATAGGATACAATACATAATAGAAGATAGAGTGCAAAGGTTTTATTTATTTGTTAATATTATGAGTTCAGTAATGTGTCAATAGATGGCGCCACCATACATTTTAAAAGTCGATATGGTTTGTCGTTCGCATTTAATCATCATGTGTAGTAATTGAGATTTTAAAAATAAAATAAAAATGTTTTTGCTTTTCTAACGATTTGATTGTGTGTTTAGACGATTTGGTACCTGCTAAATTTAAAATAATAAAATTAAATTGGAATTGATTGGAGTATGGAGTGGTAATTATATGGTATGTCTGCGTTTTGGGTTACTCATTGATTCGTTTAGTTTAAGTTTGAAAAGTATTTTTCCGGATTTCGGATTTCGAATAGTAAATAGTAATAGAATAGTAAATAAATAAATAGTAGTTTGAAAATAGGTAAATCTTTGTGTTATTTTCCATAAGTTAGTTGCATATCTTAAATATAATGTAAGGTTTCTCAAATAAATTGTAGGTCTTTAAGTATGTTTGTATTCATTCCAAATTAGTTAGTAGATTATTATAATTTCTATATATATAAAAGAACAAGGGCAATTGATAAATCAACGCCCAGCCTAAACCATAAAAGCTATAAACTTGAAATTTGGACCGAAGTCTTATGTTAATACGTAGTGCTCAGATAAGAAAGGATTTTTCAAAATTAGACCCCTAAAAAGGTTAAAATTGAGGGCAAATTTGTATGAAAAAAAAAATTAAAATCTACACTAATGTACTTGAAACTTGGCAAGAATGCTTCTCAACAAAAATAACTAATGGCGTGTTTCAGCGGTTTTTAGAAATTCAACCTCTATAGGGGTAAAAAGGGGGAGGTTAACTAATTTATCATCACAAAACCGAAACTATAAAAGCCATAAACGTGAAATTTGGTAAGTGTCTTCATTATACTATATACTGCCCTGCCCATATAAGAAAGGTTCACAATTCCAAACCTAATATCCAAAAAAGGGGTGAATTTGCGTACCTATAGACAAATTCCATTTGAAATTTCGCCAATTACTAATAACGCATGTTGGCCTATCGGTAGAGGTCGCGGATTATTTTTTTGAGTAGAGGATTCTAATCCTGCTAAACATGACTTTTTTTTACTTACTTTTATTTCGTTTTGTATAAGTTTTTTAGAAATCTATATTTTTGCTTTTAATATTTTAGTAAAGAAATGTTTCAAGATAGGACTTTTCAAGGAAAGAGCTGGATCGAATCCTGCCACTGACAATAATTTTCTGTTTTGTTTTTTTATTTGTTTTCTATAATTATTTTCTTTTTTATTTTAATTTTGAAAAGGAACGAATAAATTCATTTGCAAATTTATTTCCGGATAAACGATATCGCAACCCCAATCAAATCAAATCTATTAGTTTGTCATTGACGACATTGAAGAAGAAGATTAATCATATGATTGACTGGTAGAGAACGCTCTTAGCGTTAAGTCCGTTAATATATCAGTATTTTGTACTTATCAATTTATACAAATAATAGGACAGTAAAAATCGAGTGTCTATACATTAAATAATTTTCTAAAAAACTGATACGAAGCAATTAAAAAAGAGTAACAGGAACAAACAAAAAAAAACATTTTTTGGAATTTTTGTCTGTCTGGTACATTATAACTTCAAAACTACTCAACAGATTTGAACGCGGTTTTCACAGGTGGATTACATATAATTAGGAGCGTTGTCAAAACTTTATTTCGTCAAAATCGGTTAAGGGAAAAAGAAGTTATGGTCAGTTGAAGTTTACTTCTAGCACTGCTTCAAAACTTTTAAACAGAGTTGAATGCGGTTTACATAAACGTATTTAATTTAGATAAAGCTAGAATTTCTACTTTGTTTTATCGAAATCAATAAAGAGAAAAACACACTGCAGTCTCTATTAAATTTTAATAAAATAACACATTGAATGTGTGTGGGCGTATAATTTAGTTACATAAAATATCAATAGATGGCGCTGACTTTATTTTAATTATTTTTTCGCATATGGTAAAGCAGATTGAAAATTTTCCTTACGGCAATTAATTTGAATTATTAAAAGAAAAATTGGTTGTTGATTTAGTTCTATTGGTTGGTTTGTTTATCGGTCGAATTGTATAGTAAGCTATTTGAATTGATTGGTTGGTTTGGTTTGGCTTTGGTTTAAAAAATAATCAAATCGGCATGTCAGTTCAGTTGCTGTTTGACGGAACATACGGTCGTGTTAAACTAACTTATCACTTTTTATTGAGATTTTCTCCACTTTTCACGCCCACTATAATTTTAGGAGTGGCTTTTAGGTCCAAATGACCCTGTAATAGGCTGCGTCTACTCTTTTAGAGACAAAGATGTGATAGTATGAATGTTAATATTTTCAGTTTGATATCGTAGCAATGTAATGGCTTTATAAAATTGGCACGGGAATTAACTTTAGATTTAACTATAGGTCTGGATAGTTATAGGCTTTATAAAATTGGCACGGGAATAGGATACTATAGATTTAACTATAGGTCTGGATAGTTGTAGTTTCCACAGGTTACGTGAAAAGCGACCTACACGCGGGCGGAGCCGCGGGCAACAGCTAGTTGTATATATTTATATTTAAACACCCTTATTGTTTTTTTTAAGTTCGCGCTATCCATAATACTATTCTAACTTGTGCGAACTAAGGAAGACATGCTACTTTTACGCGTGATGATAATATAATGATATTATAGAAAATATTTCTGCCACTTGGTACGTAAATGGGGTTCTGTGTTTATAAATTTGGTCAATTTTCTATGGATAGTAAAGATTTTTTAATAAATTGTATGCGCACTAAATAAAAATTGCAATATTAACCCTTTATCTTCATCGTCATCTTCCCAGGTCAGCACGAGGTCATCGTTCTTGACGGCGCTGACCGGCGCTCCCCAGTCCACGTCGGCCGCGGACGAGCCCCACTCCTGAGATTCTTCGGTTTCTGTTGCAATATTTTATTCATTTTATACTCCTTACTAGTACAGTGAGCACACTTTTAACATATTGGGCAGTATACTTTACTGTATACTGATCATCAGACCATTTTAATTATTTGGAGGAACATTTTTATCACTAACTTTGTATATAAAGAAATAAAGAACAATAATACATAAAAATGGACAACACAAAAAGCACATGAACAACTGCACCTAGACCTCTAGTAGCTCTTTTTGTTTTATACAAAACAACACGAATCATCGGCCAATAACAAATATTTATCTAAAGTTAATGTGAAGATAGGAATTATGCATTCTACGCTTAGCAAACGTAATGTTTTATGAATGTAATGAAATGATCAATGTAATTAATTAATAAAGAATAATGTAACGATTTTAAGATAACAAAAAAGGAAAGAAATGAAAACAAAACATAAAGCGCATTGACGTACAAACTGACGTGAATGTGCCGTACTTTTAGCTGTGTCCTCGACCAGCTGTCCGGTGTGTATGAAGGACTCGTCCACTGAGGCGGCGGACACCGGATTCTTAGGTTTCTCGTCCCGGATCCTGCTGGGCAGCTTGGAGAGGACTTCCAGGGCAAGCGCTGGGCAACCCGCCTTGAAGTGTCCGTGCGCTGTTTGGAAATATAGTCGCCGTTCCAGACGAGTAATGCCCTCTTCTGGTTCTTGTTGTAGTAAAGCTAGAGTTCCGCCCTGTGGAGAATGTTTGGATTCCTGTACTGTTTTGTAGTTTTATGATGAGTTGAAAGAATCTAAAATAAACAATATTTTTCTAAATTTTTTACTATTTGGTTTTTATTGCTACCTTCATTTAACAGGGATTTGCAATTATTACACGATTGATGAATATCAAAGCTAAGGGGTTGGTTTCATACACTGCAGTGATTGATAAACAATCTCGTCTGAGCTTTATTGTTACTTGACTGTTTTCCTATTTGATTGATTTCATATAAGATTGGGGAGTTCAGGGTAAGCTAAAACTAGAATGCATCTCTACATGTGAAAGAAATAGATGGTCGTTTTATGACTTTTAACAGTGAAATCGGCTAAAAGTCGCAGAGTTAACTTTAAAGAGTTCGTATACATACCTGCGTTGGCATGTTGTGTCGTTTGAGCCTAGGATGTGTGCGCAGGTACACGTAGAAGTTGAACACACTGGGCGTGGGCTCATTGTCACGCGCGGCGTGTAACCTCCCACCAGGACTTAGCAACGTGTCCAAGGCATCTCCATGCCGTTTCAGCTCCCATAGAGCCATGGATCGAACGAACGGATCCGGATGGGCGCGTTCTAGAATGATCGTGCCGTCTTCTGTCTCGCCTCTGTTATTCAAACATAGAAATAAAAATGCTATAATTGACTTGGTGCAAATAAAGTTTTGAGATTTCGCTCTACATAAGGCTTTTAAATATCAGAATGATAGAATATTGTTTTGTGACACTAAAAATTAAATAACTTGTTGCGTACTTACCCCAAAATTTCATCCATGAGCAACTTCCTCAGGCTGTTTGGCAGTGCGCTGTCAGACTCGTATAACCTAGCGACGACCATCGCGAGCTGTAGATCTCCTAACCGCGTTATTAAAACCTAAAACGAAATCTTAACTTACATAACAGTCATTTTAGCAATTACTTTTGTTATCTATATATATAAAAGCGAAAAACACTCACTCACTCATCACGAAATCTCCAAAACTGCTGAGCCGATGAAGATGAAATTTGGCAGGAAGGTAGATTGTGACTAAGAGACGTCCGCTAAGAAAGGACTTTTGGGAATTTTATCCCTAAAGGGGTGAAAAAGGGGTTGCCAGTTTGTATGAAACTTCGTCATTTTTGAAGTGAGATGCATGAAATTATTATTTTACATTTAAAGTTGGTAAAAAATAATAATGCACTAATCAGATTTAGAAAATTACATCCCTAAAGGGGTGAAATAGGGGTTGCCATTTTGTATGAAACTTTGTCATTAATGAAGTGAGACACATGAAATTTTTAATTTGAATTTGTAATTGGTAAAAAATAATAATGCATCAATCTGATTTTGAAAACTACATCCCTATAGGGATGAAATAGGGGTTGCCAGTTTGTATGAAACTTTGTCATTTTTGAAGTGAGATACTTGGAATTAAAATTGAAAATGTCTTTTGATATAATATTTTGTATTGTATTGTATTGAATTGTATTGTATGTACACAACATATTGTAATAGGATACAATACATAATAGAAGACAGAGTGCAAAGGTTTTATTTATTTGTTAATATTATGAGTTCAGTAATGTGTCAATAGATGGCGCCACCATACATTTTAAAAGTCGATATGGTTTGTCGTTCGCATTTAATCATCATGTGTAGTAATTGAGAGTTCAAAAAAAAACAAAAAAAAATCTTTTTGCTTTCCTAACGATTTGATTGTGTGTTAAGACGATTTGGTACCTGCTAAATAAAAAATAATAAAATTAAATTGGAATTGATTGGAGTATGGAGTGATAATTGCGGCATTATATTGTATGTATAGTTTAATGTCTGCGTTTTGGGCTACTCATTGATTCGTTTAATTTAAGTTTGAAAGTATTTTTCCGGATTCCGGATTTCGAATAGTAGTTTGAAAGTAGGTAAATCTTTGTGTTTATTTCCATAAGTTACTTGCATATCTTAAATATATTGGAGGTTTCTCAAATAATTTTTTTATCTTAGGTCTTTAAGTAAATTTGTATTCATTTCTAATTAGTTAGTAGATTAATATAATTTCTATGTATATAAAAGAACAAGGGCAATTGATAAATCAACGCCCAGCGTAAACCATAAAAGCTATACACTTGAAATTTGAACCGAAGTTTTATGTTAATACGTAGTGCTTAGATTAGAAAGGATTTTTCAAAATTAGACCCCTAAAAGGGTTAAAATTGAGGGCAAAGTTTGTATGAAAAAAAATTAAAATCTTGACTGATGTACTTGAAACTTGGCAAGAATGCTTCTCAACAAAAATAACAAATGACGTGTTTCAGCGTTTTTTGAAATTCAACCTCTAAAGGGGTAAAAAGGGGGGGGGGTTAACTAATTTATCATCACAAAATCGAAACTATAAAAGCCATAAACTGAAAGTGTCTTCATTATACTATATACTGCCCACATAAGAAAGGGTTGTTGTAATGGTTAACATGCCTGACCGCTACTCAGGAGGTACCGGGTTCGATCCCCGGTCAGGTCAAGATGAAAAATGATCTTTTTCTGATGGACCTGGGTCTTGGATGTTTATCTATATATGTATTTGTTATAAAATATAGTATCGTTGAGTTAGTATCCCATAACACAAGTCTCGAACTCACTTTGGGGCTAACTCAATCTGTGTGATTTGTCCCTATATATTTATTTATTTGTTCACAATTTCAACCCATACATCCAAAAAAGGGGTGAATTTGCGTACCTATAGACAAATTCCATTTGAAATTTCGCCAATTACTAACAACGCATGTTGGCCTATTGGTATAGGTCGCGGATTTTTTTTTTTGAGTAGAGGGTTCTATCTAATCCTGCTAAACATGACTTTTTTTTACTTACTTTTTTTCGTTTTGTATTAGTTTTTTAGAATTCTATATTTTTGCTTTTAATATTTTAGTAAAGAAATGTTTCAAGAAATAGCTGGAAGTAGCTGGATCGAATCCTGCCACAAACAATTATTTTCTGTTTTCGTTTTTTATTTGTTTTCTAGAATTATTTTCTTGCTTTTATTTTAATTTTGAAAAGGAACGAATAAATTCATTTGCAACTTTATTTCCGGATAAACGATATCGCAACCACAATCAAATCAAATCTAATAGTTTGTCATTGACGACATTGAAGAAAAAGATTAATCAAATGGTTGACTGGTAGAGAACGCTCTTAGCGTTAAGTCCGTTAATATATCAGTATTTTGCACTTATCTATCTATACAAATAATAGGACAGTAAAAATCGAGTGTCTATACATTAAATATTTTTCTAAAAAACATACGGAGCAATTAAAGAAGAGTAACAGAAACCAAAAAAAAAAACAATTTTTGGAACTTTTGTCTCTGGTACGTTATAACTTATAACTTCAAAACTACTCAACAGATTTGAACGCGGTTTTCACAGGTGGATTACATATAATTAGGAGCGTTGTCAAAACTTTGTTTCGTCAAAATCGGTTAAGGGAAAAAGAAGTTATGGTCAGTTGAAGTTTACTTCTAGCACTACTTCAAAACTTTTAAACAGAGTTGAATGCAGTTTATATAAACGTATTTAATTTAGATAAAGCTAGAATTTCTACTTTGTTTTATCGATATCAATAAAGAGAAAAACAGACTGCAGTCTCTATTAAATTTTAATAAAATAACACATTGAATGTGTGTGGGCGTATAATTTAGTTACATAAAATATCAATAGATGGCGCTGAATTTAATTTAATTATTTTTTCGCATATGGTATAGCAGATTGAAAATTTTCCAGCAATTAATTCTAACTATTTCAAAAAAAATTTGGTTGTTGATTTAGTTCTATTGGTTGGTTTGTTTGTCGGTCGTTTGTTGTATTGTATTGTAAGCTATTTGAATTGATTGATTGGTTGGTTTGGCTTTATTTTAATTATTTTTTCGCATATGGTATAGCAGATTGAAAATTTTCCTAACGGCAATTAATTTGAATTATAAAAAAAAAAAAATTGGTTGTTGATTTAGTTCTATTGGTTGGTTTGTTTATCGGTCGTGTTGTATTGTAAGTTATTTGAATTGATTGGTTGGTTTGGTTTGGCTTTGGTTTAAAAAATAATCAAATCGGCAAGTCAGTTCAGTTGTTGTTTGATGGAACATACGGTCGTGTCGTAAGGTTTAATTTAACTAACATAACACTTTTTATTTAGATTTTCTCCACTTTTTCGTCCACTATAACTTTAGGAGTAATGGCAAGGCAAGGTAGCAATGTAATGGCTTTATAAAATTGGCACGGGAATAGGATACTATAGATTTAACTATAGGTCTGGATAGTTATAGTTTCCACAGGTTACGCGAAAAGCGACCTACACGCGGGCAGAGCCGCGGGCAACAGCTAGTTTTTATTATAAATTTATTATTATATAATTTTTATTATTATAAAAAACTGAGCTCGAATGCCAAAAAAAAAATACTCTATCATTACATACCTCTAGCGCGTCCTTCAAAGCGCCGCCAAGTAAGAAGAAAGCGGCGGCGTGCTCGAACCGCTGTTTGCCGAGCAGGACGTACGCGTTAGTTAGCGCTGCCTTGCGCCAACGGTCTTCGGTAAAATCGTTTGCGAAGAACTGTAAACATTAACGTTAAGACTTCATACATTTTCTCTAGAACTAGACAACTACGAATGTTATACATAAGATCCACAAGAAAACAACTCTGTACCCTATGAGAGTATGTATGTATGTATGTATGTATGTAAAAACTTTATTGTACAGAAAGAACATTGATGATACAACATAGAACACAACAAAAGGCGGACTTATCCCTAAATAAAAAAATAAATAAAAAGTAATAAAAAGATAAGGGAAAAATAAGGGCTACACTTTTAGAATACCAAGTAAAATGGACAACTGAATATGAATATGCTTCGAGTAGGAAAAATAGAAACGATTTGCGGTAATTTAACTGCTTATTTTATAATATTTAGTTATCTTATTCTCTTTTCATTTATAGCTAGTTTTTCAAAAATCTATTTCTACATAAAATTGTAAATATAATACCATAAAAACTATATCAATGCCTTAACGTTTAACTATTGCGATATGCCACACACCAAAAAAAACCTAAAGTACAAAAAAACTCACCGCAGTCATTCTATCATCTCTATTGGACCTGAACAGGCCCCAGAGCAACATGCGTTTCTTCATAGCGAGGTAGTATAGCGCCGCGTCTAACGGGTCCTGTTTCTGCATATACGCCGCTCGGGCTAGCTTCTCTACACAGATTTTCAGCAGATCACCACGGATCCACCAACCAACACCTACAGACATGATAAGAAATTTCTTAGGGTAAATTCATTATTTTTTAACTAAATCGCATCCGATTTCCTATCTTAAAGGACTAACTAAGATTCCTTTTCTTATGGATATTGAAAAAGGCAATTTAATTCTCTTAGTCGTTATTGTTAGCATAAGTACAGGTCTTAACACATTAGCGGACACGCGACTGCTATAGCAGTTATAACAATAAAATTTCTATTGTGTTTTCAAAAACGTCCGCGAACGTGTTAATAACTTTGCATCTCTATCTGGTAGACAATCACAACTAGCATTATTACGAAAGAAGGTTGACGAGCCGTTATAAAAACATATGAACCTTATGCAACAACGTATTTTTTCAAATGCATTTGAAAAAATACATACAATTTTATACAGCAAGTTGAGACATTTTGTGCCCATCAAGTACTAATGTGCAGAAAATTGTCATCAAGTGAAGCATTGACTCACCAAGCTCCCTCATGGTGGTCCACTTGGGCTGTCCTTTAGCATACCCCGGAACCAACTGCAGCAGTTGATCGTGGGTCTCCGAATGGAAGGCCCACACGAGGTTGCAAGTCCCGACGCCTGATCTCTGCAAGGCAGCGCGTTGTGCCAATGGCAAGCATCGTAGGAGGTATCCGTAATGCTTCATCGCTAGGAGGAATCGCAGACCGCAATCGTCAAGGGAATCTGAAAAGGGTCAATGAAATAAGTGAAAGGAATAAGGGTTTAGAAGGATAAATGTGACAGACGTTTGAATAAATACTATTACTAAATAATCTATTCTTTAGTTATAACGCAAGTTTCGAACTTACTTTAGGACAAGCTCAATCTGTATGAATTCTACGATATTTATTTGTTTAAATACTTGCTTCTCCTGCCCTGTAAGTCATATTGCGCTGATTATCTATATATGTAGTAAAAAGTCACCTGGTAATAACTCCTGGCTGGTCGCTTGTGCCACGTCAACACGGGCGTTGTTCGCGAACCTCTCTGCGAAGTCCGCATCGCAAGTCGATACGGTGTCTGCTAGCGCCAATAAATGCATCTGATCCAGAGAACTCAGGCCGGGCAAGTGAGTGTGAGTGAGAAGGCGAGATAGGATGCGACCTGCCAAACAAAAAAAATATTTAAATTAATATGAATTTTAGCACAAAAACAAACAACACAAAATATCTTATCAAAATGGATATGATTTATGCTTAGTCGTCATGGTATGATATGCGTATTAAAATACCTTATAATTATTTTTTGTACGTTACTTTACAAACCTTACCTTGTCTAGGTCCAAAATGTGAGAGTGGCTGGCGTTCTGGCATTGAAGGCCGGCGGTTCACGCCGCCGTCTTCCTCTCCAAGTAATAAAGCGTCTAAATCTTCATCGGTGTCCATGGTTCCTTCGAAAAGGTCGTTGTAGTCCTAAAACCGTTAGTCCCGTCAAAAATATGAAGATAGATTTAAAATCTGAATACAGTCATACTTCTTTAGTGGCTAAAAATTCAACAAATTGTGTAAAAGAAAGTACTTATTGCATCTGACATACTATTAACGTATAAACCACGAAACATATCCAATATGCGAAGTCAGTGCATTATTATGGACGTTTTTGCAGATTTTAAATGGAATTCCAACGAACGTTTTAAACTTACTTTGGCTTCTTGAATAGTGGACGGATGATGCGCAGACTCCTTATCAGCGACGAGCAGAGTCCAAAGGGGTAATGGGGGAACCGATGTTATTTCTGCGTAGTCTAATTGCACGTCTTCTGTTATCTACACACGTAAGACATTGGAGTTATTGCATCAATAATTCGATTGTAGTTGAGCAAAAGGCACTTTAAAATAATTTTAAAAGATTCGTGAACAAGTGAATTAGTGCTATACTGTGGTTTGCGGTTGTCATAGTGCATATTATTGCATAGTGTTCACTACCGACCGAGAACACGCGACTGCAGTATCTCTATACGAAGTTTTTTTTTTGCATTACTTGTGCAGCCTCAAATAATTTTGTACCTACTTGAGGTTTAGTTAATAAAGTTTTATTATTTTGGGTAACTGGATATAGTAGTACAATAACCTTAATCTTTACACTCATACCTGATTTTATTAATGTAATATAATAATTGATCTGTCTTAAGATGTTTTTTTTCACTGACATTTTTTTAAACGAAGCCGCAAGCTGTTCTGGATATAGGCCTCTCCCTAGAGTTTTCAGAATGACCGATTTGAAGCAGCCTAAGCTGCAAGTAAGCATCCGATGCTGCACTTTGTATGTTGTTCAATATGTAGCAATTAATAAATGTGATGGCCGTGCAAGATTACAGACAGACATTTTAAGAACAAACAAAAAATAAATCGGTAATGCTAGTAGTGTAGTGTGTGATGTTACCTGTGCAACGCCATCTAGCGGCGAGGCGGCGCCGGCGGCGAACGACACGGAGAGCGTGCGCGAGCGCGACCAGCCGCGCTGAAACACACGTGCTCATGCTGCCGTCACGATGCGCGTGCGCCGTTGCGGCATGCAGTGGCTTATTGTACACGGCTGTCCTTGCAATGAGGCGTTGGCTTGCCGTTATATGGCTCATTGAGATTAGAACACAAATCTTCAAGAGGCGTTGTGTTTTGAAGTAATAAAACAAGCAAAGAAAATATCTTAGTTGTAAGTTTTGTGTTGCCACATTGCAAGGACTACAGATGAGTTGATGTGCTTTTTATAATTTTGATTACTAATCTAAAATAAAAATTTTATCATCCGTTACATGTATAAAAACGAAGTAACTAAATACTTCAACAGACTTTAATGTCTTTGGTACACTAATTTCTATGGTAAAATACAAAATATTTGTTAAATCACACGTCTAATCAGAAACAACCAAGCACGTTTAAAAGTGTTGGTTTTAGTAGAGCGAGTTGTATATTAACACGTGAATAAGATTTCTGTGAGATACTGGTGTAGGAAGGTAAGAAATTTTAGATAACAGGGGCTTTTTTGCTCATGCTTATATGCAGAATAATCAGTAGCCAAATTAAAGACAGTAAAAGATCATCAATAACATACAATCACATGTGCTAGCTTTTAGCTTTATTTGCATTTATCGCAATACTTTTTGAGTGATATACAAGCTTAGTTGCTTTAACAAGAATATTACTTTAGTTTTGGCTGTACTTTGCATAAGCGTTGCGTGAAACTTTCATTTGGCACTGAATCACATATACGAGACAATGACACTTGGGCAATAAGGGGTATATGTTTAACGGTGTAGAGGTCAATATAAAAGTCATACCTGTCTTGATAAACTGTCTTCGTCGCCTTGTGAACTCCTGCCAGTGTATGTACCACCAATACATCTGTGGGTGTTCAATGGATTTCATACATATCTCACTCGCCCGTAGTGTATATGTACTAAAGCCGCTATAACCTGTCCTAAGAATCAGGCTTCATAATCAAAACCATTAAAACCTTTTAGAGACCGGCTCAAATTATTAACAAAAATGAGAAATTTCAGTTACCGATAGATACGTCTATTCTGTTTTGGATTTATAGTATGTGATCTCGGGAGCTGACTATATACGATTCTAGCTCTAAGGCAAATTACACGTCAAACCACGCATAACCAAATATGGTCTGGAGTGGTTTTTCTCAGCTCTGATTGGCTCGCCAGATAGACGCGTCGAATACGGTTCCCCGGTGCCCGCGCTTCTCCCTTAAAATCACAGACGAATGCCCAGTAGTCGCTAAGTAATTTTCAACTGTGACGGTCCCTTACTTGAGGAGACTTATAACGCTTTCATGTTGTAACAAACGTGGTTGTAATAAACTAATTTCTACCTGAACCGGCATTTTATTCTCTACAATTTCGACGATAAAATTCTATTTCTAAAACAAAAATTAAACAATCTCTTTCGTTTGTACACAAATCTATGTTCACTTAATATAATATAGTTTTTTGACTACTTACCTGTTTGATCGCAACCACAATATAATTTCGTACAAGAAACAAAGGTTTTCTGTCTGCTATTTAGTGACATATTCCAATTTAAATAAGGTTGAATAAAGTCCTAGTATAAATCATACCTGACAAGATGAGCCAATATAGCCTTCACCCATCTGATCTTGCCACTGTTTAACAACTCCATCAGCTGTTTAGGATGGTACTGCGGTAATACTGGACACGCCATTTGTGATGCTTCGAAGAGGCCGTAGTCGGGCATATAGTCCAAAAGAGGCTGCAATTAAAATTCACATAATGAATATGAAATAGATCATTTAATAAAGTAATGTCCAAGTCTAATACTACTGTTAATTAAGCGGGCACCACTACATCAAAATGAATCTATAGGAAATCAGTAGCCTTTTGTAAAAAATACAGATTTAATACAATTTCTGACTCGAGCCGAAAGCTTGATCACCAACAGAGCGGAGCATTTTTTTATGTGTATCGCCTGTCCTTTGACGTCAATACCTGAGGTTGGTCCGACTGTGTTTTGTTCCTTCGCCTCGCGTCCCGTTCCAACAGTTGCAAGTTGATTGACGATACGCGTTGTAAATGCGGCGCCGACACTCGCAAATCTGAGTCGCGAAGCGCTCGAGATTCTCCTCCTTCGTCTATTTCCTAAAATAAATATTAACAATAACATATATTTAACACGTTAGCTAAAGCAGTAATTTTAACAATCAAACTTCTTTTGTGTTTTCAAAAACGTCCACCACGTGTCGTGTGTGTAATGTCAAACGGTTCGTAAGCACGAAAACCAAACCTGGCCTAATTTTGGTTGCTATCCTTTATCGTCGGCCGCTTTACAAGATAGTAAGTAGTTTAAAGTCACCCAATAAAGATTATAAAAAAGCATACCTGTCCAGACATGATTCCCTGTTGTGAGTTGGTATTTTCCGGCTTCCACTGCGAGTACACATGCATCTCGGAATCCATCCCAACCACTAGGATCCCGTCGCGGACCCACGAGATCTGCATGGGCAGCGGCGGCAACCCATCCGCGGTCTTCAGCTCTATACGCCGGAGCTGCATCCACCTGATCTCTTCTACGAAGAGAGGCGCGGCTAGTGATGACGCTTTGCGGAGAATCGGCCGATTATTATTTATTGATTCTTTCATGGCCTGAGGGATGAAGCAGAGATGAAATTAAGTTTTAATTACAAAGAAAAAAAAATACGACTTGTATTGGCAATTTGAGAAGAATATTTGAGACAAAGATTAGGTATATTTATTGTTTTTGTCACCAGCGTTTTCAGTAATGATGTTAGGTATGACTGTGTTGCGTGCTAGACACTACGGAACTGTTTATTAATTTTGTTGGAGTTTTTTTTGTTTTGAGATCTATCATCTTTAAATATAATCGTTCATTATTTATTTCTTTCTTTATGTACTCAAAAATACAAATATAGGATACAACATAAACACAATAAGTACAAAGGTACTACTTATTTCATTGTACGTACAGGTATTATTAACTGACCTTCAAATTAGCCTGAGCAAGATCACTAGACACAGGCGTGAACAAAAGCACCCGGGAACCGACAGCAACCGTCAGTATATGACTTCCATCTTCCTTGGAAACCCAATCCAGCTGTACCAGATGTTTCTGTGTCAAGGGGCACGTGTTTCCATTCTCCATGATACTTTTACGAAGGGACTGCAGTGTGCTGAATGATGGTACTGCGAGCAAGCCAGCAGATTTGCCTGTATCGCCTTCGCCATTGCGGTTGTTGCTTCGCTCTTCGGACGAGAGGGTTTGGAGGACCTGTTCATGAAATTTTAATATTGCAAAGATTATCCATATCCTAGTGTATATTCCACAGCAAGTCATTATAGGCTATCTCCATTGTAAAGCTACAGTGTACAGGCTTTTACTATACGCAGCGAACGCCATTACAGACCACATCTGCATTTATCACGTGGGATATGATATCGTGGTTAATCGCTAGACATTTTTAATAAAAAAAAAAGAAGAATCTATGGTCTAACCTGTGTTAATCTCTGCTTCTTCTGCATAAAGGACGTGTCGTGTAGGTACGAAAGGTCTATCTGTGTATCAGTGCACAAGCCCACTCTCGGAAGGCTTACATTCCTGAAATAATAATTAATTAATTCTTACAGTCCATGTCTAAACTTCTTAAGATTTAAAGTAATTTAATACATTTATTTATTTACTCACAAACTAAAGGGACAATAAAACGTTAGATGAAATAAATTTGGAAGGGAAGGTCTTATAGTGACTGAAAGTTGATTAATAAACAAGGAAGAACTTATATTGAATTAAAAACTTTACTGCTATAGTATGCTTTAATATGTCACAGAGTACATCATAATGGGTATTGTAAGCGATTAAACCATTATGAGACGTATAAAGGGTATTTTTCTATTACATTAAAAAAATGAGATGTGCTGTTCTTGATCGAATTCTTACTACCTTTCTCTGTACAGCATATACAAATAACAATCAGGAATAACAAACCTCAGCGGTATCGTGTCCTCTAACAGCCACTCCGCCCCGCCCGTACTTTCGCATTCGTACACGCAGACGCAAAGGTTGACGAAGCGGGCGTCGGAGTAGTTACTGCTAGTGCTTGATCCTTTGGGCCGCGTGAAGGACTTCCCGCATTTGTACGCGCAAGCTATCCGGCCCGAATATGCTGCGCTTATGTGTAGGGGTTGACCTAGGCAGGAATACATGTTTGTGTAAGTAAAAAAACTACATTAATATTTCAGTACAATATTCGAAGTAAAAAGAAATCTAATTCTTTTGCTGAGACATCAAAATCGGTATGTATATGTTTGTAACAGATTTACATTTAATTAAGATTATTCAGACCTATGAAACACGATAAGTACCTGGAGTATCTATAGTTGATTCTTGATCTTTGTTCATCATTTCCCACTCCTTCCATGTATACTCAAATTCTTCTTCATCCTTTTTAGTAACATTACATTTCCAGAACCTGTCGAAAATATGAATACATAATAAATACAAAAACAAAACATGAGAATTACGTCTTAAAGTTGCTGTCGTTGTTTTAAATAAGAAAAAAGTCTATTTAGTCGTCACACAAATGATTAGTGTTTTTTAAAACAAACACTTTGGAATAAGAGGAGAGGATCGTTGCGTCAAAGCAGCTTTTAACATAATGGGTCTATAAGAAACCCTTAACCCTAAAAGAAGTAAATATATTTTATTTTTATTTTTTTAGAAAAGATATCAGGTATACTGCCAGTTGCCTTGCCCATCACTGGAGCGATGCGGTCCAGGCTGACTTATGTGCGATAGTTGCCGTAGTGACGGGAATAGAACACTCTAACGCCCTCTCGTTTCGGATCCACGTATCCAAGATTACGGGCACTTCAGGTCGACGAGCCAGCGGAGTAAGTATTATTAAGGAGTTTTGGCGTGAAGGTAAAATTAACAAATGTCGGTGTTGTATTTATTTTTCAAAATTTATGTATTTTCGAATATTTGTGCATAATGTTCGTGAACAAGCGTGAGTGTTAGGAAGTGGTACAATACCGAATAAGTGACTTTAATCATTGTCACCAAAATCTCCCAAGATAATGCGAAGTTCTTCCACCGCTTCACTTAGCCCTCTCACTAACTTACTAGACATCATGACTGACTATTGATTTGACTTTGTGACTTGGCTAAAGAAGAAAATTCAATTAAAACTTGATACTGGCAAAAATAAGCTATAAAGTTTGATTGTCATATTGTGGATTAATATCACATCAAAAAAAGTATTATTAAATGAATCCTTCAACAGACTACGATCGGGCGTAGGTAGGTGCATGGAGAATAGGAAGAAGTGGGGCCTATCCAGCAGTGACGGCTGTATCTGTGGCGCGGTACAAACGATGGACCACCTGCTGTCGTGCCCCAACTGCCTGCCCTCATGTACAAAGGATGACCTGGCTGTGGCTTCTGACTCGGCCGTGAATGTGGCATCTTACTGGGCCAAATTTATATAGTTTTTAGCCATTGACACGATAGAAGAAGAAGATTAAATGAATTATTAGTTGTAGTGTAGCGGTGTAGTGTTGTCATTCTCACCGCAGCGTGTTGTCGGAACAGGCGGTGGCCATGATGTATGGCGCGAGGCAGGCGGGGTAGATGGAGGCGGAGCTGAGGTGGCCGGCGGCCGGCGTGGCGTGGATCACGTCCACCCCGTCCGGCAGCGACAGCGGACACTCGCACACCTGCACGACAACATCACATCCGTAGGGAATCGCACTGGGTCTTTACCAGGTGATTAGCGGACAGAACAATCTTCTTGTCGAGTCATAGTTAGCTATACGATCCTTATATAAGATGACTAGATTTAGCTCGCGGCTTCACCCGCGTGCATTTGCCTTGGAAACAGTGTTTTTTCCCGGGATGAAAGGTACTCAATGTCCTTCTCAATACTTCTGTGTATACAAAATTTCAAGAAGATTGGTTCAGTAGATAGGGCGTGTAAGCGTAACAAACAAATAAATAAATAAATAAACTCACTTTCGCATTTATAATATTAGTTGGGATGGGATGGGATGCCTAATAAAGGACATCTTAAGAGAGCCCGTATTGCAGCTAAGAATCCCTTGCTGCGACAGGCATGCAATGGTACGATGCGATTGCACGACAACCACCTAACTACGCGCAGCCGCGAGTTCGACTGGCATCAGCTTCAAAGATTTAAACATTTATTTGCCCTACTATGAGTTTTACAATTACAGATGTTAGGTATTACAGGTTTCATCATAGCAACTCTTTGAGTATTGCAAATAGAAGGAGATGACTTTATATAATTAAGTAATAAGCTTCAACGCACTTGTTGCAGATTGTATCGAGCTTACTACTGGCTCGACCAGTTATGTGCTACTGAGATGGCAGATTCAATTTGTTCACAGCCCAGGCATAGGCATGGGCGCGCTGTCACCGTGAGGTAAAAGTTTTTGGATATTAGCGAAGGGATAAATATGTTCTAAAAATTAATACACCAACGATTCGTTCAGCGCATTTTGTCTCATAATAAATAACAATAAAACAGACAAGGAAACTTGACACATTTAAGTCCGCGCCCGCGCAAATATTTATGAATAAAAAATATGTTTTACAATATTTCCTTACCTTTTTGGTAGATATGGCCAAGTGGGAGTGCGCGGGCGGTGGCGGAGGCGCTCGGTCCTGGTCCATGGACACGGAGTTCTTGCGCGATTCTGAACCTTCGTCCTCTTGCACTAGGGCGCTATCCGGCACGTACATCATGCTGTTTGTAAGGTCCTCTGCAAATTTGAAACTTCGAATAAATTAAAACCAAAGATTTGCTCATTGACCAAAGAATGATGGCGGAATTTTTACGAATAAAAAAAAAAATACGGATGAGTTGATTTTTTTTTTACAACATCATAAGAGTCCCAGAAATACATTTCTGTAAATAAAATATTTTTAAACCCCCGGGAAAAAAACTAGATTTTTATTATAAATTATGTTACCAGAACTTAAATATGGCAATGTAGAAAGTGAAACATTCGCATAGAGCCACGACTTACAACTGCCAATGTCACTGTCATTCAAACTGACTTGATCTCTGTAGATTGCGGTCTACATAAAGAAAGTGCAAAGCAATAAATATATTGACTTTCCTAATATCCTAACCTAGTACTCTACTATAATCAATTAAATCAACTGTCAATGTCGATTTGACAATGCTAGCAACTGTCAGAGTGACATGATGTTTCAGTTTAGTTGTGGTTGGGTGGGTTTTGTTTTAAATATGGCGATGGAAAATGAAACAAAAGGACGACTTTTAAAAAACGGAATAATTAAAAAACCCCGGGGTTTATAATTATTTAGTGGTGGTAAACGTGTAATTAGTTAAGTGTTCTTGCTAATGCGATTTGTTTCAAGTTATCTATATTTTTTGTTTTTTTTCGTACAAACGATGTATGGGGCTTCGCCAGGATTCTTTATAATGATTCCAGTTGGGGTAAGTTGGAAATCAACCTTTGTCTTAGATTTAAGTGTATGTTTTTATTTGAAATCATAGCATTGAGTTAGTGATTTAAAGCAATAATAATCAAGAAAAATTAAAATTATACGCATCACAAAGAGATGGCGAAACTCCATACATCGTTTGTACGAATAAAAAATTGAAATACAGAGAACATAAAATAAATCGAATTAGTGAGAATACATAACTAGTAACATGTTTACCACCACAAAAAAAAATTTAAACCCCGGGGTTTTTTTAATATTTAATTTTTTTAAAGTCGACCTTTAGCTTCGTTTTCATTCGCCATTATTGTCGCAACTGAAACATTATGTCATCCTGACAGTTGTTAGCATTGTCAAAACGGTATTGACAGTTCATTATGGTAGGTTAGGTTCATAGATTAAGTAGTTTTACCTGCGATTAAGCAATTAATTTTTACTTGGTGAAAAAGTGAGATGGCGAAATAGGGAAGTCCATGAGTAAGAAAAAGACCAACGATATTTTTTATATTTTTGTCTCTGTCAACGTGGCAATTTTTTCTTTGTTTGACCAATTCGACGCCAAACAAAATCTTACACCAAACTAACAGTGAAATTATTTATTTTTTGTATTAAGAAAAATATTCATTTTAAGTACCTAGTAGAATTTGTACGAAAGATATCAAAAAATAAGGGCATTTGTTACATAAATTGTGTGGCTCAGGAACACATTCCAGGGTGTCTACCCTTAAAACCATGCAAGATCCAGTGAGTAAGCGAGATGTCACCTTACATCATGTATTGCGCTGTCTCACTTACTCATTGGATCTGGACAGCGTAATACATGATGTAAGGCGACATCTCTCTTAATCGTTCTTGCTTGGTTTTAAGAGATGGAAGTAAGCCCCCAGGGAGGTTACTATATACAGTCTCTTAAAACCATGCAAGATCCAGTGAGTAAGTGAGACAGCGCAATACATGATGTAAGGCGACATCTCCCTTACTCAGTCGTTCTTGCATGGTTATTAGAGATGGTGGTAGGCACCATCTCTTAAAGCGTAATACATGATGAAAGGAGATGACGTCTTACTGTGTTACTCTGTCTCGCCTACTCACTCGTTCTTGTATGGTTTTTAGAGATGGTAGTAAACCATTTGATAGTGAGCCTGCTACTTAAAAAGTTGATGGTAACTCCCCCCAGGTTGCTTACTACCATCTCTTAAAACCATGCAAGATCCAGTGAGAAAGCGGGACAGCGCAATACATCATGTAAGGCGACATCTCATTCACTCACTGGATCTTGCATGGTTTTAAGAGATGGTATAGCCCCCCCAGGTACTAAATCGATGAATCTAACCTACCATAATGAACTGTCAATATCGCTTTGACAATGCTAACAACTGTCAGGGTGACATAATGTTTCAGTTGCGTAAAAAATGGCGAATGAAAACGAAACTAAAGGTCGACTTTTATAAAATGGAATATTAAAATAACCCCGGCGTTTAAAATTTTTTTGTGGTGGTAAACATGTTACAAGTGAAGTATTCTTACTAATGCGATTTATTTTAAGTTCTCTATATTTAAATTTTTTATTCGTACAAATTCCGCCATCATTCTTTACCATTAGGATCTGCTTGAGATGACACAGTGAGCCTCCACATGTGAACCGTGGAGCCTCCATCAGTGCGCTCCAGCACAACGATGTAGAACGGCTCGTTGAATACAGCCGCTTTGCGAAGGTCCACGATGGCTTCCAGACCGGATTCGGTGATCGTGTTCACGTCAGAAATGTCGCCGTTCGGGTTTGTGTTTGACGCGTCGGGAGATGTGCGTTCACCTGGAAAACAAACATTTTTTTAATTTTTTGTACATACGCGCATTCTTAAAGCTGTAATTAATGTAAGATTAAATTGTAGTTTTTATCCTGAATGTTTACATATAGTTTAGAAAAACGAAGTTAGCGTAGTGTCAACGATGGCGTGCAGCTGTATGATGTAGCTGCTAACACGAGCACTGACCAGTAATGAGCTGCTCCTGGAACACGTGCAGCATCTGCGTGTTGTGCCAGTCGTGCGTGGCGTCGGCGATGGCGTGCAGCTGTATGATGGCTCCAGGCCTTGCCGTCGACTGCTGCGACACGATCTTGATGCGGTCGTGAAGAGGCACGCCACCGCCTTCTTCCAGCGTGGAGTCAGACGATAGGGACAACGTGTCGGGATGATGCTGGAGTCATAAATCATAATTCCTATTATTGTCTTGCCGCTGAGGTAATGTCACGGTCCTAAAATTTTACATATTTTATTGACGACGTTTATAACTCTTTCTCATATAGAGCATAACAGTTAACAACTTTTTCTTCATTCATCTTATGGTTCGTGATAATTCGTGGGTTCGAATCTCAGCTCAGAAAACACTGTAAATATGTTTAAATTTTTTTTTAGATATTGCAGAACCGAATCTACTAATAGTCTTGACAAAAAAAAATGTGTTTCGAAGGTTAAGTACTTGTATAGCAAAAAATTAGAGGCAGTTTCAAAGACTAAAAATCTGCAAAATAAAAATTTCATGCAGCAAGATATCAAAATCTCAAAAAAAAAAAAAACAAATGAAGATCATGGCTACCATTACATCATTGTGCCGTCTTTCTGATGTCGCTATTTCAGCTAAAAGCGTCCGCGCATCAATGACAGCCTGGAACACTCGCAGACTTTCGCCGTCGCTCGCCACGAAACACGCGGACGGCGAATTCGATAGGTTTCCGAGGGTAGTGCTGAAAATAAAGTGTATCATGAATATTTTAAACAACGCACAACACAACATTCATTTTTTTGTATTGTAACATGCATTTGTTTGTTTGTTTGTTAAACAAGCACAGGTTTATGTGCCATAGATTGTATTTACTGTATGTAGTTTATTACACGTCATTCGTCAAACTAACTGTCGTTAATCACAATGTAAAATTACGAGTACTTTTTAGTTATCAGATTAATTTTGTTCTTCGCAAACTATAGCGATTTAATAGTAAAATTTAATATTATTTGTTGTCTATATTGCTTACATATTGTATGAGAGTTTAATATTACCCTTAAAAACAAATTAGTGAATTATTTCTACCGAATAAGTTTGGGAAATATATTTACCTAGGCAACAACGTAGGCAGCCAGGCGACGTTGCTAAACGCGGACAGATGTGGCGAGTTGACTCGCGCCAGTTCTGACACACCGCCAGACTTGCCGAGCGGGCCCACGCACTCCACGCGCCACATTATCAGCTCCGAACATAGCCCTCCCGCAGCCGTGTCTTCTTCTACTTTGGAATCTCGGGAACTATCTGCTGAAGCGAATGTTTCGTTATATGTGTGATTTGTCATGATGCACATTATAACACTGGATGGGGAAATATTTAGAATATTACTGTCACAGAACACATAAGACGGCAGTGCCCAAGTAATCAGTTCCAAAAAACCTTCTTATCTTAATGTCATTGGGTTTCAAGTATATGATTCACGTAACACAATCTTAACCTGTCAATAATGCAACTATCGTTTTTCACTGCCAAACTGATGTACTAGAATCTTACGCCCCAGTACAAGGTATGTATGTTAGTGCTAGATGAAATGTAATAGATTTAGGAGTTACTTTGCGGTAATCAAAGTTAGTAACTGAAATAATTTGGTAAGTACTTACTACAAAAGATGAACACTTAAGATTATACACTTAGTAAATATAATATTACTCACCGGAAATATTATGATGGCTAGTAGTGAGTAAAAGAGGTAATACTGGATGGCATGTGATGTCGTTCACCCTAAATCTATGGCCAGACGCTCTCGACGCATGACCTATTGATAGCACCTGCAAACATAAAAATAAAAATTTTGGGTGGTGACGTTTCCTTTTTTCAGTAACTAAATGGTGGGCTTTAGCCGTAGCCTTAATTTTAATTTTTTTTTTTGTTCCTGATGTTCAACACAGCAGAACGAAACAAAATACCTTTTAGAGCCCGGCGGTAATCAATATATATATATATAAATCAATGCCACCTTTCGTTGTAATTTTATAAGAACGGGCTCACCTATCAAAACCAAATGTTTAGTCTTTGTTCGGACTGTTTGGTAGATGGTTTATGTGAAGTTTGCACAAAATCGGTAGAGCGGTTCTTCATTTTTTTATTATTTCACTTTAGGCGTAGCGAAGCACGTACGGGGCCGCTAGTTGATTTATAAAACAACTAGCTGTTCCCCGCGGCTTTGCCCCGCGTCCACTACATCCCTACCAAATTTTATCACAATCGGTCCAGCAGTTTAGCCGTGAAGAGGTGACAGACAGACAGACAGACTTTCGCATTTATAATATTAGTATGGATAACATTAAATGTTTATACAATATTGTTTATACTTCTTACATACCTGTGAGAACTTAGATTTATCATCAAACGTCAACTGCCACAAGTTAAGCGTGCCGTTCGTATGATTGGTGACCATTGATATGACTGGCGCGGAGTCCAAAACGTCCCCTTCTTGGTTCTCTAACTCTTCAGCAGCCACGCTCATCTTTCGTTGCATTTCATTGTTGTTTTCCTCCCGACCTGGTGTTGAGAAGTGAACTTTGATGAGTAAAACAATCCTACCAAATGCTTAAAACATCGTGTGTTAGAGGCAGCAGAATATTAATATTTAGGTGTCGAAAAAATATGACAGGTACGAGTTTTAAAAGTTTAAGGTAGAGACAAACTATTGTCAGATTCTTGACGTGTAACGTTGCTTTGATTACGGTTATGGTAGACTGCCTGCAGTCTTGCCAGTTTTGAGCAAACAGAATGGACAGAGACGGGATGCAAGTTAAAAGTAAGATAGTTATCCCTAAATCTATGCTGCAAATATGATTTTGCTAATTATATTAACGATAAAATATTTTTGGTAAAAATGTATTGAATGATTTCAATAAGATGTTCGCCATTTAAACCTTTAGAAAGCAGTAAAAATACTAAATAAAGATAAAAATATAAAATAAAATATTAACGATGCAAGAATTTAAATTATGGCAAACACATACAAAACTGTAGCAAAATTAAGAGTATTGTATAATGTGTTTAAGGAAGCCTTACTCTTTCTGCGAATATGGTGTTATTAAAAAAGATGATGTTACAAGTCATTTTACACACACAATTACGATTTGCGTATCTAGTGCAAAGGTAAAATTAAATTTAATAGAAAATACGACATAAAATAACACATAACATTAAGAAAGTTAATTTCTAATTAAGTGGGTATGTGTAGAAATAAAGGTTATGATTATGTTTGAGTATACAACTGTAGTGTAAACATACCTCGTCTTCTGTGCCTGTGAGAAACTAGAAAGTGATCACGTATGAATAAATTTATTTACAAAAGTCTAAATCTAGAATGTAGAGTACCTAGTGTTGTTTGTACATATGTTTGTGTAAGAACACTATTTCAACGTACGAGTAGGTATGCATATCTGAGCACAAATACAAACCGTAATAGCGCAAACAAGATACTTCAATTTCAAGTAATTGACTTATAGATGTAAATTTTAAAATCTCATAGCATAACGAACATAATATTTTTTATAACTTTTAGTACTGTCAATTAAAAACTAACCGTTTTGTTGCGACTCCTTTTGCTCCTCGTTTTGGGGCCACTCAGTCTCCTCTTTTTCTTCTTGAACACTGGCAAGTGGCGTTGTGACTGTTTCACTTGGCGGTTGTTGTCCAGCTAAGTCATGAAATATATTAACTATATAGTATATTCATTTGAGTATATTAACGAAGTCTGTCAAATTTTATGAGGTATAAAATAACACGAATATTCATAAATAAATCTCTACTCAAATACTTAAATAAAAGTTCATGAAGCGTCTATAAGTTGATTCTAATTACTGCATAGGTCAAAGTACGGTTTTTTATTAAAATAATTAAAAATATATATTAAAATTTTAAAGTGTGATAGGAATAAGGATTATTAGACGGCATTAAAAAGTACGCATGAATCGAGACGTGTATAAAATATAAACTCATGAAAATTATAAAACAAATATAGGAAATTAAACGCTAATTTAATGTCTAGTGTGTAAACGAAATAGGAGAAATGGTTAAGAAGTAACAAAAAAACAAACAAAATAGGATTCTTTTATTTTTTATTAATAATGGTAAAGTTAGGACTTTGGATAGGGATCAGAAACATGTTAATCTCAAATTCTTTACTAAATAGAGTTAATTACCTGGCACCACAGGCTTGGTCCGATGCCGCACGTAGAGAGGCTGAGCAGCCGCATGGTACAGCGCGGCCGGCGTGCACATGGTAGTGGCGTCTCCCAGCGGGAACGCGGCCGGGATCCGCGCTGAAAACGACACCTGTGCCTGCCGCAGGGCGCCCGCTTGCAGCTCGTCTAGCCACTCGCACACCCTGCGGTACAGTGACAGATAATGGGATAGACCTAACGAGTGGGGGGTTTTTGGAGTGAAAGTAAACTGTCGCTATGTCCGCGCTGTACTTAATTTCCAAACCTTAGGTTTTTCGAGTATTTGTGCTTAATATTGGTGGATTATTATTCGCAAAGTATTCGTGAACAAGCGTGAGTGTTGAGAAGTGGTACAGTGTCGATTGCGTGACTTTTATCTTTGTCACCAAAATCTCCAAGTTATAGCTAAGTTAAATTTTTCCACCGCTTCACTTAGCCACCTGACTCTGACTAGACTTACTGGACTAGACTATTGACTTGACTTTTTGGCTTGACTGACTAAAGTAGGACTAAAGAAGATTAATAAATTCAAGAAAGGCCTCAAAGGACTAGTTTCCATGGCCGTTAACAGTATTACAAAAAAAAAACTAATGAGTGGTCTAGCACACAGGCACGAATTAAATCTTTGCAAATAGATCGACTCAAAAATAATCTGAGTCACAGATTTAACAAATTAAGTTCTAGGCACAGCTCCAGGGCAAATAGTTACGCCCCGCATTGGCAACTGGCGAAATATATATTTTTTGCCATGGCCATCTGAGAACTAAAAAAAGAATAGTTTTTATTTGTTTAAACATTAACAATTTGTATTGTACAAAAGGCGGAGGAGCATTGTATAACAGTCAACCTTTATGTTAAGCAGAGTTTTTGTAGTTTTGTTTGATGTATTACATGAGTGTAATGAGACACTATATTTCTAGACATAATAAAATTACCATATTAGGAAGCTGCCATCAACAGGGTGTATTGAGAACAGAAGATCCGGGCTCTGATACCAGTCGCGAAGCAGGGAATCTATCTTGGCATCAAGCGAATCAGGAAGGTGGGTACACGTCACGTCGGTGGCTATGGAGTTTATGGACGTTGTGTTCGACAGACTTGGGTGACTGTGATTGCCGCTACCTGTAACGAGAAAAGTAGTGTAATAAGAGTTTTCGATACTCCAGATAGTATAAGGTGGGCTTGGGGTTCAGAAGATTGTAAAGCTATAAAAGTATACCACATCAGGTGTAAGTAAATCACTATCACTACATAGTACAAAACAAAGTCGCTTTCTCTGTCCCTAAGTCCCTTTGTATGCTTAAATCTTTAAAACTACGCAACGGATTTTGATGCGTTTTTTTAATAGATAGAGTGATTCAAGAGGAAGGTTTTTATGCCCATGCGAAGCCGGGGCGGGTCGCTAGTAAATAATAAAGAGGTTTTTAAGTGGCTGGAATTTTTTTCATATTTTTTTTCACAGTGGATCAGCATTGCTATTTAACGTGGCAATGCTGCCAGCCTTTTGGGCACATTACCACGATGTAACGACTTGCTGGGACTATACAACCTTTTTTTGTTAATTTTTAGTTATTTATAAGTAGGTTTATTTTATATTTAAGTAGTTATTAGTTTTTGGTGTATTATTCTTTAATGTAATAGAATAATAAAAAAATTATTGCTTTATTTTCTGTTTACGAAAAAGTGTAACTTTAAGATGAAACGGTAAGGTAAAGATGGTATCATTTTATGGGACCCATTGTACAAAGTTGTGGAACGAACTTCACTAAACTGGATCTGTCAAGTGGTGAACCAATCACAGCAGTGTATAAGTCCCGAGGAGATCTAGCACGAGCAATTTTAAAAACTACCATTGTCGGTTAATAATGTGGTGATACATAATATACCACAAGTTGTCAGGGCACGATTGGAATATAGTCACAAGAGTTGATAATTATAGTCTATCTACCTATAGTCAGCGGCGAATGCGACAACTGCGAGCAGTATGCTTTATTGCTAACCTTACTGCATAAAAGCAACCTTGCATAGTTGTAAAAATTCTTCTCTCTAAATAACACTTTTAGTAGTTTTACTGAAGCGATGTTGAGGCACTAGCCTGCTTACTTGTGATTAGGTTATTGTAAACGAAACAAGTAAGAAAATAAAGAAAACAATAATATATTTTTTTAACATAATCTTTACCTGGTTGTTCGTCGCTGTTACTGTTGTCCTCGGATTGCGTTTTTACCAAATGGTGGCTTGGCCTTCTATGTCCTAAATAGCAGCATGGAAGGCATCAAAAGCAGTTAAAGCTTTGCGTATACTACGCGTATTTTACGTGGAGTTTAGTAAAGTTCTGTATACGAAGAAAATTTTAACTCATTTCCGCGCATTATCTTACAAAAAATATAATCGATCGAGCACATTATATGCACGTAATATATTATCTTCTAATAAAAAATATGTAATACTAACTTTAAATCCTTACTAAAACTCCGTCTGCACAATACATAAATATTATTAGGCAAAACAGCTTTCAATATATTAAATGTACTTGCTCTATCTAATAGCCGTAATATAGATCCAATGACCAGAAACAATAACACTTGAGGTATTTATCGGTAGCGGTTGATTGAACATAAGCGAGTTAAGATATTTTTAGATACTGTTTAGTTACAAGCATATATATTTTTATACAGAGCTTCATTTGCTTTTTACACACAGAGGCATTAAAAAAAGCTTTTTCCGATAATAGCTAAAAGTTTAGATGATCGCGTCATTGTGTGTACTTTTGGCTGCGCTCACTAGTATAGTTTATTTATGTATTACACATGGTATATTCTCATATTAGATATGATTGGCTGTGCCCTGCGTTTTCTTTCGCCCCTAATAAAACCACTTTGAGGAGAATTAGGTTAATTAGCAATGTCTTTTAACACAACTGTTATTACGTAGAAATATTAATATACAGCTATAATAAATGGCGCTCTTCAACACTACAACTATGAACAATTATGCAGTTATATTGACTTATTTTATATTTATAGTACCAGACTCACTAGTTTCGTTTTCTCCGTCTGGGTGTGCAGTGTGCTCTGAACCAGATCCACCTTCTTCTGTTTCTTCTTTGTCTAAAATCTAAAAAATTAACATCATTAAATCTTATATATATAAATGTAAAAACAGACACATAAAACGTAAAATATTATTTATTGTAAGAAATTTATTACTTTTTCGTCAAATAAATTTCACACTTCTAGTAATGCAGTAAATAGGCAACATACGTACCTACTTCGTACCTTGAATGTCTAATGCTGCTCAGGGAGAAACTTAAAAAAATCAATTTTCCGTCAATACAACCTTGTCCCTAAATTATTTAGCAAATAAATTAAACTTTTGTGTGTGTCAATAACGTTATCAGTTCTCTTAGATATTGTGATACTCACTTTTTTAGTCAAATCATGTAATATAGCTTCAGCTTGGCTGGTGAAATGCATCTCTTTGTTGTGTAGCCAGTGCAAGATAAACCGTCCCCCGCCAGCCAGCGAAGGTACCAGAGGAATGTCCGTCTCAGCGTTTATTGACGCCGCCAAGTGGAAATGGAGACCTGATGATGATAAAAGATTGAGAATACATCGGCAAGAGCAATTTTAGGCTAAAAAAGGTTGGCAAAAAAGAAACTGAACATATTTTTTTTATTATGCGATCTCCAAAAGTTTGTCAAGAAAGACCGCAGTCATAACTGCTTGTATATGTGTGTATTTTTTGTTTGTATTTCATAATTTTGTATGTATTAGTATTTGTTTCGGATAAAACATTCATCAGACAAATATATATTCACGTTGAATTTGCTCGATTCGGATAATCGACAAGTGTTAGTTTTGGTACATCCCTACCGGGCGGTTTTGATGCACGGGACGCCATGACAGGTAGTCTTGCTACCCGCGCGGCCGCGGTTAGATGCATTCTCTTTGTTTATTACTTGTGAAGTCTCGGGATAGACTATTTTAATACGATTCGCGTTCAATCTTCGGGAATAATTGCGCATTGATATCGTGAGTGAGGCCCGGTTGCCTAGTGGATAAAAGTTTAAAGCTTATTGACAATTGAACACTCGGTAGTGAAATAACCTGTGTGGAGATCACCCTTCTACCCTGACTTCGCGACACCGAATTAATAGGGGATGTGTAGGAATCTCATGAGAAGGGGCTTAAACGGGTTTATTTAATTCGGATTAATAATCAAGTCACGCCCAAGCGCGTAAGGTACTTTTCTTTTGTTTATTTTTAGTGTTCAGACTAACTTTTCTATCATACACGCTTCCACTGTCAAATTTAAACATTCTGGTAGCAGAGTTGGCTGAAACAGTATTAATACTAAATGTGTGCTGTTTCCCGTAGAAATAAATAAGTGAGCGTCTTTATTTGATTAATGTCGGGAGGCGCACCCGCCGAATTATAGTATCTTAACTGACCTCCGGTGTAGGAACTGGAGTGGTAAGGGTTGTGGAAGTCGTGCGCGCTGTAGGTGGAGGGCAGCGTCGGGATGGGCGCGCCGGGTTGCTTGTTGGACTGGGCGTTCCGTCTGATGTGGAAACATGTTCTGGAACAAATACATGTATGTAGTAGGTATATTAAATTGTGACCATTTCTATTTTTTTTAGAGACAAGAAGATCAGGGTAACTCCAAATAAATTGAGAAAACACGAAAAAGACGAAGTTAGAAACTTTCAGTGTCAAAATAATTCCTCTTCATAAAACGATGTTTGAAAGAACTGCCCTAAATTGGATTCCACTTGACACTTATTTAATTTCTAATTTGAATAACAGAACATTCTTAGTACTATCTTGCCAAATTCTGTTAGTAAAACAGTTGCCCTAACTGTCACTTCAAATAACAACTTTATGCATTGACAATAAGATTCAAATGTACTGTGCCCCTAGTATGAGTTTTTCTTAACGCAGACGCTAGCGACTGCGTTAGGAATTTGAATGGAATTTCATAGTTGTTTTACTATCCACCAGAGGCGCAGGACAGGTTTGTCATACAAAATCTCCAACGCAGTCGCTAGCGTCTGCGTTTAGAAAAACTCATATTAGGGGCACTGTTGTCGCACATCAGCCAGTACTCACTTCATGTGTTTGAGCCGCTGCATGAAGCGATGCTTGTGCCGGTGCGTGGCGCGCTGGCGGCGCGGCGGCGAGCGCGCGTGTGACGTCACCAGCCCGCCCCCCCACTCGTCCTCGGGCAGCAGCGTCTCCGCCCACACCCGGCAGATGTTGTCCACGCATGACGTCACGAGCACGTTGCCCACGCTGCCTCTGTCATGTACAATATCACGATTTTCAAGACAAAGATAGATTGATAGATAAACTCTTTATTGTACCATTAACATACAAATTATACATGTTGATACAAATACAAACAATGTGTACAAAGGGGGACTTACCACTAATGCAATTTCTTCCAGGCAACCTTAGGGTTAGGACATATGGCCGAGATATCACGGGTTCTATCCCTTTTGAAGTTTTCTTTCGTAAACTATTTTCATGTATAAGTACTTCTGTCCTAAAGCTTATAATAATATAAATTTTCATGAAAATAAGTGAAACATACTTGGGCATGTACTTGCTGGTTTTCCGCCATGACAGGTGTGTGACAGCTCGCGGGTGCGCCACGTAAATAAATGTATAATTGATATCCGTTGGCGAGTGCTCCATGTGTGCTTGGACCAGTACTGTAACCAATAAATATATATCTCCATCAATCTAACAAAGGTAGGATAGGGATATTTCTTGTGTTAAAGCGAAATTGCCATTAAATTAATGGATTTCATTTTAAAATTAAGAACACCATAGACTTGTCATAATGTCTGTGCAGTAATGTTTTAAATTAGAAAACAGTGTTGTATATACGCATTGAGTTTGACCATTAAGACAGATTTTTTCTCTTAAATCTTAAACAAGTGTAATAATTAGAGTTTGGTACCTTTGTTTTGGTACCAAATCTTGACGAGCCGGTCGTTGACGCCCGATGTGGCGAACAAAACGCCGTCGGGAGAGAAGGCCAGGTGGTGCGCGGGAGTCGCCGTATGACATTTCCACACGCATATCCATCCCTACAAATTTTAACAATATTAGTTTTTTATCAGAAAATAATAGATAATTTCATTATAATCAGCTAGGTGATATTAAATGGCAAGTATTTATACGAACTAATCTTTTTGTCAATGGATTCCTTCGATCGGAAAGCAATATACAGCTCACACACGGACTGCCCGTTTTACACGCAAACATAACAAAAGCAAACCAAACTTTACTATACTTAGACCCAAGTTCACCAGCATATATTTAAATTTATAATAAAGTTGTTTTATGTTATTGAACTCGGGTTATATGTAGCTTGATTTGAACGCCCTTTCTGGAATAATGTCGTTGATCGGATATTAATTTAATAAGATCATTTCAGCGCTTTATGCTCGGCTTCTTCTCCCACCCACCTTCTCCTTCTCTACTCCTAATTTCGCACATTGCACAGTGATTAATATTTATGCTTGGTTCGTGCACGAATATATCAATATAACAATAATTTTTATTGTGTCTTAATTCAGCGAGCCAGCGGGTTAAAAATCTAAATAAAATATTCGCGGTCGAGTCCCGTTGTGATAATCGTGTCTTATTGTCGCCGTAAGTCTTAAAATCATATATCATTGTATACTTAGATAATGTAATCTTATCTTATTTACAGAGAGTTATTTCGGGACCAAGAAAGATGCAAAATATCTTTCAATGACAAATAATAGCAAGATATCTTAGGAAAATGAGAGCAAGATTTTTCTCCTATATAAAAGCAGTTGCGGTGGGAATCACCGCATGAAATTAACGCCAGTTACAGACAAATAATTGGATGTAGGTAACCTTGTGTTACATGCATGTTATTAATTACACACATCAAGCGCAAACTATGTAATTACGGCGAGTTCTGAAAGGCATAATATAGTTATAATATTTTAAGGGGACAGATCATGCTAGTTATATAGAACGGTATTGAAACGAAACCGATTTTCTTGTTTGTGAAAGCCTGCGAAAGCCTATTAAATAAATAAAACCTATTTATCTATTTGGTGGGAATTTACACAAAGACAAAATAACTCATTGTTTCAGCAATCAATTTGGGTGGTGGATATATCAAATCACAAAACCATTTAGGAATTAGGTTAGCCTGTAATTAATTAAGACACTGCTAAGAAATGATAATAACATAATGACAACATAATGTCAGCTGACTATGTCCGTTTATCTTGGCCAGAGAGAGCATAGTTTACAACATTAAATGTGTTATATGGGGTCAACAAAGTGGATTGATATATCAAGTGTTAGTTAGCGTGGCAATCGCGTACGTTGGCCTACATCTATATCGGTATTTACTTCTTGCTAATAACACGTATATATTGAAGCGGCGGCCGGTTTAAATCTCTCTTGCTCTCTTGAGTAGATAAAGGTGAATGTCCGTACTATGAACAACATGGTATTAGTTTAAGTATGCCAAGGAATATTTTTAAATGGTCAATTTTTACAAATACAATATGCAGCTCTTATAAAAGTGTTACTTCCATCCACCTCCCATGGCTCTAACAACCTCTCGGTTATACGAGCCGAATTTTGGAGAGTGCGCTGTACTAGCATTTCCCATCTCTTTTCAGTCGCACCTGCTTGATCTCCCTGCAAGTTCTCTATAGTGTCGCCTATCTATGCAATCATTGCAATTATAAAAGTGTTAATTGCAGAATTTTATAACTCACTGGTTCTTCCTCCTCTGGCTGTTTAGGTTTGTCATCTTTGTCGCCACCAATTTGGAATGTCACGCCGGAACTCGCTGAAAAACAAACAACATTTTATATGATCTTCGCACCCAAAGACACCCGCGCTTGATATAACAAGCCATCAAGTTTTTCAAAAACATCAACTAAAATTTAACAAAAAATATTTTTGGATCAAAAATTTATTCCAGTACATCTGCAGTTTATAATTATCGCAGGTATAAAGAAAATTTTCACAGTCAAACGTACAAGTAAATATTTACATACTGTAACAACATACTCAAACAAGTATTTTCTTATCAACAAAAATTTAGCGAGAACTTCCAAATGTCTTACTAATATCACATGACTAAACAGACAAAATGAGTCATGACATGTGAGTTGTATGTAGCCGTTCTTAGTTCCACAAACTGCAGCAAATTAATGTCTGCCAAGAATAAGATAAAAGACCAGTGTACCTATACGGCCACAGCAAGTTATTTTAATAAATCAGTACGCCACCTTATCTGTTATTAGATAACCGAAATTGGTAAATATAAACATCGAAGTAGTCTTTAATCGATATGATGGTAGGTAAATCATATTTCCGTCATATTTCACCTATCATCTAATCGTTTAGACATTCTCATAATAATATAGGTTAACAATATTTAATACCTATTTGTATTGATGACATGCATGACTTGTGATTAATATTCAATTATCGAAAAGAGATAAGAAACCACTGCATATTGGTTTTCAGTTTAGACACGTGGGCATTTGGTATCTATAAAGTTGTGTGTTCGCAAGAAACTTACGTTGACTATCTTCGTGGTAGAGCGACGCTTGGTGCCAAAGCTGCAAGATCTTGCCACCTGTGAGCAGCCGCGTTCCTTCTAGATTCCATGACAAGGCAGTGATCGGCCCGTCAGCAACCAACTTCCCAGTTTGAACCCACCGATACTCCAAACCCTGAAATTATAGTCAAATGCTGTCACATGACTCTTGAATTGGATAATAAACCAAAGGATGCTCACAGAGTTGAATGTTGCATAACATTTTACCAATTTATTCTTATGACACCATGCAATGAAATTGCGGTTCATTTAAGTATAGAAGAAACTGCATTGCCTTGAGTCACGTTTTCTTATTGCTTTACTCGTGTATAAGAATATCGCGTGCATTTTAAATAATATATTTACTATGCATCACATTAACATACATAGAAGTATAGGAGTGACATATATAGTTCGTTTTAACGACAATTTATGTAATGATCAATTATTGTGACTGCACAAATTAGAACTTTAAGACTAGGAACGGAACTCACAATGTTTATATAACATTTTGGTTAAATAGCGGACTTTGGGTTCAAAATAATATAGTACAAACTCAGCCGAGAAAACAATATTAAAAAAAAGTTCCGTCAATTGATCGCCATATTACCATATCATATAATAGTTTACGTAACAATATTTACATAATAGCAAAAGTAAAAACGTTGGTCAGTTTTACAATCCGACTCTTTCGAAAAAAGTAAACTGAAAAACCATAGAATTAGGAAATCGCGCGCGGTCTCTACCCAGGCAATTTTTTTTTACATCTATGTGAAAAACCAATCAATCGTTACAATTAAGGTGATTAAGTATCGTATTGATAGATGAGACGCGTGCCTGATTATTTCAACTGTTTACCGGTTCGTTTCAATGCCGCGACGACGCCGATCATTTAGCAGTTTAACACGTTCAGCCTTCGTGCTCGGTTGTTTGAGTATTCTAATGGACTCAATATCATACTCATCACAGCGTTTTCCCAATTGCATACCAAGGTTCGGACCACGGGGTTCGCTGAACCGTTTATCTTATTATTTATTTATTTAACACTTCGTGACACATAATACAACACATGTCATACAATCCATCTTGGCATCAAATGCTATTGTAGCATAGCTGGAAAGCCTCCAAATCACAAGCATATTTATTGTCAACCAAAAGAACCCTTTTTACAGATTCTTACTTTTCTGGGTGACCCTGTCTACTTTGGGCGTACCATTAAGACTGCGGAAAAATCAGCCGATAAAAAGATTAGTATTGTGTATAAAACAAGACGCTACTTTTTCTAAGCGATTGCTCACAATCTGTCCGGGCGAAAATACGACCATGCATACTACTCTTATCGTGCCTTCGCCAAATCCCACAATGGCGAATTTGGCGGAGCGTCGAGGTCTAAAACTCGGTAGGCGAGAAGCTGCTGAGGAGATAAGTTTGAGTCTGGAGCATTGCAGGCGCCCCGTGTAGCCTATCTCTCCGTCTTCTACAGGTCGAGGAGCGCTGCCAGGAACAGCACGAGTTGACCAACTATAGTTCGTCACCGATCAACCAGGCATGGAGGGAGAAAGATTTCATCCATTTATGTTGTTGAAACCTCAACAGCTCACGCCGCTTTGCCTCTTCTTTTATAATGCGTACGTTCTATAATTTCATATTTCCAGAAGAATAATAGCCTATTAATGAATGCGAACTCCATCTTACACCACATCGGCATTTAACATCAGGTGGGATCGTGATGAATCGCTGGTCATTAAGAACATAATTTTAATGTATGTTAGTTTATGTTTATCTTTAAGAGCCTTTGTAAGCCAGCTAAACTCATGTAGAAATATACATCCTTACTACAGGTTATTACTATTAAGTATTCTGTGCTACAGATAAACCCCTTAATCTTGTAGACGAATTATGGTTAGTGTTGATGTATCACTCTGCTGATCAACCGCTTGTATTATCCTCTGACACTTGATATGGCCTAGATTAGTTATTAGACATTGCATTACAGTTGTTGATAATAATGTGTGTACATAGTGATACTGTAGTCTACAATGGCGATAGCACTAACGAGAGACTGGTATTCTTCAAGTTATAAAAGTCCACATGATGAGGCCTAGAAAAAGCTACTGATCAGATCATGGGAACTTTTTTATCTGCTTTTTTGTAACTGCAGTTTTATTAATAATCAAGGTCAAGATCATTGTAACACTAATTTTTGACACCAACATAACAAGAATAGATTCTTTGTTATGCACAATGCAAGTAGGGTTACCAGATGAAAAAATCAAAATTCCGGAGAAAAGGCCTGATTTCCATGGAAAAGTCCTGAGATTTTCTACAGCTAGAGAATTTTCTCTCAAAAACGTATTATTATCTTGCGCACGCGTTTTACGCGTTGTATGTACATCGCACTCTATTGTTTTTAGTTTGTTTTACTTTGATAAATAAGTATTGATTTGGACTGTTCAATCGTTACCAAAGAATATTATTTTTAGTAGTTTAATAACAGAGATCTTTAAAATGTAACCTGTGTTTTATTGAAAATCCTGAGCTATCACTAGATTTACTAAATCCGGTCGGAATCCTGAGAAGAGTCGAAAAATCCTGAAATCTCAGGACAAATCCTGAGATATGGTAACCCTAAATGCAAGACATTAGTGTCAATGCAAGGGTCATAATTATAATACATATTCTCATGAGTCGAAATGAGGCAGAAGTATTAATGATAAATCACACTTACATGGGTAGTTGCAGCAGAGTGTATTAAAGGTGTAGGCTCGAATATGCAGACTTCAGCCCCATATGCAGCTGCAATCTTCCCTGTGTCAGTGCTGCAATCCAAAGATCCTATCCGGACATAGCCATGTATAGCACCAGGTATGATCTGAACACGTTCGAAGTTTGATGCTAATATTACAATATTGCATCCTGCTGCATAAGCCTGCAAAGATAATTAAGTAAAAAAATTTTGTTCTGTCAAGCAAATCAGTTTGTGGTAGGATGACGATACTTTAAAAAAATCACGTTTTTTTATTAATTTACACAATTTTTTTTTTCTTAGTGCACATGATGTGACATGATTTTGGTTAGCAATATTAAAAAATTTAGGTTTACCATGATTAAATCAAGAAATTATATTCAAGCAACCTCTAAGGTATCAAAGATGATATTTGAACTGTGAATGTCTTGACTTAGTTCTTCAAGTCCTAGTTTGGTAGGTAGGTTGCACAGGCAGACCAATGAATTTTAAAATTTAATGCAAAAAATTCCTTAGTATTACCGACCATGAAGTTTCACAAGTCAGCATTCACTGCTAAGGAACTATAAGAATAGATATATCTTATAATAAAACTTATAACCCAGGTCTTTAAGACCAGAGTGATTAGGCTATTAATGAACCAGTTCTATCTTAGACCACATATGCACTTACCATCAGGTGGGATCATTGTCAATCACTGGTCATTGGCTAAATAAAACATAAACAAAAAAAAAACGATTGAATTGTGTACAACACACTATTGCATTCCTGGAACTCAATGTGTGAAGAACCTTCTAATAGTTGCCTACAGTTGTTGTCTACATATTACATAAAACCTTTTCCCTGAGAAATAACAAAACATATACTAATACTAGCGACCCACCCTGGCTTGGCATGGGCATAAAAACCTTCCTCTTAAATCACTATCAATAAAAAAAAACTGCATCTAAATCTGTTGCATAGTTTTAAAGATTTTAGCATACAAAGGGACATAGGGACAGAAAAAGCGACTTTGTTTTATATTATGTAATGTTTATAAAGAGAAGAGATTTGAATGTTTTTTTTTGTTCAAATAGACTTCGAAACAACCGGATTGATTTGAAAAATTCTTCACCAATAGAATGCCACAGTATCCCCGATTGACATAGGCTATGTGTGTACCACAGGCAAAGTTGGGGTTGACTTTTGGTTCTTATTTTTAGTAAAATTTTATATCTAACTACATTTTGTGACAATAAATAAAACATTTAGATTTAGTTTCATGTAAGAAATGTCTTGTGAAAATATCTAATATAGGTATATAAATCTGTATATCAAGTCCATTAGATAATGTTAAGATAAAAAAAAAATTACTGGAACAATGCTTCATAAAAATGTATAAAGATAAACAAAGAATTCTGTTATGATATTGTCATTCAAATAAAGCCCATGCAAATTAATGTTCAAGGATACAGAACATATTGTATAAGTACAGTGTGGTATATCTAATGGCACTAGAGGTTAGTTTAATAGATAGTTTTTAAAACGAGTTGCAGAAGCAAAAAATAAGAACTACAAATGAGTAATTATTATTATATTATAAGATTTTACTGCTAAGATTTCTCCCCAAACGTTACATTAATGGTTTATATGTATGGTCACGAGATCATATAATCAGTTATATTTGCTTGGGCGATATACTCACTGTAAATGGTATCCCTTCAACTGAACCAACAGCAAAACATTGATCTCCTGAATTACAGGCGCCACTTAATACTTGATGGCAGTTCATTATGACCGAATTTTCAGCACTATTCTCTTTTAAGATAACTGCACCCTATGGACGCATATCTAGCAAAGTAGCGCATTATGATTAGAAGATGTAGAAATTCTAAACATTATAATGTTCTAATAATTTCTCGATAAAACGAACAAGAATTAATTCAATTCACAGTGAGTGACACCACATCGAACGTAGGAAAATGACGTAGAGAAAGAAAGATAAAAAATTTGATAGTGCGTTTTGAACTATGAACTGATAGTACTGAGTTAAATTAATTATATTTTATAAACTGAAATATAATATAATAAAATATTGTTTTGAAAGATCTATTCAATCTTTTATTTTGATCATAGGTACCTTTTTAATCTTAGGTTCAGGGGATTTATTATATTTTATTTTTGTATCATAAATTGTATTTTACTAGATGATTTGAACGCACGCACCACTGTACGAATAATCAGTAAAATTTACGAATATGTCATGTCATGAGAAAATGAGAAATGTCCAAGAAATGTCACGTATCACATGTCATGTGTCATCGTAATCGCTTTGTCTTTTTTTTTGAATACTTTTTACGACCATGGAAATTCTTCTTCAGGTGGCTTACCACCATCTCTTAAAACCATGCAAGATCCAGTGAGTAAGGGGGATGTCTAGTGATGGGTTTTTGTCCGGGCTAAAAGTCGGAAATAATAAGCGCCCAAAACGACCGATAAAAGTCAATTTTACTGGGCGTTTACTCTAAACTTTAAAAATTGACTATATATATTTGTCGATAAAATAACATAACACCATACATTTTCTTCGGTAAAAATAATTTGTTTTTACCCGACTGCCAAGAAAAGATAGTGTCATTTTCGCATATTTCTTATGTACCTTAATATCATCGCTATATAGTACTTACGTATCGACCGCACCTTTTCAGTCTGCAGTGCTCTTAAAAAGGATTGTGTACCAAGTTACATTTAAATTATTTGAAATTAAATAAATAATTTATTTTCAAAGTTAAAATTAAAGCAATAAATCATAGCAATGATTTTTAAAACTTTGTTTTAATGCCTAAAAACCATAGTTATAAAAATCTTTGTATTTTTAACCGACTTCCAAAGAGAAGGTTCTCAATTTGGCTGAATGTTTTTTTTTATGTTTGTTACCTTATATCTTCATTTTGAGACATTGTTTTTTTTTTGTTTGAGAGGACATACTTTAGATTTGATTCCATTAATTGTATCTAAATCGGTGCAGTTGTTTGGTTTTAAATCTTCTAAGTCAAATAAAATGAGATTTTTTTATTTTTCGTAATTACTACAAGTTGTTTGTTGGTGGTATAGTATTTTGCAAGGTCAATCTACCCCGGTAAGCCACAATATTAGTATTTTAACCCCGTCACGACCGCAGTAATCCATACTAATATTATAAAGTCTGTCTGTTACGCTAAACAGCTCGACCGATTCATCATCATCGTTTAGGGTAGATATCGCAGTCAATCAATCATGAGCACCCAGTGACTGACATCGAGATGTAGACCACACCTAGTGTCTGTCTCCGAGATGAGACCACACCCAATGTCTGACATAGAGATGTAGACCACACCCAGTGTCTGACTCTGTCTGTGTGTATTTTGTGGCTTTATGTAGATTGATGTGGGGTGAGCCTTCTGTATGTTATAACTATTAAGTATTTTGTGGTGCTGCTGTATGCTGTGCTGGTGCTTCTACCAGTCCAATGTATTGGAAGATTTACTCCATTATACATTGAAAAATGACCATATCCTAAAATGGTTCTGTTTGTAATTTTTATGTACGGAACCCTAAAAACATTTGTATAATATCTATAATGAACGAATACAATCATAGTTTCATACCTAAGCTGGTGACTTTTCAAGAGTTGCTTGAACATCTAATTAGAAGTTGACCTTTAAGCTACAATAGCAATCATAATTCATGTTAAAATGGTTTATTATCCATTCCAAGACAATATATTATAACTTATAGCTCATATGCCACCTTAAAAGCATTCTTATATAAGAATTTTTGTTTCCGACCAGCGAACGGACGTTTATCGGGCGCATATCGGGCTTAAATTATTTTCGACCTTTCGGCCCTAGTTTTTGTCCGCTGGGCAAAAACGTCTACCCATCTCTAGGGATGTCCCATTACATCTTGCATCGCGCTGTCTCACTTACTCACTAGAACTTGCATGGTTTCTAGAGATGATAGTAGGCCACCTGGATCTTGCTTGCATGGTTTTTAGAGATGGTGATAAGCCACCAGGGGGTTTACTACCGTCTCTTAAAATCGAAACTTAGAAAGCGGAACAGCGCAATACATGATGTAAGGCGTCATCTCCCTTACTCACCGGATCTTGGATGGTTTTAAGAGACGGTAGTAACCCCCCAGTGATTAAAGGAGATGTCGCCAGTAGCTAAGTGATTTTATTTCAATGTCAGCGTTTACATGGCGTTTAGGCAAAGAAGTTCCAATCACGCTGTCTTTTAAGTGATGCAATTTTTTTTAATCTATTCGTTTAGATTTACCCAAAGAATTTATATAAAACACTAGAATGCTTACGAATAATAATAATCGCAAAAAACAACATTCAAAATTAATCCTTATTACTCTACTGCAAAGTTGATTTTTCTTTAAAGCCTACAGACAAATACCTAAAGTTCCAGAAAAAGGTCCAAAATTTGTAGGTGTCCCTTTTCCTCTTGAATTTTATACAACCTACTAGAAAGGGACACCTACAAACTTTATGTTTTATTTGGGAACGGCTTTTGTCCTCCGTGAGCATTCTAGTGTTATCTACAAATTCTTTGGGTTTACCTTTGTCACATTGACATGACATGACATTAATTTCGTTACCTTAAAATACTTTGAATCCAGGGCCGTTAAATAAATAAAAAAAAAAAAATTCGTTGACTGACTTGCTTGCTTGACAGTTTGGTTTGACAGTCTTGATTTTACCTAGATTGACTTCTCACCGTCGCGGTCGTTGTTTTTGTGCAACATTTATTGATCATTGATCGTTGATCGGGATTGGGAATTCAATTAGGATTGAAAAAAGACATTATTTTTATTTAACTATACTATACGCATTAAAACCGTTTGATTTTTGTTTTCTGTGCACTTGCATGAGAAAGCAGAAGCTGCCGCTGCCCAACTGAAGGCAAGTACCTACACGCCTTATTTTTATATTATATTTCTTCAGTCTGTTCAGAAGAGATGATGCATCTTTTTAGGACGGTGTCGTTTCAATATTTATAAGTCTCATCAATTGCTTTATGTGACGGTGACTTAAATCTAACAAACTTTGGGTATGCTTAGATTATATACAACACTGCTTATTAGTAACCACTAATTCGTAGGTTCATCATTAATTATTAGGATCAGCTATGAATCGCTTTGTGAACCTACCATTCTCTCTTAAGAATGTATGTGACTTAGAAACAAACTGAGACTGCAAATTACATGTACCTTTGGCAATGGCTAAACATGGCAGTGATGTTGTTAGTGGATCCGCCGCCTCATTAGGTGGCGGATCATTGCCACCAAGAGTGGACTACAGAAAGGCAACCAGTTAAGTTAATAATGCCTAATCTTATGCCCCCATGTATACCTCATGAAGAGGTGATTAGAATCATATGTTAGAGTTTACGAAAGGGTGCGCAAAACTTAGAAAAAATTCGGATTTCATTCTTCTATTGACACCCATTTTTTATTATCCCATGTCGTAGATAATATCATTAGCATCACTTTTGGTCATGTGAATATTTTTCGTGCCATGCTTATTTTCCGAGTTTTACCATATTTTTGATTTTGACGACCCAAAAAGGGGTGTTGATGGTGGAATTTTTCACAAATCCGGCTTTATGGCGGGTCATAGGTTAGGTTATGGTTATCTTGCGACCCCCAAAATAAGCGTGCGAGCATTCGACTTGCGCACCCTTTGCGACACTGACCGAATCATCATCATCATCATTCCGTGTAGGTGACACGGTCAATGGACCATGCACACTCTGATGTGGTTCCTTCGACTAGTAAATGGAAACAGTGATTTAATATGGATATAAAAAGGAAAATAATATGCTTTCTTTCTTCTTTCTCTTTTTCAATTGACATGGGATGTTTCTGTGAGTTTGGATAATAGTATCTATGTTGGTTGTTTTATTCTATTCTGTGCTGTTATAGTGTTTAACACTTTTAAGTATTAGCTAAAATTTATATTTAATTCTACTACTAATCTGACTACCGCCTGAACTCATTTTTCTCAACATTTAAACCTCCCCAGAACTTCCACAAATATTTTAAGACCAAAACCACTACCATTCTCGAGTTGTTTGTTCCTATTAGTTGCGTTTATGTTTGTTGTTTATTTTATTTTTTTGTTGTTAGCGAGACTAACAAACAGCAAATTGATTTTTATATTTAAGAAGATTCCACTATTTCTGCCTTTTACACTTCTCTCCCCAACTAAATCCCAACTTCGATGCGAAAGTGAGTTTGTTTATTTGCCCCATGCCCTATATACTAAACCAATGTTCCTGAAATTCTGCATACACATAGAAGTATTGAGGACATAGGATACCTTTCATCCTGGGAAGAAGGACTGGTCCCGAGGGAGATTGTGCAGGTGAAGCCAGGGGTTAAAGCTAGTTAGCAATAAATGCAAAAAAATAACTGGCAGTAGTTCCAAAGATTAGAGAGTTCAAACAAATAAGTTTCATGAACAGTGCAGCTATGACACCAAAATATTTTGCCTCAATATTACATGTTGGCATATGATATTAAAGTAATCCAAACTTACTTAATAGTATTAATGCAACTTCTGTTTATTACACTTACACAGCTAATTTAGTTTAAGACCAGGTGCTACTTTTTGGTGTGCTATAACCAAGAAACATTTGGGCTAAGCCACGGGGAACAGCTACTTGTAAATATACCTAGAATCAGAATCCTTTGCTTCACAATCCCATTGAGCTGTTTCATTTATAAATAAAGTTATTTTCAGCTCCTTCTATTACTAATTGAACCTCATTCATTAGGCATACCAAAACTCTGCTGTAGGGGCGTACTATTTTCAAAGCAATTTAAAACTTACATCTTGCAATTAGATATCAAATTGTCATTTTGTACAATTAGTCTATGATGTCATAGTCACCTGTCATAGAACAATTATACCTACTTAATTCCTCTATTTAAAGATCTTATTTATTTGAATAATTTGAGAAGTTATTAATCTGAAAATACATTTTCATACCAAGATAAAATACATAATTAAATCTACTTGAGATGCCCAGGACCACAGACAAATATCTGCTGTGAGCCGATTTACATGTCGCCCTCCATATCCTAGCCACGGTAATACTATCATAAGTATTACCATGGCCTAACTAAAGGGTTGGATTGATACTGTGTTTGCGGCGCTAATTTGTATTAGTAAATGATAATAAGAGTGATACTGTGTTTTAAAACTTTATGGTACAAAATACATATGTATAGCATAATAGGTAGGTATATTCAAATTGAGTTTTTTTGTTTTCACTATAATTTGTTCTTTATGTAAAAAGATAATCAATGTCGAGGCGACAATTTTATAAGGTATATATTTTATCAGGTACATTTGCGTGATATCACATAGATTTGCTGTGTTTGCTTCGTCGTCTTTATCTCATTAGGATTAGTATTGTTTACACTGTGATATAGACTTGTTGTGATTGTTATTCGGGTCAGAACAATGTAAAAATGTACAGAGCGAAATGCGATGTCAGGATAATCGTTCTTTAATTGTGAGAAAAAAAGTTCTAAAGTTCTTAATTAATTAGTAATTCCAAAGTCGTTGAAATTACGAGTGCGTTGAATATTCCGTTACGTTACATACGGACATCATCACTACATGGTATAAAACAATCCCTTTGTATGCTTAAATCTTTAAAACTACGCAACGGATTTAGATGCGGTTTTTTTTATAGATAGTGATTCAAGAGGAAGGTTTTTATGATAATGCGAAGCCGGGACGGGTCGCTAGTTTACGAATAAACGCAAAGTTACAGGTGTACTAGATACCTACTTCAAATTGCATCAGACATCAAGCGATATTGGGAATGTTAGCGCCCGGTAACATCACGTGACAGATATCTCCCCACTACAGGTAAACCCCTCTTGGCAGTAGTAGTGTCGGGGTGAGTATGAGTGTAACGCTCTCTTCTCTTTGGGTTCGCCGAGCGGTGCAGACGTGTATTGTGCTCTAGTGATTTAACATGGCCTTTATTAGTATTTGATATTGATATGATATTGCTGTTGATAATTTTAATATGTGTTCAAATGTAACTGTAGATTAACATAGGTAGGCACGGACGAGGGATTGGTACGCTTCAGGCTGGATCCCAGTGATAGGAGCGGGGTTGGTGCTCCTATCTTTACCGTGATTAGTTCCAAAGCTTAGACACGAATGGGTAATTCGGTCCTAGCTAATAGGAATTACTTACAAAAATTAATACTTCCATACTAATATCCATATCCATACTAATATTATAAATGGAAAGTCTGTCTGTCTGTCTGTCACCTCTTCACGGCTAAACTGCTGGACCGATTGTGATGAAATTTGGTAGGGATGTAGTTAACGACCTGAGGTCAAACATAGGCTACTTTTGGGCGCGATATAACCGAGTCCCACGCGGGGCGAAGCCGCGGGGAACAGCTAGTACTATATAATTAGAAAAGTTACTGTCTCCTGGCATTCCAAACACTATTAATGATAACATGTCAATGCCACTTTAATTCACGCTATGACCGGGTGCCTGTTTTAAATTTATCCTTCAATTAATCATTTTACCACGATTACGACAATCGGACCTCAGAATGTCACGTCAGGTCATAAAATTTATAGGCTTGTGGTGATGTCATAATGTGTAATTGGGGGATTCTTCTGAACGTTCTTATCTCATCGTCTTCGCCTTGGAGTACCGAGAAGCCGTTCATATTACAAACTTCTGGTTATTTGTCATTAAAATAAAAATCTGTATAAAATTATAACAATATAACCAATATCTCATTACTTTATTTGTAGAGACTTGAATTTTATAATCATGTCATAAAGAGAGCGTAAACTGTATTGGTTAAACTGCTTCACTGTCCAGATGCATTAATGTCTCGGTCATCGACTTGTTTGTGTTTTTTATCTTCCATCTGTTATTAACCACTCGTTCAGCTTGGCCGTATCGTTCCCGACTAAACGACTAAAATTGGATCAATTTTCTTACCATAGCTATCGTTTAAAGAGACAACTCTAAGCAGGAAGGGATTTAAGCACAGAATAGATAATAGTAATAACGTTTCTCCATAGCTAAGCATAATTAATTACTAATAGTGTTGTTGCAGAAACTTAATAATTGTAGCTAGTGCAGCTACTTGTTGGTACGAAAATCAATACAGGGTGTCCTTAAAATAGAGGCAGCTCGGTGCAGCGGGCGAGTTTGTGAATTATCGGATAGTAACATGGTGAGCACTCAGGGAGAGAAGTCGCGACGCGGGGGTTCTTCTATTTATAGTTTGTTCCCCTGCCACTCAACCAGCGCGGCTTGACTATAACATACGCCTATATTTGGGTTATTTTTTGTCATGTTGTTGTTCTGTAAAAACTTTTATTATTTATACTACTTAATATGATAGATTGTATGTATGTGATGTGATACAACATATTCATCATTGTTTTTCAACATATTTTATATTCCTACATCTAGATCACTATTAAAAAAAGAATTTTACAATAATAATCACCGAAAATAGTTAATTACACTTTAGTCATAATCATTGATTTTCACTTCAAAAAAACGGTGTCACAGATTGTACCTACTGTCCTTTATTTTGCTTTAGGCACGCACGGAATATTAAAAGTGCTAGTTATACGTGTTTAAATGCTTCTTGGCATGAAAACTATTCGTTATGCTATCGATTGTTCTCACGAAGTTTTATCATAATTTTTATGTTTATGCTAGAATTGATCTGTTGATGGAGCCGGAAGGCATTCATAAGAACAATGAATTATTCCTGTGAGCTTTGACTGGCTAAGACTGCTCCTAGTCTTAGATATTCCCAAATAGGGTTGCCGTCAAGGAGGCGGTCAAATTTAATAATAATTATGTATCTTATAATATTTCTAAAGTACCCCATGAAGTGAAAATATAAAGACATCCCGCGTTTTAATGGATCCTGGGCTTCGAGATTTAAATCTAATATTATAACTGATGGAAAAAGGATAATGTAAAAACGTCGTAAAAGATTTTATGTGTATTCAAAAAGTTATTTATCTACTTACTAAGAAGTATTTAAAAGGAAAGCAAGCCGGTGAGGTAGATGGAATTTTAAATAAAAAAAATTTGGACTATTGCCAGGGTCGAGCTGCAAAACGTAAAGATTTAATTCGATCACTGCGCAAACATTTTTAGATTAAATAACGGACAATTGTTTGTTCCCTACGGTTTGGTGCAATGCAATTGTTGTGTTCAGTCAAGAGTAAAACTTGTACCTATATTACCACTTAGGTAACAATAATCATTCATTTATTACAACTGAGCAATAAGCAATTTTATTTCAAAAGGCATTCTCGGCGAGTAAAACCTTGGGACCAAACAGAAAACTACAGAATACACAGTAGGTTCGGGAGATAGTCACAATTTTTTTTTGTAGATTTTCCTTGAGTACAATGAAACCTATATAGAATTATTTGTTTCACGCCTCTGGTTTCGACAATTAAACCGATTGTTTAATATGCTATAATACAAATATAATATCACGCCTATTTCTCGCAGGGGTAGGTAGAGGAGACTAATAATTTCCATTTGCTATACGATAGGAACTCCTCTTTAGTTCCTTCGCTTCTTCTACTCTAGTCAATCTCTTTTAATTAGAATTTTAAGACTAAATACTTAAAGCATTTCTTATTCAGAAACATGTTTGTTGCCTGACTTACACATTTAGTTTATTAGAAAACATTATAATAATTTCTATTTTTTGTTTTTGTAACGTCAACAAATGTGGAAAATACGTAATCTGTGAAAACTTCATGTCTCTAGCTTTTAAGTACAGTTTGCGAGATATAACCCGCTAAAACCGACCAACCCATTTTATTATACTTTGTGTACGGGATCCATAAAATGATAGGTATTTTCCCTCATAAGTTTCTTGCTTTATTCTATAGAATATAAAAAGAAATTCACGTAGTAACAAAATGTTACGATAGGGAATTTAGCCACTATTTTTTTTTTTTCACTTTATTTAAACATTTTTGTTCGGGAGGAGTTCTCTTATTTCTTTTAAATTGTTTTTGAAAAATTGCAACAATATTTTGATATATTGCAATAATTATTACCATAAATTTACCGAATATAGGGTAGAAAATCAGATGAACAAACATTCGTTCATTTTATTCAATTCATGTACACTAAAATACAACAATAACAATATTTATTTCTCTATTATAATATAACGAGCGACCCGCCCCACCCTCGCATGGGCATAAAAACATTCTTTTGAGATCACTCTATCTATTTAAAAAACCGCATCTAAATCTGTTGCCTAGTTTTAAAGATTTAAGCGTACATAGGGATATAGGGACAGAGAAAGCCACTTTGTTTTATATTATGTAGTGAAGTGATAGTGATTTATCTCCTGCTGAAATGCCTACTGTATCTCATCTCAGTAAGTTTGGGGTAGTTAGAGCTTGTTTACTTGGGTAACCTTGGGTAGCGAATTTTGATAACAATCACCTACGATCAGTCCAAACATAGATATTTTAAAATCAATGTTTTTTACCGACTTCTAAAAAGAAGTAATCAATTCGACCGTATTTTATGTATGTATTTAAATGGTATGAATATCAAACGGAGGACTTTATTATTAAGGAAAAAATATTATTGAAAATCTTTTTGGATGGTATAGGCAATAATGTCTAAGACGGTATTCTTGTAGCCTATTTGTCTGAATATCTAGGCTTCTGCCAAGTCGATGTCGGCAGACAGGCGGGCGCTAGGAGTCGCCTGATAATTGTGTCAAGTAAAGACTGTCCCACACACTTTTCATAATGCCCCATTTGGCCTTGTTTTGTGCCTATTTGAGGCTTTACGACATACTCACGGTCGGTCGAGGCTCTAGCACGCTCTACTTTCATGCTGCTGAATTTCGAGAAACCTGTATGATGCAGTTTCGTAAATTTTGCGATTTTAGATGGACTCAAAACCTATTGGGTACTTCTTGTTGAACTAGAATAATGAAATTTGGTAAGAAGCAATCATACAGCGCTTATTTAGGAACAAATCTGAATACTACGTAAATTAGTTGTTATAATATAAAAAAAATTAATAAATAAAATTACTTTTTGCAAACAAATGAAAGGACAGCAAAATTCTTAAAATAACCTGAGTCTTTTAGTATTGTGTACGGAAGCCTCAGTGAGTCCGACTCGTTCTTGGCAGATTTTTTACTATCTTTTCCATATTATTTTACGTTTACGTATCTCATACTCATCGAAAATACAAGATCATGTAAATCAGAGGCAAGCTGATCGTTACCTCTGCGCCAATGATATGAATCGCGTATAAAATCGCCTAGGGGGTGAGTAACGAGGGGGCGGCTTCGGAGGCATCCGAAACGAGGAAGGTGCGCGTCGCGACCCTCGTCGGAACCGCCATTAAAAGAACGATTGGCGCCCCTGACACATTGACTCACATTTGGATCTCTCGACCCGTTTAAGCCGTACCAGCATCGCGTCATTAGGCTTTGGTATATTTTTATATGTTACGTTACTGACATAAATCTTTAATAGCTGTCTTTGAAAGTATTTAAAGCAACTTAAAGCTCTCATTTGAAAGTATTTTAAAACTGCTTGAAACTAGATAAAAAGTATTTGTTTTTACTGTTAGATATTCTCATCACAAGTCATTATTTTTTGGCAAGCAATTGAATAAGATCTTGCAAGTGAAAGGAATTTCGTAGATCATATTAATATGAAAATTTAAACCATTATTTTAATGTAACTGCATTTTCAATATCAGGAATCTAATCAAAGGTAAAGGCTCAAATTGTCAAATATGCAGTTTATAGTGAAGACACTAATTGGATAGAAGGTTAAGAGAATGTTAGCTAAGAATATATTTCTCGGAATTTCCCCGGGAACGGGAGGCCCTGGGCCGCTAGTAGTTGACATATTTTATCAGCAATAGGCTTGTGTCCATTAAGAATAAATATAATGGATAGGGGTTTATAATGAATAATAATATTATGGAGAAAATAACAAACAAGTTTAATTATTAAAAGCGTTAAAGATTAATAATATTTTTTAAAAATAAATTTCGTAAAATGAAACCTTTAGTCACGTGACAGTGAACACCAATCAGAAAGCGTTACGTCACGCCGTGCGAAACTCCAATCTTGTCTTTGACGTTTCGAGTATCACTACCGGTTCTTGATAAAATTTTGGTTTTTAACAACTAATATCAGGTTGATACAGTTTTTGCTAATTATAATTTGAAAGAATTAACAATGGAATCTGGATTCAGCAAAGCAGACAGTAATAATTTGCCCAGAATCGATGCCGTTATGCTTTGAAATTTTTTCGCGTCGAACAGTAACTTTTGCTCATCTGAATTTCGCAATGTTAAAACTTTCTTGTAAGTATAAAATATTTATTGTAAGCTTAAATGCTATGTGATATTTCAATTCGGTACACAAGAACTTAATGTTGTGACGTACATTTTGCAAGATACTGTTTACTATTTTACTGTTCTCTTCATATGATACTCCATATAATTAGTCATATCACTAGAATAATAAAAATAGTATGTTTGTAACATTAATTAGAAAACTAAAATGAAACGTTCACTCCTAAAAGTGAATTAACTTAACCTGAACTCATGTATTTATTATTTAGAAAATAGGGATTCTACAAAACACATCTAGTTTGCTCGAATTAAGTAATAGATTGTATTGTGTGAAATACTTAATCAAAATGATCTTCACAAAAATACATTCTTGAACCTGTTGATAAAGTTTGTTTGTTTGTAATATCTTTATTGCTTTAAAATACATAGTAAATAGAACATTATTAAAATCAGAAGACAGGAAGGGATCTCTTAGCATAAAGTATGATCTCTAAAGTATGAGCATCATCTCTTATTGCAAGTTTTAGCCACTTTTTCCGTATTTCTCCATTGTTTGGAACATATATAAATAACTTGTTTGGCGTTTTTATAGTCGTGATATCACACTGGGGCACTATACAGTACTTATAATAAGAGAAATTTATTTTTAAACGATTAAAACTAGCTATAACGTACGAAGACACGATCGCTCTTTGGTTTGTTTCGCACGGCGTGACGTCATTCAAGACGCCATGACAGTCTTGTGCGTTTTGGAACCAAGTTGAAAAATGGTTTTTTAAAACGCGAAATTTATAATGTAAACGCTCGATTAAAAATAAATAAACCTTTTTTTTCGATAAAATGCCTAATAAGCTAAAATATTAAGCAGTTATTGAAATGTTGTCAACTAGCCTTTTTTATATGCCGATATAAAGCAGTATTTTAATTCCTGCAAAGGATACGTCCTTCGGTGTTAAGCCGTAGAGACGTGGGAGATGCGCGCGCAAGCTCTTCGATCCGACCATCCTAGTTTGAATGAAACGATTGGTCACTCACTGGCAGTTCGGTATCACGTGTGCTCTGACCTTTATGTTCTAGATACCTACTTTGTAGTATTACGACAACTGATCACCAACTGTTCACATTTTCGCCGATATTACGATTTTAATAAAATGTTCCAACCGCTATTCTAGGTACTAACCCAAATGACTCTGATGAGAGTCACACAGTAATATTGTCAGATTTTCGACGAATACAGATTTCATTCTGTTTGAAAGTTGAATAAGATTTTATTTTTAGCTTCAATAGTTACTAATAGCGGCGAAATTTCGTATTCAGCAAATATTTTTGTAGGACAATAGCTGTGGAAAATTTTGTCTATGTTTTGAAAAAATCTTCGGAACGACTTTTAATCATCATCATCATCATCATTTCAACCGCAAAAATTCCACTGCAAAAAAGCCTATGTTTGGTTATTAAGTTATTACTTAATTAAAACTTAAAATTGATTCTATAAATAAGAAAAACTTTCTGTTTAACCTTATGGTTGACTGGTAGAAAATGTGTTTTACCGGGTTGTAGTCAGTGTGAAAAAAATATTAAGATCGCGATGAGCCTAATTTTGTTAGGAATTTTTCAAAATAATTATTACTAGCTGCACCCCGCGTTTCATCATACACGAAGCGTCATCTACTGCACCATTGTTTATCAGACTTCTTGACAAAACCTACAGGAAACGCGTACTTTTCGGGATAAAAAGTACCTTTTTGTGTAATAAAAGGTATTATAGCCACCTCCAAACAAAATTAAAAAAAAATGGGCTAGCTGTTTGAGCGTGAAGAAATAACAAATATACAAACTTTCGCCTTTATAATATTAGTGGGATTAGTATGAACCCAAGTCTTTCGCTCGCGTTAACTGCGCCACACAGGCTGGGCCAACACAGGTTGAAAATGTTTCAAAGCTTAAAGCATCTCTCTGATTTGGAATTTAATAATGTGGTGAGATAAACAGAAAAAATCTACAGCGTTCCAGACTAAAAGATTAATGTTCGAAGTTTTTATACATTTATTGTAGCGGCGACGGCGGTCAATAACTTTGATAATTATTTTTATCACCTCTAAAGACGATAAGGATTTAAGGTCAATGATCATTATCATTTATAATTAATAAAAACAAATACAAAATTATATTTTATACCCGTACAAAATCACTATCACTGATGAATGATGATGATGATGTGATTAATAGATAGATTAATTCAAGAAGAAGGTTTATATGCCCATGCGAAGCCGGGGCGGGTCGCTAGTAAATTTATAAGTAAATGTTGTCTCTTGTTACGGGTACATACGTAGGTAATGGATTTGATTAACTTTTCGGTTGGTATCAAAGGCAAAATTATGCTCATTATCATAACAATGGAATTTTCCAGCCTTGGAAGGCGTGATTCCGCCAGCGAAAAGGTGTGTGATTGCCACACACAATTACTTAGCCATGTAGATGTACAGAACAACACTTTAAAATTAATCGTTGTAGTACTTGCCTGTATAATATCACATATATAAATTGTATCTTTAATCTTTATACGTATTATTTTCTTTTTTTTTCACTTTGATACACTCTAATAACTAGCGACCAGCCCCGGCTTCGCATGGGCATAAAAATCTTCCTCTTGAATCACTATCTATTTAAAAAAAAAACCGCATCGAAATCCGTTGCGTAGTTTTAAAGATTTAAGCATACAAAGGGACATAGGGACAGAGAAAGCGACTTTGTTTTTTACTATGTAGTGATGTAGGTATTTTAGCAATAAATTTGATATTATAATTCATAAAGAGCCCTAGGGTATATCTGGGTATAAACAAGTGGCGTGGGTGGTAGTCGGGCGTCGTGGCTGTGGGCGGATACTGTTTAAGTTTACTCTTCAAATACTCTTCGCCAACTTTCCGCTTCTATTAATTATCATGTTTCACCAACATGCGGTACATTGATTTCTTAATTTCATCTATTTATGTTACATTTGAGAGCTGCACTCTTGGGTTTGCGTTATTTTCAAGTTCCATTCTCATCCGTTTGCCTTAATACATCCTGCTACGACAAGACTTGCACCTGTGAACCAAAACCAGACAGCAAAACTTTAATCCTGATCCTTTTCATTGTACAACATTTCCACAGTGAAATTTAACGGAATAGCCGTATTATTTATCTGTACTTATACTACATAATATTTTTGCAAGTAAGTAGGTTATTAATAGGTAGACGTCAACTAATAACGGATTTACCAAATTTCCTACGGGGACGCAAGCCGAGCCTCAAGCTGCCGCTAGTTACTACAACAGCTAGCACCTAATAAATAAAAACTTCCGTGCCTTAAACTCATTTCCGATGCATGTCGTTTTTCCTGTTTTATCGATGTTTTTGTCACTTTAAGTACGTTCACCTTTTTATTTCCACGCCTTTCACCAAAGAAGTGTACAACTATTATATACATAGTGCATGACGTGATGATAGTAAATGAAAGCCCAGTTGCTTCATTTGCCATACAACGAAATACGATAACAGTGCATTGTGTACAGACAGACGCCTCGGCTCTACATGGTTATGGTAGGACTAATACTTCTCCTTCTTCCGAGCATGTTTCCCAGTCGAATTTTCAGCTTAAGCTCAGAGTCCAGGGTATGCTTTTAATCATGACTCTGATTTGGGGGTACTGGTTATTCCAATGGAGCACTCTGTTTGACCTCATGCTGGTACTAAAATAATACTACAAGTAGGTAAATAAGGTATACTATATACATACAAATATACAACATACTAGGTTGATGTTTATAGTATAATCAGGAAAATTACCATTCCGTCTTGCTCTTTACAATTTCGCACAGAAGTTTCGAATTAAAAAGTTTCGGGTGTTGGTCGGGAAAATGAATCTATTTAGCGGAGGACAAAGTTGGGAAATCTGCCATCGGGTCTTTTGTGGGCTACACGATACAATCGAATTGAAAACACTTCGGTTTTTTGTAGTCGGTTAAAAATAACAACCAATGCATAAGTCCAGTTCTGTACGAACGGCTACCAACGTATCATAAATAATTCTATACTTCACGTCCCACCGAGTCATGTTATACATTCTAGGGCCTAGAGGACCTACTTTCATGACCTTATTGTCCCGACGTATTAGATGGGATGCCCAAAGTTCCATGTCGGTTCTAATTTTAGACCCTAGACGTACAACCGTACGCGTTATACAAGAATAACTTAACTCAAAAAATAAGTCACAAAATTTGTCTCCGAAATAAAAAGTCGGAGGATAATACACGACTGATTTTATCACTGTCCATTAGAGGTGTATGCAATAACATGTCCATTCACATTTTGCATCAAGCATTTTTACACGGATTCCCATAGAAGTGTTTTTTTTTTTTCGGTTATCAATATATGCGAGTTCACGTAAATAAATCGTTTGAAACATTCGTCATGTACTTAATTTTCTTAAACCACATACTGAACCGCCTCTGGCCAAAATGTTTGTAGACTAGTTGTATCTTGTAGAATGTCTATGAATTTACAGATATTAATTCGTAATGTAAACTAATTTTCAGTAGTCCAAACTGCATCGGATAACATTAGTGGCTAAAAATCATTTTCAAATCGTATGTAAGAAGTGGATTGGTATTGGATTCACGTGCGAGGGGCGAGGCTGCGCGCGCACGTCTACGCCATCGTAGCGCTACGAGCGTTAGTCTTATCCGAGCTACGAGAACTATCGACTGCTACGCCGTAGCTTGCCTGAAAGTGTATTTTACTGTCAAAGTGTTTTGTGACATTGTGATCTCAATGGACTGAAAGTTGCAAGGGGTCAAAGGGAAAAAGGTACATATTTCATATTTTTGCCTAGTTATTGTATTTATTGAGTAGAAATTGATACCAAGGTAATATAGATGTCGTAACGTTACGTGGGATGATTGTCTTGCGTATTCATCAAATCTACTTTTATACTTGTACTGTAATATTGAGAAACCTTATATTAATATCTTTTTAAAGTGAAGTCTTTTATTATTAGTCTTCCCGGTTTAGGTATATAATTTATTATGTAATCTCACACTTACAACATTGATGAAAAAATGATAGCAAACGGATTACTGGTGATTAAATACTGAATTCTTAATAATTACTTACATGTTTTTAGATTCAAAAATAAAGTATTATCAAATACGATCTACTTTATTGATACTCTACAAATATTTCACGTCACTAATTCACATTTGGAAATAATATTGTACGGTGCGGCGGTAAGTTGATATTTTAAGGTGACCTTTGATATTCTGAGATGTTCTAGCTCACAAATTGCTTAAAGATTCGCATTCAATTAATTAATTATAGTTGTTTAAATAAACGTTGATAGTTTGAAACCTTAATTAGAGTTCATAGCAATCCATATATTTTGTTATTGATTTGTATGTTACTTTAATGTCGTAATTTAGCTTTAATATATATAGAAACAAAGACTTCATTACTCAAGATATGGTGAGCAAAGAAAGTCACTATTACCTCTGTCAAGAGATAAAATACACAAAGTGATGAAAATTTCTTATATTTATTGAAGGTAATACTAAACATCTACTTAAGTCTATTTATAGTGGAGTGGTATAACTTCCCACGCGTTTTCTTTTCAATGATGAAACAACACCCTCTTTGTAGAAATGGCAAAGAGGTGAGTTGGACAAAATAAAAAAATATCTATTTCGCATTAAAAATATTAAGGGAAGCTAATTGCTGGATATTGGCCTCCACTGTAGTGTACTGTTATCGATAGTGCTATCGATAGTACCTATAGCAATTTTCTCGCAATTCTCTTGATAAATAACAATACTTTTGTCAGTATCGATAGTATTGTTCTTTATCAATACTATTGATACTGTCGAAAACTATCGATAGTATTGTTTTTAGGGTTCCGTACAAAAATGTACAACGGAACCCTTATAGGATCACTCGTGCGTCTATCTGTCCGTCCGTCCGTCTGTCACAGCCGATTTTCTCCGAACCTACTGGACCAAAACAGATGAAATTTGGTAGGATGGCGTAATCCTGTGACCCAAACACAGATGTGCAAAGAAAATACAATTTTTTTTAAAATAAGGGTCATTTTCGGGGGATAAATTAGAAATTAAAAAAAAAAAGTTTTGCAAACCTTACCGTGCTATATATCAAATGAAAGAGCTCGTTATGAGGATCTTAAATATACTTTTGTTATTATTGTAACATAAATAGTTTTTATTTTATTCATGAAAGAAGACGAAAATTGACCAATTCTCCACCCCCCTGATCTCCGAAACTACTGAGCCTAAAATTTGGAAAAAAATACGGAATAAAGGTAATTGCCTGTAGATTACAGGAAAACCTACAAGAATTCTATCAATTGACAATTAAGAGGTAAATCTATATATATAAAAGAAAGTCGTGTTAGTTACTCCACTTATAACTCAAGAACGGCTCAACTGATTTGACTGAAAATTGGTAAGGAGGTAGCTTAGAACCAGGAGAAGGACATAGGGTACCTTTCATCCCGGGAACTCCATGCGGGCGAAGCCGCGGGCAAAAGCTAGTTTAATATAAAACGTTCACTTACGGAAAACACCACTAGATAGCGATAGTAATAGTTAACTCGCATCTCATAATCCTTTCACATTAACATACCACAATTGAATATAAAAACTGACATTGGCATTGTACGAAACCCTCTCCACGCGAGTTCAACTCGCACTTGACCAGTTTATTTCTCAAACTATCGATATTTGACTATTGAGCGGCAACACTACAGTCTAGTTAAGCGATTTACATATCACACTAATATTATTAAGGCGAAAGTTTGTGAGTGTGTATGTTTGTTACTCTTTAACAGGAAATCGGCTGAACCGATTTGACTAAAATTTGGAATTACGATTGCTTAGACCCGGACAACAACACACAGGCTATATTTTATCCCGGAATTCCCACGAGAACGGAGCCCCTGGCTACAAAACAGGCAGCTAGTTGGCAACAACTAGTTTTAAATATTTATGCACTTAATTTATAGTGCTCTGGCTCAGTGCAAATGGCGTTTCTCGTTTCAGAGGCCATGTTTCACACTAGGCTAAAAATAATCTTTATCTTATTATACATACTGTCAACTGCTAGACATAGGTCTCCCCCAAGCTCTTACATCTATACTGGTATTATAAATTCAAAAGTCTGCGGTCTGTCGGTCTGTTACGCTTTCACAGCTAAACCGCTGGACCGAGTTTGATGTAATTTAACACTTTCGCTGACAGTAACGTCACTCGACGTAGATAACAATTAACTGATATTGTTATCTCGTTTACTGTCCGCGAAAGTGTTCAGGATTTAGACAACTTATGGGCACGATATAACTGGGTCCCACGCGTGCGGAGCCTCGGGCGACAGCTAGTAATATATAAGAAATGAATTGAATGAAGAAGGCACTTTATTTGTGTAATTCTCCTTTGCCATTTCCAATGATTTCTCCGTATTTTATTACTTCTGTCCTCGTATCGGTTTGTTTATTTTATTGAGATGACATAAAATTGTACTTAGTCTGAGAATGTTTCCAGCGAATAAACGATATCGGTTTATCGATTGGTCAAATGATATTGCTCGAGGAGAATTGCAAAGTTATTTCATAATGAAAATCACTGAAATTCAAAAACCAACTCGAGGTATTTCTAGTTAGTTGAAAGGATGGAGAGTAATATAGGCTACTTTTGGTTCTGAAAAAGCATCAAGTTCCCAAGGAGATTACTGGAATATTTGTATGTGTACACCAAATATCGGCAATATAACTTAATAAATTTTTCTTCCTGGCAAAAGTTTTCTAATTCCACGCGAGCGAAGCCGCGGGTAAAAGCTAGTATACCATATTAATTGAAAATAACTTGTCCGCCCACTTCACTTAAATTTCATTAGGATCATTCACGTTGCCCACGGGCTGCGGCAGCGTAGACATGCAGCAGTGAGCTTTTGAGAAACTTAGACGAAAGTAATCAGGCTAATGATAATGACATGAGTTGGCTGAATGCACTCTTAGATGCATGTGAGGACATTTTTGGTGATAATTGCTTGCAACAGTCTTCTTATTATCATTTGAATAGTGCAAAAGTTTTTTAGAGATACCATTAAAATGGATGACATAATTTAAGATTTATAACTCGATTTAAGTCATGGGCCATGAAGTATTGGCTAAAGAGGCATATAGGAAACACGAACAAACAAAGAAGATTACATCTAAAAATATTAAACCTATTTATTATGTTGTAAAAAAAATTGTTCGTTATCTAGCTCAAATATCATTTGTTGGCTAACCTATATAAGGTCTCCGCGTGTTTTAGGTACCCCATATTATCGCTTTCTGGGGTTATTGTTCATATTGTTTGGGTCATTACGTAATAGTAGTTCAGCGGGCGACCGCATCGATCCTCGCTCGCACATGGCACCGCGCCAATAACAAACTCCACCGTACATACTGCTGTACAAGAACTTGCGCTTGCTCATAAAACTTTGGTATTAAAACCATTTTATTACCGCTAAAGAACTACATCACTCAGTAGCGTCGTTTCAAACTTGAAATTGGAAAAAGAAAACCTCTGCGTGTTTCTCACACTTTATTAGTTACGAAGATCCACAGACATGCCTGGGTAATATAACAACTCAAGTTGCATTTTTATCTTTTCAGGTTAATCGTACTACAAAGCAATAAACTGAGGTCTCAATCATGGCTTTTGCTGGACTCAAGAAACAAATCAATAAAGCTAATCAGGTAAAAATACTTGTTCAATATTTTTATCTTAGTTTGTATTAATCACAGTACAAACCGAAATTGAACTTTTTCAACAACAGAAAACTCTTAGTAACAAATTAAACAGTAAAGTGACAACGTTTTCCATCCTTGCTAGAAATGATCCAAGATTAGGCCCAGTCTCTGAAGTAATTATTATCAACGCTTCAATATTAAATTTGTTCATTCAAGCGTTCCGAGCTCGAGGGAAAATCGCTAATCTTTTTAATCGCGACGAAATTTCTCGGTAATATTTTATGAAAACATTGACTACCGCATTTGTAATATGGAATGATGGAAATGTTTAATTGGACTACTGTGATATCTCGTCTCGTTAATAATACGTTTAACTTCAATTGGTTTTTCAGAATTTCTCGATTTTATTTTGTGTCCGTCAGGGATTTTAATGTCCCTGAAGATTTGGTAGTGTTTGATCATTATGATATATCGGCTAAATCTGTTTATTCGTCACGAAAACGTCAAATGGACGTCAGCTTCGTTGAAATATTCTCCAATTAACGGAATGGACCGCATGAATCCATTAAATTTAATAAGCGTAACCTCAGTTCAGAAGTGACTCTATATTGTTGTTTAAGTTTAATCACACAACTCATTCTATCTATATGATTGATTTCCTTTAATGCGGCTTACTATGTTTTGCCAATCTTGGGTATAATAAAATCAAAAATACGCATGACTTAAAACTATCTAAAGAGAAGAGTTGACTCTCTAAAGAGAACTAAACTGCACATAAATGTGCAGTTTAGTTAATAACAGTAAGAGAGTTTAATCTGCTTAGTAGATAATACTTAGGTGTACTTCGTAAATGCCTTTTTAGGCCTGCAACTAAGGTAAGCGCACATATCCACGCCGAAAAGAGCCTATCTCCAAATAACTAAGATGTCATCTTCAGGAAAGTAGATCAGTGGTCGTGATGAAGCAGAGTAAAATACGATATGTGAACTAGCCTATACTAGCACCTATTTTGCTCATCATAACGTTTTCCCAGTTGCATTTAAAGCGGAACTGTTATATGAAATGTAATGTAATACGTATATGTTTATTTCTTTCCTCAATGGCAGGTTTAGAATTAGGCTTTGTTATTGTAGTCGGTCGCCTGCTAACTATACATGGGACGTCGTTATTTATTACAAGCAGTTTAATATTTTTTGTTTTTTTAATGGCTCAGCAAGGGAACTGAGGTTTTAGTTAGTAAGCCAACAAGTAGATCAGGGCATGATTGATGGCTATGTAATGTGAAGTCTGTAATGGCCCACGCCCTCCTATACATCTTCCTTCGGGTCGTCTCACGTAATATGTAGGAATATATTTTTTAGCCCTGAACCTTAGAATTTAAAACAGAAAGAGATATATACACGTTGTTTTATATGTTTGACATGATTTTGAGGATTCTGAGGGTTGTAGTCTTTCTAGTTTCCACTTTCCGTTTAACAACTACCTAGTGGTTCTTTGAACTGTAGACCTCGCGACTCTCCTCCGTTAACCCCCTTTGCCTTTTTCCCATAACTCTATAGGTATTTCCCATTCCGTTTATTCTATTATAAGAAGGATTTTTCCGAAGTTGTTTTTTGTTATGTATAAAAATATATATATATTTTGTAATGACCTACAATATAAGATTCTTAGAGTTTAACCCCCGTATTATGAAACGTTTGTTAAGCCTATTTTAGTTAAAATGCGTTTCGTCTCGTTCTTTCACATGAAGTGTCAGGTAAGAGAGAAAAAGCCAAAACATATTTTAGTTAAAATGGGCTTATCAAACGTTTCTTAATACGGCGGTTAATATTTACAGCGGACTTTGAGGCGTGGGCTTGACGCCACTCAGCCTTTACGGCAAAAGCGCAAGGGGCTCTAAGTTGGGACGAACCTCGGCCATGCCATGGGCTTTGCTTTTGAGCAATGGCGAGCAATGTAAGCTCGCGAGCGATGCAACCATCTTTTGCCAGAATTTTGCAACGCTCTTTTGTCAGAAGAAAAATAAAATAAAACCATGATTATAATTATCTATAACCGAAAAAGAACAAACAGACAGACAGACAGACACCTACCGGACAAAAGCAAAATTTGCCAGTCTCGAAATGGAGACTCGCTCGCTTCGCTCGCTAATAATTTCCGGTGAGCAATGATTGAATAAACTTTTGTGTTTAATATATATAATTCTATAATGGCTAAGGATTCACAACACGCCCACACGTATAACAACAGTTAATTTTTGTATATTTTTAAAGTAATATTAAGAAAAGTTGTGTAAAAGCGTCAGAATGCAACAACAACGCCGATTATTCTTGCATCTGTTAGAAAAATTGTAAAAAAATAAAATTGTATTTTGGTTTACCCTGTTAAATATTCTGATTCTTTTATTTTTAAAACCTAAAGAAGATACAAAGAATGCCTCAGAAATGCTTATCTCGTCTTAGATAAATTCTTTCAAGACGAGGGTGAAAAAACGCAGTTTAATTCTTTAGGTTATTCTTAAACTAGCGACCCGCCCCGGCTTCGCATGGGCTTAAAAACCTTCCTCTTGAATCACTCTATGTATTAAAAAAACCGCACCAAAATCCGTTGCGTAATTTGAAAGATTTAAGCATAGAAAGGGACATAGGGACAGAGAAAGCGACTTTGTTTTATACTATGTAGAGATTATATATTTTACTTTTGTTTCTAATCCATTTTCCAACCTCTTGCAGTGTTTGGTGAACTATTAGACATCCATTAGAATAAGTTTTACGTTTTATAATGAACCTGCAATACAATATTGTATACAATAACCATAAATAAAAGAGGAGTCCTCGGGACGGATGCACCATGGAACTACGCCGGGCAGGGGTTGCGGCCGTGACCTCGTCCTATATCGGCGATGTGCCCCAATTATGACGGCCTTCGCAAGCCAACAGGATTCGAAGCTCTCTCCCGCTCTATTTGATAAACTATCTGTCGTGATTACATTATAAAGCTAAAAGGCTTTTAATTATTTTATCGATATACAGTCACTTTAACGTTTTTTTTGTTGGATGTTATTTTTCTTATATATTTTTTTTAAATGGTCGTTTGAAATCTTTTATCTTATTAAAAATAAGACAAGAATTACTTTAAACCGAGATTCGTTAGATATCTAAATGGCAGAAGGTACTTATACTTAGTTAGGTAAATAAATTAATTGAACTATTCGGAAAAAGTCCATCGATATAATATGGTGGGACTATTAGTTAAAAATCAAATAAATGATAATTCTGACCTTGATTTAGTGCATAACTATTCTACACGTGTTCCTATTGCAAAACGATATATTTCTTTTGATTACCCACTCTATATAGGGTATCATAAAAGGCACCAACTGTGTAGATAGAATTTATTTTTGTGGGCTCGTGGCTTCGAGGCTTCGGTTCCCTGTAGTCGGGTATGATGAGATTCAATAAATAAATGTAAGGATCACCAAAAAATTATATAAGAACCACCGAATTACACCGATTGATCAAGCCTTGAAAGATCAAGAACTTGTGAAATTTATTAGGTTTAGCTTATCGCGTGACGATTAATGGTATAATTAAAAATCGAACAAGAATTGCGTCTAAAATAAATGAACAGTAAACAATTAGCAGTGTAATACTCAATTGTTATTCATATGAAAGTATTTGGACTTTAAATATCAATGTTTCAGCGACATAAAGGTTGACTCATTATGCAAATATTGAATAACAGTTACTTATCACATACTTCACTGCTGTATAAATACTATAAGCCCGGAACGAAGCGGTGGAGGCGAGCCAGCGCTGTAAACAAATTAATTAGCAGTAATTAATGTAACCTAATCGTGGCCATTCACAGGATTTCACAGCCACTGAAGCTTTCAACGATATTACAATTCAATTTTCGCTATAGTAAAAAGAGAGAACATCATTTCGGTCAAGGTTAGGCCGCGACCCCTGCTTTTGTTCGATATACCGTTCCGATACTTCGGAGCACCCTTTTGTATGAAGTTTTTAAATGTAATGTTACGTTAATGCATCGCTCCAATGTTTAATGGAAGCCTTTTTGTTGCATGTATTACAAAATCGAGGATAAGCAAACTTCGAAAGAATATTTTAGTAATTTTTTTGCAACTGGATTTTATTTGAATATTTTAGTAATTTTTTGCAACTGGATTTTATTTGAATTGATGATAAAAATATTGTTACTCTCCATCTTTATTTACGTACAATTTTATTGCTGTTTAACCTTTTATTTCTTTGTAAAAAAATATCATTAACTTAATTATTCGTTTGTTTCAGTATGTCACAGAGAAAATGGGCGGTGCCGAGGGCACGAAGCTCGATCTGGATTTCGTGGAAATGGAAAGAGTATGTTAATTTATGTCTGTCTAATATTATCTCAGAATTTACCTTGTTTACGGGGGAAATTTAATATAGTTACGAATATAATGTCTCCAGATAAATGGGTTCTACGTTTTCCTAATATTTTAAGCTTATTTGACTTATAAAGAGGGTGTTAAATAAGCTAGACTTTAATTCTTCAATCATCCCACCCAACTAATATTATAAATGCGAAAATGGGTTTGTTTGTGTGTTACGCTTTCACGCCCTATCTACTGCATCAATATTCCTGAAATTTCGCATACACATAGTTAGAAGTATTGAAAAGGACATAGGAAACCTTTCATCCCGGGAATAAGCACTGTTCCCGTAGGAAATTCCGCGGGCAACCGCGGCTTTCCCGCGTGACTTTTCCACGGGAACAAAACTAGTAAACAAATCATTCTTGAGGTTAAAATTTGTGGTTTAAGTTTTTGGGATATGTAAAAATAAAAGTAGATAGTTAGTAGTAAAGACATTTAGCGAACCCTAGACCACGAAGCAACCAGCTGAAGACGCAACCGGGAAAGCGCTAAGATGAAAGAGAGATTATTAAAGGAATGTTAAATGGAAGTTCTCAATGAAAAGTGTGATTTTATTAAACTTTATATACACACATTTCTATAGAGCTCTTTAAATTCGCGAATCCATTGAAGACATCAAAATAAACTATTTTAATCGCTCATTATATTTTATAACTCGTGCCTGTATTAATCCCATCTATTATCTGATAAAAATTTATTCATTCGTATCGAAATGACTCAGTGTAAAATTGTAAATGTGCAATGTTTGTTTTCAAACTGTTTATACATATGTGCGAATGTCAAACTAAAAGATATGAATAATGAGATATATTTTTAAGACGGTATGCCAGATGCTAGGAAATATCACTTAATATAATTTTACTTCTGTATGTTTAGTTTAGCTCCTTACTTTTAGTTGCTTAAGACAGCTAAAAGTAAGGTACCTTTTTTTAACATGGAAAAAGTCTTTGCTATGAGTGTTTTTAGAACAACGCATATCCATAAAGAATTAACTATTTTTAAGCATGCGTGAGGGGATGAGGCTATGTGTTACAGTGTCAACGAAATAATTCATGTAAAGGATAATCTACACGCGTGTTTGCCTTTCTATCTATTCTATCGAAATGCCAAAGCTTTTTATTTGTATTTGCTTAGTTTCAAAATATTTTATCTAAATTTTTCCAATTGGCTCGCAAAATCCAGACTCAATAGTTATGACATTTTCTTAAGCGAACCAAGCGGAAATATCAATGTTAATTAAAGAACATGTGTAGAGAACACTTAATTACATTTTCTATAATTCGACGAGCTCCGTGGCGTAATGGTTAACATGCCTGATCGCTACTCAGGAGGTCCCGGGTTCGATCCCCGGTCAGGTCAAGATGAAAAATGATCTTTTTCTGATTGCCTGAGTCTTGGATGTTTATCTATATATGTATTTGTTATAAAATATAGTATCGTTGAGTTAGTATCCCATAACACAAGTCTCGAACTTACTTTGGGGCTAACTCAATCTGTGTGATTTGTCCCTATATATTTATTTATTTATTAATTAATTAATATTATATTTTTTATAGAAAACAGACGTTACATGCGAGCTAGTCGAAGAACTACAGACAAAAACAAAAGAGTTCCTGCAACCCAACCCAACAGCGCGAGCCAAAATGGCGGCGGTCAAAGGCATCAGCAAGTTAAGCGGGCAGGCCAAAAGCAACACGTATCCGCAACCAGAGGGCGTGCTCGGAGACTGCATGCTGCACTACGGAAAGAAACTAGGAGAGGACACCATATTCTGTAAGTAAATAACAATATCATCATCATTACTAATTTTATCCTTTCGGAGCTCAGCGCTACATCCATTTGGCTTTTACGACATCGACGAAAAGTTAGGGAGTCGTCTCCATTCTTACGATGAATACTATACGGTGAGGACGCAATATATACTCGTAGGTTATTAAACGCATTTCAATTTTACCATGGTATGTCATATGGCATAATATTCTTAACCTGGAAAACAAATGACTAACGCCTCGTGCTGGATCATACAGAAGATTCCTTGAAAATTTAATTTCTTTGTATTTGTCGCAATAAGGATAAAGAAGAGCTGGCAAAAAGAAAGAAAAAATAACAGTAAAACGGACGACTAATTTGAAAGGGTCGCTAGTTATGCAACGTGGAATGCACTAATTGGATAATTGAATTAGAGTCAGCAGTGTATTCTTTGTTGTATCAATTTTTCATTCAGCTATAGTATTTAATCGTCATTTTTGTGTATTTGAGTCAAAAACAAAATGTTGATTAAATATATACAGGACGTAGCGTAGGTATGTGAAATTAAACCGATAGAGCTCTTATATCACTATTTAATTAATTCCCGACTGCGTTGTCCGATGGATTTATGGTTTTAGCTGTGGTTCAACCCAGTCATGTAATGTGACAACAATAAATCTATACTAAACTGAAACAATTTTAGTTTGTCATTTAAATATTAGTAATAACTGGTATAGTATTTTGCACTGTGCTAGTAGTGCTAGTATTTAACGTAAAAATATTATAGAGTTCTAAACCAAAAATAACAATCTGTTACCCAAACATTAAATGTTAAATTTAATTCAGATAAAAATCTTACTCTTACTATATCTATACTTATACTAGAGACCGCGAATTTAATGAGTTTATATGTACGTGGAAAGTTAACTTCGGAATCGATGTACTTATTTCAAAAATTCGTTCAACATTTAAAAGCTACATTATTCCAGATGATCATAGACTATATAGCAGTAGGTACTACGCTAGTGAAGCCATGGACAATAGCTAGTAGTTAAATGATTGCTTTATGTGTTTACAGCGCAATGTCTAATCGAAATGGGCGAGGCGCTGAAACAAATGGCCGACGTGAAGTATTCCCTCGATGACAACATCAAGCAGAGCTTCTTGGAGCCACTGCATCATCTCCAAACCAAAGACCTTAAGGAAGTCATGGTGGGTAGAAACTTAAAAAAATTATGTTTCAAAGCCTGTTATTAACTTTTACTTATTATTTAGGACTACTTAAATTTCTTCGAAAATCGAGATTGTTTTTTTATCAAAGAGCTGAAATACTCTTGTTACTTGACATAATATTTAAGACTAAATAACAAAATTATCAGATCAAAAGCCTTAATTTTCTGCTGTTTCAAAATATTAGCTTAACGTTTTGTACTGGAATAGACAGTTACTATATTACATATTATATTCAGGATGATAATGCTAGGTTTGTTGAATTGTCAAAACCCTCGAAAGGCTCTTATATTTAACTATGTTTTACTAAAATTATAACTTGCCTTAAGTAGTTACATTTAGTCGTGTATACAAAATAAATACACAAAGTAATACTTCCTCAATTCTCATCTCTTACGGAGTATACAAAGCCTCTATTTGTTTAATATTTAAAAAAAGGTAAGTATTTATATGATTTTTAAATGGGAATTTTGTAAAACACTTAGCCCAGTCCATATATATATATAGCTATGCAAAAGAAAATTTCTAGCACATTCCTTTTACACCATCTATTCTATTCGTTCAATAAGAGAAGCAGCTGATGTATTTTTATTTTCTTTCGCTCATAAAATTAATGTAACGTATATTTGTTAACAGCATCACCGAAAGAAACTGCAGGGGCGCAGACTCGATTTTGATTGCAAACGACGTCGGCAAGCAAAAGGTGATTATCATTTTTATTATTTAATACATAACATACAACATCTCTACAATTTTATTTTGATCTTTCCTGCTTAGACGTCTAATTTTGTCTTTTCTTATTTGTTTTATTTAAACGCCAAGGCCCTGGTAGGGCCAGCCCTTACATGAGCCCAAGTCACACTCCGAGGCAGGGTACGTGGGTGAAATGATTTATACTCATGAGCTAGATACCTCATAAATGTTCACCCCATAGTAGGAAGCTAATGCTAAATCCAGTAACAAATCCTATAATATCTATTCGTTTCTTACATGTTGTGATCCTGTCCCGGGCCTGCTACGGACCTTATCATCTCACTTTGATCACTGCCTGATACATTTATTTTCAACATTTGGTTTGTATGCACTTTTTTTTATTTTATCCTGTTTTCCTTTTTATTTTCAAACAAAAACTTTTGTCGTGCTAAACTGCAAATGCATGTGCGTTCTAAGAGCGTTCGTACATCAGGCTCTCAAATTCCAGACGATGAGATTCGGCAGGCGGAGGATAAGTTTGCCGAGTCGCTGTCGCTGGCCCAGATTGGCATGTTCAACCTTCTCGATAATGATGTAAGTGCTATTATTATTACTTTCTTATTTCTAATTATTCACTTGTTCTGTTTTGCAGCTTTCCATATATAGACGGAAGGTAGACCAACTAACACTTGATTTACAATAAGAATGTTCATAAATCTCAGTAATATCAAACTTAGTCAAATCCGCACATTGAAAGGTAACATTCTTCTTAGCTCATCACAGCATTTGGGAATCTGTAAGTAATTTACTTTCAATGTGCGGCTTTGGTACGTCCGTAGCGTTTAGTACGTTTTGGGTACGTTTAATACCAAACTTTATTATGAAATTGAATAATGTTTAGCTGTTGACGCCGAAAATGCTGAGGGCATGTGAATGTTGTTGTGCTCGACTAAACAACCAAAATTACTAGAGTCAATTTTTGGCACATCGCTACAACAACTGATATCTCTACAAAATATTGTCCTATTTTGTAAGACTAAAAGCTTATCGCTAATACATCTATTGCCATTGCAAGTGTGAATGTTAAAAATATGGAACATGTTGTAACTTGCTGCTTTATCGCCGTGCTCTCGTTTAGGTGGAGCAAGTGGCACAGCTTAGTTTCTTCGCGGAGGGGCTGCTAGAATATCACCAGCAATGCACAGAAATCCTCAAGGGACTAGTTTCCACGCTCATGGAGAAGTAAGTCACAAAACTAGATACGAATATTAAAACAATCAATAATTATGATTGTCCTCTACAATCATATCGATTTGTACTACTATATACTCTTAGTACATTTACTTCTAATTATACTATTTTAATAGTAGAGTATTATACACACAACATGTTAATGACAAGCAAATCATTTATATATCTCACTAGCTATTGCCCACGGCTCGGCTTGCCAAGTATAAGCCGTATAGCCATCTTATAGATCTTTTTGATTTTCATATTTGAGAAATGTTACCACGCGAGCAAGAGTCAATTTGCAATTAAAATAAATCGGTTGACTGTGAACCCTTCAACTTCCAGGAAAGAGGAAGCCGTCAACCGTCCCAAGCTGGAGTTCGTGCCGAAGACGCTGGCGGACCTGCACATCGAGGGCGTGCACGATCTGATTAATGGTAGGCGGTACGGTTCCACCCAGAGCCTCCCCCCTCCCCGCCACCCCCCGCCCCCCTCCTCGTCCGTGGGCGACCTGCGCCACGCAGACCCGTTCTCGGCCTGGGAGGCCCCCACGCCGCCCAAGCCGCACGCACCAGCCCGAGCCGGCTTCAAGCCGCATCCCGCCCCGAGGCACCAGCTCAATGGACGGGACCCCTGGGCAGGTGATTTAGGTTTTATTTGCTGGTACTTTGTGTTCGGTTTTGATTGTGGATTGTGGGGGGTTTCGGTGGTGGTCGGAATTATGGTGAAACGCGAACATTCTGGAAGAGTCGAAACGATTTCGAACGACAAATGTGTTTGACTTGTATTTAAATCTAAGAAATGGGTATCAATTACTTTTTATTAGGTATAGCATTGTGACTTTATGCCGAGCTCAAAAATTGTTAATTTGCTTGCGAGATTTTCTCATATGACGTCTAAGTCGGGACAAATTAATGCTTGTAGGATGCGTTGCAAGTTTGCAAGTACAACGTGTTAAATAAGCAGTTCTCACACGTTTTCCCCTTAAAATAAAATATATGATACACTATAGTATAATTTCAAAGAGAACTTGTATTGTATATACAATTATTTCAGTTGGTTTGTTTTCTGCTTGTTCCTGATTTATTTAAACTTGATCGAATTCTAAAAGGAACTTTAGGACAGAGAAAGGCGAATAATTATATCGTCATTTCCACTCCTTTTCTTTATCATATAAAAACTAAAGAGATTTCACGAAATAATATGTAATTTTAAAACAAAAACCCTAGACACAAAATATTGTCTGCACTATGTTCGATTTTATTTATTTTATTGGTATTTGTGTGCAATCCACGGTTGAAACCTATTTTTCACCTGACCTCGAACGTCATATTCATACAGGGCACATGCACGCTTCGCGCAAATGTACACTGCATTCGGTGGTGGGTAAATAACAGTCGTGTAGTCGCATACCCACTAGGCAACATTTGTCGATTTGTCTTAGGAGACATCGGGCGGGATCGCGGATTATCGCCTTACGTCGCTCGATATATTGTCGCCGTCCATTCGCACGATGTTGCCCGACATCTTCTGGGACACGAGTCGAGCGACATTTACGAGTATCTCCTAGTGGGTACGCGGCTTTAGGTAAATCTATAGTTATTACTAACGAGACTAAAAAGGGTCACTAGTTTAGTACAGGGCAAAACAACAGCACTAACTTTCATCACAATATACTCTGGTAATAAACATACATATATTTCGATTCTTGGTTAGATATTATGTCATATTTTATGTAATTTGGATAAAAAAAATTAGTGGTTCGTCAGTCCAGTTCGCCAATGGGGGCCACATGGGAAAGAGAGAACGCTACAATATTGAACTCAAATTAGCCGGTTATCTCTTTCTAAAGAAAAATGTCCACTGTTTAATTCCGAATACTGTAAATAAGAAACAGTGCTTTATAAAGGTTAAGAAGTTCTGTTTTTCAATTAACCTATTTTTAAAGCATTTTGGGTAAACTGAACTCTAAGATCGTTGTTATGGCTACTATCATACTTTATTTAAAGTACAATAATATTATCTCAATAACGTGCACTTGTTGGTGACTGGTGCTATTAATGAATGAATGAATTATTCTTTGTGGCGACAAATTCAATTGAACCTTCTTTTTTTTTAAGCCTATAGTAGTTTTATGCTACTAAGTAAACAAACATGGTGTGGTGTGGAATCATTATGTTATGGCAAAGGGTTACCGTAGCCTATCGTCATGTGGGTGTTGAACCTGAAGAGATCTCATTTAACTCTAATAAACATTTTTATAACAACAAAGTCCAGTAACGAGCACTTGACTACCTGATGGTATTTGGTTACCTTTTTAAAAATAACCATTTACAGATACTTTGATACTACATCAAAATATTGCCAAATTGCTAATAAAAGTTTTTAATACTTCTAGGAACATTAACATTTAATAAAAATTGCAAAATTGTCCGTGACCATTTTAGCAATAATGTAATATCAACGCATATGTTGTAGATAAGTAAAGTTGAAAGTCGTATTTTCATTTATGGGTGTAGCACTGGAAGTACTGGATCAAACAATCGTTTTTAAACTATAGATTCTTTGGAATAGTCGGGATGGTAGCAATATTTATAAGCACCAAACAAACACATGCAACTCATAGTGTCATTAATTACTTCTTATTTACACACATTCTGTACATAACACAACTTTCGTGATAATAACAAAATAATTTATTTTTTGTTTCGCTTCTTATTAATATTCTTAGTTCGGGTGTACAGGGCTGACCACATCTGTATGATGTGATGTACAATTATTTCATTTGCAGGTTGCCGATATACGACCCTTCCTCCATCCGTCCCTTACCCTTGATATAAGATATTTTTATGTATTTTCAAGTACTCTTTATTATATGCAAATGGCTATTAAAATGATTATATAGCTATTTTGCATCTAATGGTTGTATAAATGTATATTATTACGGTTATATGTGACGATAAATTTATTGCAAAATATTGTGTGTTTGGGTAGCTTAGATATGGGTTCTCTATATACTTATATTTCTTTGACGTTTTAATGTTTCTGGTATTATTCGTTCTGTAGTAGAGCAATAACGTGCAGACGCTTTATACTGTCTTTATAATTGTGATGTCTTTATTTTTCCAATTTTCCCAAGCGAGTAGACAGTATTCGGTGTTAATTCTGTCTTCTTCTAACGTTTAATGTTCTATCTAATCTTAATTGATATGCACTGCACATTATAGAGTTACATCTACATTAACAGTAATCTGACATGGGTTAGCGATTGATACTAAGCATATGTATTAGCATTCTTCATACCAAATTAAAATTACCACACAAGAAAACATACTTGACTTTCAAGAGCAGGGCGGCGCCCTATCACTCAACTTTTTTGAGATTAGAGAAACGCTTATGAGGTCCATCTGAAGAGAAATGATCAATGCGTCCCGGTTTTGCGTAACTTTCTGAAAATAGATGTCGCAACGCTAAATTTTAACAAAAGTCTTGCCATTGACAAATATACCCCTAGCCGCTTTTTCTATGGTGAAAAAGTTAATAGTCGTCTCAGTCCTTCGTTCACCTAAAATTTTACAATGATTATGGTCAATTCTGTACCATAGGTAGAGATAGACAATCATTATCAAACCCGCAAGAAGTTCACCGCTGGACATAGGCCTCCCCAACATATCTTGACCAATCCTAAGCGGCGTAGACAGGAACATACCTAACTGTAGTTTTTAAATAAGTCACAAAAATGTAGGTAGGTACATAAATTTGGAACAAATCAGTATTTTGAGTGTGGGTTTATTTGTGTGCCTCGTGGAGAAGGGGGCTCGCACTCCGGCTCGCCCGAGCACAAGCCGCCCTCCAACCTGGAGCTGTTCCCGGGCTCCGGCAGCATGCAGCGATCCAACAACGGTAACATTACACGCCACGCTCTATCACATTATAATTACCTAGTATTTCTGTTTCGTTCGTCACCAAGTAGAATTTTATAACCGTTTTTTTTAACCTGATATTTTTTTTTCCTTGGTAGTTTTATTGTTATGTAAAATATCATATAATAAAAAAAAATATTTCGCGGTTAGGGCAATTTTTTTATATCTGTTACTTTTTTATATATTTACAAAATGTACTAAAATTATTTCAAAGTCAAGAGGAATGGTACTTAGGTACTCTAATATACCTTTGTATATTTTACTATATTGAATACTAGCGACCCGCCCCGGCTTCGCATGGGCATAAAAACCTTCCTCTTGAATCACTCTATCTATTAAAAAAAACCGTTTCAAAGTCCCTTGCGTAGTTTTAAAGATTTAAACATACATAGGGATATAGGGACAGAGAAAGCGATTTTGTTTTATACTATGTAGTGATAGTGATGTAGTGATTGATAATGATAGATTTCCTATTTAAATATGATTCTTGTTTGGAACTGACAGAAATACAGAAACTTACTAATCCCTAAGTTTATAATTTGGTATTTTTTTATATTCATACTTAGGTTGTAGACACGTTTTTAGAAGGCGAGTAGCGTCCGTTAACTGAGCTTATTCAAATTTGTAGTCTCTTTAGAAGTAAAGTTTTATGTGCAGCCAAAACATGGTCATCAAAATCTTTCAAAATTTTACACATGCTTATAGTTTAAGGAATACATTGAACAATAAATACCAAAACACTACAAACCCAGCAGGTGAACACATTTTCTTTTGAGTTGTGTTGCATATTTCAAACAGCTTTTGTGACGGTTTTTATTTTACAAGAAACGAACATATATCCTTCACTGTGCATGTCGCATTTCATAAATTTTCGGTTAAATCTTTTGATATATTTGGGTCATTTATACCATCTTCGTACATTAGTGGCATGTGTTGCTACTTTCTCATTTTAGCGATTTCTGGGCCAAAGCACACATAATAGAATCGACGACCAGCGTGTCAATAAAATAAAAAATAACTAAGTAGTCTGTTTTTACAGCACACGAAAACCGTATCTAATATTAATTATTGAGATATTTCGTTGTCGCTTTTATTTCTTACTTGCCACCCCAAAATTTTTGTCTAGGTTTGAAAGATGCGACGTATTTTTATTAGTGTTGTTAAAAGGCTCGAGCTTCGTGAGCCTTGGAGTCGTTGAAGGTTCGAGCTTCTATATAGGGCTCAAGCTTCGGCTCGAGCTTTATTGTGAAGGTTCGAAAGACTCAAGCTTCGAACAGAGAGCTCAAGTTGCGACTCCGAGCTCTCTGTTTGAAGCTTGAGCTTGAGCCTTTCTTTCAAAGGTTGAGACCAGAGCTCGAGCTCTTACTACAGAGCTCGTTGATAATGTATGAGAAAGATTTGGGTCTAGGCTCGCAGCTTGAGCCTAGACCCAGGCCAAGTCTTAAGCGACTTTGGAAATTAGATTTTTTTAATAAAATAAATTAAGATAGTAAAAAAAGATTTTTGTTCCAAAAGTACAATACTTAATATGTAACCAAAAAGACGCTATTATTTATTATCTTCCGAGCTTTTAAAACCTCGAGCTTTTAAGGTTTTCGAGTCTTTAAGGCAGCTTTAAGAACTGGAGCATTCAAAGCCCGTGAGCCTCGGAGTCGGAGCTCAAGCGCCGACTCAAAACTCATTTTTCACAACACTATTTATGCCAGCGACAAATATAAATAGTTAGTAATTTTTTAAGTGCCCTAGGGACACAATATGTTTGCTCTGGTCTGGTTTAAATTGAATGCCAATGAGCGCCGATATCATGATTCTTGGAAGCAAATCACGCCTATGTATGTTATAGCCACTTTGTCTTATTGTGATTGCCTATATGGAGTAATGCTTGTTTTTTTCATCTATTAAGATATTCTTTCACAATACATTCATTAGAACCATTGTTCGCTAGCAATACCGCGTTATTTTCTTAGTTCTAAATAGGTTTTTTTTTTTTTCAATTAGAGCTCACTAAAAAAATGATGCCTTTATTATTCAGTACATGGTTTTAAAAATATTTTTGCAACTTATTTTATTGTTGTGGCAAATTCATTGTAATGCACTAATAATTTTAATTGTGTTTAATTTTTATTGATAACATCGAACGTAGGTAATTTAATTGCGTCATCATACATGTGAATCATGTTTGCATAAAAAACGAGGGAAATAACGCAGTATTAGCTAGAGCTATTTGTGTTTGTTCACTCTTTAATTGAATTTGATATCTGCAGCGTCGCCATTACCGTCGCCGATCAAGTCGCCGGCGCGGACGCCGGTGGCTGCCACCAAGGGCCCATGCTGTACTGCCCTGTATGACTTCGAGCCAGAGAACCAAGGGGAACTAGGATTCAAGGTATTTTTTTATGCTACTCTGTGAACTTCCCACGGGAACAGTGCTTTTTTCTCGGGATGAAAGGTGAAGATGAAAACCCTATGTCCTTCTCCTGGTTGTAAGCTACCTCCCCACCAATTTTCAGCCAAATCAATTCAGCCGTTCTTGAGTTATAAACTGTGTAACTAACACGACTTACTTTTATATAGGTATATAGATTTGTTTGCATTTAAACTAAGTAAATAATACTTGCATGGTGTGACTTAAAGTAGGTATTCCTTGAATAAGTAGAATGTAGATATAATTATATCTATTTGATTTTGCTAAAGATTATATGTTAATTTGTACGTACAAATTATGCTTGTAATTTAATTGCATTTCTTTCCGGTGAATATTATTCAGCGATACTTATAACATGTCATATCCGTAGATAGATAGTATCATAACCTTTTTGTTACAGGAAAACGACGTGATCACTTTGATCAACAAAGTAGACGACAATTGGTTCGAAGGCTCCATCAACGGCAAGACGGGCTACTTCCCCATCAGCTACGTGCAGATCACCGTGCCCTTACCTAACATGTAAACGAGAGGCTCGACCACCACGATCGTATTCAACCCAGAGTACGCGCGCGAGTTGAATGCAGCTATATAAAGGTTACAGGTATGAATGTTCAATTGGTTGACAGCGCGGAGTACAAGGAAGGAAGATGCAACAGGGAGGTCAATAGCTGCAATTAACTCGCCCGCGTCGTTGTAACCATTGTAGGGGAAGTAAGATCAAACGATATCCATTGTTTCATACTGTGCTGCAATTCGGGGAAAATAAACGTGGGAAGACTGGGCATACATTACATTTATATTAACAGGTTCAATCTTAACTATTTTAGCTACATTTTAAACCATTGAAGTAGGGGTCTCCCTATTTTTATAATTACTGTTTAAAATTGTCTGTTGGACATAACACTTACTTTTATTTCAAATGTAGAAATAAGTATACCATGTATGTACTAGTGATTCATTAAAATTAAAAACCAAAAGGAGAATATAATTATTCTATAATACCAAAGCCATTGTTCCATATAGATGACCAAGATCTACTTCCTTGACATTCGTGTTACAAATTGTTATTTCCTACGTTACGTTATGCAGTATTATGTAAATCATCCATGTAACTGTGTCAGACGCTCAATGATATTATTATGACATAATTTATTGCAAATTGCAATAAATGCGCCTTTTATTTCCTATTATTTGAATGTTTGTATAAAGAAGTCTTCCTGAATTAGTTGAAATATTTTTTATGAGTACCTAATATTTTTTGTTGTTAACTGAAATCAATTTAAAGAAATCTTGGATACACATAATTTCATATTTTATAAAGTTCATTTTAATGGGTATATTAAAGATGAATAATTATCAATGAAATAAATGGAGACCAACGTTTTTTAGTTGCCAAAACGGAGGAAGACTACTATTATGTATAAGTTTTGTAATCTTAGTATTGCTGCCATTTACTTTGAGTAATTACGTGTACACTTAATTATTTTAGAAGTTAATATCTCTCGTTTATATTTAATTGACCTAAGCTACCGAATATTACGTTATGGCTGGCGGTTTTGTTTATTGACATTCCTGAGCAACCTCATTTGTATTAGTCGCGATCAATGTTGCAGTAGAATGTAATGGTCTGTTCCGTTCTGTTAACACCAGTCGGTAAGTTTGTTCATAGTGCTAGCATAGACCTTAGTGTCGTAGGGACCCACAGGTCGGGTGTGGCAGGTGGCGACCACCGCGCGAGATGATCGTCGAATAATAACCGATTGCTGAAGGTTGCATTGCCTTACGAGGCAAAATCAATTCTGAAAAGTGATATTTTGAAGTAATATTTGTAAATTAGTTAAATTTATTGTGGATCTATTTTTGTAGAGACACGCTCACCCTCGTATAGCCTACCCCGACTTTAATTTTACTTGTTATACGTTCATTACCTAATTACGGCTCTTCAGTATTTGGCACCGAATATAACGTTTATTAGAATTATAAAGTAATACTAGTTTAAATAATGAGATTAGATTTTATAGTTATATCTTTGCGGGTAATTTATTTATCCTAACGGAGAAATGTATACAATATAACGTATATTACATTACAAGAATGTACAAGAGACGTAAGAATTGATAAATTCTTGCCAGTAATTTACGGCGTTTCATTGTTTGATGTATATTGGCAAACTTAAATAATAATAACGTATTATAATGTCATTGTGATAACGTTAGAATATTGTACTGTCGGTGCATTGGCCAGTGCCCATGTATTATTTTACTTTAGTTGTTTAGCAACCCGTATATATATATGGATTTTTTTATTATTTCGCATAATAAATTACGTTAGTCATTTTGTTAACTTATATTTTTATACATTTCAATGCATTAATATAATCGATAGATGAATATAAATAAACATGGCCTCTAAATGATAACATTGTTAAATGTACTTTATAATGCACATATTATTATGATCTTAAGATCTTTGTTGTCATATATTTCACATGTCCTTTGTCGATGTTATGGTAATATTGAGAGTAAGTAATTTCAATGAATTCATCGTGTCATCATTGTCATACTCGGACCCCATTGCATCACGTTTCTGGCATACAAAAGACAATACCTAGATCTAATATTAGATGTATGTTAGGTTCATAATATAATGGTTCAATCTTCAAATGTCTCTTAATGTAAGTATTTTGAGTAATAAATATTACATCAGTGTTACAAATATGTAATGTTTCAGTGTTATAAATGTGCGTTGCCGCGGCACGGGCGGCCCCGCCTGCTTGCTCTGAAGGCAACACATTAGGTATCTACCTATATTTCTCATTATACCTATATGCATTTAACGGACCTCGGAAGATCTAACATTATCTTAACAGAATTGATAGACTGTTGTTGTATTTAAATATTCTAATGAATTGAAGATGGTGTAATCAAGTTGACAAGAAGCGGAAAGGTGACCTATTTTATAGCAGTTGTACTACGTTTGTTCAATGTTGCTTTACAAGGCTACGTGAAGTGATCCGTTTTGGGATTTGTTATGCTTGTTGTCGATGAATGCACTAGAAAGCAGCTACTTCCTGTGACATAGGTTTTAATCGCATTCCCCTAGAATAATAAGCCATCAATTATTTACTCTTGGAAAGGCAGCAAGCATTTACATAATAGGTATCTATGTGACAATTCACTCATTACTTGTAATCGCCATAGATACTTTGCGATTGGTGCGAACACGTCTGTTGTGTGTAATCTTGTTCATGTTACTGTAATCTAATTATTGTAATTTCATAGAATTAATTGAGGATTAATGGAATGTAATACAAATATTATTGATTTGTATTAAAATTTATCCCGAAACTTATTGCTCGTTTTCGCCTCCTAATAAAATGTTACAATTAAACATGATGCGCTGTTTCATTTTTATCTGGCATTTACCCCAAGCCTCCTTCCATATAAAAAAACTTAGTTTAATATCTCGTTCACGGTTATCAGAATTAGCATTGCATATGCAAAACAATGGCGACACTTTAATAGCGCCACATCTTGTTCTATAGACATTCAACATTTTTGAGTTTGTTACTTTCTGTTCTTTTCTTTGAAAAAGAACAGTTCTGTGGTAGAACTAAGTGTTTTTTTTTTACTTTTATTCTAGTCAAAATTACAATATACATCAATACATATAATAAGACACTAAAATGCGAGTGTCTGTACATTTAATATATTTCAAAAAAACTGATTGAGTGCGATTAAAAAAGAGTAACAGAAACCAAAAAGACAGTTTTTGGAATTTTTGTCTGTCTGTATGTATGTATGTATGTATGTCTGTCTGGTACGTTATAACTTCGAAAATACTCAACGGATTTAAACGCGGTTTTTACAGTTGGATTACATATAATTAGGAGCGTTGTCAAAACTTTGTTTCGTCAAAATCGGTTAAGGGAAAAAGAAGTTATGGTCGATTGAAAATTTACTTCAAACACTGCTTTAAAACTTATAGACAAAACCCATTTGAAATTTCGGCAGTAACAAGCAAAGCATGTTGGCCTATCGGTAGAGGTAGCGGATCATATTTTTAAGTAGAGGGTTCGAATCCTGCTAGACATCACTTCTTTTGTTTTTACCCTTTTTTTGTTTTGTATTAATTTTTTAGAAGTCTATTTTTTTTAAATATTTTAGTAAAGAAATGTTTCTAGAAAGTAGCTGGAATTTTCTGTTTTCGTTTTTTATTTGTTTTCTAGAATTATTTTGTTACTTAGAGAAAGCTCTTAGCGTTAATTCCATTAATATAAAAGCATTTTGTACTTATCTATCTATACATATAATAAGACAGTAAAAATCGAGTGTCTGAACATTAAATATTTTTCTAAAAAACCTCTACGGGGCAATTAAAGAAGAGTAATAAAAACAAAAAAAAAAAAACAATATTTGCACTTTTTGTCTGTCTGTCTTTGTGTGGTGCGTTATAATTTCAAAACTACTCAACAGATTTGAACGCTGTTTTCACAGGTGAATTACATATAATTAGGAGCGTTGTAAAATCTTTGTTTCATCAAAATCGGTTAAGGGAAATAGAAGTTATGGCCATTTAAAGTTTACTACAAGCACTGCTTCAAAACTTTTAAACAGTTGAATGCGATTTACATAAACGTATTTAATTTAGATAAAGCTAGAATTTCTACTTATATCAATAAAGACAAAAACACACTGCAGTCTCTATTAAATTTTAATAAAATAACACATTGAATGTTTGTGGGCGTATGATTTAGTTACATAAAATATCAATAGATGGCGCTGACTTTATTTTAATAGCAGATTGAAATTTTTCCTTACGGCAGCAATTTATTATAATTATTAAAAAAAAATTTGGCTGTTGATTTAGTACTATTGGTTGGTTTTTTTATCGGTCGTTTGTTGTGTTGTATTGTAAGCTATTTGAATTGATTGGTTGGTTTGGTTTGGCTTTGGTTTAAAAAATAATCAAATCAGTGTTTGACGGAATAATACGGTCGTGTCGTAAGGACAAATTTATCTGACTTATCACTATTTATTGAGCTTTTCTCCAATTTTCACGCCCACTAAAACTTTGGGAGTGAATTTTAGGTCCTAATGACTCTGTAATAGGCTGCGTCTACTCTTTTAGAGACAAAGATTGATAGTATGAATGTTAAGGGCTCCTTCTTCTGAAGGTCCGTTGTCCGTAAGCCGCGTAGTCGTGGCGCTCACTCATTTTGTAGGCATTAAGACATCATATTTGGGAAAATAACACTACAAAATCTACTTCAGCTATTTTCACTATATAAATACTTTATCTAAAGGTTGGTATAAAAAGCAGGACAATAAGTTTATTATTTTAGCAGTACCCCTAGTATCAGTTTTTTGCATTCCCGGCGATCATAGTAAGCGCCTGAACGTTAACTATCATCGTCGTGTCTATTTCCGTACCACGACTTACATCTTCACGAAACGCAGACGCTATCGAGTAGACACGGGCCTCGTAGTTAACTGAGAACAAATGCTAACTTCACACCTATTAATGCGTCTCTTTCTTACTCGTCTCTTATTGCATATGTTTAAGGAAGACAGCTAATACAGTATAATACGGCAAAATTAAATGCATCTCGTTTCTTAATACATGTAAGGATTAGTATGTCTATTTATTTTAATTGTGTTTTAATCCTGTCATACAGCTGATACGACTGACTTAACCTATAATAGATAATAATGAAAACAAAAACTAAGTACGTAATATAAACGTAAAATCAGACAAATATACAAAATCACCCTCTAGAATTCGAATTTCAATGAAGTATGTCGAACAATTGTTTTAAAAGCATAAAATATGACGTACCTAGGAAGTACGCCTCCTGGAACTAAATTTGTCAACAGTGGATCAGAGGAAGTCAGGGAAGAGCTCATGGAAACATTTTAAAATTCTTCGCCGTCACTATATAAGTAGTGGCAGGCAACATGCAAACCCAAAGCCAACCTGAACGCGAGGATACTATGAAGCTTAGCAACCCTAAGAAACACTTTCTGCCAAACTTTGTAGTGCAATGTGGAACTCCTTGCTCAAGTTAACAGTGATTAATGTGCTCTCAGTGTCATAAACAACCTACAAACATATGAATACTAGGTACAACGCACAAGTGCAGTGATATACACACATCAGCTGACTTTAAGCCACAAGTGTATTAATTAAATAACAATAACATGTTATTAATTGCATAGTAAGTCAGGGATCAGTGCAGACTGGAGCTCACAACACTAGCAAGGCTAGCAATAAACATGTAGGTACCTACTTACCTACATAGAATATTGTACGGAGGATAAAATATATATGTGATGATATAGTGGTAAAAAAATTGTACTGAAAGAGAGTAGGTACCTACTTGTGCTTTAAAGGCAACGACTAAGGACTATTAATTGAACTGCCACAGTTAAAAAAAGTTTATTTGATTTCTTTCATTTATAAAAAAAATAATAGCTATCTACACGGTGTTTAATTTTAGGCAAATGTAAGAGGTTATTGTTTCCCTGTCCTAATTTCATTGTAAACAATGGTTTCTTTTGTTTGTATTCCATGTGTAACTAGGTACATAAATTAATAAATAATTTCAATAAAACAATCTTATAATCATTGCATGTAAGAGGTTATTGTTGCAGTCCAAATTTTATTGTAAATAACTGTTTCTTTTGTTTGTATTCCATGTGTACCTACATAAATTAATAAATAATTTTAATAAAACAATCTTATAATCATTACATTTTATTTATTTAACAATTTCATATCATTATCACTGCATATTCTTATAAATACCACATTGTTGCCCTTGGTGTTGTAGGTACCATTCACTAAAATACACACTTCACAAATAGGTACAGACTTAATGTGCTTAAAGCCAATGCAATTTCTTTAAGGAAGGAATTTAAAGTTATTTCACTTTGTTAGTCTTTATTTATTTCACATTACAAATGAATAATGTAAATATACCTAAGGAAGCCTCTTAAGAAGACTCAATAATAGGTATTTATTTTAAATTTTGCATAATAATTCTTCTATTCTTACAATTGGTAAATGTTCTTCGGCATAACATTATCATGTTCATGTAAAATATGATCTTCAAAGACCCCAACCTGGCATGTCTTGCTCTTTTAAAGCACTAAATGAATTTCTTGTATATCTCATAGGATTCATCCATGGCTGAAAAAGATTGAAATATTATTTATTACATCAAACACTTTTGTGGTTCAATTATTAGAATTTTCTATATAAGTATACAGACTATTGCTTATATTACCTAGGTATACTTAATAATAATAAAATAGCTTTATCTTAGCTCCATACTAATGTAGGTATGTACATAGATGAAGCTCTCTTTCTTTGGGTGTTTTAGGTGACATGACTCATCAACTGGGTGTATCTCTTCAACTGAGCAGGTAGGTAATTCTTAAAAGCCAAATCAAATAACACATGATAGAAAAATATATGTATTATATTATTGATATACATCTATACTATAATATAATGAAGCTGAGGATTTTGTGTTTGTGTGACAGCTTTTAACTTTAGAACTATTAGTCAGATTTAAAAAAATATTTCTGCATATGATGTGGCTCTATTCTTGGGGAAGCTTATAGTTTAGGCTATAATATACACAAACCAAGGGCGGGTAAAACCGCGGAAAACAGCTAATATAGATATGTAGGTACTTATTCTATTAAATGGTATTTGCTTGTATTGTTGATCATTTATAACTACAAAACTTTTGGTCGGAATTAAGAAATTCTTTCTGCATATGATAGCCTGATTCTTGAAAATTTTTATAGGGATTGAAGGTACATACACGCCACAGTCGGGTGAAACCGCAGGAAACACATAGTAAGGCCATATGGCTTAGTAGTATATAAGGTCATATGGCTACTACAGATGTTACTCAGAAATCACCGGGGTTATGGGGTATAAACTTTTCTCAGAAACCACTTATTGACTGGATTGAAAAAAATAATTATATATATGATAAGTAGCCACTCATGAGGGAGGAAGGAAGCTCATAGTTTTTTAAAGATTTCTTACCTGTAATTGATTGCACCCTTTTCAAGTAAATATACCTGAAATATTATTTTATTACAACTGTGACTTGAGATTTTAAGTCTTGATTATTAGGTATATTGGTATTATCTTCAGTTTAGCATCTTACAATCACCAACGCAAACAACACATAATTTATGTACATTGGAAAGTTGCCTTCTTCATGTAGGTATTGATCTTGTGCCTCGTATTTAGCTTTTCGTCTATGTGATTAACGAACAAGGTTATTCTGTCGGTGGATTTTGTTGCTTTATCACTTAAACTTAACTATAAGTCGACAATATTGATGAAGCTCTTCCAGGTTCTTGGATGTTTGTCACCGACAATACAGCTAATAATATAGTATTATCAGCCGTATTTATATTATTTATTGTGTACTACAGCTGCTACGACATTTTTTTCAAGCAACAACACTTAAACAATAAACATAATGTAAAAAGTAAACCTCACGTTTAACTCTCACACGGAAAATTTGAAGTGAGAAGCTTAACTACACCAACTTTCGTTAACTACACGATAGGTGTCAGAGAACTGTCAAATGAAGGAGCTCATGGTGCAGTTTTCTATGTAAATATGTTACACGACGTGAATAGTTGCGTAAAAGGGACGTACGAAACGTGAATAGTAGAGTGAAAAAATCTCGTGGTGGCGTTTTTAGTTACCATACTATCCGCCAGGGGCGCTGTACATGTTTGCCATACTAAATCGCTAACGCAGTCGCTAGCGTCTGCGTTAAGAAAAACTCATACTAGGGGCACAGAGTATTGAAAATAAACTTCCAAAGGAGGCAACTTAGATTTTTCTATCGAGCGAATTTTGTCTGTACCCCTAGTATCAGTTTTTTGCATTCCCGGCGATCATAGTAAGCGCCTGAACGTTAACTATCATCGTCGTGTCTATTTCCGTACCACGACTTACATCTTCACGAAACGCAGACGCTATCGAGTAGACACGGGCCTCGTAGTTAACTGAGAACAAATGCTAACTTCACACCTATTAATGCGTCTCTTTCTTACTCGTCTCTTATTGCATATGTTTAAGGAAGACAGCTAATACAGTATAATACGGCAAAATTAAATGCATCTCGTTTCTTAATACATGTAAGGATTAGTATGTCTATTTATTTTAATTGTGTTTTAATCCTGTCATACAGCTGATACGACTGACTTAACCTATAATAGATAATAATGAAAACAAAAACTAAGTACGTAATATAAACGTAAAATCAGACAAATATACAAAATCACCCTCTAGAATTCGAATTTCAATGAAGTATGTCGAACAATTGTTTTAAAAGCATAAAATATGACGTACCTAGGAAGTACGCCTCCTGGAACTAAATTTGTCAACAGTGGATCAGAGGAAGTCAGGGAAGAGCTCATGGAAACATTTTAAAATTCTTCGCCGTCACTATATAAGTAGTGGCAGGCAACATGCAAACCCAAAGCCAACCTGAACGCGAGGATACTATGAAGCTTAGCAACCCTAAGAAACACTTTCTGCCAAACTTTGTAGTGCAATGTGGAACTCCTTGCTCAAGTTAACAGTGATTAATGTGCTCTCAGTGTCATAAACAACCTACAAACATATGAATACTAGGTACAACGCACAAGTGCAGTGATATACACACATCAGCTGACTTTAAGCCACAAGTGTATTAATTAAATAACAATAACATGTTATTAATTGCATAGTAAGTCAGGGATCAGTGCAGACTGGAGCTCACAACACTAGCAAGGCTAGCAATAAACATGTAGGTACCTACTTACCTACATAGAATATTGTACGGAGGATAAAATATATATGTGATGATATAGTGGTAAAAAAATTGTACTGAAAGAGAGTAGGTACCTACTTGTGCTTTAAAGGCAACGACTAAGGACTATTAATTGAACTGCCACAGTTAAAAAAAGTTTATTTGATTTCTTTCATTTATAAAAAAAATAATAGCTATCTACACGGTGTTTAATTTTAGGCAAATGTAAGAGGTTATTGTTTCCCTGTCCTAATTTCATTGTAAACAATGGTTTCTTTTGTTTGTATTCCATGTGTAACTAGGTACATAAATTAATAAATAATTTCAATAAAACAATCTTATAATCATTGCATGTAAGAGGTTATTGTTGCAGTCCAAATTTTATTGTAAATAACTGTTTCTTTTGTTTGTATTCCATGTGTACCTACATAAATTAATAAATAATTTTAATAAAACAATCTTATAATCATTACATTTTATTTATTTAACAATTTCATATCATTATCACTGCATATTCTTATAAATACCACATTGTTGCCCTTGGTGTTGTAGGTACCATTCACTAAAATACACACTTCACAAATAGGTACAGACTTAATGTGCTTAAAGCCAATGCAATTTCTTTAAGGAAGGAATTTAAAGTTATTTCACTTTGTTAGTCTTTATTTATTTCACATTACAAATGAATAATGTAAATATACCTAAGGAAGCCTCTTAAGAAGACTCAATAATAGGTATTTATTTTAAATTTTGCATAATAATTCTTCTATTCTTACAATTGGTAAATGTTCTTCGGCATAACATTATCATGTTCATGTAAAATATGATCTTCAAAGACCCCAACCTGGCATGTCTTGCTCTTTTAAAGCACTAAATGAATTTCTTGTATATCTCATAGGATTCATCCATGGCTGAAAAAGATTGAAATATTATTTATTACATCAAACACTTTTGTGGTTCAATTATTAGAATTTTCTATATAAGTATACAGACTATTGCTTATATTACCTAGGTATACTTAATAATAATAAAATAGCTTTATCTTAGCTCCATACTAATGTAGGTATGTACATAGATGAAGCTCTCTTTCTTTGGGTGTTTTAGGTGACATGACTCATCAACTGGGTGTATCTCTTCAACTGAGCAGGTAGGTAATTCTTAAAAGCCAAATCAAATAACACATGATAGAAAAATATATGTATTATATTATTGATATACATCTATACTATAATATAATGAAGCTGAGGATTTTGTGTTTGTGTGACAGCTTTTAACTTTAGAACTATTAGTCAGATTTAAAAAAATATTTCTGCATATGATGTGGCTCTATTCTTGGGGAAGCTTATAGTTTAGGCTATAATATACACAAACCAAGGGCGGGTAAAACCGCGGAAAACAGCTAATATAGATATGTAGGTACTTATTCTATTAAATGGTATTTGCTTGTATTGTTGATCATTTATAACTACAAAACTTTTGGTCGGAATTAAGAAATTCTCTCTGCATATGATAGCCTGATTCTTGAAAATTTTTATAGGGATTGAAGGTACATACACGCCACAGTCGGGTGAAACCGCAGGAAACACATAGTAAGGCCATATGGCTTAGTAGTATATAAGGTCATATGGCTACTACAGATGTTACTCAGAAATCACCGGGGTTATGGGGTATAAACTTTTCTCAGAAACCACTTATTGACTGGATTGAAAAAAATAATTATATATATGATAAGTAGCCACTCATGAGGGAGGAAGGAAGCTCATAGTTTTTTAAAGATTTCTTACCTGTAATTGATTGCACCCTTTTCAAGTAAATATACCTGAAATATTATTTTATTACAACTGTGACTTGAGATTTTAAGTCTTGATTATTAGGTATATTGGTATTATCTTCAGTTTAGCATCTTACAATCACCAACGCAAACAACACATAATTTATGTACATTGGAAAGTTGCCTTCTTCATGTAGGTATTGATCTTGTGCCTCGTATTTAGCTTTTCGTCTATGTGATTAACGAACAAGGTTATTCTGTCGGTGGATTTTGTTGCTTTATCACTTAAACTTAACTATAAGTCGACAATATTGATGAAGCTCTTCCAGGTTCTTGGATGTTTGTCACCGACAATACAGCTAATAATATAGTATTATCAGCCGTATTTATATTATTTATTGTGTACTACAGCTGCTACGACATTT